>OX454324.1:7035800-8235800 GCA_949715965.1 Dysmachus trigonus | reverse complement strand
AAATTAACGAGGCACTGACTAACGAGCATCTTAACGACACCAACATGAATATTGTCCGGCTCCGGTTAATTAAAGCGAGAAATAGCAGGCGCAGAGGAAAAACACAAGGGCGACCCCAGCCACAGCCATAGCCGCAGCCGCAGCCGCAGCCGTAGCCACGGGCGCAGGCGCATTCGAGCCCGAGTTAGGCAGTAAGCGAGCGCAGCTAGCGAGACAGACCGAGGGCATGCTACCGCTGGTGCGATGCTGCTGCTGCTGTTGGGAGACCAGACGCCGCATCATAAGTTGAGCTTGAGTCGGCCAAACATCTTAGCAAGATCGTTATGCTGGATACCGAGTTTGAAAGAGAAGTGGCGGGGATAGATAAGGAAAAATGATACAAATAAGAAAAGATTTTCTTGATGTCGCGCTAAGGGGACAAGGAGGAGCAATTTGTTCTGCAAGGACATCACATTTTGGATCCCTAGAGAATTGTGTGCACTTGTTACTTCATCAAGTTGCTCTCTTTGGGGTCCCATTTTTGTTTTTTTTTTTGTTCCTATTTTCCCTGTCAGTCGAAAGGGCTGCGTGGGCGTAAAACATTTTCTCCTACGGGATGTACAATAAGAAGTACAGAAGAACTGTGCCCCACATGTCAACCAGCTTAAAAGATATTGCGTCTAGCTCCAGGCAATCGAGAACGTCGCCGACGCCACCGGTTAAATGTGAGCTAATAAGCCCAAAAAAGGGCGTGTGCGACATGCGATGATCTTGCAATATTTTTTCTTTAACTGCAAAAACTTTAATTCTGAAAATAATCAAAAATATTCTTTAGCACCTCGTTATAGCCTCTTACGATCTTTTTGATAAATGGGCGAGATGTGTTGAGAATGATAACAACCTTTAAAAAAAAAAAAATAACAAAAAATATATTTATAGAGGGGAAGGAGGCACTTCTCTTGATCCTCTATAATCGGCCAGTTCTTTATTTGGCTTGTTCCAAGAATTTTGTTTAAAAAAAATTATTGTATATATAGATGTGTATTTTCGAGTTTACGACCGAAACGAGAAGAAATCTTAAACACAACTAAGGGGAAATACAAATAAATAAAAAAACATTAAAAATTAAATTAAATTAAAAAAAGGCAGAAAACTCATATCTGCTTCAATACACATGCCTACTTGAGTTGGACGGACTTGGGAAGCTTCTCCTCGTATCGTAACCATCCGATATCTGAATATGAATAAAAGTGATCGTGGCGTTCGTATTGGGACAAAACACACACAGATCTTTTGCAGGGGAAAAAATTCAATTAATCTCCCCACCCAAGAAACTGATTATGCTAAGAAAGAGACAGTCATGCGTTCTTTAAGAAAAATTCAATTGAATTTCTTGTTTGGACCGAATCTGCTTCTTCTCTCGTCTTCGGCTGCCATTCGCGGCCGAATGAATTACATCGCTCGCGGAGACGACGCGCCGCAGCGTACGTTGAACGAGCGCTTCTTCATTCCGTTGTGAATTCAACTGTCGTCGTAGCGACTCATAAATCTTCCTCAGAAATAGGGTCTGCTGGAGCCTTGTTTCCTGAAGTTCTTTGTTCCGTGTTCTTTTCCCTTTTTTGGAATAATTCTTTTTTTTTCCTATTTTTACATATATAGTTCTTTTTTTTTTTTTTGTCTTAATTTTTCCACTTTGTCATGTTTCTCAGCCTATACTATATGTGTGACCCTCTGTTCTTTGAGATGGAAGATCGCAAGTTACGGGATGCGGTCAGAGAGACTTTTCTGATATAAGACCTAAGTTGTTAGAATAGGCGTGAACAATAACAGTTCTGTTGTTACGCCGTCTTACATCTTCCAACTTGCATTAACCCATTAATGCGCAAAACGAGGATTTTGTTTATGCAAGTTCAATTGTACGATTCGAATAGCAAATTGGGGCGATTTTCTTCCAAATTCGTATAGGGGTTTTTGGAGATGCTCTTTCAGAATTTGGCATTTGTTTTGCATAAAATATTCATAAGCCCTATTATTTTCTGGTTTTTTTTCAAAACAGTGCTGTTTTTTTTTTGTAATTTTTCTTCTCAAAGTCGATTATCTTGTCGTTTCTGCTATTGAATGATCATTTAACCACCAGAGATCGCGGTCCGAATGTCTATACTTTCTCAAACCATGGTTTTGAAAAATTTTGTTGCTTTGGTTTTTGCAAAAATGGCCATTTTGTACAGCAATGTAATAAAAATTTGGCGATTTTTTTACACGAAAAGTATCAACTTTACAAAAAAATGCTTCAAATTAGCCATAGAATACATGTAAATTTTTTCAGAATTTTTTGGACTATTTTTGGTTTTTGGTATTTGGCAAGTTTTTGGAAAATCCAAAAATTTCCCGAAAAATTCTGAAAAAATTCATACGTATTCTTTGGCTAATTATAAGCACTTTTTGTCATATATAATTTATTCGTATAGTTGATCCTTTTTGAGTAAAAATATCACCAAATTTCATCATACAAAAAACTTGGTGATATTTTTACTCAAAAATAATCAATTATACGAATAAATTTTCAGAATTTTTCGGGACATTTTAGGATTTTTCAAAAATTTGCCAAATCCAAAAAACCAAAACGTAGTCCAAAAAAATCTGAAAAAATTTACATTTATTCTTTGGCTAATTTTAAGCATTTTCTGCTCTATAATTTTTTTTTGTAAAGTTGATCCTTTTCGTGTAAAAAAATCGCGAAGTTTTTTAGTACATTGCTATACAAAATGGCCATTTTGCAAAAACCAAAGCAACAAAATTTTTTCCAAACTATGGTTTGAGAAATTATAGACATTCGGAACACGATTTCTGGTAGTTATATGATCATTCAATAGCAGAAACGACAAGATAATCGACTTTTAGAAGAAAAATTACCGAAAAAAATCAGCACTTTTTTTAAAAAAAACCCAAAATATAATAGGGTTTTTGAAACTTTTATGCAAAACAAATGCCAGATTCTGAAAGAGCATCCCCAAAAACCCCTTGTAGGTATACGAATTTGGAAGAAAATCGCCCCAATTTGCTCTTCGAATCGTACAATTCAACTTGCGTGCACAAAATCCTCGTTTTGCTCATTAATGGGTTAAGATAACGACATGCCAAGACCAATTCAGATTGTATCTGGACAAGTTTTTAAAGATTCAAAATTCCAAAAAAATTGGGTATATCGAATGTTCTCAGATAATTTTTATTCCTTGAAAAATATGGCTTTATTTTCGAAAATCTTAATGTCCAAGTAAGAAGTGGGCTTTCCCCATTAAGCTACGACCTGGTGCAATCACCGAAGAGCCATAAAATGAAAGGAGACCTAAATAAAAGAAATAAACTAATTAAAAAGGTGCATCCAAATTTTCGGTAGTTATGTAGCTGATGCAAATTGCTAGGCAAATATTTATTTTTATCTTCGACACCTTCGTCCCATCAATTTTGGTCACGCACCAAAAAATCAAAAAAAAAAAATAAAAATAAAAATAAAAGCCCCCACGGGTCCACGAGCATTCGTCAACTCCTCCTTTGAGGCTTAGAATCGACTTACCCGGGGCTAAAATCACATAATTTTCACATTGGCCGAGAGAAGACTCGCGTCTCAGCCTTAAGTGTGAAATTCAGGTATTTTAATCACGAGATGCCCACCGGTCCAGCGGAGGCTGCTGCGGCGACGCACTACCACCGATCATCATCATCGTCGTCGTCCGTCCTACCCGTGGGGCACCTTCGTCTCTGGAGGAGGGGATTTTCAGGTTTTGGTGGTCGCCTGCTTTATAAACTGCAGGTCCAAAGCCTGAAACATCTCCGGGGCCTTGTTAATCTCGTTAGGATTGTTATTATTCAATTCCTCTTCTTTTTCTTGTTTTCATCTTTAATTCGGTGTTCGCGTTTCCTTCTTTTCCTCACTTTTGCATTTTTTTATGCTTTAGAATATTTTTTTGTTGTGTTCTTTATTTTACCCTTCTAGAGATATTTCCAGCAGAGTGTAAGATATGGGAATAGAGGCTGTATGTACAAAAGATGAAGTTTTCGAATCAAAAAAACAAGTGGGATCACGACTTTGGGGTCTTCAAGAAAATAAAAAATTTTATCTCTACATCCAACTTATAAGCACCTTGTTTTTTTACAATGCTTGTACTTAAGTTAATTAAATATATAATACATTTGTTTTCATATTTCATTTCTCAAAATTTATTATCTGGTGAGACGACTTTGAACTGTCCATCATTTAAAAAGGTTTAGGGTTTTCTTACAGCCTAGAGAAATTGAAGTTGACACCAGGGAATAAGTTTTGTTACAAAGGACTGTTCTAAGTTAAAATGTTACCTTCTTTGTATTAAATTACTTAAATACAATTCACGTGGAATAAAGACTGCAAATATATTTAGGGTATACGGGGATACGAACAGATAAATTTTTTTTTTTTTTTTTTTTTTGTATAATACAAAACCTTACATCGAATAGTATGACAATAAGCGGGTGGCAGTTTAAATATAGGATAGAATGAGGGTGCATTTTTCAAAATAAACCAACAAATTCAACAGAAGAAAAAACACAAAGTGGTCATTTTGCGCACCTTCCAGAATTACTTTGCTCAATGTCAGAATCAGTCACCACATCTCTCCAGGAAATGTTAGTTACACATGTGGGGTTTACCTTTCCCAATTTCCCGTTGAGGGGTCCCGCTACGCCCGCCCACTCTGACAGTATGCGCACATGTATATATATATATGTAGCGGCCTTAATCCTGGGGCAAAATATGGGGTGCTGTCACCGTCGTCAGTGTCCCGCCGCATCCCCTGCATGTCCTGTCCTAGCAGAGAAGCGTTGGGGGGCCACCAGCGCACGAAACATAAAATGAAGGAGAGAAAGGAAAAGAAAAAATATAGGAGTAATCCTGGAGAAAGAATGTTTTCCAATCGAATTCATTCCGTTTTGACTTGGGCTCGCGACGCGGGAGGGACAAGCGCGGGATAATGAGCGGGAGCTTAAAATGGGACCTGGTCAGGGAAGTGCTTACATCGCCGGATCGTAATACAATTAAACAGCCAACCAGGGTGAGATGTGAAAATACAACAAATTGGGGAAAATCCTCTGAGGGGGGTCTCCCCGTTTTTCAATATGTAAACTGGGAAATAGAGTGCTGCTCTGTGCTCCTGGTTCCTTCTCGATTTTATTCCTGGTTTTCGGTTCTGTCTCTCTTCCAACTTTTTTTTTTCCCCCGTCCGTCTTGGACGAGCAATTCACTCTTTTTCCCTTTATTTATTTACTATTCCTTTTTCTCCCCTTAAGGACCCCCTCCTCCTCCCTCCCGGCCAACACCCACAGCATCAGTTTGTAGCCGCTCCAGAGTGGGGAAAGGCCCTTTTCTCTGGACACGTTGCACACCTACTGGATCTTCCCCCGATTTTCTCCGGAGGGCGGGGGAAATACTAAGCCAAAAATGGCTTTAACATCGCCGCCACGTCCCGGCTCTACGGAGGGGCTGGTCGAGCGCGACTGTGCCATCAGAAAAAAGAAAGGCTCTCTCCATAACGTTCGTCTTGAATCCAAACTTCAAAATGGCAGGGATGTTTTATCGCTTCTTCTGCTTAATACTGGGGATATACTGGCCCTAAAGAGTGGGGATAAGGGCACTATTGCTGTTTCGCCACTATACACTCTGCCCCACCAGGAGCCAGCAAATTCACCCTCCTCTTCCGCCGACCCAACCCCCGTTACCCTCTCGCGCAACGAAATAGACCCATGAGTATGTATTGCTCTTGTTTTGATTTTATGTAGGGTCGCACGAGGAACCAGCAGCGCATGAGCCTCCTGCTGTTGTCACAACGAGTTTATTTCTGATCTTTCCCATCTCCTTTTGATAAGTGGCCAAGATGCTTCGCATATCTTCGGGATGTGGAATCCTTGCACAATATATCCCACCCTACTCGAAAACGACCAATAGGAATCTTGCAAATGCCTTTTTCTGTGTGGTGCACTTGTGCGTGCCTGTGTATATCGGAGGGAAGGAGGTTACATGAGCACACAAAATTTCATCCCGAATATTTTTTTCCTTAATACCAGGAGTAATTTCTTCTAGATGTTTTGCGACCCCTTCTATATACAAATTTAATTCATACCTCTAGTTTTTCTTTTTCGTCACAATCTATCTCACTATTCGCCGAAAATATTAAATTTATTAAAGGTAGGGCAAATTCCTAAATCGATTTAAATGTAAGGAAAATAGTATTGATAAAGGTGCAGCTTCTCTCCACTAGGGAGTAGTTTATCAGGATTCCTTAGTACGGAGTCACAAACCACATTTTAGGACAGAAATCAAAGACCACACTAGGAAAATTTTCCAAGCTCCTTAAAAAGCTTCTGTAGATAAATAATTTAGTTAAGACAAAAACCGTATGTATACAACTTTTGGAATTTTTTTGTCTGTCTGTTTGCATGTACTTACATCACTACTCGACGGATTTTAGGAATAGTTGGCTTAATTTAGAATACTATTTATTTATTTAAAAAAATATAGGGTTTTAAGGATTACATACAGTAAAAAAACCCAAAAGGCGGTGACTAGCGTGTCTATCCGTCGCGAAAGGGCAAATCTATATTTGAATTTTATATATCATGTGGGGTATCATTTAAAAAGGTTTGTTGGGTAGAATGCAAAAAAAAATTTTTTTTTCATAATTTTAAATAGCGAAAATACGAGAAAGTAAACCATGCCTTCCCCTTATTTCCTGAACTACTGTTTGCAGTTTGAAACCATTAAAAAATTTTAAAAACCACGAAGAAAATCGTATAAATCTGGATTTCTTTTAAGAGGACCTCTTTAAATAAATCTTCAAAATGAAGGCCGCTGTTGGTGATTTCTTTCCCGAAATATTTAAGGCTTTATTTTGTGAGGTTGTTGGATAAAATAAAACACAAAGTGTAGACATATTTTTTTTCAATTATTTTTATTACATTTCTCTCCATCGTCGTATGGAAGAAGACTGTTTTAATAATCTCAATATACAGTTATTATGAAAATATTAAAAAACAAATATGTATTTAAAACATTGTGAGATAAAATTGTGTTTAAACATGTTTAATGCTCTTTTACCAGCGTCAGTTACATATTTATAATGGTTTGCTGTTGTTGGTTTTAGTATCATATTTATTATTTAACTATCTTTTAATCGTTTTTTCTTCTGTTTATATAATATTCATTAATTGTCACCACGTCTCGTAATGATCTCATTCTCTCTCCCTCTCTCTCTCTTTCGCAACTCGCTTTCATATATTATCGCTATACTACAGCTCTAACGCTTTTATTTAACAAAGAAATGTAAATTTATTTACTTCCTTCTTATTTTGTAATTTAATTTACTTTCTCTTCTGCACTAATTTTTCAATTATTTTTTATAGAGCTATATTCACTATGCCCATCTTTTTTTACTACGATCTTAATATCTAATTTTTTTTTTCTTCATTTATTACAATATTATCACGCATTTATATAAAGACAAAACAAAGATTTTTTTTTCTAATGTTTTGCATCTTTTCTTACTGTATTAATTGAAAAAATAAATCAAAAAAGAAAACCCTATGATGTGTAGAAAAAGAGTAGAAAAAACTAGAGATTTGCATGCGGGGGGCCTAATCATAGCTATTGACAGTGTTTTGTTTTAGTTCCTTCGCTTGTAATTTAAATTAATTTTTTTTTAAATTACTATCTGCTTCACTACTTTTAGCTAAGGTATAATTTGGGCGAAGAAAAATAATTGTGTTTCTGCATTCAAAGTTCACTTATTATTATTAATTCGTATGTATTTGTGTTTTATACTTGCTGCTGGATTATTGAAAATTTAATTAAATTATACTTTTCACTATTGTGGCTCTTTTGCATAATTTTTAGTTCTAGCCAAAAACTCTGAAGATTTTTGACATTGTGCAGAATTTTTATTATAAATGAATTGCGTAGTTAAAAAAACATAATTGTTCTTGTAATTAATTATAAGACAGAGGGCACAAAAAAAAAATGCCGCTGTACCATTATATTTATTTAATTGTTTTTAATCAAGTTCCGATGTTGTAAATTAGCTTATAATTATTAAGAGGAAATACACAAACATTTCTAACGGAAAGTATATAATGATAAATAAGTACATAATTAAGCACGCTACAAAAATGCTGAATTCGAACTGTGGATTAATTTTCACTGAAATTATTAAATTGCATTGTGCCTCTGCAATTTATGAATTTATTTATTTTTCTCTCTTAAATGGATTTTATGTGTTTTGCTATTCGGTCGATTTTTCCCCCTTATTTGTAGGTTTAATTAAGGTTTATTTATTCTTTTCTGGTAATATCACATGGAAAGAAAGCTCATTTACACTTTATTCGTTATATATTTTATACCCTATTAATTAAATTAACTGCTCACTTTACGACCTATATTCACTTATTTATGTTTTTTCCCTTAAAAATTAATTAGTTGTATTACTTTTTTTTTTTTTTCTTTTTCATTTTAATATTTGTGGTTTATAAATTTTTTTAGAGCTAATTTCTCCTTGAATATTGAAAGTGTCTCTTTTTTTCTACGTATTTGTTATTTTCACTTGCATAGTTGTCGTTGGAAGAAAAATAAACCAGTAAGACTGTCAAAAACAGAAAAAATGCAATTTCATACTGCTCTTAGTACACTATCAGAACTTTTTTCCCCGCTTCCCAGGAAATCCCGAAGGAACATTAAATTTTTTTTTTTATTTTATCAATTCCAAACCACGTCAATCATTGTGAGGTCTTTTTTTTTTTAATAGGGTCAATCTAGCGGTCAGCTTATACAAATTTAAAATTCATACAGTTGATTTAATTAATTTAATTTAGTCAAATTGGAACAAGTAAAATTGCTCAAAATTTCGCAAACCACTTTTTAGAAATCAGTACTTTTATTTTACCAATTATTCTGATTTATTTCGAAATTTAAAGCTGAACAATTTCAGACAAATTGCCCTTCAAACTTGAGATCTTTGAAACTTCATCATTTAATAATAGAACAAAATTCATCTATTTAAGTTAAAATAAGAACGAAAACATGATAAATCCTCATAAAGTTAGATCACGTAAAAATACAGATAAATCAAATATTAAATTATACTTATAAAGTCCAGTACAAAAAAGTCGAGGGACCAAAAAAATGTATTTTCGCTTATTTGATTTTCTTTTAATATTACCTAAATTTCTCATTTATTTGTTTTATACACATGTTTTTGTTGTTGTTTTGGTTTATTTCCTATAATTTTGTCAATTTAAATATACATTATTTACAATACGCATAAAGAAACCTGTTAGAACACGTTTTTAAGTTTTAAATTATGCTTTTTTGGAAACATAAAAAGCATTCACAAACAAATGCAAAAAGTGTTACATAGTTTAAAGAATAAATAAAAGAAATGCTAGATATCGTCTGGAGCAAGATCATGCAAACGATTTTCTTTTTCGTATCGTATTTCACTCATTCAATTTATACTTATGTAAAAATGCTCGATTTTTTGGAATTAATCCACCTTGCTTGCGGGTGGAGAGGTGTGAAACGTAATTGGATGTGCAATTGGAAGCATTCGATTCTACTTACCTAATTATAAAAATTCTATTCTTACAAAAAAAATTGTTTTAAAACGACGAGAACTTTCTTTTCTATTTAATTAACTGAGACAAGGCTGGTCATTTTGGCTGACTCTGGGCTTTTGGGTAGAAAAAGGGCTTCGATTCATTATTTAAAAATTTCAAATTTCCCGCCACTGAATCTATGAGATTTTCGACTGCAAGAATTTTTTCCCCTAGATATTTGAACTCAACGCTCAGCTGGCTCCCCAGTTCTATTCCAATTTCCAAGGGCTCTCGTTCACTCCGCTTCTCATTTATTTGGTACTCGCAAAACACTGGAAAAGAAACCGTTACACCACTCACTTCTTGAATGCAGTTTTCAGTCAGCAGTGAGTAGTTCGTCGTGATCGCGTGGTTTCTGTTGTCTCGATCAAGTAGAATTAACCTTTATACGGCCGGGATTTGAGAGTTAACATCGCCCTTGAATAGTGCCCAAATTTGTATCTGGTATCAGAATAAATAAGCCGGTTATGTAAATATTCTTATATAAAGAAAGTATAAATAATTCGGGAAAATGTACTGCCCTATTTCAAATAAATGATAATTTGTACGCGCCGGGTCGGTCGGTCTAACGGTAAATTTGCGCTTGGGACTTAGAATCATTCGTTCGGTGACAGTGTTTACTACAAAAGTGTGGGAATTGAATGACAAATTCGCGCTCGGGACTTTTAAAAATTATTCGCGGAAAAGTGAAAATTGTTGGGTGAGTGCTTTCCCTATTTTATCCTAATTTTAAGTTCGCAATATGTTGTGAAAAAAACAAAGTTACAGTTACGCTGGCCACCACAAGGGATAAATTTTGTCCAGAGAGCAGTATAACATTTTTTTAATTTTATTCCTCTGCTCTCTGCTACTGGGCTATCTTTTTTTTTTTTTTTTAGCTTGTGAAAATATTTACGCGCAACTTTTTTTTCTGGCCCCAAAAATATTTTTTTACAGCTAATACGGTAAACAGCAAATCTTTGGCCCAAGAGCACAAGAAGAGAAAGATATAAAGGACATATAAAGCAAAATCAGTCTTTTTTATGAATGAATGAAATACCTACAGATTTAAAAATTACTTTTACATATCCCGTCTCCAATTTATCCCTTTTCTTGTTTTTGTTAATTTTTTAAACTGTTTATCATCCTCACTTAAATGTATAAATATCATGTTGATCGCTTTCATTACATTGTTTTTATTCATGATTCTTTATATTTTGATTTCTTAAGATAAAAATTTTAAACAAATGATTTGCAAAAAGCATTCGATGTATTATTTTTTAATTGTTGTCAATTAGTAATTATTTCGGCTGTCTGTTTTTTTTTTTTTTTTTCTCCTTCATACTAGGAATAGTGATGAGAATTTGAAATTTTTTTATGTTCGTATGGTTGTTTATCGCGAGGAATTTCAGTGGCTTATCATATAACTCTCTTCATTTAGAATTCTATAATGTTAAGTTCAGAAAGCTCAACAAAAACGCATGCTATAGCGCAAACAATTGTCGACTGTATTGAACGAAAAAGCGACAAAGCAAAAGCGTGCATGTTTCTGAAAAACGTCGAAACGAACCGTTAGGAATTAAACCTGTACTCTGTGGTAAATTTTAAATTAATTCTTATTTGAGAACAGTCGAGATATAACTGATTTTTGTTTTTAATTAAAAAAAAAACACAAAAATAAGAACTATGCAATTCTAGGAGAGTTGTTGTCTTTTTCCATAAAACTGAGTTATATAAAAACAAACTCTCATATAATCGCGCATTAGACAAAAATATCCATCTATCTCCTACTCTAGGACTTTATATCTGCCAAAGAACTATCGATAAAGCTTGTTAAAAATGGAAAAGATATAGGGCGGTGGCAAAGATAAAAAATTCTAGTTGTGTTTTTCATGTTTCTTTTAATGTATATTTCTGTCATCATTTTTTTTTTAAATATTTATCACGACATTTCAGTAAAACACACATACATAAGAAAATGAAAAAAAAATTAAAAATATCGAAATTAATTCGAACAAAAAATAAAATTTTTAAAAAATAATAAAAACTATAAGTAAAAAAATAGTAGTCGTAGGTGGAAAAATTAGTTTCGATGACTTTTTACTTGTAGAATACACTCAAATCAGTGGAAGAATGTATGTGCCTAGTTAGCTTGCATATCGATATCATCAATCATATAGATGTCCGAATAAGGTACTCTTCTGAACCTTTTCACAATTTGTGTATCGATCGAATTTTGTCTTTTTCTCCCGATTATCTTCACGATATTTCCTCTTGGGTCCAATCGATAGTGCTCTAAAAAGCGTTCACAACTTTTAAAAAAACATTCCAGAAAACAAAAATGTAATTTTCTTTAAGAAAAAAAAAAAAAAAAAAAAAAACCAAAATAAAAACAATTGTAAATCTCTATTATCTACTAATTTCTTTTTAATTACACTGTTCAACAAATTATGATAAAATTATAGGAAGATATATATAATAAAATCTGAGTATTCTTTTTTTAAAATGTTCTTTGAGACTTTGTCCGCATTTGAAATTTTTCTGAATTTTGTTAATATTCAGTAAATATCTAGGCAATTTGTAAAAATTGTTGAACAGTGTAATTTAATCCCTACATAGCCACCATTCATCCTCGAATGCTTTTGTGCCCTTAATCATTTGGAAACGAAATTTACTAAAATTTATGAAAATGATGAATTAACAAAAAAGAATTTCCGAAAATCTTCCCAATGAGATTTTGGAAAAAAAGGGGGAGACAATTATAATTCGGTTACGGTCTATTTGTGTTATATTAATTGTAAACGGCGTTGATGGTAATAATATTGATAGCGATCAACAGACCACACCAAGATCTATAAGCTGTATACTATACAGAATAAAGCACCTGAAAAACTTTAGCTACGTCTGCTTCGTTTTAATGAACATCTCATCACGGGATAATGTGGATTCGGGGCCAGAGGCAGTGTGAAAGCTATGCGTAGTATACTTAAGTTGATTATCAGTGGCTTTTGAGTAATACTTAACACAAGTAAGAGTTTGACTCTTAGCTGAGGATGTTGAATGGCCTACAATATCTATGTTGCTACTACTTAAATTACTAGAGCTGCTGTTGCAGCAGCCGTTGCTGTTGCTGGTACTACTGCTGCCCGATGGAAGGGGTGGCAGGGAGGCACCACCACTGACACCTCCTCCACCTCCGCCTCCGCCAGCTGTCAGACCACCCTGATTACAGCTACTTAGATTACTATAGTTAAGGTTACTACTGCTACCATTAGTACTACTGTTACCTGTCAAAGATGAAATTTGATGATGATGATGGTGATGATGATGGTGGTGATGATGCCGCTGCTGTTGCTGCTGCGATTGTTGCTGCGGCTGCGGTTGTTGCTGCTGGGAGTTAGACTGTAATTTATTAGGTGTATTTGTAGGCTGGCTTCCCCCTCCATTTGCGGTTGCAACTAGGCTACCATTGTTTAGGCAGATGTTGTATTGACTATTGCTGTATGTAGTTTTACTGCTGCTGCTACGTGATGAGGTACTATTAAACTGACTGCTGCAATTATTTGTTGCTGCTGCTGATGCTGTAGCAGCGACAACAGCTGCAGCAACACCAGTGCTGCCAGCCATAACAGTTGCCGAACCAATTGAAGTTTTCGTTGTTAATGATGACATCGATGATGTTGCTACTGCTGCTGCAGCAGCTGCTGTTGAATTATTAACGACAGTCCATCGATCATTTACGGCACTTGAGGTAATACTGCTAGTTGCTTCGCTAGATGCTGGAACAGCTGGACCATTGCTTGTATCCCCACCGCCTGCACTACCGCTACCACCCCCACCACTTGAGCTACCTTGCTCGGAGTTTGGTGGCCGTGGTAATCGCCTACGAAGCCATGGATGCTTAAGGGCAGCTGCTGGTGTCATTCGTTTTTCGGGGTCCCATTCAAGGCAGCCTCGTATAAAATTAAGAAAAAGTGGATCTTGGCAGCCTTCAAGGGCTTTTACAAGATTTTTAGATCCAGGTGGTCCACGCGGCTTACCGCGACGTGATTGACCACCACTCAAAACGATCTTTCCATCTTCAAGGGTTGTTGCAACGCAATACCTTGGAAAACCTTTTGCATTGAAAAATATCTTTGCACGCTTTGAGGTCACCAAAACATTTTTTGGTGGCATTCCCAGAACTTCTATAATACAGGCCAATTGATCGGCCTCATCCTCGCCGGGAAAGAGAGCGTGTCCAGACAGCAGTTCAGCTAATATGCATCCAAGCGACCACATATCAATTGCCATTCCGTATTTAGCACCCAATATAACTTCGGGCGCCCGATAGAATCTTGACTGAATGTAGGTATACACCCGCTGGTGCTCATAGCATGACGAACCAAAATCAATTACCTGTAAATAGAGTACGGTTTTTTTTTAATTTCATAAAACATGTTTAATATTTGTTTCAAATTTCCTTAATTTGCTTCATAAAATTTATTTTCCCAAAAACGAAATTAGTTTTGCATATCTGATTTTGTAAAAGGAATTTATAAACGTTATAATACTGGTACTTTCCTTTTTTTTAAGTATAATTTAAGTTCTAAATTAGTTATTTTAAAATTCTGAAAATATCGTGATGAACCCAAGATAAGAAAAATATCCTACCTTTATACCGGATCTTCCCTGTTGCTTGAGCAGGACATTTTCCGGTTTCATATCACAATGGATGATTTTGTTTTTGTACAAAGCGTCCAGACATTGCAGAAGTGAATGTGCAAATTTTCTCACTAGCTGTAGACTGAACCCGTTGAATCCATTTTTTTTAATTAATTCATAAAGGTTGATGTTTAGCAGCTCAAACGTGATGCACATATGATTCCGAAACGTAAAGTAATCGTACATATGGATTATGTTCATTGTATTGTATTTATCCTGCTTCCTAAGATGATGCAAGATTCTGATCTCTTCCTGCGCCTGTCGATGAAATCGTTTCTCGTTACGCACCATTTTTAGAGCGACATGCTCGTGGGTCTTATGATCGTACGCTTTTACCACCTGACCAAAACTGCCCTTCCCAATAATTTTTAGGACTTCATAACGATATGCGACATGATCGTGAGGTATGTGAATGTAGGAACCTTGTTCGTTGTCATAATCGGAATTATTAGGTCCATAGATGCCTGGCCGTTTTTTCGCGTTCGCTCCAATAAAATAAATTTGGGGATACGTAAGAATTTCGTTGCGCTCATATGGGGTTAGTTTGTGCATATAGAGGACCATCACCTGTTGGGGTGACACCACAAGCGGTTTCAGTCTCTCACTCATCGCACTCTTTTGCTGGCCAGACATTATAATTTGTTCGTGGTAAATATAGCCCTTTGTATCAGCCCTAACCAGACTATTTGAAACTGATGTCGATGTTGATGATGTTGTATTCGACGAAGTTCCACCACCGCCCACTGATTGTAACGCCACCAATGATCCTGATGATGTTGCACCTATTACTGATGATGCTGCAAAAATACGAGTAAATTCAAAAACGATATATATTTTTTTGTATAATCAATTGAAATCGCAACAACTTACCAACTGAAGTCTGTGTCAATTGGGATGACGTCATGGCAGTTGCTGATACCAAACTAGCGGATACAGCTGTTGCGTTTTGCACAGACGCTGTTGATGAATGATGGTGGTGATTGCCCAAGTAGGGTTGTCCACCGGATGTGCTGTTTGTGCTTCCAACAATCCCATTCGTTACTGGTAAATCACCACCACTATTTTTGTTCAACTGTTGTTGCAATGAATGCTGTTGCTGCTGCTGTTGTTGTTGCTGCTGCTGCTGCTGTTGATGTTGTGTACTTCCAACCATTTTACAATTAACTAATTGATTGTTACTACTATTGCTACTGCTACTGCTCGTGCAATTTCTACTACTGTTGCTATTATTATTCAAAATGTGTGGCAGTAATGTGGTTAAGTTCTGTTTGTGTCCAGACAATAAATGTTCAACACTTGCCGAACAGCAACTCTGTCGTAATGAATTGAAATTTCCCTTTTTATGGTCAATTATATTGCTACAATCAATTGACAATTTATTTGGTAATATCGAGCTCTTTTTGATAATTGTTGATGGCTTAGCCCCTGTTAGACCCTGCTGTGAGGACCTCAACATTTCGTCAAAATTTGTGCTAATGCTTGATGCAATTCGTTGTTGTATATCATTTGATTTATGTCTATCTGCCTGTCCAAAGTCTCGGCTCTCATTGACAACGTTTGGATATATTTCGAAGGGATGTCGTCTATTCGTTGCAGCTGTTGAACTTTGTTGAGAGGATAATTGAGGTGGGGCTTGTGGTGCTGCTGCTGATGATGCTGATACTGTTGCTGCTGTTGATTGTGAATGTTGGTCGCATTCATCAAAAAAATGTCGATATGGCACCGATTGATTAGACCTATCGGTAAGTTGATAGGTAGATGAAGGTACGTTTGTTGATGTTGCCGCTGCTGTTGCAGCTGTTGATTGGACTGGCGAGGATGATGATAGGGAAACAACTGGTGACACTGACTGATCAGATGAGTCTGTCTCGGATATCCGTCCAGTTGTCGGGTGGAAAAAGCCAGAATGTTGCAAACGGAATTGTACCTGGTCTGATAGGGACGAAAGGGACAATGTTGATGAGGGCAACTGTATTGACTTTTCGCTTGTTGAATATTTTTTAAATGATAATAGCCGCGACGATGATATTGATTGGAGCCTTGAACCCTTGTCCAACTGTTTCGTATGCTGCTGTTCTTTGTCCTGTAGATTATTGGAAACATTAAACGAAACATCGAATAGAGATGCTGTTGAGGTGTTCTTGTAGAAATAATTTTTGTCGAGCTTCTTAAACGCCTTATCATACAGCTCACTGCAGCTGCTGTTGTTACTTAGGTTACTATTTGAATTATAGTAATAATCGATCAGATCAAAATTTTGCTGAGTATTCGCTAGGGACGTTAATGATATTGAGGAGCGTGATGATGAAGTTGGTGTGGTTTCCGCCGAACTTCCAGATGTGTTATATTTTCGAAGATTGCTAAACGATCGTCGACCACATATTCCGCTCAGAATGTTGAAACTTAATAAATTTTTGTACGATTTACTACTACTAGTGCTATTGTTGCTACTCTCACTGGTCGCTGTCGTTCCAGCTGAGTGATGGTTATGTTGATGATGCTTGACCAATTGATCATTTCCTTTTCCAAATTGTGTGAATTGCTGATGCTGTTTTCCACCACTGTTGTTGCTATTACTTATCGTTGTCTTTTGGCCGGTTTTGCTTTCAACAACATTACCATCCACTGTCAGTTGATAGCTTCTACTTCCCTCCAAACCACTTTTATGTACATCGAAAATTCTTTGCTGTTGCTGTTGCTGTTGCTGCTGTTGTTGATGATTTGCTAAAAAATTCGAGCTTATATTGCTATAGCTCATTGCCGATCAGGAACAATTTTTTCATTTATCGGATAACCCATCATTTTTTTTCACGTTAATTTTTCTTTATCGATTGCGATCTTTTTTTTTTTTTAAATTGCTTGTTCAATTTATGACTTTTATCTTGTTTGTTTTTATGTGGAGATCTTTTTCCTTGTTTTAAAGTTAGTAATACTTAAATGTTCAATATGTCCCTGAATATCACAGCAATTCTTAGTTAAAAAGTTCTATCAGTGTTTGTAGATGTTTGTTTGTTTCAACTTCTTTTTTTTCACATTGTTTCTCCTTTCTGTAATATTTGTCCTCTTTTGATGTCACTCAACTGTAAGAAAATTTTGGAAAAAAAATATGCATAGTTTTGTTGTATAATATTTAATTGAAGGGTTGTTTAAAAACTAATTTGACTATACTCTAAATTAAAATCGACTTGGTGTATATTTTCCTTGTTCAAGTAACGACTGAAGGAAAATTGTTCTATTTCAAGTAAAGCGTAAAAACAGCGATGAGTGATGCCAGGTAAGCCTAAAAAAGGCTGATTTTGCAAATGTGTGGGAAAGAAACTTCTACCTGCTCAGGTATTAGATTGTTTTGATTTTCCCTTCATCGAATTTGGGTTTTAATATTCCTGAAAAACGGGATAGATGGGACTGTTTAAAACCAGATACGTTTCTGATATTTCCATCAAGTGTATTGTGATCGATGGACAAGTAAATTATTTCTTTATTATTACTAATTTGTACCATTCTTATTGTTTTTGCAAGAAAATTGGAATTGGTACTCAACATTCCGACTTTTATAACTATGACCCAATATATACTGTGCGTGATTCATTGGATTCAGGGTCTCTAGCGTGAAGTACAATCGATTCTTATAATTAATAATAAGATATTTTGGGAAGGTGCGACTGAGTTATTTGATCTCTCTTATTAAAATTGATCTGAGATAGCCTTGTGTTATTGATAGACGAGATTTATGGGGTGAGGACAAGTAGCAATTTAATTTCCACGGGGGTTAACAACCACCATGTCTTTTATAAACGGGGTAAACTCGAGGGAAGAACTGTGTCAGAATTGAATCTTTAAAGCAGAGTGGACTCACATGCTACATCTAAGGGAAATAAATGTGTGACATACAACACCCACCCTAAAAGCAACAAGGGTTAGTTGACCTTTTTCGCGATTTTCATGAAAGAAACTAGGTGAAATTCGCACACTAAATTGGATTAAAGCGTTGAAGGATTAACAAAAGAAAAAAGCATTTTAATTTGTGATTAATTACCGTTCTGAAAGAGAGAAATATTTCTCCTTTTTTTAATTTTTTCCACTTAAATTTTAATCCATCTCTCTCCAACACCGCAATAAACAGTACACAATACACGAACTTATTGGGAAGCTTGTTCACAAAAATCTTGGGAGGTTCACATTGAGAAAGAACTTTTTTTCAATATATATATATATATATATATGGACATATATATATATATATATACTGTATTTATTAATTTTCGTTTTGGGAAAAAGGAAATTCAGTCCTTATTTCTTTTCGTTTCGGTTTTTTTTTTCTATAACAAATATCCTGGGCTGTGACCACAAGTGTTTTTTGTCAGCACAAAACTTTCTAAAATTTGGAGAACATTTTTCATAGAACTTCCAGAAGATAATTTACACAGTATTTCTTTTAAAAAGGGGAAAAAATCTTCAAAAAATTAGTACCCCGAGTATTTCTTTTTCTATGCTACCAAACTCGAACTTATCCCGTCGTGTACACGTTTTCACCACACAAAATTAATATGTGTATACATCTATATGCATGAATTACGCACACTTGCACAAATAAAAAGATGAAAAAAAAAAACAAATTCTAGTGCACAAAGAAAGTCCTTTGCAATCTTTAAAATCTTTTCCTCTCCTAACCAATCTGCGTGATGTGAGATAAAAGAGAAGAAAATTATCTTAAAATGAAAATATACGCACAATATAATCCCCTTCTTTTTTTTTGTTTTTAGGACGAAATTTAAGAATAATACTATCTGTCTTATTTTGCGTCAATAGTTGGAAGTGTTAAGATTCGATTTATCTAAATAAACACTTCTTAAATATCCTAATTTCCTGACAGTAAAAACAATGAATTCTTGGGAAATTTCCTTACGAAATATTTGTTTGCACTACTCTCTGAACAGTCTCCAAAATATCAAATTTCTTGTTCTCTAAGGTCTTTAGGAAAATCATGTGCATATACACCTTATTTTCATATTTTTCTATATATGTTGGGCGAAAGATGACAAAAAATAAAATAAAATAAAAGCTAAAAACAACTTTTAATCCAGCCCGGTTGTTTGTTTATTGGATAAAAACTTTATTTATCTAGCGATCTATCAAAGACGACACACGGCTACGAGAAAAACAGACGACAAGCCAGACGACGGGATCATTTCGCCACCATCGTCTTAAGAACGAAACTGGAAGTTTATAAAATTCACACACAGGCGTTCTTGGCCTACCCCCACCGAAATAATTACATATATTTTAACGTTTCACACTAACTGATTTGTCATTGGATTTGGAATATCCCGGGCCAACTGCTTGTCTCAGTTACTCACGCCTATTTTCGAAAATATACATACCAGAGTATAAATCCGCCATTGCAAAAATTAAAAAAAAATTTCCTTCTCATAGGGCACTGATTCGATATTAAGCAATTTGAATCATACTTGTTGCTAAGATGGAAACTCATTGATTTTTATAGTGCACTGGTTCAAAAAGACTATAAACCTAATGCAAAGTAAAATTTTGTTTTAATAAGTAATTACTATCAAAAAATATTTCTAGTATCACATTCTAATAAGTTTTTCTTCACTGAAATGTAAATCTGATTCATCGAATACAACAACCAATGCTTTCGGATAGCAGTACCCTCGCAGTTCTCACGGGTAAACGAAATAAAACTCATTGTAGGGTGTGCCCTTAGAATTCTCAAGCAGTTCATTTGCTACATAAAACAAATTGATTAACACGTTAGCTACCAGCGCCGCATATATGCGACGTAAAATGTTTGTTATATGAGCCCGGCGACGCAAATGTGCGACGTGTTTACTTTATCAGTTTGACAATGAATTGCACTAATTTGTCTCCTTTTTTTTTTGTAATGGGCTATAAAACAACAAATATGCGTCAGTTTTTAAAATTGCTTATTTTGTTTATTTTTAATGTTATAAATATAATATTTAAAACCCCAATGCCAATTGAAGTCACATTCTAAGAAAAATTACCCTGGTCTGTAGTAGGTACAAGAATTTTTTCTTGGGTTCCGGTAGCGAAAGTGTTAATATCCAAACTTTTTGAATTCATTTTACGAAAATTATCGTTTCAGACTCGCGAAAACTTTTCAACGAAAATTGTACCCTCTTAGGATTGGATAGATATTACACAATTTCTGTAAACCTTCGTAAACATTGTTTGCCGGACAGTAAAATGTTGTTACATTTTGCTGTAACTAAATTTGTTAGATATTTAATATTACTATAGGAAAGTATTTTTCTGATAAATCAGTCTTGTATTATTCTCTAAAAGTTTTAAATTCAAATAAAGGGAAATTCGATTTTCTATCATTTGCGAAGAAAATTGAGTAATTCGAAATTGTCAAAGATTTCCTGCGGGGGCTGGTTCATAAATTTTCCATTATGTGGGATAATATAAGGTGTCATGCTGTAATCAGGTATGCGGCCATACATTTATATGTGATTCTCTATGTATACCACATGAAAACAGTCTTTGACAATTAACTGCTAGGTCAGATAGGAATTACTCACTTTACCGAATGACATTCGATTTATCCTCATAGTTACGTTTATTTCCGTTTATTTATCTCAATTCAAAATAACCGCATACACCGGAGAAAAATTTACTTTGTTACTTTTCCTGCAATTACATGTTCTACGCAAAAGAGTGCTTAACTTTATAAAATATATATCATAAGTGTTGTTTTTTTTTTTTTAACAAAATCTGTTGGTAGAATCTGTGCAAATTTTGGCTTTCTCTGTTTTGTATTATTATTAATGAAATGTTTTTTGGTATAAATCGAAATCGAAAAATACTTAACCTGCCAGGATAACTTCGAACGCGTGTATTTCTTGTATATTTTGATTCATATATATGAAATTTTATAAATTTTAGACACTTTACTAATTATGTAAAATTAAAAGAGTCTAATATATATCTATATAATATAAACATTTTATATGTATATATAACAAGAAATTTCCTAAGAAAACGGAGGTCCTCAGCCGAATAGAAAATAATTGTGGTGGTGTTCTTGTTCGTTTTTACTGTAGCGAAGGACCAGACAATTTATTTTTCGAAGCAGCAGGTATATAGGTTATAACACCGTAATAAATGTATACATTTACCTCGCCAGGTAAAGAGTATAATTTATAAATTAAAACTCTCTGTGAAGTAGAGTTTTGATCGTGAACAGTTTACCTGTTTACCTGTTTTTAAGGGAAAATAGAAAAGGTATCATCATAATTATTATTATTTTGATAGGCCTAACATTTTTTCTATAAAACCTTTTTTTTTTTTGTCGAAATAAAGAGGCCGAGTATGACGTCAGAGGCTTTTAAAAGCAAAGCATTAGAGAAATTATGCCGAATTATGATGACAGGAATTTTCTGAAATAAAGCATAATTCCAAGAAATGTGGATGCATACAACTTTCGCTTCCTGGGAAGAATAAGCAAGACCGCGAGAAGTAACTTGCTAAAATTGTATGTTTAGCTGTTGTGTGGCACGAGGTGTTACCTGTTGATTTCGCACTTTACCTGGCTCCAGGAATTTCGTTATCTAGTTATTTAGCATACTGGGGGCCGGAGAAAATAAATGATTAAGACGATTTCATTGATAAGGGGAACGAGCTAGTATCGAAATCATTAAATGAAGTGATATCACGGAATTATCGCGATTTTTTGATATAATTTCGACTAAAAACAAGCCAGATCGATTGCACTGTTTTATCGTTTACCATTACAATTGGGTTGTTGATCGTCTTTTTTTATTTTAATTTAAAAAAATAAAAATAAAAATAAAAAGAAGGAGGAACCCAAATATTTTAAGTGTTGAGTGATGTTTAAAATGAACGATCCGAAGGGAAAAAGTGGATTGGTGCATCCCCCTGGGATTCCATCTGTTGTGAATATGAGAGTCCCCAAAACAACACCTATCACCGAGGACTATGACATTTCGGCGACTGTCCTGGGACTGGGCATCAATGGAAAAGTTGTACAATGCACAAGTAAACGTAGTGGACATAAATATGCCCTTAAGGTAAACAGATAAAATTAGAAAGAATATCAGAATCAATTTACCTAATTCAGTAATTTTCTCTCAGTCGAGCGAAAGCGTTTCAACAGCGTTCATTATAACGAGTTGTCTGAAATCAAAAATGCAAAAAAATTAGTTACTAGAATTTAGACCATAATACAGGAAATAAATCAGTGGTTATTTTTCGAACGGTGTAGATTTTAGAATTAGGGTCGTCCGTATTAAATTCGAATATTTTGTGCCTGGGTTCCAGTAATCCCATAATATTAAATTTTTTCCATCAAACAGGTCCTTCTGGATAATCCAAAAGCCAGAAGGGAGGTTGATCTGCACTGGCGAGTCAGTGGGTGTCAGAATATAGTCAACATTATAGACGTTTACGAAAATAGCTACAGTGGGAATAAATGTTTGCTGGTGGTAATGGAATGGTAGGAAAAAACCAAAATTAATAAAAAAACAATAAATAATAACGAAAATTTCATTGCATTAACAGTATGGAAGGAGGTGAACTCTTTCAGAGGATACAGGATAGACAAGATGGTGCTTTTACTGAAAGGGGTAACATTATTTATTTGTTTTTAATTTCACTTTGATTTTCTCTTTGTTACACTATACACTAGTCGAGCAGATGTAATTCTGTCTTGGGAATTTTTGATTCTAAAGGGCCACAGACACACAATTAATGACATTTGTCAAACATGATTGCAGTTTCAATTAATATTCGTGGATATTTACATTCAAACATGTTAATTAGAATTGATGAAATTATTTAAAAGTTTCATTATAATTCTTCTTTTTCTTTTTTTTTTTTTGTACTTATTTGTTTATAAATTCGCCCATTCTTGCAGAGGCTGCTCAAATAATGCACGAGATATGTGTTGCTGTTCACTACTTGCATAGCATGAATATTGCTCATAGAGACTTAAAGCCAGAAAACTTACTTTATACAACGCCGCATATGAATGCAATACTTAAATTGACAGACTTTGGATTTGCAAAGGAGACATTTGTTAAAGATACATTGCAAACACCTTGTTATACGCCCTATTACGTTGCACCGGAGGTGCTAGGTCCTGAAAAATACGATAAAAGTTGCGATATTTGGTCGTTGGGTGTAATTATGTATATCCTATTGTGCGGTTTTCCGCCATTCTATAGTAATCACGGTCTAGCTATTTCGCCGGGTATGAAAAAACGTATTCGTACTGGACAGTATGATTTTCCAAATCCCGAATGGAAAAATGTTAGTCAATCTGCTAAGGATCTTATTAAAGGGATGCTTATTGTTGATCCAAATAAGCGTCTCGCTATCGAAGATGTTATGAGAAACAAATGGATTGCGGTAATTTAGTAAAGATAAATGATAGAGGTCGGCTTATCTATAAATCAAAACATTTTTAGCAATACACCACGGTTCCACAAACACCTCTTCATACCGGACGAGTTTTAAAGGAAGGCGGTGAAACATGGCCAGAAGTTCAGGAAGAAATGACACGATCGTTAGCAACAATGCGAGTAGACTATGATCAGGTAGTTTTTGTTTATAACTTTAAAAAACCAGGTTTTGTTGTTATTTCATCGGTATTTATGTTCTAGATGCATATTAAAGCCCTGGACCATTCAAATAATGCCCTACTTAATAAGCGACGGAAGCGAATTGAAGAGAAACAAAAGAGTCCACAGAGAGAAAAAAATATTTAAACAGTTAACATAATGCAACAAGAAAAAAAAACAATTTGATACATTTAGTGTTGTTACATATAAAGACGATTATAAGTATTTTAGTGGAATTCCGTTTTAGACATGCATTTCGCTTTTAAAGCTGTTGGATAAGATTTAAAAACATTTTTGTGATTCCTTAATTTTGTTAATCAGTTTATTTACATTCATAATTAAAAAAAAAAATTATATTTTATCTTATGCTCAGTGTACTTAAAATTTTTATAAGACAATTTCGAAACGTAATTGTAAATCGTTCGTTCTTATAAACAGCGTGCGGCGTTTTGCATGCCTTAGCGGTGGTGATGTAAGTAATTTAGTAAAAAAACCCAATAAAAGATCGTAATATAGTTCTTGTTAATAGGGGACTATCCTCAAATCGGCCTAAATAGAGAAACTTATTATATTTGAACACCTAAAATAAAGAAAGAAAGACAAAACAATTTTTAAAAAAAGTTGTGAAATTGTTAAACTAGTTTGGCGGCAGGGCACAAAGCTAAAACAATAATAAAATGAATAAATATGCGGCTTACTAAGTGCTTAATAAAAGCCAGTAAAATTAAAAACTTTGTTACATTTTGCGAACGAAAAAATAATAATAATATACATATAAAAGTAAAGTTGTAAGTATATATGGATCAATTTTTTTTTTTCAAATTTAACTTGTTTCAATTACAAAGAAATAATGCAATAATATCCGTAGTTTTTGCTATTTATGTAAAGATGTGTATTTAAATGTCCATTTGTCCTTAAAAGTGAATGTGTTTTGTGATGTTTCGGGGATTTTTCTTGGAAACGTCGGTAGATTGAGCTTCGAACCAACTTTCGGTATGGCTTTAGAGTTTGGTTTGAAGCCCATCAGTTTTTCCATGGATAAATTGCCGGATCGTGTCCTAGATTTTAATACGTTTCTGTTATTTTTGGGAATCAAAAATCAGTTTGAAACTTGTCCCAAAAGGTATTTGATCCGGTTTTTCGAAAAGATCAAAAATAAAATCAATAAAATAAAATAAAAATCAATTCCAAGTTGTTCCTATTTTCGTAAAGAAAAGATAATTTTTACTTATTAAATTTTTATAAAGCAATTCAGTATTGTTCATATTTTAGAATAAAAAAGATAGGGTGGTAGTTTAAAAGAAAATACCGATTTATTCACCAATATATATCTCTCTTTTATTTTCTTAACAATGTATTGTCCAAGGCCCTCACATTTTATTTTGTAATGACTATACAATTTAAGATTATTTTCCTCCCTAAAACGAATATTCCGAGACGATTATGAAAATTTTAGCTATACTCTTTCCCCGCGGCTGACCGTTCATGAATACAGTCATGCTCAATTCGAGTTCAATATCCTGCGGACCTTCTAAGCTTCTCATAAGGCTCAATTGGACCTGATTATGCATTTTGTTTGTTCTTGGGGGGAAAAAATAAGTGTTTTTAATATTAATTTATTATGTTTTGGTTATTGGACTTACGAGAAGTGCTGTTCTGTAGCCTTTGCAATATTTGGTGGTGCTGAAATTTCCGTAATTTTAAGATCAAAATCGATATTTTCGTACCAAACTGGACCACGCAGTGTAAAAAGTATCCGTCCCTGCGGTGGTATTAGCATTTTTGATACTAAAGTTATGAAATTGTAAGTGTATGCAGATGGTTTCTGGAAGCATTCTTCCCCTTCACAAATATGGTTTATGAGACGGCAACGGCTGTAATTGTATGAGATGAAGATTTATAATATAGAATACGTTAAAGCTCTGCATTTTCATAGCATGACTTTACTTTTTCTGATCCGGATCGTGGGTATATCCGTAAGGGCATTGGATGTGATTGCATCTATAGCTTCCACGAATATTCGTACAGATTTCACTTCGGCCCGTACAGGTGTGGGGTACTGCACATTCATCAATGTCCCTGCATGAATTTTTGTCCACCCCTAGTTCATATCCTGGTGGGCATGAGCATTCATAAGACCCTTGAACATTATTGCAAAATCCCATACAAAGGTTGTACGCCTTGTGGACTTCGCATTCGTTTATATCGTTGCAAGATCGATTATTCGTACTCAGCTCATAACCCTGACTGCAAGCGCATCTGAACGAGCCCCAAAAATTGATGCAACCTTGCTCACATAGTCCTGGCATTTCTTGGCATTCATCGATGTCGACGCAATTTTTGTCATTATCGTTTTGCTTCTTAAAGCCCGGCTTGCATTCGCAGTAATAAGATCCAATTGTATTAATGCAATTTGAATTTATCGAGCACACTTGATCTCGCTTATATTCGCATTCGTTGATGTCGACACATCGATTTCCACTAGATAAAATATGACCAGCGGGACAGGAGCATACATAGCCGCCCATTCGGTTGCGGCATAATTCATCAGCGCCGCAGTTATGATCACCTGTTTCACACTCGTCAATATCTTAAAGGTTTAAAATGATTAATTTTTTTTTTTTTTTTTTTAATTGAAGGTAAAGGGAAATTCTAAATATCCTACCAACACAAGAGGTACCATCAGGAGTTGACTTATAGCCACCGGAACATATTAATAAATTTTCACATTTATATGAACCATTTGTGTTAATGCAACGCTGGTGTGATCCACATGCTCCAGATGATTGGCATTCATCAATATCTAGGATAGGTTTAATGCGGCTGTAGAAGAGATAATTTTCAAAATATGAACTAAACAAAAATACCTACGCATGCTCCCATTCGATTTCTCTCAAAACCATACCCACATGAGGTATCCGGTCTAAATCTATTTGTTGATGTGGGTACGTACTCCTGATTATTTCGAATTTGATAGGATGGATATTGGTCATATCGTGGAAGACTTAATCGACTAGGCGTTGGTATATATCTTGGGGTTGTTGTAGTCGTTGTTGTTGTTGGAGTTGATATTTTACTATAGTATACTATTGTTGATCTTGTTCTTGGTGTTATCGTTGTGGTTGTTGTTGTTGTACGTGGCGTTGTTGTTGTGCGTGGCGTTGTTGTTGTTGCTACAGTCGTTGTTGATGGCTTCTGTGTGGTTGAGGTTGTTGAACGGGTTGTAAATCGACCACCACGAATTCGATCGCATCTAAAACTGCCTTCAGTATTTCTACATTGATATCCAACCGTACAGTCGTGTGTTCCAAGTAAACATTCATTGTCATCTAAACAATGTTTTTTAAATTTCGTTATTTTTTTTCAAATATAATTTGAACATATTTATATATATAGTGGGTACGGGGCGTTATATTACGCTATTTTACCATCACACTGTCCAGTCTCAGCATTTAACGTATAGCCTGTTCCACACCCCTGAAGTCTGATGCATGAATAAGAGCCAATCGTATTGTCGCATCGTTGGCTTGGTAAACAATTATGCAAATTCACCTGGCACTCATTTATGTCTAGTTAGAAATATTAGTATGAGTTAATTCTACAAGAAATCCATTCTTTTTTAGATTTTTTACTAACCAACACATGCATTGTACGTTGGCTCCATTTTAAAACCGATCTTACAGTCGCAATGATAGGCACCCTGTTCATTTATACAGATCTGATTACTATCGCATGCGTTTTTATCAGTTAAACACTCGTCGATATCTGATTAAATTTAATTTAGTTTAATTAATTAAATCAAATCTACTCTCAATACTCTACGGAAAGGTACTAACCAATGCATTTATTATGCTTAAATCGGTATCCAGGACCACAAGGTTCTACAGCGTACGATGATGTTGGACTTCTATCAATTACTGGTAATGATAAACTTCTTCGACATTCTTCATTGCATTCGTTAATGTCTTTGTTAAACAAGAAAAATAAGTTTATGTTCCTATATTATGCTAAGAGTATTGTAGGTACCTTCACAACTCCGCGTTATTGCATCAAAATAATATCCTGGTGGACATTTTTGTATATCAATACATTTGTAGCTGCCTCTTGTATTCAAGCAGGTCTCTTCAACTGGTCTACAGTCATGACTGTTTTCGAGACATTCGTTTATATCTGCAAAAAAGAAGGGGTACCTGGTATACATTTTCGTATAAGAGGGAAGAAAAATATATAATTGGATAAAATTAAAAACATAAAATAACCTTCACATTCTTCGGAGTTTGTGTTAAATCGAAAACCTTCATCACAGTCAGCTGAACGAATGTCCAAACATTTGTAGCTTCCTGGAATATTATAGCAATATTGATCCCTTCTGCAGAACGATATGCCCGTCAGGCATTCGTCAATATCGTCACAATTCAGTGTCCGAGCATTTCTGGCAAATCCAATTTTACACCTATAAAGAAAATTATATAAAATTTAGGAGCTCTGAAAAAAAAATTATAGTATGCAGTGATTCATTAATGAGATAAATGGCAGAATATGGTTCTACGTAGTTCTACGTCTAAAATTCAAAACAATAAAACTAAGTACTCTTGTTCATCATCTTCAAAATCTTCATCCTCTTCCTGAGAGCTGCTGGGCAATCGAGAGCATGTTACATGATTATCATCAAGCTTGTATCCTTCCCTGCATTTGCAGACGTATGAATCTTTGGTGTTTTCGCAGATATGCGAACACAGGTTTTGAACTTTTCCGCATATGTCATCTAAATCCAGAAAAAAATATGATAATACAGCATTTTATGTATAGTATATATTTGTCTTTAACCATTTTCTGCCAAAATAAACGTATTATCCTCTGAAATGTCGTTACAGCACAGGGTGTACGATTCGTCGTGGGCAAATGCGAAATATGTTGATGAACAATTGTTTCCACTAGCGGCAACAGCTAGACCAATCTGGCATGCTTTGCAGCAGGTTGTAAAGAAGGTTGTATTAAATTCTTTATTCCCTTCGCAGTTTGAACTAGCCCTTGCCGCATTTCGTCCAGCAATGCACTGTTGATTGCCCAACTCTTTTTCGCAACACATTCCAAATGTTGAAAGACAGAGACCACGATACAATGGTGGTATATTTTCAATTGCATACTGATAATTTTGACAATGTGTCCTTTCTTTAGCCCATTTTGTTCCACCACTGCAACACTGGCTCAAATGTGAGAATATTTCTCCTTGAATAATAAGATAAGAAAAAGTGTGCTTCAATATTTTAAAATCGAATTTTAATTCGCTTATATGTTAGATTCATAACTAAATGAAGTTTCATCCCTTATTGGGCAGAGATCGATTTAAAGTTTTCTAAAATTTTGAAAAAAAAACCTGAACTAATCTCTTGATCAAAAGGAATATAATTTCAAGAAAACATCTAAAAACTGAAAAGAAAAAACACGTAAAGTTGTCGTGCGTATTTTGCATTCATTACTGATTAAATAAAAATATTTTCTTACCGTGACATATCCAAAAATTGAAAGACATCAAAAACATTTGAAATATGAACAAACGTAACGAGTTGGCCATGGTTACTCACGAAATTTTATTACAACTTTTTTATCTCACTTTTACTTACACTTACGAATTCAGTTAGTATAGAACGTTAATAGATTCCTTTCTTGTCTTTAAATTAGTTTGGCTGGTTTGACTTTTCCGTTTAACATATTTTAAAATTCAAATCACATATTTTTTGATAGTAAAAATATAAATAGTTTTTTTTTTTTTATATGTCGAAAAGAATTTACGATATTTTGAGATTGTCTTCTTAAAACTCCCAGAAGAGTATCACAAAATAAGAGGAAAGAAGTTGCAACGACTTTTATGGAACTGCTGCTTCAGATAGTCCGAAACCGAAAATCGGATGATCCCTCTGGAGACTGAACATCGCGCGGGTCTGATCATTTCTCAAGTGGTCTTCGGCATGTCGACACATGTGGCTCACGTGGTGCAGAAGATCTCTTATTTATATTGAATTCCTCAATCTTTCCTCTTGTGTATCAAATTTCGGACTGAAAGGACGTATAGCTAGCATACAATATTTATAGAGCCGAATAGTCTGATTAGGAAAAAAAGGGTCTCTTCTAATTTTAATATCGCGCCAAAAAAAAAGTAATGTTCAGTTTTTCATTTTTGAAGAATATTTATATTAGTCACTTATTTTTTCTGCCGCTTCGAATGCGCACTGTGGCCTGTCTGGAAGATCGTCTCCGGTGCTACTATCTCTGGAAGAATATTCTCACCAAGATCAAGATCTTTCCGCCACCACGGCGCGATGGGCAGTAAAAGTAAAAAGAAGTATGTAAATAAAAAAAAAAATATGTAAGTCCTCTCTGCACAACAGTTGCCGTGAGTTGTTTTTTTAATCAGTACATTGCGTATATCAACACACCGCTTTGACTCGTGTGCATTGTGCCACATATGGAAATAATAAAGTCTAAGAGATATACCTCGCTGTTAAGACGCGCTCCTGCTGCACAGCGCCAAGATAAAATTGCTCGTGGGGCGGCACACCTTTAAGATATTGAGCCTTACCACCACCATCACTGTCCGAAGTTCTGTAATAAAAAGAATAGTGTGTAATTCTTGCTTCTTGGCTTGTTAATAGCTAAATTGGGGCGCGCGGGGGTGGGTTGGTGGAGACACTTAAAAATAAACATTAAACAAACATTGTAATCTTCATTCGTATGTTTCGCCGGTTGCGGCGATTTCTCCATAAATCGCTAATTTCATCGCGCATTTCTTGAATATTACTTCAACATTCCGTGCTTTTGGTATCTTCGTGTTTTTTTTTTTTTTTTTTTTTTTAAATCTTATATATATCACCCCTTGTAGATTTAACGATCCAGCTTTATTTATTTTATATTTTATCACAAAATTATCTGCTACGCTTTTCAAATATATCCAAATATAGGTGAGACATTGTGATAAGGGTGCGCATTGCGTCATTCAAATCTAGGCTTATCTTATAGTTGGTTATATCATTTAAAGATACAAAAAGCCGATTTGTTGTCTTCTAGAGTACCTACTGGCGCAAAGTAATTTAGAAAATTCAAAATTCCCAATTTAATCACGTGAAAATGAATGTTGTTTTAGAGCCGTATTGGATAAGAAAACTTAAAATGTCCCTGAAACATATTTTGCACCAGTTTCAAAGATAAACAAATTTTATTTCTAAAGATAATTCAGGCTAGAGCGTTAGTAATTTAAAAAACTTTGGGATTAAGTGGATAGAGAAGTCTCTGTGATTTAATCTTAGTGTAAGCATTTAAGGGCGATAAGATACCTCAAAGAATTCCAGTCATTATTTATAACTGAAGGCGCCTCCGTCTCGCATTTTATTGACTTAGCCGAAAACCTTGAGCTGATAAATCACTTAACATGCTTAAGAAACAAGTTAGCGTTCTTGAGCTACTAAAAATTTAATTAGCAAACATTCGATACTAATATCCGCTCCAATATATATTTATATGTGAATTTACGTTATCACGGATTTTTTTTTTTTTGCAATTGGTACCTCCTCAGCTCAACTTCAGCTCTTTTGCATAAGTTACGTAATTTAAAGTGTTGCGATTGGCCGATTCAATAGGAAATAAATTATACTTGCGAAACGTGACGACTGTGGCGATACTTGCCGCATACATAATGAACTTTTCGGTCTTCTTTCCATGTGACTTTTTTATAGGAACCTTGATTTTCTTAGAAAATCTCTCAATTAAATTAAAAACGTGAGCCTTCGTAGGCCAATGTTCAATTCAAATTCGAAACGGATATTTTGGTGGTCAACGCGCTTGAGAAAACAAATGAAAATAAAATTTTCATTTGGGGGATTCCCCTTTTGCCAATTTCTTTCTTTACTGCTTTTGACATGCTCATAGAAAAATCAAGAGTTGAATAGCCGGAAAATAAGTACTTTAGTGCTTTAGAAAAATTATTTTCTTATTTATTTAACTTGATTCAAATTGATATCTTCAATATCCTACTTAATTTGTGGCGGAATAAACGAATATAAGGGACCGCAGTGTCGAAAGGTGAAGATAATTTTCTATTTTAGTTCGGCATCGACGTCCGCTCCAATTTCTATCGTTCCTCGTAGAGCTGCACTCAATTGACGTTGTCAAAAGCCAGACCAACGAGTTGCTGGTGGTTTGGCGTTTTGACCATGGTCTCGTTGTTGCAGCATAACATTTAGAATTATCAGTGAATTACTTTGCTATGAACGCTACGTGCGTTGCTGGTTAAATTATAAACCTTAGTTACAATTTGGATTGTTGTTGTTGCTCATATATGTTTGCCCGAGGGAGAAGGTTATACATTAAAGAGGTTTTTCGAATACCAAAAAACCTTCTATCGCGTAAAATGAATTCAGCGAATAGTGTTAATGAGAAAAATATAGCACTGGCTGGTATTGGACAAATGCGAGCTACGAATGATAAAGCTGAAAATTTTCGGCAAGTTTCTAATATTGTGGAAATGGCCAGAAAGGAATCGGTTGATGTAATTCATTTTTAGGAGAAATTTATTCCTGGGATTTCATTTTGATTTAATTTTCTAGTTTCTCTTCATTCCTGAATGTTGCGATTTTGTGGGTGAAAATCGCAGGGAAACTATTGATTTGGCAGAGCCACTTTTAGGCCCTACAGTTGACGCGTACAGAAAATTAGCAAAAGATAATAATATTTGGATATCTTTTGGGGGCTTACATGAAGCCATTCTGAACTCTGTAAGTTTTTTTTTTTTTATGTTACAAAAGTGCTGGAAAACTGGAAGCAAGACTTAACTTTTCTATTAAACCTTATAGAATGGAGAAAAGACCAACAAAATATACAACACTCATTTGGTAGTTGATAGCAATGGGAGCATAGTAAAATCGTACCGTAAATTGCACCTATTTGACGTTGATACGCCTGAATTTCGCTTCAGAGAATCTGATGTCGTATCCCAGGGCAGCGAAATTGTTTCTCCGATAGACAGCCCAATTGGAAAAGTTGGACTTCAAATCGTAAAAAAGTATAAGACCCCTAATCAGTTTTATTGAAAATTTATTTTTCTAGTGCTATGACATAAGATTTCCTGAAGTAAGTACAATCCTGCGAAAATATGGAGCTCAGATTCTTACGTATCCGTCAGCGTTTGCTTATTCGACGGGTAAAGCACACTGGGAAGTTTTACTGAGAGCTAGGGCTATAGAAAATCAGTGCTTTGTAATAGCTCCCGCGCAAGTTGGATTTCACAATAATAAGCGTCAAAGCTACGGACACGCAATGGTAGGTGTGAAAGATATAAACTACTATTTCGATGGTTAAAAAGAAAATGGACTTTTGACCGTGCAGTGCCATCTGTTGTCCGATAGTAATATTTTGAACTTTTGACATTTTCTGTAATTTATTGCGAAATCCTAAAAAGAATTACAATTGGACAACAGATGGTACTGTACCGGTAAAAGTCCCCTTTCTTTTTCGTGATCGTATTTTCTTAAATATTGTCGGACAGGGACAACTGTCGCTGTCAAAGCGCCTTTTTCGTAATTAACTTTGCTCCTTCAGATTGTTGACCCTTGGGGGAAGATCCTCGCCGAATGTAAGGACTCTGATTTGGACATTGCCGTTGCTAAAATTGATTTAGAAATACTCAACGGGGTGCGGCGTAGCATGCCTAGTTTCGAGCACAGGCGGGCCGATATCTACTCTCTGATACCGAATAACATTTCGGATCGCCTCGATCCTCCCGGTAACATGGATTTTGGGGGACAGGTGATTCCAGCCGAAACAATTTTCTTCACTTCGAAGTGTAGTTTCGCCTTCACAAACATACGCTGTGTAGTCCCAGGCCGTAAGCCCTGAGTTCTCTTTTGGTGGAAGGTTACTTTAAAAAATCTTTCCCTCGCACGCAGACGTTCTAATTTCGACGAAGCGACCAGCTAAACGACTCGGCGATCTCATGGGCGAGGAGGCGGCTGATCTGTTTGCAACATCGGTTACTGTGCAAAAACTACTCGAAGGCTTCTATCAGGCGACTTCATCAACGGTTACTGTTCAGGACGGCGAAGACGCCGGGCAAACTGTGAAAGTAGGTCTCCATTGAAGAACTGAATAATAATAATAAATGTCTGTATTTATTATTGTTAAGCATGTTCATATCCATGTGATGCCGCGCCACAAGGGCGATTTTACCTTCAATGATCAAATTTATATTGAACTCAATAAGCATGATCACGTACCAGAGAGTAACCGGCGACCAATCAGCGAAATGGAGCAGGAAGCTGCCTCCTACAGGGTTTACATCAAGCAGAAGTTGGAGGAACACTAACAAAAATTATCCATCTATGAAATGTACTATTAAAATTTGAATAAAAATGCATTTAATCAATTTTCGATGTCTTGATTTTCGTTAAATATATGTATAGATATTTATATATTCATTATATTTTTATTCCCAGGAATTAATTATTAAATATTCAATTTCTTTTTATTTTCAGGTACCCCAGCGGGTACACCAGCGTCACTAGTAAACAGATGATTCTAGCCAACAAAGTCTACCATCATACCAAGAGTCGATTTAGCCGAAAATTGCAATCCAGGGAGTCATATTTTATTATTTTTTATTTTACTTGTACAGGACTGAAAAAATGCACCGAAAAATGTAACATTTGAAATTCTGCGATTTTTTCCTCTAGACTTTTCTGTTTTTTGCCTAGAATCATCTAATTATCAAACCAAGAGTCGATTTAGCCGAAAATCCTAATCCAGGGAGTCGTATTTTAAAAATTAGTTTTTTTACTTGTACATGGCTGGAAAATGCACTGAAAAATGTAACAATTGAAATTTGTGATTTTTTCCTCCAGACTTTTCTCTTTTTTGCCTAGAATCATCTAATTATCATACCAAGAGTCGATTTAGCCAAAAATACCAATCCAGGGAGTCGTATTTTAGAAATTGGTTTTTTCACTTGTACATGGCTGAAAAAATACACTGAAAAATGTAACAATTGAAATTCTGTGATTTTTTCCTCTAGACTTTTCTCTTTTTTGCCTAGAATCATCTAATTATCATACCAAGAGTCGATTTAGCCAAAAATACCAATCCAGGGAGTCGTATTTTAGAAATTGGTTTTTTCACTTGTACATGGCTGAAAAAATACACTGAAAAATGTAACAATTGAAATTCTGTGATTTTTCCTCTAGACTTTTCTCTTTTTTGCCTAGAATCATCTAATTATCAAACCAAGAGTCGATTTAGCCGAAAATCCTAATCCAGGGAGTCGTATTTTAAAAATTAGTTTTTTTACTTGTACATGGCTGGAAAATGCACTGAAAAATGTAACAATTGAAATTCTGCGATTTTTTCCTCTAGACTTTTCTCTTTTTTGCCTAGAATCATCTAATTATCAAACCAAGAGCCGATTTATCCGAAAATCCCAATCCAGGGAGTCGTATTTTAAAAATTAGTTTTTTTACTTGTACATGGCTGGAAAATGCACTGAAAAATGTAACAATTCAAATTCTGCGATTTTTTCCTCTAGACTTTTCTCTTTTTTGCCTAGAATCATCTACTTATCATACCAAGAGTCGATTTAGCCAAAAATACCAATCCAGGGAGTCGTATTTTAGAAATTGGTTTTTTTACTTGTACATGGCTGAAAAAATACACTGAAAAATGTAACAATTGAAATTCTGTGATTTTTTCCTCTAGATTTTTCTCTTTTTTGCCTAGAATCATCTAATTATCATACCAAGAGTCGATTTAGCCGAAAATCCTAATCCAGGGAGTCGTATTTTAGAAATTAGTTTTTTTACTTGTACATGGCTGAAAAAATGCACTGAAAAATGTAACAATTGAAATTCTGTGATTTTTTCCTCTAGACTTTTCTCTTTTTTGCCTAGAATCATCTAATTATCATACCAAGAGTCGATTTAGCCGAAAATCCTAATCCAGGGAGTCGTATTTTAGAAATTAGTTTTTTTACTTGTACATGGCTGAAAAAATGCACTGAAAAATGTAACAATGTAAATGTAATCATCTAATTATCAAACCAAGAGTCGATTTAGCCGAAAATCCTAATCCAGGGAGTCGTACTTTAGAAATTAGTTTTTTTACTTGTACATGGCTGAAAAAATGCACTGAAAAATGTAACAATTGAAATTCTGCGATTTTTTCCTCTAGACCAGGGCTTCTTAAACTTTTGTCATTCACGACCCCATTTATGATTGCGAGTTTCTTGACGACCCCATACAAATATAAAAGAAAAATAAATTAATATTTTTTGATGATTATTTATTAGGTAACAATATACATATACATATGAAAATATATAAGTTTAGAATTCGTTTTGAAACATACAAAAATCTAAAATTAAAAATTGCACAAAAAATTATAAAATTGTATTTATTATAGTTTCAAAAATAAAAGTGGATTCTGACCGTCTTAATTCTCTCAAGTAGTTGCGTGGTAAGTATTAAATTAAAGTATAAGTAAAAAATTTAATGAGATGGATGTGCCTGTTTTTTATTGTTCGAGGGTTGTACCTCTATGTATTCCTCTGCTCTCTGCTCCCTTGTGGGAAGTCAGCGGCGCGCGGTTTATTCAACATGTATGATACCGACAAACGCACTAACAATGTATAGCCACAGTATAATAATAGCGATCATCGATCGTTTACTGCTGTCGGTGGAGATAGCTCAAAACCTTCAACAAATGCGCTGCAAGTCCACTGTATTCCGCCAACTCTAGTGATGTTATAAAATGGTATATATTATATATAAATATTTGACATTAAAATCTCTCGCGACCGCAGAAATTTGCTACGCGACCCCAAATGGGGTCGCGACCCATAGTTTAAGAAGCCCTGCTCTAGACTTTTCTCTTTTTTGCCTAGAATCATCTAATTGTCATACCAAGAGTCGATTTAGTCGAAAATTATAATCCAGGGAGTCGTATTTTAGAAATTAGTTTTTTTACTTGTACATGGCTGAAAAAATGCACTGAAAAATGTAACAATTGAAATTCTGCGATTTTTTCCTCTAGACTTTTCTCTTTTATGCCTAGAATCATCTAATTATCAAACCAAGAGTCGATTTAGCCGAAAATCCTAATCCAGGGAGTCGTATTTTAAAAATTAGTTTTTTTACTTGTACATGGCTGAAAAAATGCACTGAAAAATGTAACAATTGAAATTCTGCGATTTTTTCCTCTAGACTTTTCTCTTTTTTGCCTAGAATCATCTAATTGTCATACCAAGAGTCGATTTAGCCGAAAATTCTAATCCAGGGAGTCGTATTTTAGAAATTAGTTTTTTTACTTGTACATGGCTGAAAAAATACACTGAAAAATGTAACAATTGAAATTCTGCGATTTTTTCCTCTAGACTTTTCTCTTTTTTGCCTAGAATCATCTAATTATCATACCAAGAGTCGATTTAGCCGAAAATTCTAATCAAGGGAGTCGTATTTTAGAAATTAGTTTTTTTACTTGTACATGGCTGGAAAATGCACTGAAAAATGTAACAATTGAAATTTGTGATTTTTTCCTCTAGACTTTTCTCTTTTTTGCCTAGAATCATCTAATTATCATACCAAGAGTCGATTTAGTCGAAAATCTTAATCCAGGGAGTCGTATTTTAGAAATTAGTTTTTTTACTTGTACATGGCTGAAAAAATGCACTGAAAAATGTAAAAATTGAAATTCTGCGATTTTTTCCTCTAGACTTTTCTCTTTTTTGCCTAGAATCATCTAATTGTCATACCAAGAGTCGATTTAGCCGAAAATTCTAATCCAGGGAGTCGTATTTTAGAAATTAGTTTTTTTACTTGTACATGGCTGGAAAATGCACTGAAAAATGTATAACAATTGAAATTCTGTGATTTTTTCCTCTAGACTTTTCTGTTTTTTGCCTAGAATCATCAAATTATCATACTAAGAGTCGGTTTATAATAATAATAATAATAAATGTCTGTATTTATTATTGTTAAGCATGTTCATATCCATGTGATGCCGCGCCACAAGGGCGATTTTACCTTCAATGATCAAATTTATATTGAACTCAATAAGCATGATCACGTACCAGAGAGTAACCGGCGACCAATCAGCGAAATGAAGCAGGAAGCTGCCTCCTACAGGGTTTACATCAAGCAGAAGTTGGAGGAACACTAACAAAAATTATCCATCTATGAAATGTACTATTAAAATTTGAATAAAAATGCATTTAATCATTTTTCGATGTCTTGATTTTCGTTAAATATATATATAGATATTTATATATTCATTATATTTTTATTCCCAGGAATTAATTATTAAATATTCAATTTCTTTTTATTTTCAGGTACCCCGGCGGGTACACCAGCGTCACTAGTAAACAGATGATTCTAGCCAACAAAGTCTACCATCATACCAAGAGTCGATTTAGCCGAAAATTGCAACCCAGGGAGTCATATTTTATTATTTTTTATTTTACTTGTACATGGCTGAAAAAATGCACTGAAAAATGTAAAAATTGAAATTCAGCGATTTTTTCCTCTAGACTTTTCTCTTTTTTGCCTAGAATCATCTAATTATCATACCAAGAGTCGATTTAGCCGAAAATCCTAATCCAGGGAGTCGTATTTTAGAAATTAGTTTTTTTACTTTTACATGGCTGGAAAATGCACTGAAAAATGTAAAAATTGAAATTCAGCGATTTTTTCCTCTAGACTTTTCTCTTTTTTGCCTAGAATCATCTAATTGTCATACCAAGAGTCGATTTAGCCGAAAATTCTAATCCAGGGAGTCGTATTTTAGAAATTAGTTTTTTTACTTGTACATGGCTGAAAAAATGCACTGAAAAATGTAAAAATTGAAATTCTGCGATTTTTTCCTCTAGACTTTTCTCTTTTTTGCCTAGAATCATCTAATTGTCATACCAAGAGTCGAGTTAGCCGAAAATTCTAATCCAGGGAGTCGTATTTTAGAAATTAGTTTTTTTACTTGTACATGGCTGAAAAAATGCACTGAAAAATGTAACAATTGAAATTCTGCGATTTTTTCCTCTAGACTTTTCTCTTTTTTGCCTAGAATCATCTAATTATCAAACCAAGAGTCGATTTAGCCGAAAATCCTAATCCAGGGAGTCGTATTTTAAAAATTAGTTTTTTTACTTGTACATGGCTGGAAAATGCACTGAAAAATGTAAAAATTGAAATTCAGCGATTTTTTCCTCTAGACTTTTCTCTTTTTTGCCTAGAATCATCTAATTGTCATACCAAGAGTCGATTTAGCCGAAAATTCTAATCCAGGGAGTCGTATTTTAGAAATTAGTTTTTTTACTTGTACATGGCTGAAAAAATGCACTGAAAAATGTAAAAATTGAAATTCTGCGATTTTTTCCTCTAGACTTTTCTCTTTTTTGCCTAGAATCATCTAATTGTCATACCAAGAGTCGAGTTAGCCGAAAATTCTAATCCAGGGAGTCGTATTTTAGAAATTAGTTTTTTTACTTGTACATGGCTGAAAAAATGCACTGAAAAATGTAACAATTCAAATTCTGCGATTTTTTCCTCTAGACTTTTCTCTTTTTTGCCTAGAATCATCTAATTATCATACCAAGAGTCGATTTAGCCGAAAATCCTAATCCAGGGAGTCGTATTTTAAAAATTAGTTTTTTTACTTTTACATGGCTGGAAAATGCACTGAAAAATGTAACAATTGAAATTCTGCGATTTTTTCCTCTAGACTTTTCTCTTTTGTGCCTAGAATCATCTAATTATCAAACCAAGAGTCGATTTAGCCGAAAATCCTAATCCAGGGAGTCGTATTTTAGAAATTAGTTTTTTTACTTTTACATGGCTGGAAAATGCACTGAAAAATGTAACAATTGAAATTCTGCGATTTTTTCCTCTAGACTTTTCTCTTTTTTGCCTAGAATCATCTAATTATCATACCAAGAGTCGATTTAGCCGAAAATCCTAATCCAGGGAGTCGTATTTTAGAAATTAGTTTTTTTACTTTTACATGGCTGGAAAATGCACTGAAAAATGTAACAATTGAAATTCTGCGATTTTTTCCTCTAGACTTTTCTCTTTTTTGCCTAGAATCATCTAATTATCATACCAAGAGTCAATTTAGCCAAAAATACCAATCCAGGGAGTCTCTAATTTGGCTTTTCCTCATAAGTTCAAATTTTATGGAAAATTTGAATAATTCAAATTGTATCACTTTTTGTACCCATTTATTTGATAAAATTATTTTTTCAGCTTCTGCCCTCTTTAAAAATGTTATTAAAAACTGTTTGCTGGTCCTTTCCTTAGAAAGTCGTTATAAACTTCATCGTATAAAAATCGTATTTCCGCAATTTTCGTATAGTGTAAGAGCGATACCGTGCTGTAGGAGGGTTACCTGTACACATATATATGTATATGTACAGATTGTAAAATATAGAAAACATTTTTTTTCGATGATGTGATAAAATTAGCGCTTAAGGTAACTGAAACCCACCTTCATTTTTAAGGCATAGAGGGTGTCACACTATTTGAAGCAGATTATTTGTTTTTTATTTAATATAATATAAAATTATTTATATAAATCCAATTGCACTTTATCAAATATATGATAATAAAACTGGTGGTATTTTTGTTTAGCCGCTACTTAAAAGAGGTATTCTTGAATTTTTGAACATAATTTTTGAGAGTGTATCTTGTAAGCAATATAAAAACAAAAGAAATTTATATAAATCAGAAAAACCGTTTTATATACGGATAGGGAAAGTGTACAGTTTCTTTTTTTTTTTTTTAATTTTTTAAGACAAGGGTACAGTAAGGTTTCGGGCTTTTTAAATAAAAAACAAAACAAAAAAAACCGTATTTTGTATAGTGTATGAAATAAATTTTAAAAAAGCCTTTGAAGCTATCCAGCCAATTTCTCTTCATTTCCGTAATTGTTGTTCCTTTCTCCATAGAAAAATAATAGAAATAATAAAATTCATGCATATACATTTAAAAGTGTAACAAACCGTCTTCTATTTGAATGTTAATTAAAAATTAATCACTTGAATCCGTCTGTGTACTTTTCCTATCGTATAAATATTCAAATAATAAATTTATGTGAACAACAAGAACTCTCAGAATAATATATTTAAATGTTTTAAAAAGTGTGGAAAATCCCTTGGAATTTAAATAAATAAAAATAAATGTAAAACTTTAAATAACCTATGAATAAGTAAATTTTTATCAAATTATGGAATTAAATAGACCATAGAAAACTACAGGATAAACAGTTAAATAAACACCATAATAACATTAACAGACTACATTCAATAAGTATATTTATATATATATATATATATATGTCATATACTTATTCAAAATAAAAAATCTGTGTAAAACTGACTGTAAAATTGTCAAATAAATGTATCAAATCATCATGGGATTGAAAAGTCTTTTATTCTAACCCCTCGAAAACCCTTTAACCATTTCTTCTATAAATATTTGTATTTATTTTTTCCTTCAAATCGAATTCATTATGCCTGATAAATTTGTCAATGTTATTATATTCTATAAAGATTTTTTAATTAACTTGCATGACCAAATAAAACCCTTTGAACATTTTTTTCATAAGTACTTATATTTATTTTTTTCTCTTTTACAGTGAATTCATCATGCCTGGTGGATATTCAACAATATTAATATAACAATTTTGAACAGTTCTACAATATAAGAAAAAAGTCTCATAATTATGTATAATTTCTTAGAAACAATGTACAACAAATAATAATAGGTAGAATTAAGAAATAATGTAATATTAATAATAATGTGTAATAATATTGATGCTATAATAAGTGCATAAAATCAGCAGCTTCCTTCAATTCAAATTCCGCGGAGCATATTTCTTCTGCGCATCTTAAGTCAGGAGGAATCGCATGACGACACATCACTCATTCCGCGGAGCATATTTCTTCTGCGCATCTAAAAGTCAGGAGTAATCGCATGACGACACATGACTCATTCCGCGGAGCATATTTCTTCTGCGCATCTTAAGTCAGGAGGAATCGCATGACGACACATCACTCATTCCGCGGAGCATATTTCTTCTGCGCATCTAAAAGTCAGGAGGAATCGCATGACGACACCACTCATTCCGCGGAGCATATTTCTTCTGCGCATCTAAAAGTCAGGAGGAATCGCATGACGACACATGACTCATTCCGCCTCCAATGTATTTTAAGTAGAGTTAAAGTGAATGATGTATTCATGCCTAAAATCCTATGTATGTATTCATGTAGTAAAAACACAACATCTAAATAGTTCTGATAGAGAAAATGTGAAATAGAATTTTTTAAGTAGATTAAAATAGACCTGCATTAACAACGTGTTCCCCGTTGTAAACAATAAATACGAATTATGCAGAAAATTATGTTTTTACTTATGCCCCCAATTTACAATTTTCAGCTGCAAAAATAAAGAAATATAAATTGCATCGAGCAATATGCTACATGTACTTCTTCCCCTGTGAAAACAAATTTCAGCTCATCGATGATGCCGCAAAAATCCACGTTAAAAATTAATTCAAGAAAAATAATGACAGCCGAAAATACAAGAGAAATCGTCCAGCATATGCTACGGTAATTCCCCAGTCCATAAAAACGTAAGTTGCATCGAGCAAAACAAGTTCTCCTCCTGCGAAAAAAAAACAAACAAATTTCAGGTCATCGATGGCGCCCCAACAATCCACATTAAAAATTAGTCTAGTAAAAATAATGGCAGCCCTCCGAAAATCCACGAAGAATCGCCCGGCACATGCCACGGAATTCCCCAGTCTGAGCGGAGAAACGAAGCCCCGCCTCCGGCCGGCTGGAAAAAAAAAAAAAAAAATTTTGGTAACAGGAGCCCATGAATCTCAGAAAACAGCAAGCAAAAACCTCGCCCTACTACCGCTTCTGGGCCCCTGGTAAAAATGGCATTTTGCGGAAGCTAGATAAATCGGCCAGATCGAACAGGGGCCCAGGAACAGCAGCACGGCGAATTCGGTTCGGGTATTCGATAAACAGTGGTTTATGTCTGAGGTGGAAACTCCCCACACGGTTTGGGTCCCGTATATGTGGTTCTTGTCCTCGCTACATTTCCCCATGCTCTCACAGAGCCACGCCCCCTTTTTAATACTAATTCTGCTGTGTCCGTGAGCATCTAAAAACCAAAACAACTCTCATTGCAGTGATACCAGCGCCCAAGTCCCTTGCCATGTGCACAGAAGCTCTGAGCAGTGCCTACGCGCGAGGTGCTTGTGGAGGGTGGGGCGAATATTGTTTTCGTCGATCAGCTGGCCCGACTGACATTTGTTAGCCTGGCCGATGTTCGGCTCGTTCGATGAATCTCCGGCGATCTTTCGAGTCAAGAAACACTGAAGGTGGCTGAAAATTCACATAAAATATGTTCCATGGGCTTTGTGGGCTGAAAGGCAAATGCACTGAATTGAAACGGGCTGCTTATTTGACGCATTTATTTTAAACATTATTGCATTATTTACATATTAACATAATTTATTTCTAGTTTTAATCCGAATTTGCTTGGTCGTCGAAATTCCCAGGTCGTTCTTTTTCACTCGTTTGCCTCTTGCGAATTGTGGGCTGGATTGTTGTTTTTTCGACGGATCTGCGGCTTGTTGTCACGCGATTCCTCCTGCTTCAAGAGATGTAGAAGAGTTGCCTGAAAATACACAGAAAATATGCTCAATGGACTTTTTCATACGAAAGAGCATTAAAATTGAACTGAAACACACTGATAATTTTATGCATTTATTTCAAATGACTGCGATTAAATTCTTGGATCTCTTTGGCCCACGAATCGAGTTATTTGGTATGGAACTGAATTATCTGGCCCATGAATCGAGTTTTTTGGTTTCTAGAAAGTGTCCACCAGAGTTTCACTCAAATGGGACCCTAATAAAGTAATTTTTAGCCTAAATGTTAAGATCCTGCAGGATTTCGTGTTCGGTTACTAGATTCGTAGGCTAAATAATTAATTTCGAGGCCACATAATACAGTTCGAGGTCAAATAACACAAACTAAAATATTTGGACATAAAGTTTTTAATTTTTAAAGCAAAAACGCTTGTATGCAAATATTAAAAGTCTCCGAAATTTCCCTCTGGACTTTTCCGTTTTTTGCCCAGTAGCATCTAATTATTTTACTAAGAAAATTAATTTTTTAATTTTTAAGAGAGAAAAAATACAAGATGCAAATTTTTAATTCTTCGATTTTTTTCGGAACTTTCAGGTTTTTTTTTTCCTAAGATCATTCGAATCGAAAAAGATATTTAAACATCTCTAGAAATATTTTCAACTGCTAAGAACTGAACCCCAAAAAAAACTAAATCGACTCTTGGTATGATAATTAGATGATCCTAGGCAAAAAACAGGAAAGCCTAGAGGAAAATATCGCAGAATTTCAATTGTTACATTTTTCAGTGCATTTTTTCAGCCATGTACAAGTAAAAAAACTAAATTTCTGTGTTTTCAAGCACCTCGGCTACTTGAAGTCTCATGCGGCTCCGTTTTTATTTTTTTCAGTTACAAGAACCGTCGCGAGTTTTAGTTTCAGCTGAACAAAGTTTGCAATTGAATAGTATAAATAAAAAGAGAGTTTTGATACGAACCTGTGGGGATAGCTGTTGCGTCGTTGCGGAATTTAATTCCAGTTTAGATTGGGCTCGACTCAAGTCGATGACAACTCTGGCCTCCTGTGACGAAGAAGCATGCGGAAAAAGGGCGGATTTCCGCAATTATTTTTATCTAGTTAATCTGATTGAAGTTAAAAAAACAATAAATTAAATTGCATTGAATTTTTTCCGACAATATTTATTCTTTTGACACATTTTTCGTTTCTAGTTTCTGTTGTTTTACAAATTTATTGGTTAAATTTCATTTTTGTTTAAGTTTTCACATTCAAAGATAATTAGCGATTTTCACCATCTGTTTTTGATTTATTTCTCAATGATTTTTATATTTGTATTGATCAAGTTTTAGTATTGTTATAATTATAATGATTTTAATGAATAAATGCCTTCTACGATCGTTAGAGCGCAGATGTTCTTCAAAATTTTGTTTATTCGTTTGGAATTTTTCGTTCGAATGTTTCTTATTTTGGCTTTCTTAATTCGCAATTATTAAGCCATTCTTACTGAAGTTGAGATCAAGCTCGATTATTGTGTATACAAATTTAGACTGAGCTGCTCTTACTATCACATTTTTGCGAACCCAAAATAAAATTAAATCAAAGTAAATTCAAAGGCATGATTATGAAAGTAATAAAATTTAAAAAAATTATACAACTTTGGTCTTCTAGCGCGAATTTCAACTTGCTCATTCGTTAGAACACAGAGGATAGTTAATTTAATTTCTTTTATCGCCACAAAAGAATTGAAACGTACCGAGGAGATTTTGTTCCCGAAGTGTGAAGTTGCAAATTAAATTTTTAACGAAATGGCGATAAAACGTTACGCTGAATCAGGAAAAATTCCATTTTTAAATAAATGAGTCTGTCGTGTAAAAATTCCCTTAAAAAATGTAGCGACAAATTTGGGCACATTTAAAATAACGTTTTTTTTTTCACTAGTAAAAGTCGTCTGAATAAAATTTATTTTTGTATCTCTTGAGATTTACGAATTTTCAAACATATTCCTGATTCTTTTGAGTTAATTATTTTATTTAGATTTGAGCTATTAATTGTTTCATTATTAATGGTTGAAACCTTTTCTATTTTATATTCTTTAGGAAAGTATCATTTCTATAAAATTCACATATACAATCTCTTCAAATTTTGAATAATTGAATAATTTGAATTTAAATTCGATGAAAATTTTGAGAATTTTACTTCAGTTACTGGCCGGAACAATTCGCTGACCTTCAGTATATTTTTGAAAATAAGCAACTAAACAACAAGTGTAAATCCCAATTCAGTGATAAAAAGATAATAATTAAAATGTTTGTTTTTAGGGACTTACAAAAATATGTTTTGTTGATAATAAATATATGAATAAATTTCTGAGTTTCGATAAAAAGTTTAATTTTAATTCACGAAAATATTTTCTCCTTACTCTGTTTCATATGTACTGCCGCTATTAACCGATGAGACTCCAAACTGAAAACTTTGAATTTTACTACAATTACATTTACTTATATTCATTATTAAAAAGAATGAAAACACCGTCAAGAATATAAAAAATGAAATATGAACCATCAGATCTAGGACTAATGCCCGCTTATTCATCACACGGTCCAATAAATATAGTGGAATTGAAGAAAAAAGATGCGTATAAATTAGTAAAAGGTTAAAAACAATAAAAAAATATATAAAAACAAATTATATGCAAAAGATTATGATGAAAACGATTAATTGGAACCGAAAATGGAAATTGGCATTAAAATAAAATCGTATATATTTCTCATTTAAGTAATAAAAAGTAATTGGCCAAATTACTAAATTTTAATGTTAAGAGCTCAATGATGTTAAGAATTCTTTAAATTTGCCCACTTTTATTTCATCATCAATTAAATTCATACGGTAAGAAATTTGCACCAGTTTTTGTTATTATTTCTAACATAAGGATCACATTCACTCGATACGAGTAAAACATTTATCGACACCTTCATGCAAGGGTATACCCATTTTAATTTAGAATCCAATTAAAAAGAATTGTTGCCATGCACAGGGACACAAAAAATGAAGCAAATTTAATTGTTGCATACATTTCAATATTTAATGGGCGGGGGAGGGGGAAATTGAAGGGTGGAAGAAATTACAACCCTGGTGCGCTGTATTGTAGAAACTTCAACAGAAAAAATTTAATTTATAAATGCAACCTTGCGGAACACCAAGACTGCACAATTTTATGATTTTTAATAAATTTACAAAAATTTCTATTTTCTTGTCCCTAATTAGTCGTTTTTTTCTCGAAAGATATAAATCATACAAAAACGATATTAAAACAAGAAATATATAGGAGTTTTAAGCTTCAGATTACACCACAGTACGATATATATGAAACATAGGAAGTGAATATGCACCCCGCAGCTTAAATAAATCTTTTGAATTAAGATAATAATAATTTTTCAACCTACCTTAATTTTTTCTACATTGAAGGCTATCGAAAATTAAAAAATAATTATGATATATTTCCAATGTTGTAAGTCCCTTGTAAACTTATGCAGTAACAACAAAATGATAAGATATGAATTATAAGAAAAACAACAATAAAACGTTTGTAACAGATTTTTTTTACTGTTTACAGAATAACGAAAAGTTACGTAATAATTTTTTTAAATTAATTGATTTACAAAATATTAAATAATTGATAAAAACATAAAAACAAACAATATTCAGCTCAATGAATCCCCAAATTCCGACTTCTTGTTCCGTATTGTTTCCTTTCTTATTATTATTATTATTATTTTTATATATTTTTCGCCTTATCATGATTTTTATGACATTTTTTCTTTTCTCTTTTTTTTTTTTTTTGTAAAAATGATCGAAAAAGACTTCCATAAAAAAATTTACATATATATACTTACAATATTTTGTTCATAATATTTTTCGTACACAATTACTTTTTATTCCCATTTTGCCATTTAAAATTTCTTAAAAAACATACAAAAGTTTCACTTACCAACTCGATGAATATAAATTTTTATAAGTTTATATTTGAAAACATTCCTCAAAATAAATAAAATAACTTCAAAAATTTTTAAGACATCCTTCAAACAACTGATAACAAACATTTTCGATTACTTTCACTAAACTTTGGTGCAACTTTGAGTCGCTGTTTTTACTTTTCACATAACAAAAAAATGTTTCACTACAAAGAGACTAGTTAATTATTTTAAATTAACTCTAACTCTATATTCAAATATAAAACATATCAATAAATAAAAAAGGTATATATATATATATATATATATATATATATATATATATATAAATACGGAACAAAATAATATTAATTGAAATATATGTTGGCAATAAGCCAAATGTTCAGTTATAATGATCAAAATAGTAGTCACATTTGGTAGAAAATGAATCCAACCATATGGAAAAAGTGTTTTAAATTTCTTTCCACATTCCTATTAAGCCTTTTTTCAAATATTTTAAGGTTTTTTGTTTTCGAAGTATATATAGTTAGTCATATATTTAGTTTGGTAAATTCATTTTTCAAAATATTATACTCATATAATTATTTTATGTCTAATCCTAAATGTATATAGATTTTTCCAAAAGGGTGATCAAGAAGTGAACTAAATTAAATCTCTACACAAGATTGGTTCAATACGTTGGAGATAATTCCCATTTCATCAGCATCTACATATTAGATTTTACTGGAAAAAAAAAGAAAAAAATCAAAAATTTTAATATAATGCAAATCTTATTAAAACATTTCAGTTTCAAAAAGATTGCATGCTGAAATACCTAAAAAGAAGACTGCCTAATATTTATTATCACACAAAGCACTCAAATTTAATTTAAGTAAGGAATAATAAAATAAAACAAATAATAATGTACTAACCACAAATCGATTTACTTGAACCCGTGGCCTCGTCGAATGATTCGGTGACTCTTTCATAGATTCAAATTTGGCTCGTAGTCTATACAAAAGAATTAAATAAAAAATAATACTAAAAATTCAAAAAATAATAATATATCAACATTTCATAACAGAAAAGAACTACAGAAGAATGCATTGAACATAAATTGATCTACTGTTTCTAATTAAATAAAATAAATTAAAATGTGTGAAGTATTTACGATTTAGCTGTTTCAGTTTGTCCCTCGTCGGTGCCTTCCACCTGGTCGTAGATGTTGACCGTTCCATTACTCAATTCCCGACGGATTTCGTTAGCTTCCCACTTTTCGAATTTCGCCCTCAATTGTTTAGCCCTTGCAGCTGACTGTGCCTGATATAGCACCGATAACAGAAAGTAATAAAAGTAATAATAAATAATGAAACAAAAAGATAAATGGAAAAAGGAAATTACAAAAAATTATAGTAGATAGTAAAATTAAAAAATAAAAAGTAAAAATTCAGCACGAAAGTGCGTTCAAACCTGTCTCAAAAACTCATCATCGTATCTGGTTGGTCGATGTTCCGCTTCTGAGTCCTCTTCCTCTCCCATTTCCTCCTCCTCGTCCCCTTCCTCGTCCTCGGACCCGGACAAATCTTCTTCACTTTCAGCCGCATAAACCCTGCGATTTTCATCTGGCGGCGGAGTGAACCTCTTCAGTGGCTTAGGACCGACTTCGTAATCTTGGAATTTCTTCTGCTCCATCTGCCGGAAAACGTTTAACATTTTTGTCGTTGTGTGACTCTGTTGGGCCACTGTAGGATCATCGATTTTCTCGTCCGCCCGCACCACGGCCGGATCCACGTAAACATCGCGCTCAGGTGACGGCATCTTGACGACGCCCTCACGTGGCGGTGTTATGCGAAACTCCTTACGATGCTTCTTTTCGTTCGGGTTATAAGTTTCGAAAAATTTAAATTTCGACGATATTTCAGACGTTTCAATTTTTATATCGTCCGCCTTTTCGTCACATTTTACAACGTTCTCGTTTGTGAAGGGCTACAAAAAAGGGCACAAACAGATTCACACTTTAATATAACTAATAGTGCACATATGTTTAACTCTACATCTTTTCAAAAACTAAATAAATGCACAATACTTTCAATTAAGCTATTAACATAATATAAAAATAAAAGATGTGTTCGCAGCGGTAAAAGTGCAAAAACAAATTAGCCTTCTGTAAAAGCAAATTAAAGCAACCAATTAACGTACAAATTTAAGCAACTTTTCAAATTTATCAATTTTCGTCTTTTTTAATACACCTGACTCTCTTTTTACTGTGTGAAAAAATATATAATTATACGTTACATTTGGCCGTGTTAGAAGCTTGATTTAAAATTTATTATTTTACTTTTATTTATTTTATACTTTTTAGTCTGGATTTGTTTCATAGTTTATTTCATTCTACCCATGTCAAGGGGGTTCTGAAGATAAACGATAATTTGAGCGTCCGCTATATTGTATTTAGAACGATATTGGTTATACTATATTGTATTGCCACGATATTTACGTAAATCTGTCAAATTTCATCAAAATCGGATAATAGGAAGTAAGATATTATAAATTCGAATACAAAGTTTGAACCAGAAAGACGTATATGTGTCCTTTCAAGTTAAATAAAAGCTTGTAAAAATGCATTTACCTGTAAAGTCTGCTGATAATAAATTCTATAAATAAAATCTAATTAAGATTTCTGCTTTCTGAGAATTTTTGTGGTTTTAACTGCATTTTTACTTGTAAGCTTTTCATGAAATCAGCCAACCACGAACAAATTCGAAGAATATTATTTTAAAATTGTACTAAAATGAATAAACCATGTAAAAAAGCGCCTTGATATTTCAAAATTGTGTAAAAGAGAGTTGAGTATTCTATATATAAATTTATATAAAGGAAGACCCTTTGTTTTTGTACCTTTAATTTATCCGACTGTAATGGGCTTACTTGACACTGCTTTTTGGCATCAGGAGTGCGGGGGGTAGGCGGCATTGGTGACATAGTCTGAGGCGATTTTGATGCAGACGCGTCCAGTTCCATGAATATTGATCGTGATCTTTTTCCGATTCCTATTAATGAAAATAATTAATTTTTAAATTTTAAAATTCCCCCTTTTTATTTTATTTATTCTATTTAAAAATGAATTAATATTGAACATTACCTTGTTCAAAAACTGCCATTTCTTCGTCTTGTACTTTGTGATTTGTACTATCCGTTTCATCATCCTCACGATTAAAAATTTCACCTTTTTCAAATTTTTCCTTAAGCGTTTTTGCCTTGTCGCCAATTTCAATTTCTGGCTTTTTACCAGCTGATGTGATACCTAATTTTAATAATATACATATGTTTATAAGTTTATCTTACAATTGGAGAAGGAGTGCTCTTTTTGAAAAACAAAAACGAAAAAATTCTAAATAACTTACCTTGTTCACTTTCAGCTACTGCTTGCTGATACATTTCCTTGATCCTTGCTTGTTTTCCCATAAACAGACGTGATCGGATATTTTGTATTTCCTGTTTACATTCCTCCCGACGTTCCTCCTTAGTCATAATATGACCCTTTTCAAATTTTGTCTTAATATCATTCATATTACTAAAACTCATCGGTCGTTCACGTTGAGCACGTTTTGCACGAATCAGATCAACATCTTCGCCCTCTGGAATGTCCTCGTCATCATCTTCGCTTGAAGATTCTTCATACGGGACATCATTTAGAGCATCATCTGATACACCTGTATTCATCCCCTTCGCTTGGAATCTGTTAATTAAAAAATAAATAAATAATAACAAAAACAAAATGTTTAAAAAGATAAACCGGAATCAACTAAAGATTAAATTAAAAATAGGCTCAATTTCAATCTGGTTTTGAGTCGTTGTCTTATGTTTTAAATAAATGAATTATTGTATTTTATTATATTATTCTAGTGTCTAATTGGTGTTATTTATTAGTGCTTTACTATTATTATTTACCATTTAATATATTTTTAGATATTTAAAACTTAACCTACTTTGCCAATTTGGAGAGGATTGAAGCACTCTTTTTTATTCCGCTCGGTGACCGATCTAAGGATGCTGCAGCCTTTTGATCTGTGTGTTCCTGATAATTTTCAAACACTTGAAATCTTGACTTAACGTTCAATTGTTGCAGCTCCTCAAGACCAAGGTCTGGCTTATCGGAAGCTGTAGTAAATGTAACAAATTATAATTATATAGTACAATATATAAACGAAATTTTCAATTTAAAAAAGTTTAATATGTTATACTAACCCCTAACAACGTCTGGCGGTAATTCAACTGGTTGATTTTCTCGAATTATAAGCTCTGGCTTACGTGGTTTTACTATATATAAATATAAAACATTTAATATTTTTATTATATTATATTAAAAAAAAAAAAAAAAAAAAAAAACTAGTTATAAGGCAAAACTTAATATATTAAAAATATTCACTTACTGGGTTCATTATCCTCAACAGCTTTTGGTGCGAAGAGTAGCTTGAAGTGAGGTTTACAATACAGCTCACTCTCATGGCTCTGGTATGTATCAACACTGTTAATTAAATTAAAATGAAATAGAAAAGAAAATTAATTCAATTACAAAAATACAAATGAATTGATTCTTCAACAAAAGAAAGAAGGAAATTGATATCCCATTAAAAATTCAGAATAATACTAATGTAATTGAAAATAAGGGCGTTGTATATTATTTATTTATTAATTTTTTTTTAAGAATTCCTACTACTAAAGTAAATATTGTCAGATAAAAAATAAATTACTTCAGTTGTTTGCTGCACTCTTTACATCGAAAACAGTTCTTATGCCATATGTTTTTCTCAGCTTTCATCTCTTCCATTTTGTATACAACTTTACCGCAGGACCTACAGTTTTTTTCTAATTCAGCATTTGAGTCCTGTAAGGGGTATATGGCAAAAATTCATTTAAGATATTAATTAGTTATGTCATAGACCGCCTATTTTTACAGTACATATATTTATACATAAAGTACAACACTCAGCTAAAACACGCAAAATTCTTGAATGCTACTAAATTTCTCTGGGATTTTTAGAGTATTTTATATCCCCATAAGAAGTATAGTATAATTTTTTTTTTAGTATGGAAGAAATTTTGTGATTTTTGTTGTATTTCTACCGTAAACAAAAAATTGTTTATTATAATTCTAAAAAAGAAAACTTTTTACAAGTAGCCACATGAAACCACTTATTATATATATTTTTTAATTTTAAGATAAAGCTTTTGTTACCTGCGTTATTATAAAATTTACATAGAGGAGCCCCTCCAATCTCAGTTATTATTTTTATAAAAAATACTGGAGCCTTTTTAAATCGGGGCAATTAATTTTTCATTTGCTCTCGCTAAATGCGCCGATTTAAGAAGGTTTTAAGGTTTTAGGGTTTTAAAGTTTGAAGTTTCCCTAAAAACTTTAGCTCAGATTGTAAAATGATTAAAAAAATTATTTACACAGAAAAAAATCATAAAAATTTATAAATAAAACTAAAAACGGAAAAAAATAACGAACGTACATTAAATTTTTCTTGAGCTTTCCCCGCGTCACTAGAACGTACACGTAAAATATTTTTCTTTTGGAGGGCATCAAATTTGCTAAAACTTGATTTCTGTAAAAGAGGAAATTAAATCAAATTAAAAACAATGAAAAAGAATTTGAGAAACCAAAGAGCTTAACAAATAAAAAAATGCCAAAACAAAACTAAAACCTCTATAAACTACTTTTAATCTCTTCAAATATATTTTATACAAAAGGCGAATGCGGAAAGTTATATTATTTTAATTCTACTGCGGGTAACTGAAACCTTCGATTTTTGTTCTACTAAATATTCTGGGCTAAAATTTTAAAATTTTTTCACCTGTGCAACACTTACCTTAGTCGAATGCTGTGATTTGTCAAAGCTATTGGCTGATCCCAAACAAATAAGACTGCAGTAGCTATCACGCTAGATGCAATTAATTGGCAGAATCAAAATAATGTTAAGTCCAAAACAGACAAAGTATACAATAAAATTAAAAGTAAACCAGAAAAAACATTTTTTAACTAGTCACAGCGGTGTAGTCTAAAAGTTCTCAATATGTTTTTCATTTAAAGCTTGATTATGCTAATTGTTTACTATCATAAGCATCTAATAAATCTACAATTTGGTTAGTATTTATAAATTATAAGTTTTTAGGGATTTAATAGACAAAGTGATGTTTCAAAAATATAATTCAATTCCCTAAAAACATTATTCCATTTTACGAAACATTCAGGATTTATTTATTCACTTCCCTACACAGAATTTATGTTTTCTTCTAATCTATACTTGTTTAATATATTTATATTAACTTACTATAGGTATATTTTAACCTACACTTTAACTATTGTACTTCTAAAGATTTTATATAGAGAAAGAATTGCTTAAATCGGATCAATAGTTTCAGATATAACCCATATTTTAAATTTTTCAGATATCAAAATAAGTTCAAGATATTCATTTTTATTAGATATACTTTAATTTCAGAAAACAAAATTCGTAAATCTCTATATTGGATGAGAAAATATTTGTATTTGATATATATATATTACAAATATATTTTTCTTTTAATTAACAGGCATTATTACTGCTCTATGGATCAATAGGATCCTTAAAAACGTTTCCCTTTTACGTAATATATATTTTGTATTTAAATTTACTATACATCTGTGCATTTTGCAGTTGCAGAGAATCAAAAAAATTGTATAAATTTGATTCAAAACAGTAAATTCTGAAAATATAAGTAATAATAAAACATATATATAAAATAAATCAATAGGGAAGTGGTTAAAAATTTCCTTTTCTTATAAAAAAAAAAAAAAAAATATATATATATATATATAAAGCTGCATGTTACAGTATTAAAATTTTAGGCAGACAAAAATTCTTTATTACACTAACTAAACCTTAAACTTACAGCAGCACCTCTTGTCACTAAATATTGTAAATTTGTTCACTTTAAAACATAATTACTTTAGCTGATTTTCTACAGGACACTTACCAAAAGCCTCACAGACACACCTGTCTGCACAGGGCGCATGAAATCGGTTTTATAAACATCTCCGACAGATTTGGCGCGCTAAATTTTTATGTTATTGTTATATTATATGATTAATCAATTTGTCTTATTTTACAAAATTACTGCAAAGAGGTGGCTCTTAAAGCACCCCCTAACAACAGCATGTTTTGTTAATTGAAATTATTCAAAGAATTTTACTTACTTTTAAAATCGTATCTTCCAGAAGATTTTTGTTAGTTTCATCAATTAGTGTTAGGTCTCCGAAACTACGGCACTGGATATTAGCGTACACATGCAATTTTTATTAGCACAAAAGAAAAAAGGAAATAATTTTTTTTACTATTATTGTTAGACACAAGATTATTTTATGAAAAGAAAAACGCCTGTAACTATTTTTTTAGAAATTTTAAAGAAATAAAAACAATATACTTATTTTTATTTTAAAAAACAAAACTTGTTAATTTTGGTGCTAAGGTTAAAGTTTATTAAATTAAAAATGGACATACTAATTCTCAATTACAATGTATTAAAATAATTTCAAAATATACAAAAAATATTTTATTTTGGCATTTAAGGTATGAAAGTGTCTTTTCTAGATATTTTTTCTTGTTGTCTTTACTTTTTCTTAATCCTCACTTACCAAATGCTTAACAGAAACATCTCTGTTTATTGTAACCGTGCGAGTTTGCTGTTCCTTTGGTCTCCAATTGACTGGCGGTTGAGCCATAAGATATATTTGTTTCTACGAAAAATTGAGCAAAAACAAAAAAACAACAACAACAAATATTAAAAACAACAAAAACATGCACCATTTTTCATGCTAATATATAAAAATTGATTTAATTTAGTCATAATAAGTCGAAAATTGTTGAAGAAATAACAGCAGGGAAAATTTCTAAGTACCAATAAAATTTCTTTTTTCTTTCATTTTTATGGAAATGATCTGATTTTTATGCACTTTCTGTACTATTCCGGATGCAATATCCTGACAATTTATTCACATGCTTTAAGATTTGGAACTAAAAACACCAGCTCTCCTATGTTTAATCAATTACCCGAGACTTTTATAAAAAGTCCAAATTTTCTCTCTCCTATTCCCCTATAATTTTGAACATATTTTCATAAAATCTTGATATAATCTCACAAACAAATGGATTGAAATAAAGTAGAAAATAAATAAAAATTAAGGCTATCCGTTGCATTGAAACTGCCAAAAACATTCGTACCATTATTCAAACAGAAAAACAAACAAGCAACTTACCAGACTTTTAACATCAATATTTGATAAATCATCTTCGTAGAATCGTTTTCCATTGGTAAAATTTGAAGATTTTCGACTACTTCCATTACAATGCCCAATTCCATGAATGCAACAATGAGTTTTTCGTTGTTCAAACTTACCAATCTCAGTATTATTTTCATTGCAACTACCATTTAATGGAATTTTGCCATTATCAAAATTTTCAGAATTATCATTTCCTTGCATATTATTAATATTTTCCGTAAAGACAAAATTTTGGTTATTCTCTTCGCTAATACGAAGTTTAACGATAGAACCATTTAAATAATTATTATTTGCACTTTGATAACAATCACTTTCTGGTAATAGTTTAACAAATTTTTTAGTTTCACTAACTCCTACATTTCTCTCACCTGTAACCATTTCGCGCTTCACAATTAAATTGCTATTCATTTTGAGATTATCCAAGAATTTCATGCTTAGCAACTAGATATTATAAAATATTAATTAATGTAATCAAGCAAAAATAAAATGCTAATTTATTATAATTATTATTTTCTCGTCTCTCTAACTCCTTATAACGAAAATAAAAAGCAACATTTAGCAGCATCAATCGAATAAAAGGTGCAAACAGTTGAAATCTATAAAACAAAAAATATTATGAAAAAAAAAGCGAAAACTGAAAATTTTAAATTCAAAAATGTTTCAAAAACAAACAAAAAAACACGTCATACTACCCTGTGTTCATCATGGGGGTTAAAAAAAATATATAAATTGAAAAGAAATCATCATCAAAAACGTACTGCAAAATTAAAATATTTTTTCATTGTCTCACTTTGGTATCCTTTCAAAAAGGTTATTCACTTTTTTCCTTACAATATATAGTATAAATATAAAAATAATTATTTCTTTTTCAATTCCAAATATCACAAACCAACAGAAAAATTTATTAATTTACCATTTTGTGTTGAAGCAATTACACCATAAGCTAAGAAAACTTTTATTTCGACTCACCATGTTGATGTTCTCCTTTTCATTATCAGATTTCTTTGATTTTTTTGATTCATTTTTCCGCTGCTTTGTCAATTCAATTGATGATTTCTTTTTAAAAGACTTATCCGTTTTTGATGGAGCAGCTACAATATCCTGTGTTGATGATGACGAAATATTTTCAACTTGAGCAACAACATCAGCGAGCGCCGTAGAAGCTGTTGATGTTGTTGAAATTGATGTTGTTCGTGCTGAAGATGTTGATATTGATGAAAGAACTCTTTTTGATGTAACCTTCTTTGTTACAGTTGTCCGTGATTCCATTTCAGAGTGTTGTTGAACGGCAGCTGATGTCTATTTTTGGAAATTTTCATTTTTTTCCAAAAATTATGCGTGTTATATGATTTTCTTATATACATATATATTTAAAAAAATACATATTTAAAATATTAAGAATACAGTGAAGTTATAAGGCAAAAAAACATAAATAAGCAGTGTTCTTCTATTTGTGTATTGTCTTATCAAATTATTTTTCCTATTTCCGGAATCTGAGTAAATATAAAATACCATAAACACTAGAAAATAATTCAAAATAGACGAATGCCCCAAGTTTTTTCTATTGTTTAAATTGTTTACATAAAATCGAATAAGATACTCCGGAAAATAGCGAAGCATTTCCATGAGTAGTGAGCAGTTAGGGAATTTAATATAATAACTTTATTTATTTGATAATCGTTAAATATTCAAGAAGTATTCGTATTCCTCTGTGGTTTTGAATATGTAAGACAGAAGAAAAAAAACCAAATTCAGTTTTGGTTAAAGAAAAATACACTATCTGAAATAAAACTGCATAATACAATGAAGCAGATTTCAATGGACCAAGATACCTAAATATTTGTTTATATGGAGGCGTAAGGGACTGCAGAAAAAATGCGATTTGCAATTTCCTAATTGTTACTAATTTACTTTACGCCATCAGGTTTCAGAATATTGCAAAATATCAAAATTTCCAAAAGTATAACCTATTCGAAATCGTTTTTGTTTATGTAACTAAAAAAAAATTGTGATTTGTGTGTTTTACTGTAGCTCAATAAAAACAAATTGTTAAAAATGTTAAATATTATAGTAAAACTCACACTTGCATGCATGTTAATTTGATCATCCGAGAAAGTTGCTTCTCGTCTAAATTCAGGATCTTCAACAATCTGTGCCGTGTGAAAAATTTCCTCGCATTCAAATTCGGTTGCTGTTTGTGGGGGGGTCTCAAAACCGTCGGTCTGAACCGATTCGGTTCTTTCACCATTTTCGCTTGTTGTTGTCGAAGAATAATTATCGACGCTTGTACGATCATCACACGTAGTGGCGCCTTCTGGATCTGGTCTGGCAATGCCTTTAATGCCGGCAGCCTCCCTGATTGGCTTTATATTTTTACAATCAAACGGTATCTCGGTGTTTGTGCCCTTATTTAAAACTTTCCCATTAGGACAACCCTCACTTTCTACATTAGCATCGTAGACATCTTCTTCTTCGATGGTGGTATCGAAGAAAGATATGCCCTCCAGAGGGCGTCGCGGTATTTGCATTTGTTTAGGCAGGGGCGGGGAGTAGTGGTCATGTCCGGTGTCTAATTCGTATTCCTCCACTTTAACTAAATCATCGTTGTAACATTCAACAACAATACTTGGTGTCGTAACAAGCTGACCAGTACGATGAATTGTTGAACTCAACTGAATCGATTTAGGTGTAGGTGTATTATCATGTGGCAGTACTTCCGTGTCGGCCATATACGGAAGAGAGAATAATTCATCGGTGACATTTTCGACCAAAGATTGTAAATTCGGTTCATTGTACATTTCAAAATTGTCCGTTTGAGACTCCGCACTGGAGTGATCTGCATTACTAAGATTGTCATTATCATGACCACCCAAAAATTCATTATGTTGTTGAGAATTCAAAGATGATGGTGATATAGTTGTTGATGATTTAACCAATGCTGTTGAAACACTACTTGCTCCGGTACTACTCAAATCTACAATGCCAACGATATCACTCAATTCAAAATCATCCGTTGGGGTAGCGCTTGTCGATCGTATTGTCTGCGAAAAGACATTCATCCAAACGTTATCATCTTCAGACTCGTAGAATCGCTTCGTTTTAAACATTTGTGGCATTGAATCTTCAGCTGTTTTTGTTGCTGTTATTGTTGGTGGAGTTTCAACAGATGTCGAACTTTTTACCAACGGCTCTAGAGGAAGGGTCATTTGGCGCTTCTTTAGCTTATTTGAATTTTTATTTTCATCAGAAGGTTGCTTTTTACTTTCATCGACATCATCATCTTCGTCTGTTATTTTCATATTTCGGATACCCTCAACCGTCTCTTCAACTTTTATCTCAGTTAGATTCATTTCTTGTTTTTTATTTCAATTTGATTTATAGTTTTTTACTGTTGTTCCTTTAAACAACTTATCACAACGGATTGATGGTATACAGAAAACCTTCTAAGGTTTTTTTTTTATATATTTACAATTAAGATAGGTGTACAAGTAGTAGATAAATAGCTATACTATATAGGTAGAGATCTTTACGTTTCTGTTTTCATTATAATATTAGACGTCAAAAAATATACGCAATCGCGACTAACCATGTAAATCTTTAAAAATTGCAATCAGTAGGTTCCATTCCAACTCACAACAAGTTTAATGCTTTCCATCCCAGGTCTCGATGAGCGTAAGTTAACTTTTGACTGTGTCCGACTTCCTCTCCCTTATCCGTACCTCTAAAGTACCTTTAAACCTTTTAAGGTTTTAATGCACTATTCTTAGAACGCCTTCTTCCAGCTACTTGAGGTGGACCTTTGCAAAATCCGAAAAGAGTTTCTTTTGTTTGGAGGGATTTAGTTATTTTTAGTATTTTTTACAAATGCTGAATCGTTGTTAATTTTCCACAAAAAAAAAAATTAATAAATTTTATTTGGGTTAGAAAAATATTATCAATTTTAGTTCCAAGTGTTTTCAAGCGAGTGTATTAGCGTAATTTTTATAATTTTAGTATTATTCAAAATATTACTTTAAATTTAATTTAATCTGTATTTACGGGATTGTTTTTAATATTGCGATTTGTTTATTGGATGAAACAGGGTGTTAAGACTGTTTTGTCAGTTATTTTATTTTTCATATAGTAACAAAAATTAATTTTATTAGTACTTACGTATTTTGCGGCCTCCATGATTCAAAGGTTTTTTGAGGTTCTTAAACAGGATATGTTTTTTCTTTTTTTTTGGGATGCACGAGGAAATCTGTAACATAAATACAAAATTTCATGTTATATAAAAACAAAAAAAAATTAAAACAATGCAAACTGGAATTTATGTTGTGAAACCTTAATAAGTGAAACTGTTCATCTTTCCCACAAAATCCACAGATACCTTAACAGACAAAATTTACCTCAACAAGGATTAATTGCCCTAAGCTTCAAACTCAAACGGGGAGGAGGACTGACAGGACCTTTGAAACATTCTTATACTACAGGGTGTCCAATAGGAATGTGCGAAAACACACACACACACACACATTTTTTAACAAATGGAGAGATCGGTAAAATGTAAATACTTTTTAATAAAGGAAAGTCGTCATTTTTATTTCATGTCCATTTTATTATAAAAAACTTAAATCTATTTAATACAAAACAATTAATTTAAAAAAGTAGTGAAGAACGTTAGTTACTAATGATATATATTTTCGATATTTTAACCATCTAATTTGCCACAAATATCCATATGTTTTCTAAAACTATTAAAAACATGTTCTAACGTTTCATTTGAAATGCCATTGACGATCTTCCCAATGTCTTTAATAAAATCCTCAACTGTTTTTTGGTTATTTTCATAGCAGAGATCTTTAATGTAGCCCCATAAAAAGAAATCACATTAAGTGAGATCTGACGAGTAAGATGGCTATTCTATTCCTTTTCCCCTAGCAAAGCGTGGGTACCCTAGGCCAATAACTCGATCGCCATAAAATTTATTGATGATACTTCATGTGTGCGATGAGGTGCTGCTTCGTCTTGAATAAAAAAAAAAAAGATTTAACGCAGCTCCTCTTTTTCGCATGAGAAAGGATTTGGTCTCTAACATCCCTTTGTACTTCTCTCCGGCGACAGAAGATTCAAAGAAATGCAGGTAGATACCTTTTATGTAGATGGTTCACATTTCAAAAATATATATAATTAATAATTAACGTTTTTCACTATATTTTTAAATTAATGGTTTGTATTAAATAGGTTTAATTTTTTTATAATAAAATGGACATGAAATGAAAATGACGACTTTCCTTTATTAAAAAATATTTACCTTTTACCGATCTCTCCATTTGTTAAAAAATAGTGACTAATTAGTTTTCGCACATTCCTATTGGACACCCTGTACAAAAATTCTTCGAAAATGATAGAAATCACTGGTGCAAATTTCTCACTATTTTAGATTTTATAAGAAATTCAACCCATTTTTTTAGGGTAGAAAGTTTTCCCAAAAAACTTTCATTCTGCTGTATTACAAACAAAAGATAGTTCCTAACTAAAAAATACCTTATCATTAGCAGAAGAATAACTCTCCTAAAACGTGTGTATTTTGCAGATAGTGTACTTAATGATGAGCTAATATTTACTAAACTAATTGTTTTTCATAAATTCCATCACTTGCAACATGCTCTACGCATCAAAGCGGCTTCAAACAGCGATAGAAATTGTTTTTTATGTTACCCTTTATAAATCTCAACCTATGTCCCATACATCAAGTACTCTGGGCTTATAGTCACTCTCATAAACTTCAGTGTATACGACACGGAGCTTAGGTAAGCTTTTATAAAGTTTTAGAAAACAATTTCCAAGTTTGATTTTTTTTTCGACATGCCCAAATCACTACAATTATTTATGAGGCGGGATATACGATTTTTGCCTATGCGTCCATACATCATACACCCAAGTTTTATATAAGCTTCATAAAATCTTCTGAAAATCCAAAAAATGAGTTTTTCTCATTATAAATTTTACCCGTTTTGAGCAAAATTCGAAAAAATTAGAATGAAGTGACTTGACCTGTTTAATGGAAAATGCTCTCTTGGCCTTTAAAATCAATTAAAATTGCTGAAATTGTGTAGAGGCTAAGTAAACATGTCAACCTTTTCAGAAAAAATAAAATCAGGCCATATCCCGAAGGAATATATTGAACTTGAGGAACGTTTTGATAGTCGGCAAAAAATATTAGGGCCCTGCAATGTTTTTTTTGACTAAAATGTTAGTTAAAATACAAATTTTAAGTTAATCAAGCAAAAGTTAGTGAAAAATTTCTTTTTCAATAGCTTATATCAGCATTTTTAAGCTACGATTTTGGTTATTTTTACCAATGTTTTTCTTTCAGTGTATGAAGTTGAAATTTGAAAAGCGTTTTTCTTGAAACAATTTTTTTAAAGCTGACGGGCAAGAATATTCGGAATAAAAAACACGAATATTCGCACCAAAAAAGTCAATTTAAGAAAATTTTCGCAATCATTGTGGCTATCGGTTAAGTGTTGGGCATATTGTACAATAAAAAATAACAAATTTCCCAAGAAATGGAATACTTTAAGGATCAGTGTCCCAAGTGTTGCATACCGATTTATTTATTTATGTTGGACTGTGCTACGGAATCATTCAAACGGCTAAACAGAATTTGATAAACAAGATTTACATCCATTCGCCTTGATGCCGAGAGTATAAATAGATTGATGATAAGGAGCAAATCTAAAGATTTTCTCCTAAATTTAATAGGTTCAGAGAAATGGCAGTTTAAAATGTGCCTGGAGTCATTTTAACCTCTATATTTATTTATTTTTCGTTTATTATTCTGTAACAATATATCGAAATTCTACATCATCAATTTTCACGTAATATACACCGGTGAATATATTTAACCTTAACACAGTTTCTTTGACACGCAATTTTTAAATCAATCACCTGTCGAACTGAATTCCTTTTCTTTTAAAGAATATCAGTTTTTTTTTAAAAATACGGGAGAAACGGACACCTAATCACTGAAAAATTCGCCACTTTAGTCACTCACTAAGAAAACTTTTTAAAAATGTCCAATTTACTATGAGAATGATTCTAAATTTCGTTTCGGTATTTTTGGGATATATTTCCAGAATTCACTGATTTTATGAAAGAATAAATTTCTATTTATAATTTTCAAAATTTGCCCTATTTTAGTACCTTGTAAGCTTGCAACCCAATTTCACACACAAAACACGCGCTACTAAATTTTGTGTTGTTGCCAGTACGGCCAGTGCTGGTCTACGCAACAATTTGAGAATGAGAGTGAAGATGGTTAAGATTATGTTGCACCTTTACGATTTTTTTAAGAAGCTAAACACAAGCAAAGAAAGCATGCATTCAAAGATTGGCCACAAAAACACTGAGACAAACTCTGCACCACCCTCGTATAAAATTTTTGAATATACAAAATTTCGAAAATCCAAATGAAAAACCTGCAAGGAATTTACAGACACTTCAAAGACAGATGCTGAACGACAATAAGATATACTTAAACATATGCATACGCCAAGTTGATCTATATATAACGAGATTCGGTCAAGATTCAGTAGAATGCGTGCGAAATTTTTCCTGTATTTGATTGTGCCCCGGAAATAGATCACGTAGAGATCTTTTTCGAACTCGGGGAAGGGTGAGAAACACTGAAAAATTTTACAAGAAAATAACAAGCCATAGAGAAATTTTCCACTTTGAACAGTGAGTCAGAATTTATCTCTTTTGAAAAAAAAAAAAAAAACAGACATCTAGTTTTACTTAGAAACTCGAAATATCATAAAAATGCCAATTTACCCAATTTTTAATACATAATTAGAACAAAATTTGGAGATGATGATAAGATTTTGTCACTTAAAATGTATTCCACGTGAATCACAAAAACTAATAAAATATTTCTCATAGAGTTCATCCAGCAACGCATAATTTTTGATGCGATTGAGCGAATGAGAAAGATCTATGATCCTCCAACTGTGAAGTTGATTCAATAGAGTTTGAAGGAAAGTGTAAAAGAGAGAATTGACATCAAAATCAGCCGTCTTAAGAAACAAGGACAACCAGATAAAATAATACAAGGAATTGAACGAAGAAGACTGTTGGTTATCAATACAAAATCTCATTAAATCGTGAATAATTCATTACTCAACTGCGCGAATTTTCAGTGAATCACAAGAGAGATGATACCGAAAAGAAATGACAAAACATTGCTAAATTAATCAGGCCCAATCACACGGTGTGGGCCAATAAAATTGTCTGATTGACACGAAAAAAGAAATACCACTCATATTTTTTTTTCTGTTTACTTATTTTTGGACTTTTGATGAATTCTTGTTTTCTTTTATTTCCACATATGAAATCACTATGAGGTGAAAATAGCTTCCCTTTGTTCTTATTTTAAACATAGATACAGTTTCCGGGTTTATTTTAGATATCTATGTCCGAATAATTTAAAACTAATTTTAAAGATTTTAAAAACAATAATAATAAATAAATCAAATAATCAGAAGAAAAAAAACCCACAGTTTAGTTTCAAACTTTTACTTAGTTTTTTGACCAATTAAATTTGTAATTCAAGCAAAAGCTGTACCACGTTAATAAGACTGTATTTGAATTCACTAATTTTAATAGGGTTTTCTGGAACTTTAAGTTCACGTAAGCCAAAAAGGATTTATATCCGTTTATAACAAAACCTTCGTCAGAAGTAACGTGTACAAATATTCTGTGTCAAACAACTAGATCCTAGTTCACCTAACTTATTTTAATGTAAATTTTACTAGAATATATTTCTGGATTCTTAAACAGATATTCTTCATAATTAAACATGGTAAATGTTTGTTTTAACAAGCATCCAGTCATTGCTACTATCGGACTTTGGCTGTTTAAAGAAAATCACGATTAAAGTTTCATTTCCCTATATCTTTCTTCAAGAGATTTAATAAATAGTATATAGAAGTCTGGGTACTAGTTTAATTAGAAGAGTCAAGTCGAATTATAATGGTCACATATATAAATCAGTTTGGTCAAAAAAAGCAGTTTAGGCCTCGGGAATTTAAAAGTCGCAAAGATTGTCATGCTTACCAGCAAACTTATTAGGTGGAAATCAAAATCAAAAATAGTCAAGCGAATCACGAAATTAGTTATTTAAATTATTATACACTATGCACTAAGCAACTACTATAATTTAAGAAAAAGTCTTCCTCACCTCTGCACCTCACTTCAACTAAATTCAAACCTGCTTATAACCGACAATCACTTCAGATCAAAAATTTTCAACTTTTAGAACCGCACAACTCCACTCAGGTACAAACTTTGAATGATGCATTCGGATGCACTCTCTGGCTGGTGGAGTTGCATCGTTCGGATGCTCCTGGATCTGGACCCTGAGTGCGCATCGTCGCAAAGTTGGGAGCTTTTAATTCCCCGAAAAATTTGAAGGTGCTTCCCTTTTCATGCAGCTACTGATGCACATTGCATATTATAGATTGCACTAATTGGATAAATGCATCGGGTATGTTCAACCGTCCGTGGGAACTCTCAGCCCCTTGTTTTCTTACCACCGGAAAATCAGGTCCTTATTTTAATTCGGTTGAAAGTTAATGGGAGCCCTTTAGTACTCGGAACACGAAAAATAAGAATTTATCGAAAAGCAATTTATTAACCACAAAATAATAAAAAATTTTTCCAGTAGATGCAATTAATTCAATTATTTTTTATGAACATTTAGAAATTTTTAAATTTTTTCTCAATAACGAAATTACTCAGTTTATTACACAGAAAATTATGTTTTGTTTTGAGCAACAATATCAAAAATAACCACGATTTTAACCGTGCTTCAGAAATTAACAACGTTTGAGACTTGATTTTATTTGATTTATTTTTGTGTAGCTTAATAAATAGCTTTAATTCCAGAATAATTACATTCGCTTAAGTCATGTGAAATAATTAGCGATATTATTTTGAGAAAATTGAAGTCATTATGACAAGCATCCATAAAATCCTACCCCACTTTTTTCATCATAAAAATGAAGTCAGCGATACATTTGAATAACATTTTAAATAAGCTCGAAACTACTTTGAGACTTATTTACTTATCTAAAAAATCAAATTTATTATTTTTTCTTCTCCTACTCTCAGCTGTTTGCCACTAAATTCTTCACTAACTTCAAGTTACTATTCTGGCATAGTGAAAAATTGCTCAACTCGTCCGCTGCGATCCGTATTCATAAGAAAGACTACTCCCGTAAATATTTCAAGAATTTCACTAACCAGGTCATTTTCCTGGACCTTGGAAAAAGCAAATTTTATAACCAGCAAAAGTAATCAGTATTTCAGTAATTTGGCAGCTAACCCAAATAATTACACCAGGACATATCTCTTAGGTATTAAAAAACAAAAAGCCAAGGATAGGATACATAATTAATCTCAAGTTGTGGGAACGAGCCTTACAGTTAAAAGAGTATTTTAACATCAGGGAGAAAACTTTAAATGAGTTCCTATTTTTTCTATTTTAATAACAACATTCATCACTGAGATGATGTCTCCTGCATTTACATATAAAACAAATTCTAAATACAACAAATATTTATGTTAATAAATAACTTTAGGAACTGATATGAGCGGAATGAAATATCTTGCTGGATAAACTTAAGTGGAAAATCATATTCGAAAAATATATTCTATTAATAAATACTGAGGCAAAAGGAGTCCTGTTTGTACAAAATCAATATTAAAATCCATTCGCAATCACTTGGGCGGGGGGTGGTCCCAACAGGTATTCGGGATATGTTCGCAGTTGGGTGACAGGTGAATAATCAAAGAAAGAATATTCCGGGATCACTCGTCACTTCATAAAGGTCTTGCCTGCATGTACCATCATGTTAAATACTGCAATATTTGATCAAACGTTTTAGCATCGAATTTACCTATAAGAGTTTTTCGCTTTCCTCTGTATACTTTTTTTTCTTTTTTCTTAAATATCTTTCCACTGTGTACAAACCCATGGAGGGGCTAAAAATACAGACCTTGAGGGTGATGTCACATAAACAAAATATATTTCCACCCGCCTAACCTTGCACTCAGCACCGCCCTCTTGACGGATAGATGTCCATTTTCACCTGTATGCCAAGTTTTTCGAGGTAGCTGCCGATGCATACGCGTGTCTTCGACACAGCTTAAATTGAGCAGGTTTCGACGAGAGACATAATGCTCGTAGGATGGTGCTTAAGGTGTGCACTAAAAGCCCGGCTAAATCTGCGTAATTGGCAGTTTTCTTCGAAAATAAAAGGTTCCTGGACCAGAAGCGACTATAACATCTATTATATTTATTTATCTATTTATTTATTTATTTATTTGTTTATTTATTTATTTGTTTATTTACAAAAATGTTGCGGCGATAGCCTACAGAATAAATCCAATTAAAGACTACCGATACTTAAGAAATAAAACATTAAATTGAAAGAAGATAAAGAAGAAAATAATTAATGTAAAAATGCGGAAAAAAGAGACAAAAGAAAAAAAAATTAATAATTAAATATAGATAAATCCAAAACAAAATTAAAAAAAAAAAAAAAAAAACTGAAAAGGAAAAGAAAAGAAGCAAATATTATTGTCGGGCGAAGATTACGTGAGGGGGGTGAAAATCTCATCTCTTAAAGATATTTTAAAGGAGTAGAGACTAGGACTGAAGATATCAACGTTATTGAATAAGTCATTATGCTGTTTTTGTACTCTAAATGAAGGTGGTTTTTGACGGATATTAGTTCTAGCAATTGGAAGTTTAAAAATTAAGAAAGAGCGTGATATTCTCGGCGGAGTAAAAAAGTTAACATTGTCCAGTAAAGCGGGCGTACTAAAATGGCTATGGACAACTTTGTAAATAAAAATTTCATGAAGATAATATCGGCGCTTCTCAAGGGAAGGCATATTAAATCGATCAAGACGGGCAAAATAATCTAGGTAACGGCCGTCTATTTTCAGTAACAAAATTCTAGTAAAACGCCTTTGGACGGACTCTATCTGCTGCACATAGACATTATAGAAAGGGATCCAAGTAATACACGCATATTCCAAATGACTCCTTATCAATGAGCAATAGAGCGAAATAATTGACGACGTTTGCTTAAAAGATTTGCATGTGCGAAATATGAAACCCAACATCTTATAAGCTTTGGAGGTGATCCAATCGATGTGTGATTGAAATAGTAGCTTTTGGTCAAAAATTACCCCCAAATCCTTTAGGTGACTCACACGCTCAAGTGAGAACCTTTCCATTCTGTAGTCATAATAAATGGTATTAGCTTTCCTAGAAAATGTTATCACTTTACATTTAGTAATATTCAGTGGCTGCTAAATCACCCTGCAATAATTCGCAATCCGTTTCTGACTCAATAACATTAAAGATTTTAGCGTCATCAGCGTATAGCAAACAATCGGTTATTATTTGAAGGGGTAAATCGTTAATATATATATAAGAAAAATAAAAGGGCCAAGGATTGTACCTTGAGGAACACCCGATGTCTGCGAAAACGATGCAGACTGGTAACCATTCATGACTACAGTCTGAGAACGATAATTTAAGTATGCTGCGAACCATGCTACTAAGTTGTCCTGGAAACCAAATCTAGTCATTTTTTGAAGAATACAAGAGTGTGAGATTTTATCAAAGGCCTTAGCAAAATCGGTATGTATGGAATCGACTTGCTTGCCTTCATCAAGCGCCGTGGCAATCATATCTGTGTGTAATACCAGGTTCGTAACCGTTGATTTTGGAAAATCTGTAGTCTATTTACTTTCACACGGGCCCTGTGTTCAGTAATTTTTAGTCTAAATTTTACCATTCTGGGGAGTTTGCTGCCTCTATTCTCGAAATTTTTCTTCCAGACCTATCCTGTATTTTAACTTCGTAGAGAGCCGAATATGTTTTGGGGATATTTTAAAAATATTATAATATTTGAAAATTTGTAGCCTATTTACTTATACATGTCCAGTAATCTAAATTTTATGATTCTGAAGAATTTGCTGGCTCGTTTGCTATATAATATAGTTTGAAGCCCAAATGAAACGAAAATGAATATATTGCGTTCCATTTGGGTTTCAAACTATATACTGATTTCAAAAACAACAAAATTGGTAAACTTGTTCTTTGTGGGGTTTCCATAAAATTAATTAAGAATTATGGTAATGTTTTACTGAAAACTATGTATTTGGTGAAGATGACATAAGTAGTAAAAATAACAAAATTAACTTCTGAATATAATGAGGAATAGTTTTATAAACGGATCACATTCAACCAAAATATAAAATTAATAAAGATTAAACATTTATTATTAAGCTCTCAAAATATTTAGAGGATAACTAAATTTAAACGACAGAGCACTGAAACAAGGAACTGTCCTTTTAAATAAAAAACGTGTGGTGAGTTGCACATCATTTCTTCTAAAGAGACATTCATGTGTTTATCCTAAAAGTTACAAGTATCAACCCCAAACAAAGAGAGGAAGAGAGCTTTTATTGTGGGCATCCCTCGGGACCTGTGGTTGTTTTTAATTTGCAAAAAACAAAAAGAAACGGAATAATAAATTATTAAAAAATGATTGTCTACATTTAATTACATTTTTTTTTTAAATTATTCGAAAATTAGTATTACAGAATACTGTAATGAATGGGCAAGCAATGTAATGTAATTGAAATCGATATCACAATAGAAAACAAAATTGGTGTCAGAAATGGTATAAATGAATAGACAACTAATTGAGAGACCGATAAATTTTTTTGCCATTTAAATAATTAGTATAATTCGATTCAACAGTCTCTCGAATGAAAATTCACTTCATTAGCTACATTGCGACCGATGTTTTTTGAGCTTTAAATTTTACTCCTATTCAATATTTTGTTTTCGACAATCAGTAATTTTGTGATCAAACTAATTTTAATGCCTAGAGCTTACCTACCATTCTTTATTATAAATTCTATATAGTAAAAAAAAAAAAAAAATTCTATCTCCTAATACTCATAATACACTAAAAATTTAAAAAGTCAACAGGAGTCTGCCGGGTCCATTGATACTGTCCATCCTTTTATACAATTTATTCGGCTGAACCAAGCAGCACCCACTGCACCTTGCCCTTTGAGGGTGCATCAGTTTGAAGCGGAGGAGTTTTATTTTGCACAGAATCCATGAGGGGTATGTACAGGGTGACAAATGGAAAGTTGCCTAAACTAATCATTCATAATTTTAAAATGAGTGCAGGGGGAAAAAAAATAAAAATACTTATAAATTCAGTAAAGATGTCATTTTTATTTGAAATTAGTTCCAGTTGAATCAGACATTTTTGGCAGATACTTATTGAGATTTAAAAAAATCGACAAAATTCGGCCAGGGGATAACTATTTACATAAATGCTTGAAAACATTATTAATAAATGAGTTCATACCATGAAATCAAATAATTTTTTTATAATTCTTACCTTCTGACTGTTTTGGCTGGCTACATTTTTAATTCCAAACTTGGTATGAAGGCTCTCTATATGCTTCAGTATAGTTTTTACCTCTAGAATAAAATCACTCGATTTTTCTCCGTTTGTAAAGTTACTCATTTTAAAGTATACGTATTTCTCTTTATGACGTCTCAACAGAAAATTACAACACTATAGTATATAACTTCGGGGTCCCAACCTTCTACGACATATTAGAGAGGAAAAGGAAAAGACATAGGTATAGGCAACTTTCCATTTGTCACCCTGTATTTTGGGATGCCTGAAAATTGTATTATGAGCCCGATGGATTCTCGTCCGGAGGAAATGGACAGAACTAATAATAACAGGTAGTTATCGAGAGATGCATAAATTAATTCCCGGAAAAGTAATTAATGAAAAATATTTTGTGTCATTCCAGATTTAAATAACTTTCCCCACTGGTTGTATAATAGGCAATAAACTTTTATATTAAAATTCTTGTTTAAATGACAAATAACAGCCGGACCGAGTTGATTACGCTTTATACTTAAAATTGCGAAAAATTAAACTTTTATTTTAAAAGCTCCAGAAACACCTGTTGAACATCCGACTGAACCCTGTCATTTTACATTTACGATATTTCATAAAACAGAAATTGTTGTCAGGTGTGGGATTAAATGAAGCGAATTCTTGCGAATTCTGTGTACGTTGGGTAAATAGATTGTTGTTTTTGCGCTTTTTAATGTAGAAAATATATTTTCACTCGTATCGAGAAAGTATTGACCAGGAACTGAACACTTAATAGGTAAAGATGGGCAATTTTAGCACATAAAATTCCTCAAATGAATTGTTTATTATCCACTCTGACGTGGTGCCGGCAGGATTACCACCGAGGGGTTGGTTTGAGTTGCGTTTGCTTTTGTCTCTACAGAATCAGTTCAATTACTGAACTATTGTGACGATTCAAACTGATTCCATGGTTATTTGAGAATTTCATAGAAAAACTTATTAGTCCGTTGTCATAAAACATGCTCTTTTATCTTTTATAGTAGTTTCTATTCATAATTTGCATGATTTTAAACAAGTTGTTGCCACACGCTAAAGAAATTTGCATCGTCAGCATCTCATATTCCGTAAATTATTCGTTTAATAAATGAACACTGCTTCAAAATCGGATCCGATGTATCACAGAGAATGTGCAAATAATTAAATGGATTGTAACACAAGGTTCGCGACAAATCCTTTTTAATTCTTGCCGGAAAAAAAGGAAAAACGATAATTGTAAAGGATCTTGTATATGAATATTATTTTCAATAAAGTGTTTGAATTTAAAAAAAAATTCCGATATTAATATGCAGGAAATTCTCATATATTGATGGGGGAATTTGCTACGAAATTAATATAAAAGAGTTTTCGCGGAATTTCATAAGGACGGCTACAAAGTTAATAAAGTGTTTATTCATTTTGTTTCATTCAGTTACATCAATATTGGGTGAAACAAAAAAAATTTTTTTTTTTTTTTTTAAATAGACCCGAAAAGATGACTTTAATTAAAATTAAAAATTGATTGATTGACTAGATGCTGAAAATGTATCAGGAACACTTAAGCGGATTAACCCGCTCACTTTTTCTGTACAGGATAAATCTAACAATAAAACTTTCGACTAGTTATAATTAAGCTAAAACTTTGAAATTTTCCGATGACAATGCAATATAAGTTCTAAATTCCGAATTAAATTAATTTTATTCTAAAGATATCCCTAGAAATCACCATTAATTTCACACATATTTAAATGTCTGAAATATTCAGAAAAACTTGATCAAGGACGTCATATAAAAATTTCGAATAAAATTATCTTTTACTTTTCACATCCTTGCAAACTATTCCCGTACAGGGAAATTGAATTGATTCTGCTCGCGTTCATCGTTTGATGATGTGAACGAGAAACGTATGAAATTTCCTCTCGAAGCAACGAATAAATTGGTCATGCTGATGCATAAAATTGCATTATTCGAGTTTATCCCCATCTGCCATGTAGGTGCTTCTTTATGCTTAGGTACATAATTCGTGCACAGAAAACTTCCCACTTTGAAATGTTAAAAATAGTAATTCTGTGGCTCGTCTGAGAGCGTACTGAGACCACTAAAATTCAACACATCCTGTCCGAAGCACCTACCGAGGACAACATCAGGCCAACAAAATAATTAAATACGAAAAAATATATTTATCAAAGCTGTTGAGAATTCAACGATAGAATAAAAAGCATACATCTGAGGAAAAAGTTCTACCGAATTACTAACAACTATTTGCCTGATTTCCATCAAAATAAAATATACTGTAGCATGAATATGGGAAATTGAATATTTTTGATATTATGTTACAAAATTTTTATTGACTTACCGAACGGCTCTGCACGACGGTGCTTCCTGAAAAGAAGAGAAAAATTTCGGTTATATGAAAATTATTTCAATTTTGTATCTATAGTAGAGATAAAATAATTCCGATACAATTAAATAGCTTAAAAATATCACAATGAATTTATTTTTTCTTGGAAGTCCTTTTTGTTTTATACGTCAATTTCTTGTTTCAGTTACTCATTGACACCACGATTGCCTTGATTTCAAGATATAAATAAAAATACCTGGGCTAATCGGTAGGTTACGCAAATCGTCTTAAATCGATTGATATCGATTATGGTTTGGTTTGGTTTAGAAAATGGCATGTTCTCGTCGGTTTTCTTATTAACGTTAAAAAAATAATAGGTCTGAAGGGGAAATCCCGAGAAACGGGACGCCAAACTCTCCAGAATGGTCAAATTTAGGCTAAAAATTGCTGGACGATGGACCCATTTCAGTCAAAATAAGCTTGAGATTTTCTTAAAAAAACCATAGGCTCGTAATATTTTTTGTGGACTAGCAAAACATATCCAGCTCTTTAGTAAGTACAAAGTCGGAATAGGTCTGAAGAACTATTTTCGAGAAACGGGCAACTAAACTCTACAGAATGGTAAAATTTAGTTTCCAGATCCTCTGGTTCAAAATATTCCCTCGGAATGTGCCGGGATTTTATTTGCCCTGGAAAGGTAGTGATGTTTAATAAGTCCCTACAAAATCTCAGTAATAAAAAATCGTTTTAAAGAGGATTTTTCCATTAAAAAGGTCAATTCAACTTATTCCATTTTTTTTAATTTTCCTCAAAACAGATAAAATTCATTATGAAAAAAAAAATCATTTTTTGAATTCTCAGAAGATTTTATCAATCTTACATAAAATTTGGGTGTATGATGAATGGCCGCTAAGGCGAAAATCGTATATCCCACCTTATAAATAATTGTAGTGATTTGGGCATGTCGCAAAAAATCAAACTTGGAGATTTTTTTCTAAAGCTTTATAAAGGCTTACCTAAGCTCCTTGTCGTATGCACTGAAGTTTATGAGAATGATTATAAGCGCGGAGAGTTTGATGTCCCATTAAATTTATGAAAAAAGACGAAGAAGCGCGAGTAGGACTGGCGCCCTGAGGGTTCCGTACCGATATATAGAGTGTTAAAAGATTAGCTGTAAGAATTTTGTAGGGTTACTCGGTTACCTCTAGCCGTTCCTAACAAAAAGGGTCTTGACGGACAGTTCGAGGTACGGAAGCCTAAAAACATAGAAAAGTTCAAATCTGCAGATATTTTTATATATCCGCAAACTATCTTTTAAATTTACTAATTGCAGAGAGATATAAAAAAAAAAATAATAACAATTAAAGAAAGTTTCTGAAAGAAAGATGAACAAGATGCATATTCTTATTAAAGAAGAAAATTTTCCTCTACTGTAAAGAAGCGAGTGACTTGCGCCTGCGCCGTTGAGAGCAGTTGCGCGTACCTCTTTATGCGGTTTTAATTCGCTTGTTCTATTTGCACCCCATTAACCGTGCCATGATCCAGAACCATAAGCATTTAGAGCAATGCCCCGTCGAAAGATGGTCTATAAAAAAATTTACACATTATATACTAATAAGAGAAAAAAGATATCTTCTCCAATAGTTTTCGAGATAAACGGCGCACGATGCGGCATAAATTGCGGAGCCGGACTCTTACCTGGGCGAACGCAAGGCATCCACGTAAAGTCCGATGGTAAGGTAAAAATGTGGGGGTAATAATTTCTAGAAAACTATTTACTCAGGTGAACAAAAAAAAACGTTAAAGCCGCCAAGGGGGCAGCGGGGGAACACGGATAAAAGGCATATAAATTGCATTATTTCGCCGTGTTAAATATTTGTTTCGTGTCTTGTTTCATTATGTTGATTTTTTTTTTATTCTCCCCGCGGTTTTTGTTCACGTTGTGGTTTTATCCGTATTTTTTCTTTCTTTTCTTATTATTTATTTTTTGTTTTTTTCATTTTTGCAGTCTTGCATATTTTAAGCAGAAGAGAACCGGTAGAAATGTAGGCCGATTTTATATATAGTGCTCAATGATGATGATGGTGACGGTGTGACACCTCATTAGGCGGTGAATTTTGCTAAATTTAGGTATTTGGGAATCTATGTCTTTTCTCACTTACCAGTCTCAGGAGGAAGTTTTGGGAAAATGTTTATTATGTTATGGTTATGATCTTTTGGTTGCACCTCCTTCACACCCCCCGGGCTAAATTCACCACACAGTCTATAAATTTACTTTATTTTTATATATCTGGGATTTGTGACAACGATTACAATTTCGAACTTTATCACACATCACTTTAATTTTAATTTAAACTAATGAACTTTTCTCTTTTTTTTATCACTTTTTTATAATTATATTTATATTTTTGATTTTTGTTGTTGTATTTTTTCTTATTGCAGAAGCAGTCTAGAACATTGTTTTTTTTTTTTTTTTTTTTTTTTTTTAATTACTTTGACTGATTTGTCTTTTGATTTGATTTTGTAAAATTAGTTTAGGAAAGCTTTAAATTGCTTACTGTTCATTAATAGCACTTTTATTTAAAAAGCGATAAAAATAAGAACAAAATATATAAAATAAAATAAAAATATAGTAAAGTATCATATTTTTTTTCTAGTGTCTCTTAATATATCACAAAATTTTCTGTGAATAGCGAAAATAATTTAGAAAATTCGGTAAGGTCTCGAGTGCAAGGACATGTTTGGGAAGAAAATGACTCTATTAAATAAATCAATCTTCCTTAAAATATTGGTTCTGGAGAAAGATCCACCTCTGCATAAAGTGTAAAATTAATATGCGTTTAATCATTAATTTTTTAACAATTCCATCCAACATCTTCAGCAATTAAATGGGAATGAATTAATCTTCCAACATAATCGAACATAATCTCAAAATTGGTATTTAGAGTGTCCTTTCCAGGAAAACTCCTGAAAATTCCCCACTGACTTCTGGAGAAGTGCTAGGAGCCGATCTTGCTTTACATAAATCCAAAATTTAAACCACTTATGCTCCCCGCAAATCCGACTCGAGGGAAATTTTTGGCATCTTATACTCAAAAGCTCAGGATCCTTTGAGTCCTTTGTAACTTTAAGCTTAAGAGAAATGTTTAAACTCAAGCTCAATAAACCCGTTTAAGTCCTTTAAAAGCTCAGTATCCCTTTCTATACAAGCTTTTAAGTAAAGAAATTGAAGCTTTAAGGGTTCTAAAATATTCTTTTAAAATCCAAGCTCAATTCTTGACTTTAAAGTTCAATATCCTTAAAGGTCTCTCATTGGAGGTCTAGTTGAATACCTTCCGACTGAAAAGGTTCTTTATTTGTGGCTTTTAGAGGTTAGAAGCTGATTTTTATTTATGTTTTATGCTGTAGGGCTAAATGATTTTTAAGTTAAGCTTAAAGTGTTTTAAAACGAAAAATATTTTTATGTAAAATCATAATTGTTGTTTAAATTTGGTTAAAAGCTTTTGTGAAAATATTTTTATTAGAGCAATTTTTCTTTTCGGTGGAGAGATCCTTATATTCTAAAAAATTGTTATATAGGAACCGTTTTACGTGCCCAAATTACCAAACACCCTTTCTCCTCCCCTAAAGCGATCTTGCTTTACGCATTTTATCATTATAAAATCCGTTGAAAGAAGCTAAATTAGCAAAATATCAAAATATTTGTCTTGAAAAACAATAATCGAAAAAAAATTCCAAGTCAAAATAATATATAAATATCTCAAAATTTTTTTTCAAAGAAAAAATAAACCAAAATAACGTAAAAATACCTCAGAAAGTTAATCCGGGAACAAATTCAAAATATCAAACGTTTTTTCAAATTAATGGCCATCATCATAAATCACATCAGTTCATTTTCCTCCAACAGTTCAACGAGTTCAATGAATTCATAAAGTCCCGAGGAAAAGTTCATCGAAAGAGGAAAAAATAGTGCGGGGGAGGACTGATGGGTATTAAAAAAGGTAAAGGTACACTACACTTTTTTTTGTTTTGTTTTTTTTTTAAACCTTTTACGGTACGGTGTACATTGTCTCTCTAACAGCACTTCATATATTTTCTCTCACCTTTTAAAAAATTGGGAGGCGACAAAATCACGGTGATTTATTATTATGATTATTAAAACAATAGACGGTTCAGTTCGAAATAATAATAAACGTAATAACTTAAACGAAAATAATATAACTAAATTCACTTGCTTTTCGGCGTAGTGTCACAAAATAAAATGAATTAATAAATTAATAAAACTGTTTAGAACATATTTAAATTTTTTTTCGATTTTATTTGTGTTTTTATTCTCCCAATGAACTGGATACGATTAGCAGGATAAAGAGCTTATAAAAAACGATTAATTATTTTAAATGTTATTATTTCTTAATGGATGTTTCTTAAAGGAAATTGTAAATAACGATATATTTTGATAATTGATGTTGTTTTATTTTGCCCCTTTTTCGAAAGATGGATTTTTACTAAAAGGACTATAAAATAAAAATAATTCTGTAAGCAGAAACCCCGCTCCTGCCACTGAACCAAGCAACGTTGGTTAAAATACTGCCGGTATAAATACAACAGAGGCACCTTGCCAGCCACAAAGAAACCGCTTTATATAGATATATACGAATAAAAACGAAAAGACGGTGCGAGAAGGTGAAATAAATAGAGGAAAACCAACCAAAATCTGCAAAAGGAATTCACTCAAGCCAGCGACGCCTGTACAGCAGCAGCAGCCGCACCAGCGGCACACGATGTTGTTGAGCTTTTTGCGTAAAGAGACATGAAATAAAAAATAGGAAATGTGAAAATCTTGATCATGTTGCTGCTGTTGGAGCAAGTCCCAAGCTACCCAAAGAGGGGGCTACATGCAAACAAAAACCGAAGAAAACCTCGAGGAGTTCGACACACCGAGGAGCTATGTAAGCATTAATTGAGGGGAATATTCTCGATGGAGAAAGGGCGAAATGGGGGGCTCCTATAACTTAAGCAGTCTCGTCAATCATTCAACTCAGCCCAGACAGTCAAACACAGTCGGTTTGCTGGCACTCACATGATGCTCAACTGAGCGGAGAGGTGTTACCTCGGCATTCGTGAACTCCGTGAGACGGAATACCTTTAAATGAATATAATCATTTTTATTTCTAAGAGGTAAACAAATCCCACACTATACAAAAACGAAACATTTCAAATTAATTCCTTCTCCAGACACACTTCCCTCTAATAAGAATGGGGCTAAGCGCCCTTATCCCTCACAAACACCGCCGAACGATTTTGTATTATTGTTTTTCTACAAAGAGACGATATTATATTTTTAGAATATTTTGTCGTAAGCGCTACTTTTATACTCTTGTAAAAAATTCACAAGGAGGATTAAAAAACCACACAAAAAACACACTCCACCTTTTATTTATTATTATGATTTTTTACTTTATAGGTTCATACGATTTCGCGAAAAAACAGAATATATATATTTATATATTTTTCGAAAATGATCAGAATATGTAAAAAGGAAACACCGCCCCGATGTTCCTTTGAGATTTACTTAATTTTTATTATTATTATTATTATGAATTGTAAAGCCCTTCTTTTCGGTTCGCCTTCGTACCCGGTGTAGACCAGAGAACTGAATTTTACCACGCCGCTCTTTTCATCATTTACTTATAAACTTTGTTTCAGGCTACAACACTACAGCACAAGCAGCAGCAAAAGTACCAACGAAAAATGTTTTAGTAGCAGAGCAGCCGGCATCGGCAGCTAAAATGTGGAAAATACCCCATCCTCCCCCCATTTCCCCTATACCGCCCTCCCCCGCGGCAAATACATAGAATGATTGGTCCACCTTCTCAGAATCCAAAGTATCCTCTGTCATCTACAGCAGCATCCACCGTGTACCATATAAAAAAAAAAATACTGAAGAAATTTTCTTTCAGCCAATCCTCGCTTCAGAGTTTGTCCCCCCCGTCGCTGGTTCTATCCCCACTGACGATTTTATAGTACACTACTAGCATAGTGGGGAAATTATTGGACATGCTACGTGCTCCCCATTTTCCCCCATGAACTGTTTATGCAGATTTAACGCAGTAGCAGAAGTTGCTCTTCTTGGCGATGATCACTCCATATATAAAAACCTTACCCTACTAAAGTATTAAAGCTTATATTTAAATTACAATTACAATTTCAATTTCCTGGAATTGTAATTTGTAATTGATAGTCCTTTTTCCAAATACTTTCTAAAAATTCCTTCTTAAAATGGAAAATAATAAAATTATAAATAAAATTCCTTATAATGGAATTGACGAATAACTCAAGTCCATACTTAATAATAGTTGATCATTATCAATTAACAATTACAATTCCTTCTAAATTTGAATTGAATTGAGAACTTTTTCAAGTCCAGTACTAAGGAATTCACCATAGCAATTACAAATTACAATTCCAGGGAATTTGAATTTTAATGTAATTTAATTCCTAGAGGATTGACTATCACGACCCAGCTCTGGGAAATATTATCATTCTGATGGAACTAGAACTAGGAATAGGAAATGTTACTATTTCTAAAACACCGAATTTCTAAATTCCCTTTCAAAAATTGTCAGACATTTTACTCCTTAAAAAGTCTATCAAAAATTGATAGAATGTACAAAGAAAGCTTTATACCTCTACACAATTTATTAAATATTTTATAAAGATTCTCTGATTTCGAAATAAAAAAACAAAAATTATAAAAAACTTCCATCACGTCACATTTTCAAGGAAAATTGTGTTAAAACTTTAAAACATCCATATTATTTTTTTTAAATAACAAGATGTAACATTTCGAAACGTAAGAGGCAAGAAAAAAATTTAAAATTTGTAAACTTGTGAATTACCCAATATCAGTTTTCAAAAACAAAATACTAAACACTAAATACAATTTTAAAAGTGGTACTTACCTTAATTTGTTTTAAAGAGGAAAATTAGTTCCAAGAATTAAGGGAACAACTTGGAACTCCCTCAGCTTCCAGGGATGAGGCTGGAGTAGCATCAGGAGCTTGAGGGTGCTGCACTTGAAACATCGAAGTTGGGCGGGTAGTGCTGAGTTTGCTGTGGGCAAACGAACCACAGTCTAGACTTGCGATGATTCCCTCCATTCATAGTTCTTCCAATTTGGGGCCAGCAATTGTAGGGTCCTGGGACGCGCCGCTAATTTATTAATACTCTGACTGACTACAATATTTTGATGATGTACTACAGCAGAACATAGGATAGTTCCCTATTTGTCATGGATTTAATTGGGATAACATTTATAAATATTAGATTAAATTTACCAAATTATTTGCATTATACCACAAAAACACACGTATTTTCATAATTTTATTTTTTCACAATATGTCTTAAATATTTAATATTCTGAATTAAAAAAAAAAAACAAAAACAGCTCACAACCCATCGTTGAGCAGTTTCTCTTGGTTTGATCCTCCTTAGTCGAACGAAGTAAAAAACAACACAACTCCTCCGAACTGTTAGAAAAGTTCGAAGCGGAAATCAGCGAGCAACCCTTGAAATATTTAAAGAGCACCAAGCGGAAATTGTTCCATTCTCCTGCGCGTCCGCTGAAAGTTTAAATTCAAGGGAAAGAGAGGCAATTTCAAGAGTAGACCACCTCTTTCTCATCGTTCGCTGAAAATTTGAATTCATCCCAAAAAAATCCGTTATAACTTACCGAAAAACTATATTTTCATGAATTTCAGCGTCACCCGGCAAAACAATTTAATAAATACATAATTTTAACGACAGGAGAAATAAATTAAAAGCATTTTTAAAATTCACAGCGAAGATTTTAGCCCTCCTTTCGCGATCTAACCGACAGACGATAATTGATGAATATTTTCGGTATTCCGATCATTTTCTACGAGTTTTTGGAGAATTAGCTTTTAATAAGTTTATCGCGAACTTTGGTAATGAATTTAAGGCGTAGAATTAGTTAATTTTTATTCAAATCAATAATTCTCCACCGCAACAGTAACGGCTAGAACTTCACCCGAACACGACACGAACTGAACTGAAGGAACGACTCAAATTCAAAGAGCGGAAACTAAAACGTATTAAGAGAGAAAACTTAATTTCAGAACGGTGCAGCGAAGGGAGAGCGATAAAAGCCGTTAAATTCAAATATGCAGGATCCTTTGAGAGGTGTGAGCGCTGATTGGCTTTTGGTATCATAATAATAAAATGGCTGCCATTCTGTGATTGGCTGATGGAGGAACTCAACCCGTTGCCTAGCGACGGTAATCGTTTTTAGCCTCTGCATATTAGCAAGGATCAGAGAGCAGAATAAGTTATACAGCTCTCTTACAAGGATCAATGTAACCAGAAACTTTACAAAAACTAATGTTTAGCAACACTGTTCTCCGTCGTAGCTTCGAAATTCATTCGATTGAATTGCGGGGCCTTTGTACGGAAAAATGCTTCCTTACGTTTGTTTACGGTCAAAACATGATTTTTAATTGCTGAAATTGTTTGCCAATGTAAGGAAATATGTTAAGCTTTGTAAGAAAAACAAAATTAGGGTATTTCTCAAAGGAATACTGAAAGTAGAGGGGATACACAGCAGTCACGTGATTGTGTTACAGTCAGCCCATGGATACGATCTGAAACATTTAATGTATCTCTTGGCACTGGAACATTTTGTATGAATAGTGGACATAATACGAATGTGACTTACTCTATTCCGGTCTCGAAATTCATGAGAGAAACTAAAATTGAGCTATATTTTGGGTAAATAAAAATTGCTATTATTGATAATTTAATTCAATATCTTCTATTCTACAATTTTAGGGAATCTAATTTATTCCATTGGATCCTCTGTATAAGCAAACAACGTACATCACATGGTTACATCGCCAAGGATTTAGACGGGGCAGCAAATAGTGGAAAAATCTATTTAAAAAATCCCAGCAAACCAACATTTTACCTACACTTTTTAAAAAAAACCTCAAAATATTACTTATAGAATGCCTGTCAAAAACATCCGGATGAAACAAGCAATCTACTCCAGTATAACATTAGAATTTTTAGAGATTGTGATTAGTATTTTTTTAGTACTATATATAAAAAATAAAAATAAATATTTACAGAGAACGGAGATGTTGCAGAAAAAAACTGAAGAATATATAAAAGAGGGAGATGATATATAGCATAGAGGAAGAGAAGGAAATAATATCGTTCATTCCAAAATTATTAAAAATGCAATTTTGGTATTTTTATTCTTATTTATGTTGATTTTCCTCAAAACACAACTAGGCACACATTTGGTTTTATCAAAAGAAAATTTTAAACGTAAATATATAATATATAAATGAAGGCCACAAAACAATAATATTGGCTTCCTCCTGTAAAGTCGAAAAATTCTATAAAATAAATAATATCATCCCAGCCCTCTTAATTCCTCCTCCAAGACTCAATTCACAAAACACAACGAACATTTCAAGAATTAAAAATAAATTCTTTGTTAAATGCCCTTTTTAAATTTTGAATGTAAACTTCTTGTGCAATAAAAGTTTTATTTAAACTAAAACCTTAACCCCCTTAATAAATTAATAATTAAAAACTACTTGGGCATTTTTAAGATGTTAAAAAATTAGATACTTACTGACAGTTGAAATTTTCCTGGAAGAAAGTAAACCATTTGAACTATTAAAAAAACACTAAAAACTGTTAATTTTAAATTAAGATCAGGAATATTGGAGACCGTAGCACAGTTTGGACATCAAACAAAAGCTAACAAAAATTGCAATGTATAAATGTTTATACGAAAAACGAACTGTAAAAAGAGGGGAAAATCTTTTTCTTTCCGCAAAAATAATTGAATTTAATGGTCACCGTTTAACGCAAACATTTTATCTAGACCAGTAGGATTTTCCTCCGATTATTATTTACACCACACCAACTAATATAATTCAGTAAAAAGGTAATTTTAAGGCTCGATAAAACAAAAAATATCGTGCTTCTTAAATTCTCCCACGTGAAAATGAACCGTTGCACCATTCTCGACCGGTGGAGATTATTCGTCGATGAAATTGAAATGTTTCGCGATATTTAAAGTTATACACAGAATTTGCGTATGTTATGCGCTCGAACTGAGTGATTAAATGCACGAAATTATTTTTCCACGAGTTATTTTACACCAAGCACCGACTACACAGCAAAAGAACTCTTTGCGAAATGATCAAACAAACACGTTCCGTCGTGTAACGTCCGAAAATTCGGAGGGGAGCCGTAACGGGAACAGAAGAAGACCGTTTAACGCAAACATTTTATCTAGACGAGTAGGATTTTCCTCCGATTATTATTTACACCACACCAACTAATATAATTCAGTAAAAAGGTAATTTTAAGGCTCGATAAAACAAAAAATATCGTGCTTCTTAAATTCTCCCACGTGAAAATGAACCGTTGCACCATTCTCGACCGCTGGAAATTATTCGTCGATGAAATTGAAATGTTTCGCGATATTTAAAGTTATACACAGAATTTGCGTATGTTATGCGCTCGAACTGAGTGATTAAATGCACGAAATTATTTTTCCACGAGTTATTTTACACCAAGCACCGACTACACAGCAAAAGAACTCTGTGCGAAATGATCAAACAAACACGTTCCGTCGTGTAACATCCGAAAATTCGGAGGGGAGCCGTAACGGGAACAGAAGACGGCCGATTCCACCAGCGGAATTTTAAGAGAGCATCTCGAGAAGAGTTGAATTTAAGCTTAATGAAATATGCGAGTTTTTTCGAAGAGATGATTTAGAATTAAATGCACAAGAACCGAGCAACGTCCCAGCGGAACTGCTGAAATTGGAAATTGTTCCCTTATAATGTTGCTAGCAGCATTCTACATGTAGCTTAAATTTTGGGTAATTTATTCGCCGAACAGTCACTCGTTATCAAAAAATTGCAAATAAATTCTTTTTACTACCTTGAAAATGTAATAAAAGTGTAAGAGAAGTTTGAAAATGTTGTATAATAAAGGAACCGAGATATAAAATATGGAAAATTAGGCTGTTTTTTCCCTTAATAACCGGGATTTAGCCAGATTTATTTAATATCATATGTGCAATGGCAGGGAAAGGGTTTTCTTTTTGGTGTATTTACTAAATTTCATTGTAAAAATCGCCGGTTACAATGAAATTAATGTAGAAAAAAAAATATAAATTCTACGACTGTAAAAATGCGGTTCAAATGTCTCTTCAATGTTAAAATAAGTATATTCATAATTTTGTGAAAAATATACAGTTTTTTTTGATTTATTTAATCTAAATATAAACTAAAAAAAGTATACTGCTGCTCTGCCATTTTACTTTTTTTTTTTTTGCAACTATAGTTATTACTTTTTATATACTCCCTTACTTATTTAAACTTCTTCGTCATCAAGTTAAACGATTTTCTTTATCAATAAAATTTTTTTTTCCAGCATCTTCATACATATTTATATATATATATATATATATATATATATATATATATATATATATTTATACCTCAATTTTTTGTGTTTACTCACGTGTGGATTTTGTCTACATTTGTTGCTGCATAAAGATATTTTAATTTTTTATTTTCTCATTTTGTGTTGTGTGTATTTTATGTTTCCATTTACTGTTTAAATAAAGAAGTGGTTTTCTTTTCTTTAATATACGACGAAAACTTTCTTCGCAATTTTTTTAATCGTTATTACTTGAAAATCTTTTTCCATAGTCTAAATAATAAATTTACTATATAAATACTAAATATACTTTTAGTATTAAAACTAAGAACTGTTTTTTTATTATAATTATTATTTTCACTTTTTTTTCTTTTATTATTATTACTTCTTCTAACCTTACTTCAGCTTTTTATTATTATTTATATAATATAGTCAACATCACATCTTGTTTTTCTTTTATTTTTTATTTTCATCCTTTTATAATTATTATTATTTTATTTTTTAATGAATTAATTTCTTTCAGTGTCGCGTGCATGTGTACATTTCTCGATTAATTCCTCATTATATAAGAAAAAAATTCGAACACATGTTTTGTTAAATGTCTCACATACTTTTGAATCTTTTATTTTCAGATTCTTTCAATCCTTTCTCCAAATATTAAAAAATCTGCAGGATTTCATCATATTACACCTTTTTTTTTTTATTTAATTTAATTCCTTGTTTGTATTTATATTGATTTCTCATTTTTAAACATACATACATTTAAGACGGGAGATATTTGTTTTAGTTTTGCTTATTTATTTTTTAATCATTGTTACTGTGAGAAGTAGAGCTTAGGAGCAGTATAGAAAGTATGCAATTCTCTTACAGATAATAACATTTATTTATTTTATTCACTCTCAATTTTTCTTGCGATTAAACATGATACAACTGTGTAGCTTTCGCATTATGATTTAGCTTTCATTTTATTGTAAATAAATTCTATTTCGAAGCCACATTTAAACATTGACATCTCTTTTTATTTTTTTATTTTTGCAGTTTTATTAAGCATTTTTAATTTATTATTTAATTTATTTCATTACATCAATTTTTCTTGGATTTTATTAAGTATCATTCCAACCAGCAAAATAATTTATTTAATCTTATTAAAATATAGAGACAAATCTGAATTTAAATTTCGTGTACCGGCGGATTGCAAACTCCAATTCAAAATGTTGTGTATATTAAAAACGTAGTTGATAAAATTTAATTTAGGGCTTATTTCCTTCTTATATTTAAAATAAAAACCGACAGTAACAGTAATTATATTAAAACAAATATCGGACAGTTTAAAAAATATATATTATTCTTATTCGAAAAAAAAGAACTAATCCAAATTATTTCTAAATTTTTTTATTATTTAGAAATTTTTTTTTTATTTAGGCAAATCCAAAACCTTCAGAACATTCATGTATCGCTTTAAGCAAGCTTGAGCGTAATTTATCATATGTTTTATATACAGGTAGATCCAGTTGATTAAAGCTGTAAGAAAAACAGTACGTTTAGAAAAAAAAATAACCTCAAATTGTTTTACCTTAAACCTCATTTAAAAATATAAATAAAATAAAACCTTCGTAGGGGACGGGACAACATATCTGGTCATATATTTTTAAAAATTTTTATTTTGAGATTGGGAGAATTAGAGGAAAATAAATAAAATTGTAGGCACGTAGAAAAATTTCCCACACAATCTTACTGTCAGAGGTGTATAAATTCCTTCATCCATTTTCCGTAAATTGTTAATCCCATTTTCGTAAATATCAAAAAATAAAAAATAAGAAATTTATAAAATTCCTACTTACCAGGTATGTGCAGATGGTAATCTGTCTGTTGATCTATCGTCTCGGTGTATTTGGAATTTTTGCGTACCATTCATACCTTCAAGGGCTGCAAACCCTTGCAGTGGTACCTTTGAAGTGCCAGTAACAAATTGAAGGAACTTGGCACGATCGGCTTGATCAAAGCTCCTCAATGCTCGCCAGAACCATTGAATCTAGAAATTAAAGAATTTATTTTTTTGTTATAATAAAATAAAATATTAAGGGAATCCCAATTTACCTGAATGGAATTGGCCTGGTATTTGTGATACTCAGTATTGGATTTAAGATCCTCGATGTCAACGTTTGGTAAGCCCGAAATCAGAAGTTCTAGCTCTTGCTCGTTGAAGATCGAAATCAGGCGCTTTGGTATGATATCGTAGAAGCCCTCCAAGAAGGCATTCAATCTGAATGATACGAAACATTTTTTATAATGATCATATTCTTAGGATAAAATTCTTTTAACTCACTGTTGTCGGATAGAGCCACTCATCTTAAGCTGACAAACGAGATGAATATATTCCAGCTTATTCTCTTCCGTAACTGGGATATTACGTCCATTCGGGATAAGATCACGAATTTCTGTCACCCCAAACTCCTGGACTTCAAGGCTGAAAGTGAGCTCGTATCCAAGGGCTGTAATTTGGTTCTCGAGAAGGAAAACCAGCCCTTTATAGAAATCATAATCCTCACTCTCCATATCTGTGTACTTAACTTGAATACCCAGAATATGTTTGTAGAAGGATCGTGTGAAGTAGCACTCCAGTAATTTGTTGTCATATATTGCTTTAGCTGTTTATAATATATACAAAATAAAAAATTAGTGATCTCTCACAAAACCGGGAATTTTTTTAACTCACCTATGACACGTCCAACAAATTTATAGTAGCAAAGATGGTTGGGGTTCGCATGACTTGAGGGATTTATCATGTAGGTGACCCGATCACCGGGTGATACCGTGAACAGGGCGTACATGGGATTGAATATTTCCCTCGAGATTATCACATACCATTCGCGAAGTAATCCTCCAGCATCTTGGCCTTCCTCATCTTTTGGAAATAAAAATTTAAATAAAATATATATTTTATTTCTTACACCCAAAATTTACCTTCGAATACGATATAGAATCGATTTTTCCACTCCTCAGGATTTCGGCGATAGAGCTCTCTGAAAGAGTCTTCGAAGACTGTAACCCGATGAACGTGCACGGCTAATTCCTCCCGTCTAATGCCCTCGTCGAGTCGTTCCAACTCAGTGCGGAAATAGCGCCGTTTTACATCGAAATCTAAAATTCTGGTATGATCCACCAAAACTGCAAAAGGTCCGTCTGAGAGATGAGCTGTAGACTGTCGTAAAATCTGATTGAGTACGGTCCGATGTTTTTCAGCGAACTGCAGGAATTTCTTCTGATCTGAATTGAGAACATCTTTCGCAGAATTACCACCCGATTGAGGGCTACTATTGATCATCGAAGACGTTTCATCTTCGTCTTGTTGCATGGGTTTCGGCTCATCAGAACCACTTCCAGGCTGTGGAGTACTTGCAGCAGTACTTGAACTGGTCTGATTCGAAGTTTCTGGAGCTGCTGCATCTATTGGCAGCTGGAACAGGGGGCTGATTGGGGCTATTACCTCGCTTGCATTGTCACTAGAGACTCCCTGGCTCGTTTCATTATCACTTGGTCGATTCTGTTGTGGCGGCTGCTGCTGTTGCTGCTGCTGTTGCTGCTGCTGCTGCTGCTGATTAGATGCATCCTCTGACTGCGGCTGGCGTGACTTCGTTTGTTGGGACGCATGTACCAAAAAGAAAGCCTCAACGGCTGGTTGGAGCACTAAAACGGCATGATTATCATTCGTATGCTCCAATTCAAGCAAACACTCACTGAGCGTATCCCACAAATAGTCGAGACTTAGAGTTTCGCTCAGTGGGGCCAATTCATTGGGTCCCAGTATAATACGGCTCTTATCTTCTGCCTTAGCATGCGCTTCTCTAACGGCTTCTCTAATTTGTATGATAACCTTTAAGACTCTAAGGAAAAATGCCTGTGATGAAGTTTTCGAAATCAGAGGCACCATTGAGGACAATTGAAGGTCACAAGTCTGTTTCACTTTACTCGGAGCGGTTATAACGACTGTTTCTTTTGTGAACCGATCCTGGAGAATGCCTTTCGATTTGCCGCCTCCCGAGGTGGGTCCTGTTGACGCCCCAGACCCACCCGGGGTTGTAGACGTCGAATATTGCATTTGTGATGGTCCCGGATTACATTCATCGGGCGAAACCTCCCCTGAGGAGGGTGACGATGAGAGCACCTGATTCCTTCGATTCAGCTCCTTCAGCTCGACCATCAAATCTTGGATTTGTGACTGGACCATTTTGGCCAAGTCTTTCGCCCCACGGATGAGTAGATTCAAAATAACCGTCCTCGTCTGATGGCAGCATTGGCTCATATTTAATAGAAGCGAGGTAGCGTCCTCCAGCCCTTCCTCAGAGCATGATTTCGAGGTGAGCACTTCTATGGCTAGCCGAAGTTGATCTTCCGAACTGGGCAAAAGACCATCATTGATCGCATTTGGTAAATCGTAAGTGATGTTATCGTTTGATGGGAGCTTCTCGTCCGGCAGACCTACGGAGATGAAGGACAGCAGCCGCAAAAGCTTGTCTGTGAGCTGGCATGACCTTTTCACGATGTCGAAGGACAGCATCTGAATGAGTTTGCCGAAGGGGCTCTCATCGAATGTGAGAATATTTCTGTTCGAGGGTAGCATTTGTGCTTGGCTACTGCTTGCGGCGCTGCTGCTGCCTCCTCCAGCCTGGGCACGAGTCCCATTTGAACCTCCGCCACCGCCGCTCGGGCCTCCACCTCCCCCAATTCCAGCATTACTACTGCTGCTGCTGCTAAGGGGGCTGCTGTTTGTCTTCCGATGGGGCGCCGTACAATCAAGTCGCACTATAATATCCCAGAAATCGGTGCATTGCGGAACAGACGACGGCGATATAGCCACTGAGGTGGACGGCCCCGGTCGTGGAGTTTCCTCTATACTTATACTAGTTGTGGTATTGCAGCTAGAACTACCTGTAGTATTCAGTTTCTTAGATTTATCAGTCTCTAGGTCGTCTTGTAATTGTCTCTTATACGGCAAGAAATTTTTCGGGAAACTTTTCGCCAGAGTAATAAGCAAATCAAGCGTATGCTTGCACACAATCTGTGACGCCTGGGGGTGTATCGAAACGACATAGCTGTCTGTTGCATTGCTTCTTTTCTCAGCTCCAGCCCCAGTTCCACTGTTATCGCTGCCCCCGGACAAGGAAATCCCCCTTTTTATAACAAAAACATTCGCCCGGGAGCCAAGTGCCGCATCCAACCGTATATTTAACCAATTGGGCCGTGTTGCTATCGTTGACGGCATCCCAATCGATGCTAAATTCAGTTTGTAATTGCTCCGTTCAATAATCGATAAGAGTGAATCAATTATCCACTCCCGTGTAGGAACATGACAGCAAAGATTTCGGACGACCCTATGCAATCGGAGGGTGTTAAATTTCGGTTCATCAACAAATAGTAGTATAAGTAGACAAGAGAGGGCCTCGTGATCAAGAATAGGCCTACCCTGACGTTCCATTAGCGTCATAAGGGAGGGATTGTTCGCCTCTCCAAGATTCCCATTTATACTGAAATTACTCCATCGAGGTCGCATTATATTGTGACCTTGAAACCGGGGCCGCCTATACAAATATCGAACGGACGGCACAGTTGTAGTAGATGAGCCAATTTGATTAAGTAGCCTCTCCTGCATCATTTGTCTGTTTCGATTCTCCCAATCTCGGCGTAAATTCTGAGCTTCAGCAGCCAAATCTGGAGGTAGAACCGAAATTTGCGAATCCTCCATATCTGTGAGGATCTAGTGCCAAAAAATACATAAAAAGTAATTGTAATAATAATAAAAGTTCGGATGTAAGAAAATAAATGGGTAAAATGATTCAAAAATGTTTCCAGTTCCCATTTCAAGCAGACAATGTACATCTTAAGACGTAAACGATGTATTTATCAAATTTAATCATAAATTACTATACTATACAAAAACTTTAATGTAATGCAGAAAAATAGAGAATGCTGACTGAATGCTATAGAGTTAAATAGAAAAATTTCAGGGTACTTACCGCTTGCCGAAGAGATGGCTGGAGATTCTGGAAAAAGGCAGCCGCATCAACAGGATCATTGGGATTAGCTGTTGCAGCAGCTTGTCGCTGTTGTTCAAGCCTCTGCTGAGCCAGCACCTCTTCCTGGATGTGGGGCGGAAGGGCAGCCAAAAATTCTGGATTAACCTCAACAACAGCAGCATGTTCCACTTGGATTGCATTCTGCTGAGCTCGCTGTCGAATTCTTTGAAGCCTCAGATGTTCAGCAATGACTTCTTCGCGCATTTCTTGTGGTAGAGCTGCCAGGAAAGATGGGTCAACACCTTCAGGTACCTCAAGGTCCCCTAGAGCGCTCCGGACTGATTCATCAATAGTTTGGGATGCTGACGAATGACTCGCTGGCTGTTGCTGATGCTGTTGAGATGTTTGAGTTGATGCAGGCTGGGCCGGATTCTGCTGTATGTGACGGGCACCACCAATCGTTTGGGTACCAACAGAGCCTCCAACAGCCCCTTCTTCTTGATTTTCATTCGTTCGATTTTGTGCTGATGTTGGAGATTCTTCCATATTTTCACCACCTCTAGGCCGATCTTCTGCATTACTGGTATCCAAGATACTATCTGTTCCACTGATAGTATACGTGTTCTGTAGTAAACCAATCAAAATTAGATTTTTGGGAAATGAAAAGGAGGGCTCAAGGTTCTCTTACATCGAGAATTTCCAAAATATCATCAAAATCACCATCATCATCATCTGGCAGAGGTATGAGAACAGCTGACGCCATCTCTTCGTCAGAAATTGTTATAGGGTCTGAAAGGAAATTTCATATTGTAATAAAATAAATGAAAATATTTAAGGAAATAAGTAAATAAAAATAAATAAATATATTTACCACCAGATCCTTCATTGAGAGCCCTTTCAACACGGTCTACATTTTCAGCTGTTGCACTAGTTTGTGTCGCTGTTTGATTGGACCGCTGTTGTTGTTGCTGCTGTTGTTGTAGGTGATGTTGTTGTTGCTGTTGTTGTTGTTGGGTCTGAGCACGGTTACCAGGATGCGTTGGTGGGGCATCAATTCCAACAATACTACTGTCAGCAACCATATTATTAACTAAAATTCCACCTCCGCCCGTGGTAACGCTAAAGATGACCTCTTCCTCACCAACATCGCTGGATTCCTGTTCAGAGCTATTGTTGCCAACATCTTCATCATCATCTTCTTCTTCTTCATCATCGTCTTCTTCATCATCATCGTCATCGTTGTCGTCATTTTCATCCTCTAGTGGCAGGACAAGAGATAGAAATTGTGTCCTTGGCGACTGTCTACCAAAATCTGTTTCATGTTCAGTGTCGCTTATAAAATCGGACGTAGATGTTGCAGACATTGCTTCACTGGCAGTTGGTATTGATCGATTTTGGTTGGTGCCCTCCAGTGTATTTATGCGAGATTGTATAATTTGACCACCCCCTGCTGTGGTGATAGTCAATAGGGCAGTACCTTCAAGCTCACTGGAATCTGGGGAATTGGCATATTTTGTAGATAGTTACTTATATTTTATTGAGAATTATTCGTACCTTCATTTTGCTCAGTCTCTCTAGATTGATGCTCAGGGTCTCCTGCTGCTGCTGCTGTCGCTGTTGCGGCCCCTGCCGTTGTTGACGACGAATTTAAGGCATTGGTACTGTTTCTAGACTGATTCGTACTAGTGGCGGCAGCGGCTGCCGGAGCGGTTACATTCGTAGCATGTCCATTTTCCGAATTTTGCCTTTGTACGGCCGGGTCACCTGAGTTCTCACCAGTGTCCATACCGATAACATAATTTCTGGCATTGTCGTTGGACGTCTGTTCAAGATGTTCACATGTTTCCATTGCTTGAGATGGTCCTCCACTATCGTTGGCGGATTCCTGGCCCTGGCCTGAAGGTGTATCTTTGTTGTCCTCTTTGTTTTCATTAGATGCCCCTTTAGGGTCAGCTGTGCCCTTACTATCATCATCAGCTTGTCGCTTTTTCTTTTTGCTCCGGATTTTAGCCCATTCAAAGGATTTTTGCATAATTAATTCCGGTATTAGCGAATTAGCGACTGTAAGGCATATATCAGACTGTGATTCGAGGCCAAGGGCCTTCGCTTCTTCAAGCCACCAGTGCAATGCGGTAGGCGTGCTAGAAAGAGTAGCAGCTAATGATCTGCCAAACAGATATCCAGCCTGGTCTACTAAATCAATAGAACCTTCGTCAGTGTTTGAGAAAATACCGAATGCATTGTCCATCAGGACTACGCGGGTTGCGTCACGGAAGGCGTTTGAGCCTCCGCTACCGCTACCACCGCCGTTCGATTGCACATTGCCATCATTTGAATCTTGGACATTTGAGGAGCTAGCGCTGGCGCCAACACTGCCAGGCCCTAGGAGGCGCTGCAGGATAACCGGCGTATTTCGAGAATTCAAATTAAGCAACTGATACCGCCGCTGACGAACGTTCGTGTTATCTGTGGCCGAATTTCCAAGCTGTGTTCGAAATGTTCGTGTAACAGCAACCAACCTTTGCCCAATTGATGAAGATTGCTGATGATGGTGATGAGCTCCACCACCACCACCAGATGTTGCTGATGATGGACCGCCGGATGTTCCAACATTTGCTGAACCAGTACCAGAACTACCCTGCTGATTGGGGCCGCTACCAGATTGGCCTACACCGCCCCCACTCGAACCGGCCGCATTACCTAAAGATAAGCTGGGTAAATTTGATGATATTGAACGAGTTGTGTGGGCATGATGATGATGATGGAGATGATGTCGATGGGTGCTGATCGACGGCGAGGCTACACTTGAGCCAGACGCTGAATTACCTGAGGGCCCCGAGTTATCAATATTTGTTGGGATTCGTCTATGTGATGACCCACCTCCACCAGGCGCTGAGGCGTCCACAGAGGCATCACTGACCGTCGCCTCGCCACGAACAATAATACTTGAGGCCAAACGATCTCGGGCTGCTTCAGTCAAATTTAGGGCCCGCAGAGGGTCATAGATGTTCGGAAAATTAACCGTCAACATTACACGGCCAGGACTACCGCCACTAGTCCCTACCTCACGACCCTCTCGGCCAGAGGTGCTTTCGTGATCCGGGCCATCGGTATTACCGATATCTTAAACAAGCAAAATATTAACACTCAATTTATATATTTGAGACCTTATAAATCTTATCATACTTGGAGATAAATGACGCCCATAGACATGGTCATAGATTTCGATAAATTGACGGGTCTCCTCGTCCACATCAATTTCACTCCTATCTTCGCCCTCTTCTTCATTTTCATCTGAATTTTTATTCAAATAATTCCAATTTTAAAATTGCCACCATTATCGATTTCTACCATATAAAACTTACCGTCTTCGTCCATTTCTCGCTCTTCATTATCGGTGCCATTCGAGTCTGAGTCCCCGGATTCGCTGCTGGTTTCTAGAACAACATCTTCCGGATTAAAATCCTCAACGTCACGCACCTCAACAATCCCCCCGCACTGATTAGCAGTACGCTCATTTTCCATGTTCGAGGCGCGTTCAAGCAGATGATCCATGATATCATCCAAATTCACCTGGAAGCGCATTTTATTAAAAAAAGAATCGATTTAGCAAAAAAAAAACCTATCCGATAAACCTTTTCACGAAAATAATTTTGGCAAATGCAAATGCAAATATTCAAAATATCCCAAATTTCCATCAGGGCCTTACGGTTTTTAGACTAGATTCATCTTTTTATTTTACTAAGAGTCGATTTAGCCAAAAAAACCGATCCGGGAAGCCCTTTTTATGAAATTTTTTTTTTTTTTATTTTAAAGTGAGAAAAAATACAAGGAAGATGCAAATATTCGAAATCTCCCAAATTTTCATCGGGGCATTCCTGTTTTTGGCTAGAATAATTTAGTTATTTTACTAAGAGTCGATTTAGTCAAAAAATGGATCCAGGAAGCCCTTTTTACGAAAATAATTATTTTCATTTTTAAGGAAGAAAAAATAAAAGCAAAATGCAAATATTCAAAATCTCCTAAATTCTCCTCAGGGCTTTCCTGTCTTTTGGCTAGAATCATTTAGTTCTTTTACTAAGAGTCGATTTAGTCAAAAAACGGATCCTGGAAGACCTTTTTACGAAAATAATTGTTTCCAGTTTTAATGGGGAAAAAGTACAAGGAAAATGCAAATATTCAAAATCTCCTAAATTCCCCTCAGGGCTTTCCTGTTTTTTGGCTAGAATCATTTAGTTATTTGACTCAGAGTCGATTAGTCAAAAAAACGGATCCGGCAAACCCTATTTACGAAAAAAAATTTGTTCATTCTTAAGGGAGAAAAAGTACAAGGAAAATGCAAATATTCATAATCTCCCAAATTTCCCTTAGGGCTTTTCTGTTTTTTTGACTAGAATAATTTATTTATTTTACTAAGAGTCTATTTAGTCGAAAAAACCGATCCTAGCAGCCCTTTTCACGAAAATATTTTTTTTTTTATTTTTAAAGGAGAAAAAATTCAAGGCAAATGCAAATATTCAAAATCTCCTAAATTCCCCTCAGGGCTCTCCTGTGTTTGGCTAGAATCATTTAGTTATTTTACTAAGAGTCGATTTAGTCCAAAAAACCTATCCGAGAAGCCCTTTTTACGAAAATAATTTTTTTCAGTTTTAACACTAGATTTACCAAGACCAGTCAAATTGACTGGTGCTAAATTTATGTTCTGATTTGATTAAATTTAGTAAAGTTATCTCCTAAGAGTTATGCCAAAGGTTATTAAGGTTCAAAATTACGACATATCAAAAACTTTTTTCCATTTATAGTTATTAATTTAAATGTGAAAATATAGGACTTTAAAGGTACTGAAAATGATCAAAATTACAAGCTTTCGCGCTGGTAAATCTAGTGTTAAAGGAGAAAAAGTACAAGGAAAATGCAAATATTCAAAATCTCCTAAAATTCCCTCAGGACTTTCCTGTCTTTTGGCTAGAATTATTTAGTTATTTTACTAAGAGTCGATTTAGTCCCAAAAACGGATCCTGGAAGCCCTTTTTACGAAAATAATTTTTTTCAGTTTTAAGAGAGACAAATTACAAGGCAAATGCAAATATTCAAAATCTCCTAAATTCCTCCCAGGGTTTTCTTGTTTTTTGGCTAGAATCATTTAGTTATTTTACTAAGAGTCGACTTAGCCAAAAAAATCGATCCGGGAAGCCCTTTTTACGAAGATTTTTTTTTTTAATTTTTAAAGGAGGCAAATGCAAATATTTAAAATCTCCTAAATTCCTCTCAGGGCTTTTTCCTGTTTTTTGGCTAGAATCATTTAGTTATTTTACTAAGAGTAGATTTAGCCAAAAAAATCAATCCGGGAAGCCCTTTTTATGAAAATAATTTTTTTAATATTTAAAGCAGAAAAAGTACAAGGAAAATGCAAATATTCAAAATCTCCCAAATTTCCCTCATGGCTTTCCTGTTTTTTTATTAGAATAATTTATTTATTTTACTAAGAGTCTATTTAGTCAAAAAAACCGATCCTAGCAGCCCTTTTTACGAAAATAATTTTTTTTTTTTTTTTTTTTTAAAGGAGAGAAAATACAAGGCAAATGCAAATATTCAAAATCTCCTAAATTCTCCTCAGGGATCTCCAATTTTTGGCTAGAATCATTTGGATATTTAACTAAGAGTCGATTTAGTCAAAAAAACCAAATATTCAAAATCTCCCAAATTTCCCTCATGGCTTTCCTGTTTTTTTATTAGAATAATTTATTTATTTTACTAAGAGTCTATTTAGTCAAAAAAACCGATCCTAGCAGCCCTTTTTACGAAAATAATTTTTTTTTTTTTTTTTTTTTAAAGGAGAGAAAATACAAGGCAAATGCAAATATTCAAAATCTCCTAAATTCTCCTCAGGGATCTCCAATTTTTGGCTAGAATCATTTGGATATTTAACTAAGAGTCGATTTAGTCAAAAAAACCTATCCGGGAAGCCCTTTTTATGAAAATAATTTTTTTTAAATTTTAAAGGAGAACAAGTACAAGGAAAATGCAAATATTCAAAATCCCCCAAATTTCCCTCAGGGCTTTCCTGTTTTTTGACTACAATAATTTATTTATTTTATTAAGAGTCGATTTAGTCAAAAAACCCGATCCGGGAAGCCCTTTTTACGAAAACAATTTTTTTCATTTTTAAGGGAGAAAAAATACAAGGCAATTCAAATATTCAAAATTTCCTAAATTCCCTTCATTTGGTTATTTTACTAAAGGTCAATTTAGTCAAAAAAAACCTATCTGGGAAGCCCTCTTTAGGAAAATTAGTTTTTTACGTTTTATGGAGGACACCAAGAAAATCCAAATATTAAAATTCTCAGAATTTGTTTGTGGGATTTTTTTTTTTTTTTTTTTAATAGAAGACAGAAAGATTTTTATAGTAGACTTAATAAATTCTGGAAATACAAAGAAAATCCAAGAACATATCTCAGAACTTGTGACCACAAACATGTTATAATATTAACTCCCTTAACCCTCAAACCTTGACCCTGTTCACTTACCTGGGTGCCATCAGTTGCTTGGCCAATGTTGTCGTCATCGTCAGCTAAGGGGTCATCTTGAGTGTTGGTTGCTTCGGAGGTGCTGCGGGCTTGGGTCTCGTCAGTGGTGCTTGTGCCCCTGCGGCTCGTTGGAGGCTTTTTGCTCTTCGTGGACAAGGGCACGGGTCCGGGCTGATTGGTCATTCGGAGCAGGGTCTCAAGGGGCTTAAGAGCGGCATTCACAGTGGCTATGGTGTAGGGGCTAGAGAGGTCCAAGTACTGGGTCAACTTGGCCAAATCTGTGATTAGACCTTTTCGCACCATTATGTAAAAGATATCGTTCCGCCGGGGCTGTAGATGGTGCAATTTTAACAGGGCATTATTGTCCGGGGGACAATTTTCGATCATAGTCGGTATTAGGCCGGCTAGAATTTGCAACTGACTATGCTTGTCGGCAGATTCTGGGAGTGCTAGAGCCCGATTAATAGCTGCCTTCACCTCACTTACGACAGTGTATTGGACCGATGCTTGCTCTGAGCAACTGGCTAGGGCTGCTATTAAAATTCGGGACATGGTGCTGACCTCGCGGTCTCCGTGCTGTTCGGTGATCGGCAGAAGTTTGTCGAGAATGAAAGACAATGTTGTTGTATTTTCAACTATAAGCGGACTATCGCCGGGCTTGTAAACGTGCTCAGTTATTAGGGGCGCAAAAGTCTGATATGATCTGACTGCGTCTGCAAGAAACTTAAGTATGGTTGCCCGCGGCAGAAGGGGCTTCTCGTGCTCATGGGACGGGCAGGGTATGTGCCAGCCGCAGCACACTTCCTCTTTGCAATTCGATTTATCAGAGGTCCCAGTTGCAGGTCCTTCGCCGGCGTTTTCTGTGGTACTGCTGCTCGAAGTGCTTGTGGCCCCTGAGCTGGATGGTGTTCCGACAAATTGTGGGGTCTGAGACTGAGCTTGAGCAGCTTGAGCTGCTGCTCTGGCACGTGAACGTGTCGTTATGCCACTAGGTGTAAACACAGCCGCTTCAGCGGACTGGCCATGTGACCTTGAACTCTTTTCTGGCTTATCTTGATCTTTATCCTTGCCCTTATCATGTGTTGGAGTCTGTTGCGGAGATCCTTTTGTATCCGGCTCAATGAGTGCATTCAATAGATCATGTACGACTTGAATTGAAACGGGCTCGTCCATCGTTTCAGTCCTTTTCGCATTCGGAACTGATCGCAGCAAAAGTCGATGATCCTCGTTTACTGGATTCCGACGTAGAACGCTTATGTCGATTCGCAGCATTGCTTGAGCGACTTCCCTAAAGACTTTCGGGTCTCGAGAGACCGCCGAACTCATCTGACGCAGCAGGAACACAAGATCCCTGTAGCCTGGGGGAATTGTTTGAATTGTCCGAGCAGCAATTACTTTCTCCATTGCTAAGGCTAGAGTTTTGGGCTCCTCAAGAACATGCCTGATCAGGAGAATTGAAAGGGTTGGAAATCCAATGTATCCACAAGTTTGTCGCATATTTAGGAGGAGTCTTACACCGCCCTCTCGTGCAAAAATTTCGGCATTCTCGAAACTTTTCGTAAGTCTAACACAGAGCTTCATGAGGGACTGTAAAGTGTCTCTATCGATGCTTACATGGGGTGCCATAAGTCGCACTAAAGTGCCCACAATTTCTCCGGTATCAAATTCATCTAATCCGGTTAATTTAGTACTAAAATCAAGTTCAGTTTTCTTTTTCTCACCCTGTAGCTTAGCCTGTAATTTGGCTTCTTTTGAGGGTCTTGATTTTTTGCTAGCCCCACCGGGTTCAGTGTCCTCATTATCCTCAGCATCAGATTCATCTGATACAAGAAGGGAAATTGGCAAGCTATCTTCGGCCTGACCTTGAATATTCTCAGTTGCTTTGAGGGCTAAAATGACTGGTCTATGATTGCCTGTTTCTTCATTTACTTGCGACATACAATTGAAATTTATCGCATATCTCTGTCTGCCACATGAGATCCGAACAGAAGACTCTCCCGACCAATAGGCATCATTTATAATTTTATTATTCGACACTGAATATGCATTCCATTTTCCAGATGCGACGTCATACCACTTCCAAATTCTAGTTGTGACCTTGTGCATGTCGCATTTTCTCTGTGTGTAAATTGCGACCTTCTCGTAAAGGTCTAAAAATACAAGAAGCTGTGCTAACCATTTTGGGGTACCACCACAGCCACGGCGCCTGGTTACAACAGTTTCCGTCTCAAGGAGGCAATTGATTAAATCATTAACACAATCATATTTTTTAAGAGTCTGAACTGCTGGGACTCGCATATCAGAGTATGTCTCATCAAGAAATAGACTGTAAACATGAAGCCGGACATAGAACTTATTTGCTGCATCTCCGAAAAATACATTGTCCGTTACAGTAATGTTGTGATGGTCCAAATCACGACGAACTGTGACCATACATCTCTTCAGCTCTTCCACCATCGTGTTGAGCATGTTCGTCTTCCAGACGGACGGATTTCGGCGATATAAAATAGCCAAAAGTTCAGTGCCCTTATTTACGGTGTCTGGGAGCTCGTCCATTAAGTAGAGGCACTTTTCTACGGCGGTGTCACTAAACTGTGCGAAAACTGCATCGCTTATCGGCGGATCATTAGTCAAAATGTATTTCCTAGGCTTAGATCTGGTACTAGTGCTGGGCTGGCCGAGGCTCATCATAATGGCTCTATTCACTTGATCTTCGTCCCCGTCGACTTCCATGCTGGTAGAACTGCTGGAAGGACCTGATCTGGTAGTCGTCGTAGGAGTTCCCGCAACCTCACCAATTACAGGTGGGGGAGGAGGTGGTGGTGGATGATTCAGAAGGTACTCAGTAGCCTGTTCGACTGATAAAGTATGCATTAGAGCTTCAGTGACATGCTCCTGAGAAAATCCCATGTCCATAAGCTGTTTAAGATGATCCTGATTAATGACCAGCGGTGACATTGATCTTGTTGATCCTGTTCCCTCCTTTTCGTTCTCTCCAACTTCAGCCATTCGCTTCTTATACTTCTCCTTGATAATTTTTTCTCCTTTAAGAATATGCTTTAAAATCGACATCATAGATTCAGTCATTCGAACGCCATACGTCGGAAGAGGTTTCATGCCCCAAATTTGTGTAACAGCCTCAAATGCTAGACGATGTATATTGACCAAATATAGCACAGCATTAAATTCCGACTTCATTCTACCACCGCGAGTGTTGATAACATGCGGCGACTCCAGAATAGCCTTGGGGTTTACCATCTTCTCCAGAAGCATCAACCAAGCATCTAAAAATTCTCCTGTACCATCAGGAAATGTTTGTGTCTCGAGGGCTTCTTCTAAGGTCAAATTATGCCCAGATGTTAGGGCCCATCGAAACATTTCGAAAAATGCTTCAAGACCTCCTTCGACCACAAATTTATGTAGCATTAAATGGAAAGCGTAACGCTTTTCATCAAATAGCATAGGTCCTGTGAATCCCACCGAACATATTAAAAATGTTAGCTTAAGTTTAGGTATTGGGCTTGGGTTCAATTTATCATAGGAGAAACCATCGACTAAAATATAGCTTAAGACCCTAGCGATATCTTTCGATTCGGAACTTGTATATGCTGGTGTTGGTGGAAAATTTTGTCCACGTCTTTGTCTGATCGGTGATCCAACGCAAAGTTTAACAAGATTCCCAAAAAGTTCAGCTAAAGCGCGACCAAGTCGTGATGATGCCCCTAAAAGGGCTTTTATAAATCTCAACTGTCCTGGTGAGGCCATTAATTTTTTCTTTACTCTGAGATCATCTTTCGGTGAGAATACATCCGTAGGATCTAAATCCATTACACTCTGTCCAGGAATGAGGCTGGTATTGACTTCTCCTCCTGGAGGATTTGAGACTGAATCTTCAGCACTATCAGAGGGCAATTTCTCAATATCCTCTTTACCGAAATCACATTCTGAGGGGAAAATATCATCCGTACATAGAGCTAGCAAAAGTGTACTTTCCCAAACTAAAGCTGTATATAACTGAACTAAATTTTTCAGTAAATTCTTTCCATATCTCGAATCCTGGCCCCACTTTGATAGTAGCAAATTTCGTATTTCGCTCTGTCCAGTCCTGCAGATATGAACTAGCATCACAATGTATCCGTGTACCGCGCTCATTCCATGCAAAAGAGGTGTATATGAAGCATTCGAAAATGCCGCATCAATATTCGGGCAATTTGCAAGTTCTCTGAGGAGCACACTTCCTCCAGGACTCTCAATATGAACCTGTAGAGGCTTAAGCTGATCTACAACAACAGCCAATTGCTCGAGACCCTCTTGCAGGACCATTGGTTCGTGGGCTAAATTTAAAATGGATTTACATACCGCAGCAACTGCCTGGGCCGATGCTGTAATCGGCGAGTCTACAGGCAAATTTGGAAGGGCTAAAATTGATAAAAGCGGCTTAAGACCTCCGTGTGCGACAAATTCTCTACAATGATCGTCTGTTGAATTGTTGCTTAAAATCGCATCCACAAATTTCATAACATTTAGAATATAATCGATTAAAGGAATCGGTTCTCTTTCGCTATTCTCAGCCTGATTTCCAGCCGTTGTAGCATCCTGACTTGAACTATCTTCTCTTTGATTGTGATGTGAAGATGTAGAGGCTTCTTCCTCATCATCTTCTTCTTCATCGCTACTTCCAGCATCATTTCCCGCTGTACAATTCGATTGGCGACTCTGTGGTGCCGGTGAGGTATCATTTTTATTTGTCGCTCTCCAGCAGATGTATTTTGGGTCCGTTCCCAAATGGACCAGTTCCTCAAGAAGTTTTATTATAGCTTTAGTCGCTTCCGGCTTTAAAGTCGGCTGATGTCTCATTAGCTCATCCATAGCATTGCCCAAATTTGATGCAGTATCGCCCATTGGGTCTGAACTTCTGCGCCGTCTCATAGCCATGAGATAAACCGGAGAAAGTAAGACCTTAAATAGGCGATCGAATGGATTATATTTAACAAAAGCCTGCAGGCCTCTAGCGTTGAGACAGAGGGCGCTGAATACGTTCGGTAGAGATCCTAGGACCTCTCTAGTAGCTGGAACGTCCTTTTTAAGTAGGGCTTGTAAGACCACATCAGTCAGACCATTGTCCTGCAACGAGGAGAGCAGGGAGGGCTCTTGGAAAAGAAAGACTGTAACTACGTCGGTGGCTAGAAGAAACAGCGAGGGCCCGTAGTATTCTGCATTACTTATTATGTGCCTTAAAGAGCTGGGAAGAGTCCCTTCCATAACATGTCTTATACTTTCCGAAAATGCGGCATCTTGAATCGCTTTCTTGAGGAAATTCAGCATCGACTTGAGCAGTGCCGCTCTTTGTGGCAGACAGGTTTTAGCGTTTTTCGAGGCCTTACTGCTCGTGCTGTTGCAACTGTTCTGCTCGAAAGACTGCGAATTGCTCAGGTTCGGTGTTGAAACCTTAACCGCGGTCGAAGAGTACGACGAGGACGATTGTGATGATGTCGACGGAAGATGAACATCCTCAGTCGACATATTTGTATCATCGGATACAAAAATTGATTCATCCCTAACATCCCTCAAATTTACTCCCCCCGATGCCCCGGGCGTATCCGGCTGCGGCTCTATTTCGAAGGGCTGTTCTCGCCGACAAAAATTCACTTCCATATCAAGCCGCCCAATAAAACTGTTCAGACCCCCATGATTTTGGAACGATTGCATTTCAATGTTTGTGATGAGATCAATGACCCTAACAGCGCGGGTCACAAACGTAATGTGCTCCAGCTCATAGCCGGGCCAATTTATGACCCGCAGGAGGCTCTCCATCATCCCGCAAGCAACTAGGGCTTCACCGCCAGTCTCATAGCTGGCCAAATGATAGAGGAAACTGAAAAGGGCTGTTGCTAGTGGGAAAGGAAAAGAATTTTGTTGTTGTTGCGGATATTTTTGCAGATTTATAGATTCAATACCGTGCGACTGATTCTGCAACTGCAGCTGCTGTAATTGCCTTTGCTGCTGATTTAAGACGTCATCGCTTGAGACTACTGGGGCTCCTCCAGTTGATGGGGCTGATGCCGGAGTTGTTGTAGCCACCGATGCATGCACATTTTGAACAACCGTTAAATTTTGGATGCATGTACGTACTAAAGTCGGTAAAAATCCATGGTATGACGATGCACCCGTCACATCAATAATCATACCAAGACGTGAACCCGGTTTTCTTTAAAAATTTATTTAAAAAAATAGTATCAGTGAGACTTCTACTCTACGAACCTATCCTAATCTATCTATGTTTGCGTCAAATCAATCTAATGCAAACAAATCCTTGTAATTCGGCCTAAAATCTTGCTAAAACTATTGAAACGACAATGCAATTCAACCCAAATAATACCACAATTTTTAAGAAGAGTTTCTCAGTTTGCCCCAAGATATTTTAAATACTTTTAAAGTAATAAAAAAATATGACTTACCTGAAAAAAAATTAAAACACAAAATTTATAATTTATTCATACATTTACAATTGCTCCAAAAATTTCCCATCCCTCAAATATACGAAAAAAAAATTTCCATTCCAAAGAGCGCACATCCTCAACCTCTCCAAAGCATTAGAAAAATTACAACATTCGGAAAATTATATCCAACTGAAAAAAAAATTTAATCCCGAACAACTAACGTAAGTCCCTAATATTTTAGGCCTACTCTAAACTACTCGTAACTTTCATAAATCTACAGTGGTATCATATGGTGCCACGATAATTAAACTTTTAAAACAAAATATTTAGAAATTATCACTTACTTGGGAAAATGTGGATTCCTATCTAAGTGAATAATTGATGTAAGCGTTCGCAGTGCAGCGGCGCGAATCTCCATCAGATGTGTGTCTTTCATTTCAAGCAGCTCAACGAGCTCTTCAAGGAATCCCGGATAGAGAAACGTGTGAATGTTCTCCTGGAGAGAGTTCGAGTAAACCAGGACTGATAACGCTTGCAGTCTAGCTTGCACAAATTGTAGTCTGGACGAATACTTGTCGAAGGACAACGACAGTCGTATTCGAGTAAATATGTGCATCTGTAATTGAAATTTAAGCGGTTAATATATGTACCTTCGAATTCATAATTTAGTTAGGGTCTTACCTTTTGATCATCATCCAATTCTCCAATTTTCTCACAAATCTCCTTAGTTAATTCAGCAGCATGCTTTTTGCATTTATCTAAATTGGGAATTTCAATGCATTCTAATGTCCCCTCAGGGTTATAGTATTCATAGAAAAATGTTGAAGCCGAAGGTGGTAGAGTCGTGTCATCGCGACAGCAACTAGCTAAACCAAAACCATATTCTTTGCCACCCCAACTCTGTCGGATAATAAAATAATATTTTTTTTAAATTTCAATTCAATTTCAGTAAAGTATAAAATTACCTCAGCGATATGATTGAGTCTTATAAGCAGTGAGTTCTTTTTTGAACTATTTAAACGTGAAATAAAATTGCTGCGCTTCGAAAACATATAGAGCAGATTAAGAACGCCTAAGACAATTTCCATATTACTAGATGATAGCAGTCTGGTTAAATGCTCGATTGAGTTGTACAAATGACGTGAAAATGAATGTTCAATAAGTAGAGTTGTGAAGTTCAGTACGAGTAAGAGGAGGTGAATGTCCTAAAGAATAAAAACAAAAAGAATAAAACTTTTAGAATTTTTTCTATTCTTAATTAAAAATTATAAATAATTTTACCTCTTTACTGAAATTTATATCACATGCCAAACACCATTCGTTTGACTCTTTTATTTCAGTTGCCTCCTCGAGGATGGTGTCGAATATGTCAAGTATATCAATCCAATGATATAGTTCACATTTTCCAAATGTCCATGTATCAATTTTTGTTAATTCAACAAGTAATTCACTTCGATTGCAGGATCTAAGCCTATCAATTAATAACTGGCATTCGGGGGGCACCTCAGAGGTGCCCTTCTTCAGCCGACTCGTGTCGACCTTCATTGTTTTGTTGTTTCTAATTTTTTATAAGACGCCTAGATTCGATAAAAATCTGAAAACAATATAAACAAATACTTCATTATTATTGTGAATAATATTTAATTTTCGTTTCGTAATTTCTTTTATATATTTCGTAATACATTTTAAAAGTTTTTTAATTTTAAATTTGCGCGGATGCGACCCTTATCCTAGTTTAAATAAAGTTAGTAGTAGTTTAAAGTAGTTTAAATAAAATTAAGCTCTTTTGGCAGCTTTATTCAATAAATATTATTATTATAATAACAATTCACAAATTCAAGATGGTAGATACAATATGGTGGTTGGAGGTCCTAAAATTCAACGGTTTTCTTGGAAATTAACCGAAAAGGGTTTCTGAGCTCGACGATTTCGAGTTAATCGAATCAATGTTTAAGTATTATCTTAGTATAGGTCTGTGTTTGAGATCAGTGAACCTGTTTTTTAACTAAGTTTTGTTTAAAAATTCTGAGTATTGTTTATTAACATTGCATTTTGTAATTAAAGTCCTCATTTAAATAATTAGGAAATTAATTGAATTTAACATATGAGAAACTGAACAACAGGAGCGTGATTCTCAGGAAATTTAGGTCTTACCTGAAACACTATACGAAAAGATATAGTTTGGAAATATATTTTGTTACTTCGCAAGGACTCTTTCCTATGAACCACCCACACACAATTAATTTTTTCATTTTTCGATGCAATCTCATGGCACATATCAAATCAATTTGTTTTTGTTCTAAAGAAATTCCAAATTTAAGTTGATTACATTTTATGAATAGTTTTAGACAACACACAAAATAAAATACTGCAACGTAGTTTTTTGTAGAGAAGTTATTGAGATTTCGTTAGTAAGGAAAAAGATTTAATTACTAAAAATTAACTACTTTTTTAAACAAAAGGTTTCTGGTGAAAAGTGTTTTTGCCAAACACACAATGACACCTTGTGTCATTCGTGAAAATTTGTTATTTGGATATATAACAGTCACAGCGATTGTTTTCAGACATCCCATTGGCACCCGCAGGGTCCATCAAACCATCAAAAGACCGATTTTGTTTTTTATTATGAGGAAAAAATCGAGTCGTTTCTTCAATTTCACATATCACAAAAAACTGGGCCAATGTAGGGTAAAACAAAAATTAGCACATTCAATTCTTTCATATACACTACCTATTCATTAGTACAGCAAAGGGCAATTTCCCTGAACGGGTTCGAACAAACGAAATTTTTGCACAATATCCAATCAAACACTATACAAACGCCGCCATATTGGATGTCATATGTATGTGGAGCGAATCTTTTTATTTTTTTTTATTTTTTCTTAATTAAAAAACAAAAAACAAAAAAAAAACAATAATAATTTTTCTGATCACAACGCACAATTCTGATCACTAAAAACATGAACACATACACATCCAAAGTATAAGGAAAATTTTTATAAATTTCAAAATATCAAAAATTTTAGATCAATATATATATCAAAATCGCTATAGCTAATCGTTAAATCGTTTTAAACTAGAAAGAAAGACAACCCGACATAAAAGGTTGATAGTTTTAATATCAGTAACATAAGATGATTAATAAACTCTTTGTTTCTCAACTCATAGATGCACTGTAAGTGCCCCAAAACGGCTGCGGAAAAACATTTGTTGTGTCCCCCCTGAACTTCTGCTATAAGAGTGCAGGGCAGAGATAAATGCAAATCATTCGGGGGCTCCACCATAAAACACAATCACAAGCGCAATGGAGCACCACCGCAAAAGAGTATTTTTTTTTGCGAACACAAAAAAAAAAACAGTTATAAATTGTATTTAGGTCTATGATTTTAAAGCAGTAGAACCGATTATCAATATTATTGACCATTCACTTATCATATTCTGATTGATTTAAATCAAACGCAAATAATTTCGCGCAAAAATCATTTTTCTTGGAAAATTACCTGGGCTAATTCATTTACTCGGCTCGTCTCCCACATTCACATCACTAACAAGTTCCAATTTGTCACAAGAAAACCAATTTATTTATGTATATACACGCCGCGCGAAACAGAAATCAAATCTATCTGAGAAATGTGTGTACAACCCACAAGGGTGGACAAATTAATCCTTAAAAACTAAGCAAAAATCCGTAGCTCTATATAGTCCATCAAAAATAAAAAATAAAATACGATAGGAAAAAACGGTACATACACCTCTGTTTTTATCCACTGCTTAAACCAAATGTTTTTCCAAAAATATTTAAAACTCTTTTCGATCTGAAACACATTTATATATATGTTATTATTTTTTTCTTTTTAAAATATATTAGAAACACACGATATTATATTTTTATTATATATATCTTTTTGTTCTCTTTTTTTTCACTTAACATTCCCCGCAACACGACTTACTGTGACTTCTCACAAACATCCCTCGTGCGTGCTCTCGATATACCGAGCAATAGTCAAGTTTGTCAAAAAATGATTTTTCTCCTTTACATCCATAATGTTGGCAGCTCTTCTTAGAAATGTCGGTTGTACATTTCTAAGAAGAAAGAAAATATGATTTTCGGTGAAAATATAATAAAATCGAATCATTCGATAAAGAATATGAATGCACTAAAATCTTAGATACTATCCTAAAAAGTTATGAAGAAAGTAAATTATCTATAAACAAAAAAAATTATTGGAATAAATATGCTGCGAAATGATTAAATTCATTCCAATCATAAGGATTTTCCAATCTCTCGTTAAGCGTACCGATGCTATTCCGAACAAGAAGTTCCCGCCAAAAGAGCTGAGCTTAGAATGCCCCTCTCTAACTTACAATTCCCCTCAAAACGAACACAAATCCAGTGCACGAACGTCTTACCTGTGCTACCTGCCAAATTAACTTTGTACCTGCATTTGCATCTAAGCTCTTAACCATGCGTTTTTAATTATTATATAAGATAATGTTTCACAACCTGAACAAACAGGCAACTATAAGCTCTATTGTTTTTGTTATATCGATATATTTAGAAAAATATATCTTAAAATGTTTTAGTCTTCATTTTACCTGTTTACCGTATCCACTGAACAGCGGAATTCTAAAATACTTTGCATGTATGTGAGAAACAGCTGAATGCTTATTTAGTTGAAGTAACCAAACCTGCGCAGTCGGCTTAAGTCGCCTTCGCACTGTCACACTAAAACTTAACGAAGCGATCGGTTGAGCGTCAAATCTGCGACGGTGTTACCAGAAACTACAAAAACTCTATACGAATTTATAAAAAAGAAAAAAACATTCTAACATTTCAAATCTAAACTAATTTAATATTGCAGGAGCATAATGTATAGGTAGTACAATGTCAAAGAAATCTTTTTTATAAATTAATAAAAGGACATAATACAACAGGAAATCTTTTGTCCTTCCAAAATAGAGGAATTCTTCTTTCTATAAATGACCTTGAATTTTTAATCAGTAAATCGTAAAGTAATCGAGAATTAAATTAAAAAAGGCAAAAATTTTATAATAAATTCAAAAATATATTACCACGGATAACTTGATATCCTACAGTAGTGAAATATATTTTAAGGAGACCTAATCACGGTCGAGTTGTTTGTCCAAGGTTTGTATCCTTGATGAAAAATGAAAAGCTCCTATAGACAATGTTAACAATTACTTCTAAGAATTTAATTTGCTTATAATAAACATAACTAAAAAAATTGTAAATATTTTTTCACTCTAAAGAGAAACGCAAACTTTATGCTAAAACGTTTTATTTAAATAAAAACGAGTTTAATGTAGAAATTTCGAAAAATTTTTTTTAATTCCACTTTGTCAAACTTTAAAACATATATTAAAAGGACCTTTTTTTTAATATTGTTTTTTGTATTGTAAATTGCAATTAAACGATTAAGCCATACATAAATTCAAAAAATCTCGTTTCGAGAAAAGCCCTCTTAAAGATTTATGTTGTTGTGTTAACATTACAACTATAGTTGACCATAAGAACAAAAATAATATATAAAATTTTGTATATATTGTTTTTTATAGGAGTTTATACCTCCCGCCCTCCACACTATTTTCAACCTTTCCCGCATTATATAGTATAAGTAAGAGCCATGTGTTTTATGTATGTTTTATGCTTTTCCATTCGCCCTCAAGCTTTATGTTGGAGAACAGCAATTTCATTTTATGCTTTCCTTATTTCCTCTTCTTAAAGGCAATTTTCTAAAGATTTTTATGCTCGGGTAGATTTTATGCTGCTGCCGGAAGATAGAGACTGAGACTGTGACGCTGCTCTTGTTTGTTTTCTTCAGTTACTAGAGCAGCATAAGTGCTGTAGGGCCTTTTTCTCAGCAAGATCTTATAAATTAATTTAGCAGCATAAGATGCTGCTGACGCCAGCATAGGAAGCTTGAATTTTCGGCTACGGGGCTATTAAATAGGGATGGATATTTGAAAAAAGCATCGATGTTCGTTTTTTGTCGATATATGTAATGCACCCAAGAATGATCGATTTTTTTTCGAAACATCGTTTTTCATTAATAAATGAACAGCGGAACCGACTGAATGAGATTAAATGAAAATGCTAAAATAATTGCGTTAGTTTGCGCCCGGACTAAAGTTGCTACTTAAAACATTTCCAACACTAGTAACATAGTAGTCATATTCATAAATTTTAATGAATAAATGAGTAACTTTAGTTAAAATTTCGTAGAAGATTAACCTCTTATTAACTCTTTACGGTCGTATGTCTACTAACAACCCTACAGTCGACCAGCTTTAAGAATTAATAAATTTTGTTTATAATATGTATTACTGTTTTTTCAAGGAAAGACCAATTCCTGAAATTAATATATAAAAATGATTTCTCTGAATTCCCTAGAGGACTATGACGCGGTAGACTTTAGTATTTGGTATTAATTTCAACTCGATACCTCTAGCCGTTCCTGAGAAAATGGATCTGGACGGACAACAAAGTGATCCTATAAGGGTTCCGTTTTTTTAATTCCGAGGTACGGAAGCAAAAACAAATCCTAATTAGATAATTATTAATATATATTGGGGACGATCAAAATATATCTAACTCTCTAGGAATCTAAAAATCAGGATAAGTTTCCAGGAACATTTCCGAGAACCGAGCCATCAAACTCTCCAGAGTGATAAAATTTAGACTCAGAATTACTGCACGCGGGGCTCATTTCAGTGAAAATAAGCTACAGATTTTGCAAAAAAAATCGCAGGACCTCAATATTTTCTGGGAACTGGTAGAACATATCTAGCTCTCTAGAAAATATAATATCGGGATAGGTCTGGAAGAAAAATTTTGAGAAGCGGGAAATCAAACTCTCCGGAATAGTAAAATTTAGGCTAAAATTTAATGCACGCCGGGCCCATTTTAGTGAAAATAAGCTACAGATTTTGCAAAAAAAATCGCAGGACCTCAATATTTTCTGGGAACTGGCAAAACATATCTAGCTCCCTAGAAAATATAATATCGGGATAGGTCTGGAAGAAAAATTTTGAGAAGCGGGAAACCAAACTCTTCGGAATGGTAAAATTTAGGTTCCAGACCCTCTGGCTCAAAATATTCCCTCGGGATGTGCCGGGATTTTATTTTTCCTGGAAAGGTAGTCATGTTTACTTAGCCTGTACAAAATTTCAACAATTTAAAATCGTTTTTAACACCAGGAGGGCATTTTTCATTAAAAGTGTTTTCCACCCGATACAATTTTTTCGAGTTTTCCTCAAAACGGGTAAAATTCATTATGAAAAAAACTCATTTTTTGGATTCTCAGATGATTTTATGAAGGTTACATAAAACTTGGGTGTATGATGTATGGACGCACAGGCAAAAATCGTATATCCCGCTTCATAAATAATTGTAGTGATTTGGGCATGTCGAAAAAACTCAAACTTGGAAATTGTTTTCTAAATTTTTAGAAAAGCTTACTTAAGCTCTTTGCCGTATACACTGAAGTTTATGAGGGTGAATATAAAGGTGGATTGCTTGATGTATGGGACAAAGGTTGAAATTTATAAAGAGTAGTATAAAAAAAAATTGTATGGCTATTTGGAACCATCTTGACGCGTAGAGCATGTTTTGAAATATTGAAATTTATGAAAAAAAGACGGACCAGTGGGAATAGGACTTGCGGCCTGAGGGTTAAAAAATTAGTTTATTAGCGAGAGAAAGAAAAACATTTGATTGCAAAATTGGAACACTTCTGCAGGGGGCATATTACAAAAATGTTTTATTATTATTATTTCCTTTTACACAGCCACACACTAAACACGTTATATGATGCTTAAGAATTATGAATCTAAAACAAATTAAATTTTATTTAATTAATTGCATTTAAAAACATTGTTCAAATTTACGATTAAATCAAGCCCATCCTGTATTTTTCTTAATCGAGCGAGGGCACACAACAATATTTGTTCCAGATCGCCTTTAAAAATGCATTATAAAAAAAAGTGTTTTATTTTGTGTGTCTATTTCTCTCTCTATATTTCTTATAAGAACTTACGGCGGTAGAAATCCTGATCTGTTTTATCTTAGGGGATATTTTGCTAGGTGTATATTTTAGAGCTTGCACATGGATTGGAATTTTGAAGACCGTGTTAGAGTGTCCATTTTCTTGTTATTATCGATATTCTTTGGGTCTTGAAAACATCGGTTTAGATGCATAGTTTCATAAATATCGATTTATACATTGCTCAACCCTACTACAAAACCAATTCGTGATTCCTCGCTGAATGACCTTGGCGGCGGCGTTCGTAAGCTGTCCGTTGCTCTAAAGGTTTGTGAGATACGCGTTTTAGTAGTCCTTTGCTGGTGGTATTTGGTCGGTACGATTTAGAGGAGCCCTACTTTCTCCTCAACAGCTCTCCCATTTGTGTCCAAAAACAAAAAAAGTGTACTTCTTTGCGCTGAATCGAGTCTGCTGGAAAACATAGTCTTAGCGTATGTGTCTGGCTTATTAAGCGGACAGCCGTGAGGGGAGACCATGGGTAAAGGGGGGTGCCACTGGGACGTTGCGGAAAAAGCTTCTAGTTTTGAGTTAAGTTCCTTCCTTTGAACTTTCTCATAGGTGAGACAAAGTTACAACAGAACTTACCAAGGCTTTGTGAAAGTCTCTTCTTCAGTTCGGTCGGCGGAGCACCAAAAGGGGGAGCAGAACAGAGCAGCAAAACAGAGGAGCCCTCCAAAAAACACCAGACCAAATTTCATAGGCGGTATTCAGCTGCTGCCGCTGCTGCTGCTGTTGTTGGCGGCTGCTGCTGCTACTGTCCGCTGCTTACTGTAGCTTTTTACTGCTTGTGGCTGGTTGTAGTGAGCCCCTCGTTGGCCCCCCCCATTTCTTGCTGCTTATCCCCCCACCGTTGTAAAAAGGGAGAAAAAAAATACTAAAAACAATTTTCTACTCTTTAGAGTGGTAGTTGAAATTTTGCTGCGCTGCTGCTTTACTGCTGCGTCATACACAGTTCACTTTTTGGAGTTGCTTCAGCAGCAAAATGAACTGCTCGTTTGCTCTCCGCTATACAAAAATGAAAATGCTAGCCAAAGTCAGTTTGATTCGGTTGGGAGTAGCAAGCAAGTGTGTGGTGCGTGTTTTTATTTTTATTTTTTTATTCATTAACCCAAGAAACCAACAACAACAAAAAAGCGAAAAAAAAATTAATTTTATTGTGTTCAATCGAGCCCGAAATGTTTATCGGAAAACAAAATTTGGAAATATAAACTGAAAAAACATTTAAAATTCTTCTGATCCTCCCTGTTTTTTTCGTGCGCATAAAGAAAATCCCCCCACGAAATAAAGTCGTTTCATATTCTTTTTTAATCAATCATATTCAATGTATATTCGATAAAATTTTTAATAAAATTTAATCATATAACGACACATCGAGATTGATTTTAATCGTGTTGTTCGGTTAGGTGGCCTCTATTTAATTTATTTTTTTTCTACATGTTTTCCTTCGGGGATAGAAAAATTCAAATAATATACGAAAGCAAACAAGGAAACGAGGATTATATTATAAAATATTTAATGCAGCAGCCACAAAGATCAAAAATATAAATGAATAAGTTAAACGAAAAATGCAAGAATCCTACCAGAACAAGATCAAGGAGAGATTTTTCTTAAAGAACCTCGAAACAGCAGCGACTAAGACGTTTTTATATACAGAGGACGTGGCCTCCACTGCTGCGGAAAAGGAGGCGCATATATGAAGATTATGATGATGATGATGATGATGATGATGATACAACACAGATGTTAATTCTTTTCGCGGGGCCAAACACATTCCGGAGCTCTGTAGATAACGACCCGATTGCCACAAAAAGGACAATCTCGAAATTCATATTATTCCCACTAATCCCTTAGTTTTATGAGACAAAAGAAAGATTGAATTCGCGTTGTGTTAACTTCTTACTTCTATCGGAATCAGTAATATTGTAAAATTTAAATAAAACCAGGGTATCAAAAAATAATAATAATTTTAGTTTGACGAAAATGTTATTTATTTAAAATCAGCAGCGAAAACATGTTGCGTGTTGTTTATTTTATAGTGCTGTTTTCTGAGAATTTACAATTTTCAATTAACAAAAATATTCTTTTCGGCTTAATGATGATATGCGACTTCAAGATAATTTCTAAAAAGAAAAATATATTAAGAAATTTTTAAAAATATATAAAATACTACTTACACTTTATTATTTTCAATAAAATATTAAATAAATTAACGTATATCATCATTAAACGTCCTTTTAAACTGAACAAAAGTGTTTTTACTTCCACGTGTTCAATTTTTAGTGAAGTGTGTACGATTGGTTCCATTCACAGGAGAAATGTTTATAAAATAAATCTAAAATAAATAAATTTGGAAAAAAAATAGAGTGCTCGAGAAAATAAATAAATAGTGCTTACCTGAAACCGAATCATCACTGTAGCTTGAAACGGTTTCTGTGAAATATGTAAGTTACTTACATTCAATTTATTTTATCCTTTAGATTACCTTTATTTTTATAAATTTTGTTATGCACAAGTTTAGAATATAATTGGTCTTGTACGCAAAACAATAAATTAACATTTTCAAACCCTATAATAAAAGAAAGGGGAATATTAAATAGTCTTAACTTTTTAAATGCTGGATCAGGAAATTAATTTTTGAGAATTTCCTAGAAATACCGATTGCATTAAGAAACCCGATGCAACGTCGAAAAAGAAAATGCATTTAAAAAAATGCCAACTCAATAGAATTTAATTTCCACCAAATCGGTGTTATCATTTCAAATCAAATTGACTAAAATTCAATTTTCTCGTTTTCGAATAATTGAAATAGCCGCCTACATATCGAGATAAAGAATTTAAATTTTTGTGCATATTTTCAGATGGTAGACTTATTACACAACATTGAACTGAATTTTATACAAAAAAAAAGGGGGAAACTTTCTTCTAAGACAGATTTTTATTGGACATTTTTCTTAGGCTTAAAAAAAGCTCCATATGATATTAAAAATTAGTTTCACTCCATACTTCTCACCGTATTGATTTTTCATTAGTCGTAGAAACTATTAAGAAGGTTGGCTGACAGCAGACGATTGCGACTTTATCTCGCAATTTCCTATGGTAATCTAATAAAAACATTTAAGTTCTACGAATCACAAGATTCATTTTTGAGCTCAGATTGCATAGGAAAAAAAAAATCAAACAAGTACAAGTCCTACATACCATTAAAATTAGTACTTGGAGGTTTTTGAAGGAGCTGATTTCGCATCTTCTTACGGAATTTGGAAATTCGATATAGCGACTGAAATTTTTCGAATCAAATGGATTTTAAGGTACTACTTAGTACCTATTAGAATTTTGAAAAAATCGATTTTTTTTCACGGATTTCGATTCGTTAGACCTTCAAAAATAACTCCCTAAAATATTATAAGAAAATTCGAAACCGAAAACGAGATACATCAACTTTAGTGAGCTCGCGCTCTCGGCTGTTCTATGTTCTAAATAAACTTTAAACGCGTTTTTCTCGAAATCACTTTTTTTCAACTGGCGGACAGTCAATCGCCGAATCTACTCGCTCGATTTAAATAAATCTTGAAGCATTTTGCTTGTTTAAGCTTCCTTTACAAGAATCGACACAATTTGATTAAAAGATTGAAAACAAAAAATTTTAGCGTCAAAAAAATATCGGAAAAAAAGGTCGATTTTTGGACTTTTTTTTGAACGTCCGCCATTTTTTTCTTTTTTTAATTTTTCAAATTTGTTGGTCGATTCTTGTGTAAGACGGCTTCCTTTTTAAAACCCATTTTGATTTTTTTGTTTCAGACTTGCCGTTCCAGAGATTAACTGTCCGCCATGGAGCACGCTTTTTTTTAGGGGTCTATTTTGGCGCTCTTTATAAGGCGCGCATGATTGGGATAATGAAAAAAAAAATTTTTTTTTTGTATACTACAAGAGTTCCTTGATATTATAGAAAAAGTTTGATTACCTTGTCTGATAAATAAAGTGTAAACAAAAAATATTGAAAAAGTGCTTTTTTTTTTAGCTCCTAATAGGTACTAGTACCTTAATGAAAATTCTGGGTTGAAAGTTAAAGTGATAAAATGGCTCGACAAAATGTCAATGAAAACATCAAATATAATTATTATAAATTTTTTGTTCTTTTAATTTCGATCGAATTCAATCTCTCATAAATTTATATTATTTGTCCGGCTTTAATCAACCCTTGAATTAATTGGAAATTTCACAAACTCTTGAGTTTAAACGATTTACCTGCGTACAGCCAAATTGCTGTAATTTTCCTCTAGTTATTAATTATCCTATCGAATGCAACTCACCTGCGTTTTGCATTTCACCTGAAATATGAGCAGACTACCACCGCAGGGGGTGGGAGCGATTCTGCAAAAGATAAGCCTCCAAACAAAACATGGACAGAGTTGAAACGAGGGTCTAGGGCTGGAAATTAAAAGCCCACGGGAGGTTTATTAAAGGTGGATTCGTCGAATGAAATGCACAATATTTGGGCATAGATGGAAAATGCATGCACTTGTTTATATATTTTAAGGTATATCACGAACAAATTTTTATAAGATTTAATTAATTTATGTTCCAGTAATGCAGCAGAAAGAGTTTATTTAATTATCCCCTCTGTGAAATTACTCTATAATATGATTTACAGACCGATTCAATATCCTTTTCGGCCTTTTAAGGGAACCTAAAAAAATTCCCGGAAGAGCTGTGAGAACTCCTCCAGATGTTCCTCAATTTGTTGTTCTTTTTCGATTCACTCGTGTAAAAAAAAATAATGAAAATGTTTTATTTATAAAAGAAAATCAAAGTAAACTGGAATTTTCTTTTAAAATGAAAATGGTACTGATTTATTGCTGGACATAGCAATCATTTAAAAAATTGGAAGGGATATTCATTCAAATTTTACTGAATTTAATCCCGGAATCTTGTTCACTCAATCAATTTTGTCTATACTTTTGTCTATTTGTTTTTCAGCAAGCAGTTTTCTGTTTACCCATTAAATAATAAACAAAATGGTTAAATCAACAACAGTAAGTTTAATGACTGGGCAAAAGCTTGTCTCTAACGAAACAGAAAATATAATAAAATAGAACACACAATTTGTCTATTTGTCCAACTTGTCTAACTTGTCTATTGAGTAAAAGGAAGGTTTTCGCAAGAAACGATAAATTCCATAAATTTGATAACGTCGACAGAATGTTACTTTCGATTGGATTTTTGTCTTATAAAAAAGAAAGAAATAATAGATTATACAGAAAAGAAAAAAAAATATATAGAGCAGAATAGAACACCGACCAAAAAAAATATGTTGATAAAAAAAACTTTTATGAAAATCGCTAAGTAAAGCTTACAAAGAATAGAATCTCGCGCGCTTTGCGCTTAAACGCGTTCTCCTTGGACTCTTTTTTTCCCAGCTCGTTGTCATTTTTTAAGCATTATTTTATTTTTATTTTTTAACTCCTTAGGCAGAAAGAAAGAAAGAAAAAACAAAAATGTAAATTTTTAAAAAATAAGAAAAAAGCTTTCGCTTAGCAGCACTTCTTTGGAAGCCACCGGATCCGATTGACATACTTACAAGAGTCTTTAGACAGGTAAACGATTGAATCACAGCCGAGATATTTCTGCCTTTATTCAACTATTTCACTTTTCTGCTTCGATCGAGAATCTACCGACAATCGGGGATTTGTGTTAAATTAGCCATTTACATCGCGTGAAGGGATTATCCGCTATAAAACCGGTTCAGAAACAGTCAGAGGTGGTCAGAAAAATGAGGGTCCCAGTCACTCTCTTATACAATTTGTTTGGCATCAGTTGCTACTGTAAAATTTTAATTTTAATTAAAACATTCTATCATACTGATTGCCACGATTCATGTTCGTGCAATCGTAGTGATAATTATATATTATTATTATTTTTAGGATTTCGTACCCAAAAATGGAAGAAAAAAACCGCCAGCGTCTGTGCGCAGTTTTTTAAAAATTTATCAACATGAAATTTGGTACTGTCGCAGAACTGGCGTCGAAGAAGAAATTAATATTTTTATTCCTAGTCAAGTGGAGTGTCGTTTGGAAGGGCCCATTTTGCCCATTTTAAAACTCTGCCTTTCTCTTATTTTCGTATCATCGTTTAAGAAATATCATCAAAACCACAATTGGAAATTTCCACTTATATGGATTTTTTTTCCATTTTATTAATTTTGAAGGTTCAAAACTAACTTTAACCTCATATATTTTGTGAGCTAGTTTTACCCTCGAAATAAATAAAATGATGTTTGAACACGCAAAACGCTGAATTCCCCAACGTATTTTGTGCGTACACAACGTCGAAATAAAAATACCTTTTTTATAATTTAGGAATGTTTTATATCCTGTGGTGATTTAAGATAATTATTTAGTACACGAGACCACAGGTATTTATTTCATTAGCTGAGAACATCGAAAGTGTGGGCCAAAAAATTCGAAAAGAACTCATGAAAATAGGTACGCAATAAAGTCACATTTCACGCAATGTTTATTGCGTCGTTCCATTGGTTTAATTAGGGGGCATTTTATAAATTGTGAGAAGTAATATAAAAGAATTATTTAACGAAAGGGAATATCTTAAACTTTCTTCAGAGCAATTGTCTATTCCGAAGAATTATTTTTCCTAATGTTTTCTACTCCGTCTATATTCATGTTTTATTATTTAAAGTGTTGTTTTTAAAATATTCGATTTTACTAGAATCAAACATAAAAGAACTGTCCTCAAATAGCATTAGCTCACGCCCATTTTGTCGAGTCGCATCATTGTTTTAATTATTTGATTAGACTGCGCATTTAGACTCAATCGACCAATTAAGTCGCGTCTGCGATTGATTTATTTTTTTTCCCTCTTCTTCTTATTATATTATCTTTAATTTCCTATTGATTGCTTAAAATCATATAGTAAATAATATAATTTAAGGTAAATTCTTAAAGTTTTAAAGCTTTAAGGTCTATTTCAAATTATCAAAAACGTAACTAAACTCAAATCCAACAATATCCAAACGTTCACTGAACTTCGACGATAATCCATTAAAAGCAATTAATCGAGCCCCCGCGCTTCTGGTCCCGGACAAAATGATTCTTTTAATTAAAGCAAATAGTGGAAAGCCAAGTTTTTTGTAATTTGAAGTACACAATCTAATCCGATTAGTGTTTACCTTCCCCATTTCGCGTGATGTAGAAGAAAATTTAATTTACTTAAAACAATTTGCCTTTTGTCTTGAACCTGGACTTGGAACCTGAATCGGACCACCGCCTCCGATCTCCATCTCTTATCCTTTTAATTTTCATCTTACAAGATAAATTAATATATTTTTTTTTCTACCTCTCACGCCTTTCGACTGCTTTATTTTTAATTTAACACCTCGACAGAGGTAGAATTTTTTTTTTTTTGGTGTGGAGTCAGACTATGCCTAAATAAACAAGCATACGTCTGTTGAAAATTCCACAAATTCTTGATGTTTTGCAGTGTTTTTGAAAAGAAAACAGATGTTAGAATGGTTATTCTTAATGTACGCAAAAATAAATTTAATTAGAGGTGATTTTGGATGTTTCGCTAAACTAAGTCATATAAGAAAGAATTGCGTTGGTATATGGTATTTTTTTCAATTGTCTAACTTTTATACGATAACATGCCACAATTTATAATTTTCCAAATTGTCTGAATTTTTAAAGAGAAAGAGCTACATACTATAAATAAATAAATATTGAAATTCTATAATGAAAGAGCTATACACTTTATATTTGAAAATTGGTTTAATATGTCTCAAATAACTTGTTACACGAACATTTAAAGTGAATTAAAATGTCCCCAGCCATTTCGCACTGTATACCAAATGTCTTCTGTCCATCATCTTAAAAGAAACATTCAAAATACAGCTCAAAGAAGAGCTCAGAAAGTAAATGGGATTTATTTTCGGTATTTCCCTTTTGTTTTCAAAGAAATCATTAATTACAACAAAGCATTCAGGAATCATTTGGTGTTCCCGAAGGTATAAACAAACATAAATCCTTGAAGGGTTCCCGAGGAGGATGGAGGAGGGCCGAGGGGACGGGGATTACTTATATGCCCTACCGTCGTCAACCTAGGGTATTCCGTCCCCTTCGCTATCCCGCCCATTTCGCTGGCCAAACCAAACAGTAGAAGATCAAGTACAAAATCCATTGCGATATCGAATGTTGCGGAGGATTTTGGTACTATGGTCAGAGGGAGGGGCCCAAAACTTTTGCAAAGGGATTACGGGTGGGGCCTGACGGAGAGGGGCGGGGTTTGAGTGCAGGTTGGGTAATCCCAGTGTAAGCAAAACCATAAATCAAAAACCCTTTTGGACGTATGTACACGGGAGAATTGTGTGCCCTTTGCCGAAATTAAAGGAAACATATTTCCTTTGTCTCTGGGACATTTCGTTCATGTAGAGGGTGAGATCTGGGTGGTGACGATGTTTTAGGGTTTCGTATTTGATTCTGTCGTAGGTGTACATCTACTGAATTAAATAGAAAAAGTATAGAAGAAAACCACCTTTAATTTAACAAGTAAAAAATTGCGTGCTTGTCTCTGTGAATAATTTTCTTACAAGCACGCTTTAGTCGTTTTATTAAACATTTTTAAACATTTTATATTTGACCCCTTTACAATAGCTCTTCAGGGTTTTTTTTTTTTTTAAGAGTAACAAATGCAAGTAAAATTTAGGGCTCTTTAAAAAAAAACACATTTTGTGATCCTTCTTTCGAGCAGGCCCAAAAATCTCTGCGTGGGTTTTTTTAAGGGGAAACCGGAAAATCAGAGGCAGCTTACCTTTTCGCAGCAAATCAATACAATTTCGCCAGTCATTTAAGGAACTTCCCTTTAAAATGAATCGGCCCTTTGTCTAGCTAGGTAGCTCTTTTTATCGTGGTACTTTCTTTAAGACGTGACACAGCGTAACGAGGGATTCTTTCCGAAATGACATTAAACCAGCCGAATGTAGGGAATCGAGGTTGGTATTAAGCCTCCCTTAATTCTCTTTTCAAAATGCTATCTCGCATTCAAATTTTCTTTTTTCATAGCAATTTGTTATTTTTTCAATTTTCTTAATCCGTCAGGTGTGATCTTGCGGGGGAGGATTGGTGGCTTTCCATTTTCTTCACATATGGCTTCACCGATTTTCATGTTCTTAAAGTAAAATCGATTCTATAGGAAGATTAATGTCCTAATTAATAAGGAGAGGATATGGAAGGTGGGACTTAGGGTGGTTACTTTTGTCTACATAAATGGTTGTGTAATACATCAAAAGGACGAATTTAAATGATCTTGATGACCCAATTATTACTTACCAGGCCTTATTGCGGATGTTCACTTGCTTTTAAATCGATTTCCAAACAGAATTACGAGATTCAGCGGTTGATTTACCTGATTACTTTTTTAATTGGTCAACAATAACATTAACATTAATATTTGCTTTCAAGAAGAATAAGGAAATAACTTCCTAAACTCAAACGTTTTTTTATTAAACAATAGTATGCATGCCGTATGGACGATGGATGCGATCTAATTTATTATTTATTAAGATTTCTTTGTTCATTTCATTTTTTCATTATTTCTACAGTAAAAATTTGCGCCGACTTTAAAAGATATCTGTTCACAAAGAAATCTTAATAAATTAGAAGTATTGATGATACTAATATAAATCCGATATTTAAGTCTAATTATTACCATCTATTGATAGCTACAAACATCTAAGACAAATTTGTGTTCGCTTTGTAGTGGCTTTCTCAATAGATTTTTGTTTGTTAAGGAATTTTTCTATTAATCGATTGACTTGATCAATAATATAAAAAAAAGCTAATATAAAAAATCCCACAAAAATGTCGTAAATTTTATAAATATTGCTGTAGAAGATTTTTCGGTTGGCCAACCATCGTACAAAAGTACACAAACAGACTTTCTTCGGTAATGGCAGCGAATTGTTCTTCAGAAAGAAAATAATAAATGAGAAAAGCAAAAAACTCGCAATAGCCGATAATGTGACATTATTTTATTTTATTTTTTTCTTTCTGTGAACTGACGAAGAAAATCTGGGATATAGTGGTCACGGAATTTATTTATTTTTTCCTCATCTTATCAGCGTCCAGCTGACCCCTAATGGTTAGCTGAGAAAGCAAAAATAGAACAAAATGATGCCGTCGACGGCTTAAAGTGAACGCTCCATAGAAGCTTGGTTCAATTACGCGGTCCCCATAAATACGAAATGCCTCTGGAAATTATGTAAATTATCTTATCAGCTTATGGATTTTCACAATTGTGCAGTTTTTCTGATGAGACACCAGAAAATCTACACGCAGACACTAAAGGCCACAACAGCATACACACGTAAAATACGAATAAGGTTTGTTTTTTTCTGTTCTGGAAATTCTGGGGATTATTCTTATTATTTTATTTTACCTAAACCTCTTCCTGTGGGCACTTAAAATTCAGGGAATTTCTAAGGGCAGAAAGGTGTTTGCAAAAATAAGTCATTTATGTGAAATAATTACTTTTTCGAAGATTTCGAGTGAATATTGACAAATAGACAACCGATTGTCCAAAAAAATTCGCATGGCCCTAATATTTTTTGAGGACTGTTACAACATATCCAAAAATCGGGATAGGTCTGGAAGAAAAATGTCGAGAAACGGGTCGCCAAACTCTCCACCAGGGTCCCATTTGAGTGAAAATAGTCTACAAGACTTTTTTAAAAAAATCGCAGGAACCGGATATTTTTTGGGAGCTGGCAAAACATATCCAGCTCTATAGCAAGTTTAAAATCGGGATAGTTCTGTATGAACAATTTTTAGAAACGGGGAACCAAACTCTGAAGAATGGTAAAATTTAGGTTCCAAACCCTCTGGTTCAAAATATTCCCTCGGGATGTGCCGAGATTTTATTTTTCCTGGAAAGGTAGTCATGTTTACTTAGCCTGTACAAAATTTCAACAATTTAAAATCGTTTTTAACACCAGGAGGGCATTTTTCATTAAAAGTGTTTTCCACCCCATACAATTTTTTCGAGATTTCCTCAAAACGGGTAAAATTCATTATGAAAAAAACTCATTTTTTGGATTCTCAGAAGATTTTATGAAGCTTACATAAAATTTGGGTGTATGATGTATGGACGCATAGGCAAAAATCGTATATCCCGCTTCATAAATAATTGTAGTGATTTGGGCATGTCGAAAAAACTCAAACTTGGAAATTGTTTTCTAAAACTTTATTAAAGCTTACCTAAGCTACTTGCCGAATGCAATTAAGTTTATGAGAGGGATTATAAGCGCGGAGTGTTTGCTTTATGAGACATAAATGCAAATTTGTGACGAATAGTATAACACATTTTTTCCGCTATTTAAAACCGCCTTGACATGTAGAACATGTTCCAATTAATGAAAATTATGATAAACAATTATTTTTGGGAGATTTTGATCCATATATTATGGTGGTTCGGGATCGTTAATTTTAAAAACAAAATAACATTAACTGAAAACTCTACAATTGGACTCCTGCATGTTTTTTCTTTTTTCTTAAGATATTGTTCGCCATTTTTAATACTAATTTTCGTATAAGGATTAATGATAAGAACAACATAAATTAAATTAAAATACATTTTTTAATAATTTCAGATGAAAGCCAGAGAGAGAGAAGAATGCGAGCTCCAACGAATATAAATATATTGTGATTAGGAAAATCCAAAAAAGTATCCCGCAATGTGTATATAACAAATTTTATTGATACTACAAAAAATTTGAAGGCGAAAATAAGTAAACATATAATATAAATAAATTCAATCACTTACCGAGCGGCGAAGAAAATTCTGAAAGTAAATGGAAAAGGAACGTATTAAATTTTTTCAATAGAAGTTATGTTTAAAGATTTATTAAATAAATTGACTCTAATTTAAAAAAAAAAGAACAAACAAAGAAAAAAACCGGGAAAAAATAATATAGAAAAGGTTTAATTATTTTATTTTTATCAATTAATTTAATTTTCTCTTTATTTTCTTTCAGTTCCTTTCTTAAAAATCCAAATTAAATTTCAGTTTCGCTAGATGCAAAGAGTTTTTCTGTTTTGTATTTTTATTTTATAATTTCACTTGTTTTATTTTTGTTCAATATTATTTAATCAAAATTTAAATTTAAAACAAGAATTTAAAAAAAGAAACGATAGCAAAAAGTTTACCGTAAAACATTTAATTAAAAAAACCACCACGTTAAAGAAAATACTTTTAAATATGCCACTTTTTGGCAAAAAGGATTCGGGTAAAAAATCTAAAAAAGACCCAAAGGATCCAGATAAACAAATTTCAATAGAGGAAAAATATCATCTTAAGGAATTACTTGGAACGTAAGTAGTTTTTGTGATTCATTTGATAAATTTTAAATTTTTAAAGGGTTCTGGTGAAACATTTGTACTTGGAAAGCGGTTGTTATTCTAAAGGTATACATTTTTACCTGATTCCTACGAAGAGCTGTAGCTCGCCATTAAACCGCATTCACCTCGTTCCCCACCGTTCAGAATTACATCAGCCTTCAGAAACAGCTCCGCAAATTTAATTAAGAGGTGGGAAAAAAATATTTGCGAAACTATTTTCCAAGGAATTTTTATTTTAATAATGCATCCACAACTCAGTCGAAATTTCGTCGAGCGACGCCACGGAGTTCTCGAGAACTAGTGTGGTGAGTTCCTGGGGGTGGATGCATAAATATTTCAAGGAATAAATGCTCAGATTGGGGATTATTAGAGCCGTTCGCTGTTTTTTCGTTTCGCTTCTTTTGGTTTAAATTAATGTACATTGCTCTGGGAAATGTGCGAGCGTTATAAAAAGCGCCCAGGGGCAATAAATTTGAATACGAAGCGAGTTCCCAGCCCGCTTTCTGATAATGAAATTGGAGGAGCTTAAAATTTCCAGGTCAGAACACCGCCACCCACCGAACCCTGTGGCACTCCAGTGAAATTTTCACAAGTTGAATTCCGAGGAGGAAGAACATGTTTATACATTTCTCCTCCTGAATTTTATTTATGTTCTAATTAAAGCTTGACCTTTAATTTATGCAGTACATAAAAAAAAAAAAATTTACGGCATATGAATGGAATTTGTCGGCCTTGATATGTAATTTCCCTTAAGAGCGTCTTTTTCGTTGGGGACACATCTTAAAAAAATTAAACTAAATTCTCTTTGCAACGCGACTGTAATCAGTATAGAAACATCTTGCCCTTATTAAATTTCATTCCCCATACTGAATTACAAAGTTAATTTGTCCACCATACTCACCATACGTGGAATAGAATTTAATGAACATCAGAAAATTGTCTCCCCATTTCTGCGATTAGGGAAGTCCGAAAGGATGCTAAGATGATCTCGAACAAAATGAGGCCAATAAAATTTGTGGCTCCGAGTGGCTTTCCACCCCCATGAGCTCACCACTCCCACACTCCATCCGTTAAGGGAATAAATTGCCCTGTGTGGTGAACTGTGGTCTTCTCTGCAGGAGTTTTATTAACATGATTTGTTGCAATTTAGCCTCGCTAATTTCTGATTTATGAACGGAAAACAACACCGCACAACCCCTTGTAATATGTTTTTGCTTTTTCTTAATATTTGTCTCCCTGTATCTTACAGCGGTGCCTTTTCTGAAGTTCGTTTAGCAGAAAGCAAAGAAAATCCTGGACAACATTTTGCTGTGAAAATAATCGATAAAAAGGCTCTAAAGGGGAAGGAGGATTCGCTAGAGAATGAAATAAAAGTTTTACGTAGGTAAGTTGATTTTTTTTCAATTTATTTATTTATTTTTTTGTTTTTGGTGGGTTTTATCCTTTTTATTAATTTATAAGAATATAAAATTTGCTTCTCTAGGTTTAGCAGTAACAATTAACTTGAAAAGGTGTATGTTTAAGTTACCTGTTGTAGGTTATATTTAAAATAAAATTGAGGAAAATTAAGAAAGAGATAATGTCTGCATGTTGAAAACTTACAGCATTGTTTTTTTCAAATGTTAGATTAAAGTTAGCGCTGCTTTAACTACAGCTGCATACTATATAAATGTAGATATAATTATTGTTTAAGACAAAAGTGGTGAATTTTCATTTAACTGTAGGATTAGACATCAAAAGAAGTAGAGAATTTTTTTTAGCCAGACTATATGAAATCAGAATTATAAATTTTACCAGGAGTGGGGAATTCCAGATCTACATTTTTACATTGAAAAGTGAAATAAAACATTTTAGGAAATCTTTCAATGTAGCGGATAATAATTTTGCACTATAGGAAATTCTATCCCGTGTGGGGAATTTTATTCGTAGACTTTAAAGGTAAATTTTGCTAATTTTTTATTACAAGATTAAAAAATAAGTTCCTTGTGTTTTTGGTATACAAAAATAATAATAATACAATGCTAAGGATTTTAAGTTATTTTAATGTGTACTGCACTAAATATCCCCCGGTATAATATAAATAGTAGTAGTGAAAACAAAATTTCATTATAAATATTCACCTTAATGTATCCCTCACTCCCTCAGCTTTGTCATGTTAATAAATTTAATACATTAAAAAAAAAAATTGTATATCAGAGCAAATAACAAAAAAAATAAATTATAATAATAATAATGTTCTTCAACTGTTTTATAGTGAAAATACCTGCGTAGAATCGCTTTCAGTGTTAGTTTTTAGCATTTTAAATAAGTGACTGTGTTGATGATTATGATTTTTCTTTTAATAATCTTATTCAAACTTATAAGTTTTGTTTTTAATAATGCAACTATTTTTTCAGTTACATTTTAAAAATTAATGAACAAAAAAACAATATACCTATTATCAGTTGGAATATATTGAAGGCAGGAGAGTTGTGCACACAAATAACAATCCTAATGGACGTAAGGATACAAAGCTATATTAAAAACTCAAACATTAATTATGTCTCGAAAATATATATATAGAAATTATAACTAATGCTTTAAAGCTGCTTTTGGATGCTTCATTTATTCATGGATATATATATATATATATATATATATATATATATATATATATATATATATATGTATATATATATATATATACATATACATTTTTTTTCTAACTGCTTTTTATGTTGGTTCTTTGTAAATAACATTCACATCTCTCCCTTAAGGGGTATAATTGCATTTTTTCTTTTAAATTTAATATCTAGGCTTTGGTTTTGTTTTAATTGCATATTTTTTTATCAGTAGCTTGTTCAATTTAAGATTCTCACAAAAAAAATCAAATCATTATACACAATTTTCATTATATGGTGACAGAACACATTTCTTGTGCTTGTTTGTTTTTTTAAAATAATAAAACCTATTTTGCAAAATAGTTACAACAGCTGCTTGGATTTTACAAAAAAAAAAAAAAAAAAAAAAAAAAAAAATTATATAAATTAATTCCTTTAAAGTACTTTCCCATTTTATGATTTTAAATAGGCAAAATGTCGAAAAAAAAAATTAGATATTTATACATACTTATATTTTTATATAAATTAATTCCTTTAAAGTACTTTCCCATTTTATGATTTTAAATAGACAAAATGTCGAAAAAAAATTACCATTAACATACATTTTATGTAATTTTCAATTTATTTGTTACAATTAATTTGTGCATTTCGACAAAACCAAATTTAAATTAATTCTTTTTTGTTTTTGTTGTTAATACAGAGCTAAAAATATACAAAAAAATACGATACAAACTCACGTAAAGAAAGAAATTAATAGAAAAAATAAAAAAATACAAAAAACAAACTGCTTTAAAGTTTATTCCTTTTATTTCCATTTTTTCTTCTTTCTCTTCTGTAGGTTCAGTGCTAATCAAAATGATGGTGACGGGCAATCTAGTGGACCGCGGTGAGTTTTATTTCATTTCGATTTTGGTTTGATTTTTTGTTCCTTCTCTCTGTCTATCTATCTATCTTTATCTTTCCCTGAAAACTTGTGTTTGTCTTTATAAATTTTATAACCAAGAAAAAGTTTTTTTTACTTTACTTTTAACTTTAATCTATTAACTTTCATAATAAACACATGCACAAAAATCACACTCCTAAAAAGCAAAAACCGATATAGATTTAGATTTAGATTTAGAACGAGTAACACCACTATGCACCTATACATTATATAAAATTCACTGTGTATAACAAAATCTCATAGAATTTATCATTTAACCTAATATTAAAAATTCCCATTAACCTGTTTGTTTTTTGTCTTTAATTTAACGCTTTTGCTGCCTATTCCTATCTTGCACCAGCTGTACAAAAACTAAAATACATATATCTGTACTCTACATTCAAGCGCTACCTTTCGCACTAAGTATAATTAAAAAAAATTATTGTAAAAATGAACAATCCTTAAAAAATATGAATGTCGTTTTATTTAATATGCCTTCAATATATTCCGTTCTGCAGCCCGTCGGATTTTTATTATTTGTTTCTTTTTTTTTGGAAAAAAAACCTACGTCCGGAAAAACTAATGCAAGAAATAGAACTATTTTTTTTTCGCAATATTTTTCAAACTTTATTTAACCAGAAAAGAAAATTTATGTATGATGAGAAATTATATATATATATAAAAAAAAAGAGCACAATTTTATTCCATAATTATTGTCATTTAGTATTTTTATTAATTATTTTTAAATATTTTTAAGTGTTACAAAGCAAAATTATCCCACTGTCGCTTCGAAGAAACATGTCTTTAAATAATTTGTACTATTTTTATGTATAGGTTAACGCATCCAAATATCGTCCAGCTATTGGAGACGTATGAGGATAAATCAAAAGTTTATCTTGTAATGGAACTGTAAGTACTAAAAACATAAATATATATAAAAAAAAATTCAAATTAATTATTAATTTTTTTTAGAGTGACTGGTGGTGAGTTGTTCGATCGAATTGTCGAAAAAGGTTCATATACAGAAAAGGATGCATCAGATCTTATACGACAAGTTTTAGAAGCTGTTGATTATATGCATGAGCAAGGTGTTGTACATAGAGATTTGAAGGTAATATATATATATATATATTTTTGTTTTTTGTTTTTTTATAACCAACAACAATATATTCAAATTTATTTATAAAAATATAATAGAAAGTATAAACGAAACAAAAAACCCTTTACAGCCTGAAAACTTACTGTATTATAGTGCTGACGAAGATAGTAAAATAATGATAAGTGATTTTGGTTTATCAAAAATGGAAGATTCCGGAATTATGGCAACCGCTTGCGGTACACCGGGCTATGTTGCACCTGAGGTACTCGCACAAAAACCCTATGGAAAGGCTGTCGATGTATGGAGTATAGGTGTCATATCATACATTTTACTCTGCGGTTATCCACCGTTTTATGATGAAAATGATGCGAATTTATTTGCTCAAATATTAAAAGGTTCGTCCTATTAAAATATAGAGTGGAGAGAAATTTTCTTTCTATCTTAAATATTGAATTATTAAGAGGAGTTTCGAGGTAACGCAATTAAACATATTAATTTATTTTTTCAGTTTTTTTTTAAAGGTATCGTGTTGAGATTTAATCTAATTAATATGTCCATCCATAGTTTTAAAATCTTGTAGTGCAACGTTGGTAAATCTTATCTGTTATTTATTTTATTTATCAATGTCTTCCGGTGTTTTTCCTGATTGTTGGAACTTATCCTACATTATACAATACCATTACACAAAAAAGGTCGTAAGGATGATATTTCTAATTACAGACCAATTGCTAAGCTTTCAGCATTAGGTAAATTGTTTGAGGCTATTGTCTGTGACATTTTGTATTTCCATTGTAGATCCATAATCAACGAGGACGAACATGATTTCATAAAGGTCAGATCAACTGTGTCTATTCTTTTAAACCTTCTCGTCTTACTGTGTTAATGCTATTGAAGATGGTGAACAGGTTGATTGTATTTATACTGACTTTAGTAAGGCATTTGATAGAATCAATCAAAAAATACTGATTTTCAAAATTAGAAGGCTCGGGTTTCCTCCACTCTTTTTAAATTGGTTATCAACTTACTTGACCAATCGACTGCAAATTGTATGGTTTCGGAATGCATTGTCTTCACCTGTCCCTAACAGTTCGGGAATCCCACAGAGAAGTCATTTGGGTCCTTTTCTTTTTATTTAATTTATTAATGACGTGAGTGATGTTCTTTCCTACTCGAAATTTCTTATTTATGCTGACGATGCTAAAATATATAGAATCACTAACAATTCAAACGACTGCTTACTACTTAATGAAGACTTAACTCAATTTTTTTGAATGGTGCTTTTCGAATTTTCTGGCATTAAATGTAAGTAAGTGCACTTGTATGTCTTTTACAAGGAAACAAAATCCTATAAATTTTTGTTACTTAATGGATGGAAGTGAATTATGTCGACTTAACTCAGTGAAAGATCTGGGTGTTATATTCAACTCTAGATTTACCTTTGACATTAATATTATTAATAACGCTAATTCATTGTTAGGTTTCATCAAGAGATGGTCTAAGAAATTCAATGATCCATATATCACAAAACTTTTATTCGTCACGTTTGTTCGACCTATATTAGAATATGCCAGTCCGGTTTGGTCACCTTAGTGCATGTTCAACTCAGATCGTATTGAGTCTGTCTAAAAGCTATTTCTACGATTCGCCCTTGGCAGTCTTCCTTGGGTTAAACCCCTGTGCCTACCACCTTATAGAGATTGCTTAAAACTGATTTCCATGGCAACACTGCAGGATAGGCGCACTGTTTCCTTTATTGTGTTTGGCTTTAAATTCAAAATATCAATTTTAAAAACTTCACTTCTTTTATGAAATCTGCACGGTACCCCAATTACTACAAATTTTATTAATTTTCACTTGAAACTAGCAAGAGGTAAAAAAATTAGTACCTAAAATGGATTTTTCTTTCGATAGGACGCAAAAAAATAGGAATTCCTCATGAAATAATACACCCGATATTTACGAAAGTGGAAAGAAACTTTTCGTCCACCCTGTATTATGTTTATGATAACATACTTATATATATATATATATATTCTTGCAAAACAGGAGAATTTGAATTTGATTCACCCTACTGGGATGAGATTAGTGATTCAGCAAAAGATTTTATCCAAAATTTAATGTGTGTCAATGTTGAGAAGAGATATACGTGTAAACAGGCTCTTGCCCATCCTTGGTATATAACATTTTTATATATTTATTGAAAATTATATCGGAAATAATAATTATTTTAATTAATCAAGGATATCCGGTAATGCAGCAAGCAACAAAAACATCCATGGAACTGTTTCAGAACAGCTTAAGAAGAATTTTGCAAAATCACGGTGGAAGGTGCGTAATTTTTGGAATTTAATTTTTAAAATAAAGACCATCTTAATAATCAATGTTTACTAATAATTAATAGCAAGCATATCATGCAGCAACGGTAATACGCCAAATGCAACGCATGGCATTAAGTAGCAGTAGCGCTAGTAATAGTGGTCGTAGTCCTGTTGGTAATCGCTGTGAGAATACGACAACAACAACAACAACAACAACCAGCAGTTCAAGCCAATCATGCATCAATGGTGGTCCAGCTAAATAAATGCATTTCATTTTTATTTCAACCTAAAACCCTAAATGGAAACACACACCGCAAAGTTGCATGAGAATAAAAATCAAGTTCTCTCAAGGAACTGCGTCGATATTCATTGTAATGATAAATTTATTTAAAAAAATAAATAAATAAATATAAATAAGAAATTAAAAAAAAAAAAAAAAAAAAAAAAAACAAAAAAAAAATACACACTACATATAAAATTACACTTAAACATCAAGAAACAATGAATCTTTATAAGGAACTAGTTTAATCGACAAGTTAAAAATGAACATGATAAGCATAAAACTATTGTGTAGGGCTAGGAGATAGCTGCTTTTAAAAACAACTTGTAAAATAAAACTATAAAGATAGAAAAAAAAAAATTTAAATTAATTAATATACTGTTTTAACTATCCACAAAGTGATAGTGTAAACTTTAAAACAGATTTTAAATTTTTATTTTAGCTAATGCGAATGATTTTGTAAAAAAAAAAATGGGTAACAATTAGATTTTATAAGGAATAAAAAGAAACAATTAAACAGTGTTAAGGGACTACTACCGGTTAGATTGCAAAAAAACAGCATAATTTTCAATAATTTTTTTCTCAGCTCCTTTATTATATATCAATTTCAAATTTTGCATGGTGATAATAATTATTTCAAATATTACAAAAAAAATTTTTTTTTATTTTTATCATTTTTTTTCCTTGTTTATAGAGGGCGCCGAAGTTGGTAGCTCAAAAAATGACTCGTCCCATGGCGGACAACTCATCTCAGAAACGAAGAGTCTGAAACAAATAAACCAAACGGCATTTTATTAAGGAATGTCCCTCACGTAGGAAAAAACCAGAATATGTCAAAAAATGATTAAAAAAACAAAATGGCAGACGTTTGAAAATTTTTTTCAAAAAATCGCTTATTTTTTCACTTGTTTTCACTTGCTAAATTTTTTTGGATTGAATTTTGACTAATATTGTGGTTTTTTCCTGTGTAGAATACTCAAATAAAGAAGCACTCCAAATTTGAGCCCAATCGGTTGGGCCAATTCGGAGTTAGTGTGTCCGCCATTTGATAAAAGGTCATTTTGAGAAAATCACGTTTAAAGTTTTTTTTTTACTTATAAATATATAGTAGGCCGGCACGCTTAAACTGCTGTAACTTTTATATTTTTGGGAATATCCAAATAAAATTTTGAGACGTTATTTCTGAAGGTATATTGAGGTGAAAAATGTAAAAAAAAAAAATTTGAATTTTTCAAAATTATAACCGGTAGTAGTCCCTTAATATACAAATCTCTGTATAGTTAATTTCAGCTATGATAGAGTAATTCCGGAAGAGAAGAATTCAAAAAAAAAAATATATTATTATATATATGCAAAAGATAAAAAAATATTATTCGAAAGCGCAACAGATGTTAAAAGTTGTTAACATTAACAAAATATAACAAAGAATTGGTGCCATTAGTTTTAGACAAATTGCTTTTATTTATTATTTGTTTTCCGTTTTTTTCTAAATCATTATTTAAAAGAGCAATATATGTTTTGAATACTTTTTATAAAACTATAAATTTGTGTATGATTCTTATTCGTTTTTTCCAATATTTGTTCCTTTTTTCACTACTCTAATTTATTTTGGAAATAAAAATATAAAATTATATATTTAAAATAGAAATTCTAAAAAAGTGAAAAGGATAAGGTCTACCCCTAACGTCGCTTCGCACATTCACCTATGGAAAAATGTTAAAAAAACTAAAAATTACCAAGAGGACAATCGAAGTCACAAAAAGTGCGAGGTCAAGCGTTGTCAGGCTTGAAAGTGATACAACTAATTATTAAGCTTTGGAATATTTACACGAGCACTATAATTTTGGAATATAAACTGGTCAATAAAACCAGGTCATAAAAATTTTCAGAAAATTTATTTATATTTTAACGTTTGTATCTCCGCCAAAAAGAACTCTACGAATATTTTGAAAGGAAAAAAATTGATTGAAACTTAGAACTTTATATAGTTTTTGAACCCTAAAACTACTCAATGACTTTTGAAAAAAAAAAAATCCAAAAAAATCCCTTTATTTTTTTGATCGGTTTATTATGGCAATATTTCGAACGAGTGTTACGGGTACTGCTAAGACTAGAGCTTGTCAACACATAAGAAAATATTAAAATTTGAAATTACAAAATTAACTCAGAAAAATGATTGACTTCGAAAATAAAGAAGAGAGTACATGAAGAAGTAATTGTAATAAAAATCCAAGAGTCTTATTGAAAATATAAATGACAAATGAAAATCAAAAAATAAAGGTGTTTCCAAAGAAATTGACTAGTACAAGAAAATCAATGAATTTTTTTTATTGATTTAGCTGGATAGCATGAAAATAAGTACATCAATAAGTCTTCCGTTGTAAGTGTCGTAAAAAACAAGACGGTGTTATTCAATATAATACAAAAAAAGAAAAGAAATATCTCTCTAATAGGTAAAAATAAACTCGGACAGGAGGTTCTTTTAAACAAAATACTAAATAATGTTACTTGGGGATTATATTTCAGTTTAAAAATAAATATTTAAAACAAAAAACATGTACTTAAGAACGTACATTGAGAATTAATTTAGATTATAAAAAATACATTTCGGTTTTTCAAAAAATGTATGTCAGATGTAAAAAATTAGGGGAATGCTTTTAATTATAAATGTAGTAGTAAAAGATTTAAAGTAAATTAAATAAAATTTAGTTAAAACAAGCAGCACGTTATAGAAAATAAAAAGGTTGTTACATTTAGGAAATATTTATGTGTACGAAATTTGTACACCAAATTTTCTTTTCTTCCTCTCATCTTTCTCACAAACGAAAAATTTACAATAAAAATTTGGTTTTAACTTTAAATACATCAGCCAAGATTAAATTAACCTCTTGCGCTATAAATTAATTAGCAGAAGTGTGTGACCACCTTGCCCAAAGCAACGCCAGACGAGTTTTTACTTTGAATAATTTCGATTAACGTATCACTATAAAACTAATAAAATTAGTAATGTTTTGTAGCACGCCATTCAAACTTTATAAGCAAATTACCAGCGACGTGTATAGCACGTCATTATGGCGCAAGAGGTTAAAGATAAAGAAATTATTATCAAGCTTTAAGAACCTCTCATCTTCTCCACGGGAGATTCGAATCGTGTACAATTTCACAAATAACTCCGAAATGTTGTCTCCGATTCGATCTTACATGTGAAAAGTTTATTGAGTTTAATAGAAGAAAAAAAAGAAACAAAATGACGACAATCGGGATGATGAAAAAGAAATATGTTAAAAATAATTATATTATATAAAAAGAAAGTCGTTTATTTTGTCTTGGTGTTGTGCATGAATGTCTGAACATACTTATAGCATTTTTCGCAACTCTCAATGTTATTCGAATTGAGTTTGACGCAGAAGCAAGAAATATGAATTATTAACTAGGTAAACATTTTCTGCCATAAACTGTAAGTTATAAGTGTCTTAAGCTAATTATTGCTATTTTTTTTGTATTTTTAAACTTTTCTCGAGAAAATTGTTAAATAAGCAGGGTAAACCCGATTGTGATGCCCCACAAATAATAAAAAGTTCGGTTTTATTTTATTCCAAGACTCCAGCTCAATAAATTACTAGAAAGAATTAATTAATTAATAATTAGTAATGACGGATTTTGTCATGTGAGGTGAACATGTTTATCTAAAAGTTGCAAAGCAATTTTCTTAAAGAACATCTTTTTGAAATGCCACCGTTCTACGTGTTCTTAGTAAATACAATTTCAGCGAAATGTTTTATTTTATTAATAACTAACTTTACTATTTGGATTCCCAGATACGATTCAGTTACTTTTTTATTATGTTTATACAGATATCTGAAACTTTAATAGCCAACTTGAATCAAAAATGAGTTTGTTTTAATTTCTTAATTGGGCAGTAACTTTACGCTTTACCCTGACTTAGATTCAGAGACAATTAAATCAGAGAAAGGCGCAAAAACATGCAAATTGATGTTAATTTGTAAATATTGCAACGATAACGTTTAAATGCATTTAAATAATTCTCCTTAAAAGTTTGCCTTTTTGAATTTGCAACTTATTTAATTAATCGATTGTTCAAAATTTTAAAAATGTCAGTTTTTAAAGATTTTCAATATTCCAATGGTTAAAGTTTTTTTTTTTTTTGATTTTGGAAGTTTTTAAATTTAAATTTTTCTTTAATGGGGTTTGTTTTTTATACAATCGCCAAAAAAAAAAAAACGGTCGCTAAAAAGTAAACCGACTGTCCTGAAAGTTTAAAAATTTCACATTTGTTGGAGAGTTTTAAACACATTTCTAATAACACTAAAATACTTTTGATGCTTTGTCTGCATAAAATCTCATAACATCGAAACTCTTCATCTTACAATTTAGAGTAGATACGAAAAAAAAAACATTGCATTTAGCTTTATATCACCAAGATACCAATTGAAAAGCAAAAAACCAGTGCCGTATTTACACTACATTTAATTAAAATGTAAGTGCTTACAACCGAAACTAAATGGACGTACGAACGATAAAAAAAAATATTGCTAGTGTTCAACTATTCGGATATTAATAAATTTAATTAAAAATAAATCGCAGGATGAACAACAAAAGCGAAAAGAACGCCTCACTAAAGTTTCCAGTCGAAACAAAAGCAATAAAAATTAACTCATAATGAAAAATTTTCTGAAAGTCCTTAACTTGTATGTTACATTTATTAACAAAAAATAGGAAATAGTTCTTTTGTAGCTTTTATAATTCTTAACGTTCGCAAGGATGGCAAAAGAGGATGAAATTAGCTAAAACCAAATACTTCTCAATTCCGAAACTATAGGAAAAAGTTAGGCTTAAAAGAAAACGTATAAAATTGAAGACAAAATTTAAAAAAAGAGTGAGTCTTTTGGGAATTTTAGTACTAATCAAAGCTAAGGTGTATACCAGGGGTTTTTATCCTTTTAAATAGAAGAAAGATGGAGCATAGAGTTAGCAGATTCTTCCATATATAAGAATTTTCTAGTTAATATCTTTCAAAACTACTTTATTGCAGTAACACTAACCAAACAAAAGTATAAATAAATAAAAGAAGAACGTTCTCACAAGAAGAACATCTTCTTATAAATAAACATAAAAGGGCTTTTAAGGCATATCTCTTAAATAGTAAAAGCTTCCCAAAGGCAGACAACAAATTACTAAAATAAAAGTAAGATTTAAATACAAAAGAAGGACTTAATTAAAAGCAAACAATGATGTAAACAATTCATATAACGTCGACTGTTTTTAATATTCTAATAAAAATTTAGAGATTCTTGAAATATATAAAACTACACATTTCACTGTTTTTTAAGCAAAACAAAAATCGACTTAATCAACTTTAATTAAAATCTTCTATTATGTTTTTTTAAAGACAGTAAGCTCTTCGAAAACTATTAACAAAAGATTTCCAAAAACAGTAATCATTAAAAATATTATACTGTAAATATGATATCTTAAACGAAAAATCAATATTTTAACCACACATATCTTTCCTCAAACATATGTTTTCGTAATTTATGCTGCATACTTTAAAAAGTTCTACTTACATTTTAATTCTTCTCGGCAAAATTCATAACTCATTAAACAGCCGGACAAATATCCAAAATATATATATAATTATATATACAATATATTAATTAGAACATATCTATAGAAAAATGCGCTCAAGTAGAACAAGTGATTTTGAACAAAAAGCTCTAGAGGGTGTTTCAGTAATTATTTTTTTTTTTTTTTAAATACAATACAGAAGAAAAATTGTAGCTTTGAAAATTTTGGCTGTTTAAGCGTAATTTTACGGAAATAAAAAAGGCTCAGTTCCAGTTGATTATTAATTTTTATCGTAAAAGCAGAATTACGCTAACTATATTTAGAAAATGTGACTGATAAATAATTAAATTCCAACTGAAATACCCTGCACTTAAAATACTATGAAAGAAACAGTACATTATAGCGAAAATAAAAATTAAATGAAAATCAAAGCTATCATACCCCTTAATATATATTTAAAAGTAATATCAATTTAGTATTCACTACTCAGTGATAAAAAACAGAAGATACGTACATACAAAAAAGACATAAAACTTCAAAAAATTGAGTGATCTACGCAAGACAAGAATTAAAGTAAATAAAAAATAATAATAATACCATAAGTATACAAGTTTTTACAGGTTTCCATTACCAATAAACAAAACAATCGAGTTATGAGTTTTGAGGGTTTAAAAATAAACAGGCATTTTTTCCCCCCCTAAAAAATTATATTACACTTTTCGAACTAGTTGAAATTTTATGAAGGACTCTAAAAACATGATATTGTTTACTGTAAGAAAAACACAAAAGAATGGAATGCTATTGAATATTTATATATCGAAAACTGTACTAAGATAATATGCCTTCGCTAAAAAATATATATATATTATACATAATATATACACATAAACTAAGATTTTTGTAACTTAAAGCATTGAGAAAATGAAAAAATAATAACAATAAAAACAAAATAGGACTGCAAGGTATTTATAAAAGTGCATAAAATAGTACTCTAAGGGGTAAGGGATGAGTCATATTACTGGCTATTGTTAAAAACCTTATAAAAGAAATTGAAAAATACAAAAAAAAAAAAAAAAATATGAAAACAAATTCCACGGAGCGAACAGAAAACAGTAACCTATAATAAAGAAAAGTATTCAAAGAAAATCCAAACTGTCTTTCACTTTCATTAATAAAAATAGAAATATAGGGCAATCTGCTTTGCTACCCTCAAAATCTGCTCCATAAATATAAATATAAAAGAAAAATGAAAACAAAATTGGTAAATCATTACGTAAAAAATAATGTGACTCTAAGTCTTCCATTCGATTTTTTATGTAATGATAATACATAAAAAACATGTAAACAAAAGTGGGCCAAACATATCGAAGGGACCTAGAAAGCTCGAAGGATAAAATTGCCCTGTATATCGAGCTTTCCCAGGGAGGGCCCTTTAACAAAGAGCCTTAATACTAAGGTTCTTGCCTTTAGCGTTATAGTCCCTTTTCTTTTACAACCAACTGTTGTTCGTCCCCCCAGGTTCCTTAGATAATTCTGGTGTGCAAACATTTTTGCTGCCCAACAATTGATGATAAATTACGAATCCAAGGACGAAAATGTTCCACAACATCACGTTTTCAAGAAATATAGATTTTAAATTTGGAAAAATCTTATTTTGGAAATTCCGTGTTTTTTATGAGCCGGAATATACAACTTTCTCATTAGCTCTAAGTAAAAATTTCTCACCGCTACTTTTTTCTCTGTGAAAATGATTTCTATTATTGCACTATCTCCGGCAAAAGATCTCTCTTCTAATTTTTTTGCCAAATTAGCGAACACTTTTTTTGGCGCCATTGCAATTTAAGGTTTTTTTTGCTGCGTCGTGCTTTTTTTTCGTATTACATTGGCTACAGGAGCTTATTTGTAGGAATTTTATTAATATTATAAAAACGTCCGTCTAAACCTCCCTTCGATATTTTCGCCCTGTTAACCAAAAAATACAATATTAAGAACAAAATCTTCAAATTAGAAAAATTTAGAGAAAAAAATTCAATGTTATTTATTTATAGCCGATTAAGCGATATGCAAATATTTATTTGGTTAAAATTTTCTAAAAATACATTCACCACAATGATATATGGGCCAATACCTCATAAACTAATCGTTTCTCATGAATTTCATTAGTTGGAACATGCTCTACGCGTCAAGGTGATTCCAAATAGCGATAAACAAATTTGTGTCCTACCCTTCTTAAATGTCCACCAATTTCCCATACATCTAGTACTCCGCACTTATAATCACTCTTATAAACTTCAGTTCTTACGGCAAGGAGCTCAGGTAAGTTTTTATAAAGTTTTAGAAAAAAATGTCCTATTTTGAATTTTTTCGACATGCCCAAATCACTATAATTATTTATGAGGCGGGATATACGATTTTTGCCTGTGCGTCCATACATCATACACCCAAGTTTTATGTAACCTTCATAAAATCATCTGAGAATCCAAAAAATGAGTTTTTTTCATAATGAATCTTACCCGTTTTGAGGAAAACTCGAAAAAATTGTATGGGGTGGAAAACACTTTTAATGGAAAATGCCCTCCTGGTGTTAAAAACGATTTTAAATTGTTGAAATTTTGTACAGGCTAAGTAAACATGACTACCTTTCCAGGAAAAATAAAATCCCGGCACATCCCGAGGGAATATTTTGAGCCAGAGGGTCTGGAACCTAAATTTTACCATTCCGAAGAGTTTGGTTTCCCGCTTCTCAAAATTTTTCTTCCAGACCTATCCCGATATTATATTTTCTAGAGAGCTAGATATGTTTTGCCAGTTCCCAAAAAATATTGAGGTCCTGCGATTTGTTTTGCAAAATCTGTGGCTTATTTTCACTGAAATGGGCCCCGCGTGCATTAATTTTTAGCCTAAATTTTACTATTCCGGAGAGTTTGGTCTCCCGCTTCTCAAAATTTTTCTTCCAGACCTATCCCGATATTATATTCTCTAAAGAGCTAGATATGTTCTGCCAGTTCCCAGAAAATATTGAGGTCCTGCGATTTTTGTTTTTGCAAAATCTGTAGGTTATTTTCACTAAAATGGGCCTCGCGTGCATTAATTTTTAGCCTAAAGGTACGGACACACCAAAAGCGAAGCGAGCGAAGCGGCGCGAATAATTTAAAATTTGGGAACATTCTGTCGCAGTAGACGCTTCGCTCATGTCGCGTTCTATTCGGACACTTCAATTGATTTGTACGGCACCCAAATTTTTTAAATTGTTCGCTTCGCTCGCTTCGCTTTTGGTGTGTCCGTACCTTAAATTTTACTATTCCGGAGAATTTGCTTTCCCGCTTCTCAAAATTTTTCTTCCAGACCTATCCCGATATTATATTTTCTAGAGAGCTAGATATGTTTTGCCAGTTCCCAGAAAATATTGAGGTCCTGCGATTTGTTTTGCAAAATCTGTGGCTTATTTTCACTGAAATGGGCCCTGCGTGCATTAATTTTTAGCCTAAATTTTACTATTCCGGAGAGTTTGGTTTCCCGCTTCTCAAAATTTTTCTTCCAGACCTATCCCGATATTATATTTTCTTTATTATAGTAAATTCAAATTAGAAAAATTTAGAGGAAAAAATTCAATGTTATTTATTTATAGCCGATTAAGCGATATGCAAATATTTATTTGGTTAAAATTTTCTAAAAATACATTCACCACAATGATATATGGGCCAATACCTCATAAACTAATCGTTTCTCATAAATTTCATTAGTTGGAACATGCTCTACGCGTCAAGGTGATTCCAAATAGCGATAAACAAATTTGTGTCCTACCCTTCTTAAATGTCCACCAATATCCCATACATCTAGTACTCCGCACTTATAATCACTCTTATAAACTTCAGTTCATACGGCAAGGAGCTCAGGTAAGTTTTTATAAAGTTTTAGAAAAAAATGTCCTATTTTGAATTTTTTCGACATGCCCAAATCACTACAATTATTTATGAGGCGGGATATACGATTTTTGCCTGTGCGTCCATACATCATACACCCAAGTTTTATGTAACCTTCATAAAATCATCTGAGAATCCAAAAAATGAGTTTTTTTCATAATGAATTTTACCCGTTTTGAGGAAAACTCGAAAAAATTGTATGGGGTGGAAAACACTTTTAATGAAAAATGCCCTCCTGCTGTTAAAAACGATTTTAAATTGTTGAAATTTTGTACAGGCTAAGTAAACATGACTACCTTTCCAGGAAAAATAAAATCCCGGCACATCCCGAGGGAATATTTTGAGCCAGAGGGTCTGGAACCTAAATTTTACCATTCCGAAGAGTTTGGTTTCCCGCTTCTCAAAATTTTTCTTCCAGACCTATCCCGATATTATATTTTCTAGGGAGCTAGATATGTTTTGCCATTTCCCAGAAAATATTGAGGTCCTGCGATTTGTTTTGCAAAATCTGTGGCTTATTTTCACTGAAATGGGCCCCGCGTGCATTAATTTTTAGCCTAAATTTTACTATTCCGGAGAGTTTGCTTTCCCGCTTCTCAAAATTTTTCTTCCAGACCTATCCCGATATTATATTCTCTAAAGAGCTAGATATGTTCTGCCAGTTCCCAGAAAATATTGAGGTCCTGCGATTTTTGTTTTTGCAAAATCTGTAGGTTATTTTCACTAAAATGGGCCTCGCGTGCATTAATTTTTAGCCTAAATTTTACTATTCTGGAGAGTTCGCTAGTTTGAATTTTTTCGATATGCCCAAATCACTACAACTATTTATGAGGCGGGATATACGATTTTTGCCTGTGCCTCCATACATCATACACCCAAGTTTTATGTAAGCTTCATAAAATCTTCTGAGAATCCAAAAAATGAGTTTTTACCCGTTTGAGGAAATTTTAAGAAAATTGAATAAGATGCAAAACCCTTTTAATGCAAAATGCAAAATTAGGGCACATCCCGAGAATATTTTGAACCAGAGAGTCTGGAATTTAAATTTCACCAATCTGGAGAGTTTGGTTCCGTTTCTCCACATTTTTCTTCCAGACCTATCCCGATTTTCACCTTGCTAGAGAGCTGAATATGTTTTGCTAGTCCTCAAAGATTATTGGGAGCCTGCATTTTTTTTTTTTTTTTTTTTTTGGGAAATTTTTAGCCTATTTTCACTCAAATGGAACCAAAATTAGCACAAATTTAAGCATTCTGGTGAGTTTAGTGCCCCGTTTTTCGAAATTTCTGATCCAGGCCTATCCCGGTTACTTACTTCTTAGAGAATTGTATATCTTTTAACAGTTCCCAAAAATACTGAAGTCGTTTTTAAGGAAAGACATTTTTTAACTTTTAAGGAGGAACAAATACAAGGAGAAAAAAAAGGGAAAATGCAAATATTAAAATTTTACTCTTCTGGCCTTAAAAATTGCTTCTAATTGCTAAAACTTTGTACGGACTAAGTAAACATGTCTACCTTTCCAGGAATATTAAAATTAGGTGATGTCCCGAGGGAATATTTTAAGCCAGACGGTCTGGAATGAGGAGTTTTTTGAAAATGTTTTAAGAAATAACGAAATATCGTATTTGCACCAAATATAATTCAAATTAAGTATAAGACCCCTAACTATAGCTACATAATATTAATTATTTGTTAGTCTTTCCTATGACCTGTGAAATGATTTAACTGGGTCATTGGATAGAGACTCTCACGAAAAACTTGTCTCTCGAACAAATCTTAATAAAGTTTATAAATAACAGATATTATATACATATATTTAAAAATTTAAGCTTTTCTTCTGGATTATGTCTCAAGCTCCTACAACTTCCAGTTATTTTTTAAGAATATAATAAAAATGTCAAAAATTGAATGGAACAAATTCATTTTTAGATTCTTCATCTATCAAAAATATCTTTTACCCTATTTCAAGAAGAACGACAAGCATGAAAAATGCAGACCAGTGTAATCAATTAATCAATGAAGTCAGCCCCAAGAAGGCAGTAAATCCAAATTTAAAATATATATATATTCTTATACCAAGGTAAGATCTATACCTAGCCAAAACGGCATTGATGGTATATATATATATATATATATATATATATATATATATATTATATATCACAGATATCGAAAAATGAATCAGTCCAAATGTCACATGATGTCCTTTCCCCAATTCCTGACAGAGCGCATGATCAGCGTCAGGTTGTGACGTCAACGTCATGTTGCAATGCGCGATGAACCCGTGCCCTTTTCATTTTTCAGGATGTACCTACATGCGGATGTGTGCCATATGCACCCAAAACGAACTAGCCAAAGTGCCGGTGTATTGAATTGCATAAAACCTTCCCTTCCACCTAACCCAAACCCTTCTCATTCTAACTACTCGAGAAACCCTTAAGAAATAATAAGGTTATTGTCTTATGACGTGACCAAGTACCTGGAATTAATTTTTAATATGTTAAGAACTTAGGTCTAGAAAGAAAAAATCCTCAGTTAGTGGACAATTTGCAAGGATCCTTTTAACGTGAACTGACACGCTGCCCTAAAAAAGGATAACAGGGTAATAATATTTATCTTATTCAAACTTTTGGATTAAATTCAAAATTAGGACAGATCTGGAGGAAATATTTCGAGAACAGGATCTAGAAATTAATAATTTACAATTTCATAAAAATAAGTACATGGAGGTCTTCCGAGTCGCTGATTTCAAATCTATTTAATATTAAACTTTACAAATTTAAAATGGGGCGTTCTGTGATATTTTTACAAAAGCAAGTACATAGGGGTTTCCGAAGGAAAATTTAATACAGAGGTACTATAAAGTTGAATTCGTTCATATTACAGATAACACAAAAAACGCTAAGCCATCCCCATTATGACTCTACCGAAAATAATCAATAGAAAAACCCTTTCCCAATTTCGATAGATGATGATACAATTTGGAGCGGAAAGAGGAGCACCGACTCGAAGGACTCTTGCCCTTATTCCTTAATCAAAATTCAACTTACATACGAAATTTTAGCGAGTTAAAAAGAAAAAACGTTGTATATACCAGAGAAATTACATAAAGAATAATTTTTAAAAAAAAGAAGGAAATAAATATAAAATCAAAAACGTTGAAAGACAAAAAAGTGGGTTAGAAAATCTGGGTAGAAAGCCAATGGAAAGCTCTTCGAAGGCCGAACTTACGATGGAGACACAAAACTCCTATTTTGGAATAGAGCGCCGTATCTTCTGTAGAAAAGCGATAGATTGGCGCAGCGGCGCATCGAAGGGGTGAGAATGTATACCCCTGATGAAAAACGGCAGCTTTCTGCCGACAATGACGTCACTATAGAGGGTGTATGTGTTCTTTTGAGGATATGTAGAATAAGGAGGCTAGCGAGCACGGCCAGCAGCTCTGCAAATTTTGCAATTATTTCAGTTCGAATTTGTACGCTGAAATGAGTGTTGGATGCGAGTAATAGAACAAAAAAATTTTTTTTTGGTGTGGAACGGGCATCCGAGAATTTTGAGTAAAATAATAAAAAATTCGTTTGAAACTGGAGAAACAATACAATAAAAAAGATTAAAAGGTTAATAAATTGTTATTGTTAATTGTTATAATACGAGTGTTGTTCACAGAAAATATAAGAGAAATGTGCTTTACAGTGTTTTTTCAATAGTAACCTAAGGGTATTTTAGCTGTATTTTTGTTTCCGATTTGGGTTTTTTTTCAAAAAAAAAAAAAAAAAAAATTATAGTTTATATTAATATGTAATTTAAAATTATTTGTGGAAAATATTGAAAAAAGCACACATTGACAAATCTTCTTAAATCGACGTGATGTTTAACTTTGATTTTCGTAAGTGATATAATCAAAATTTGGTACATATGAAACTATAAAATTAATAATTGTTAAATAACAAATATGAAAAACAAAAAACAACAAAAAAATCTTTCATTCAGGTCAGAGTGAAAATTGATTTTTCCTTTCCCATAAAAATTTATTTAACTCACCAGTTAGCGACTGAGTTTTTTCTTTGTTGCACTTTCAATTTCCCTCGGCACATAACCTTCTATCTAGCTAATTGGATTAAAAGTGAAAAGAAAAGTAAGATCGTAAAACAAACATCAAATTAAATTCAACAAAAATGCTCGAGTGGTAGGCAAATGTTACGTGTACTGTCAAGTACTATGCAAAAGCAAAACCTTCAGGAATAAAATGCATAAAGGATTCCTAAAAAAAAAAAAAACAAATATGAAAGAAGGTCAAAGATATTAAAAAATAAAATGTAGATGCAATTTACGATGAATTATTAAAGAGACAATGAGAAATTGTGTCTTCATTATTTCCGCAAATATCAGTCATTGCAGCTGTTAACTTTTCTTGTTCAATAGTAGTTCAGTAGTAGTTGCTTACATAAATTTGCATATTTGCAACTCTTACATAAGTCAGACCGGACGATTGCTGACCGACGGTAGTTCCTGCAAAATGCAGGGGTATCTTGCGCTCGACTGGGAGTAACTATGACTCTGAAAGTTACCCCTGCGCTAAATTGACTTTCGGTAAGGTTATTATGAAATAAAAAAAAAACAGAATATAGGTGGAATTTGCCGTTAATTGAAGTGTTCACTTCCTGCAGTAATTCCTTCCAAATTTTGGAAGAAACCAGGACCAGAAATCATCCAGTTTAATGGGAATTATATTCGATTTTTTGATTCGGTCAGATTTTGAATACATGCATCATCATAAAAGTCCACATACACACAATTAAAAAGTTCAGAGACTTTATACTTTCTTCCTTTGTGTTGCTCTCTCATATTCCTTAAACGTACTTGAGACACTGCAGCTGCACCGTTGCATTTCTATGCAATTATTAAAACAAAAATTAAATAAACCCTTTTATGTGCATAAAGATGTGCATTAAATAGAACCATCTAAATCGACAAGTACGAATCGAAAAAAATATAATTTACAGAAAATCATTGTTAGAATTATAAAAAAAAAATTTTTTAATTAAATTTTTCTTTAAATTTCAGTTAAATAAGTGACGACAAAAAGAAGCAGTTCTAAAGTAAAAGCATTAAAAATAAAAAAAAATTAGTATATGAAGTGGTGCTACTAAAAAAAAATTAACTAATTCGTTACTTAACAATAATTAGAAAAGTAGAAAAATATATAAATAACATTTTGGTGCTCTGCAATTATTTTTAATATAAAAAAAAAAAAAGAACTACAAAAATTTACAATATATATATATATAGAAATATAAAAAATCTGTTACCTAATATAAATTAGAAATACAATCAGAGTAGATAATATAAATAAAAATTATAAAAAATTGTGTTAAAATGTGTTAAAAGGAGCATTTTATTGAAATATATCTCTTCTAATTAAATAAATTAACTAAACACGAAAAACAGACACGCAAAAGGAATAGTTGTTTTGAAAAAGTTTAAATATTTTATAATAAAAACAAGAGATTCTGCACTTTACCATAAACTAGCAACAAAAATGTCACCACTTATCCAAAGGATTTTCGTTTTGGCTGGATTTTTAATTTTTCTTAATCTTCAAGGTAAGTGTTTTTTTAAATGTTTTTTTTTTAAATATAAGTTAGCAGTTGTTGGCTATTAAAATAAGAATGAACACTTGTTCCATTTAAATTTTGTATTGCAAAAGTAATGACATTAAAGTGTGCGATTTCAAACAATATCGACACATATCCAGTTCCTCTAAAGTTAGAAGTTATTTGCTGAATATGAACTTCAAGGCGTAAAATGCCGTCAGCAATTAATTTAACAATCAATTTAAACCGAAGAAAAAATCGAATACTTTTTATCAAGCAGTATTTATATAAATTTAGACGTTAGATAGTAATTTTAATAGTTTAATTTTAAATGTATGTGGAGAACTTTTAGGGACTAACACTGTCTATACTTTTTTTGCAATTTTCAGGTACAGTCGGTCTAATCTGCTATGATTGTAACAGCGAATATGACCCCAGGTGCGGAGACCCCTTCGAACCTTATACAATAGGCGAAGTGAACTGCAGCAAGCAAGAACCTTTGGAGCACCTCAAGGATAAATATAAACCAACACTCTGCCGAAAGACAACACAAAAAGGTAAATGAGATTTTAATAAATTAATTTTTTTAATTTTTTTTTTTAATTTAAGAGAATGAATGCTGGAGAATCTTTTCCAAGACCAGTATTGCTTTTAAATGTATTTAAAATGAATTCTCATTTAATTTTGATAGTAGCTAAGTTCTTTTCTAAGGGTATTTTCCCTACAAAATGCTTAAGTAAAACATGAATTGAATTTGTTTTTATGAAAACTATACGATATATCGAAAATAATTTTGGAGCTTTATAAATGGAAGAACTTTAAAAATTTTGTGTTAGATGGGCGCCATTTAAACTCGTAACAAGATTATCTTAATTTAAAAAAAATAAGATAAATTTTTATAATATATAAATATAGCTCTCGCCATATCCACTATGAATTTTTCAATTTCAAAATTTATAGTGACTTTAATGACAAGTAGAATGCAGCAAGATGTTTTGAAATATATTAAAAATTGAATTTTTTACTTTGGCGCCTATGAGAAAAAAACTCGTTTCGAGAAAAATTCATTTATATTTGTATTATATAATTAATAAATCATTTTTCAGCCTAATTTACCGACATATCATATTTAATTCAACTTGAATGATTTTTACACAACATTCTTGAAATAATATTTACAATGAAACTATGACAAAAAAATACTGATGGGAGGGGAGGATACTCTTAAATTTTCGTTAGAATTTGTTTGAAATTTTTTAGTTTAATATTATATTTTTATATATATTACAGTGTACGGAAAGGTCCGCGTTGTCCGAGGCTGCGGCTACATTCCTGACGAGCGGGACGATAAGGAGTGTATGAAACGCTTAGGCACGCACGACGTCCAAGCGACTTACTGTGCCTGTACAACCGACCTATGCAATGGTGCCCAGAAAACGCTTATGATAGATAGTAACAATTTGCTAAGAGCACTGCCTTTAGCTTTTAGTCTAATGTTTGTAATGTTAACGCATTTTAATTCGATCACGATTCGAAATTTATAAATGATTATTATTATTTCATTGTTGCCTCGTTCTTTTTATATAGAATTATATTGTTTTCTCTCCCAATTTTATTTTGTATAGAGCATATTTACACACATAATTAAATATATATACGTATATATAAAATATTAAAGAAATTTAATAGTTTTATTAATTTCCTTCTTTTAAAATCTTTTTAAAATTTGTTTCATCTGAAGCTCCAGAGAAAGAAAAAAATCGATATTTAATGAAAATACGATGAAATAGCAAATTAAAACATAAAGAAAATGTTATAGACTTATTTTGTGAGTGAATTATAATGCAAGAAAAAAAACAAACAAAAAAAGTATTTTTCAATTTAGGAAACAAAAAAATAAAGTAATAATTATAAAGAATGCGATTATTAAAATATGTAAAAAAATAAAAGAAGAATATTTAAAGAAAACAAAATTATTTTGCAATGAAAGCAAATGAATACAGAAATATTTTGTTAAAAGTGTAAAAAAAAACAATTTTTCTTTGGTTGACTAATAAAAAAGTGTTAAATAATTATAAGCAGCGAAAAAAAAAGCATTTAATCAAAGTAAGCAAGCAAGCAAGCAAAAAAATTAAGAGAATAGGAAATGTATTTAAAAAAAAAAAAAAAATTGAAAATTTCTTTAACTAATAAGTAAATTGATGAAAGTGTTATTTATTTACCAGAACATATACGCAGAACGCATACATTTCATATTTATTAAGTATCAGTGGCAAAAAGCGTTTCAACGAAGCATAGAAATAGGTTTAAATATACAGAAAGTTTGCTTATTTAACAAAGTAAATAAATAAATACAATAACAATAAAATAAAAACATTTCTACTGCCTTTAACTTTTAGACAAAAAAAAAAAAAAACACAACTTAAAAATATATTTTATGTTATTTAGCAATTTCTTAATGTTCGGAGAAAAAAACAAGAAAATTACAAAAAACTTTCCATCAGAATAAAAATTTAATAATTCTAAATTAGGCAAAAAATAAGTAAACTCCAAAAACTCTGATGGAAAATTAAATTTCATATTCAATCAAAAAATAAAAATTATTACTTAAAAAGGCAAACATTCTGTATATGAGAAAAATATGCACTTATGTGTCAAGCACATTAAAAACCCAAAAAATAAAAATTATGATTCGAATAAAAAATTCAAATCCAAAAAAAAAATTCCTGCCTTTTTTAGATATTAGAGGAAAGATATCAAAAAATCATAAAATATATTCTGGAGTGAGTAAGATTTAAGGAGAAAAAAAAATTAAATAAAAAATAAAGTATCGAGAATTTTAATAGATGTTTAAAACCGATGCAATATAAAATCAAAAAAAAAAATATTAAGAAAACACAAAAAACATATTAACTTCATATCATCAATCACACATATTTATTATTCAGTTTCTACAGCTATTCTTTACGCACGTGAGACTGTCTTGAAAAGTATTTTCTTATTTAGTTTATTTTTTAAACTTTATAATTTACACTTAATATCGCAAGTTTAGCTTGATAATTGTTTTCTATTTTAGGAATTAAACAAAAAAGGGATTTCCAATGAAATATTAAGTAGAAAAAATGGGAAGAAACAGCATACTAAAAACAATCTTGTTAATTCTATAGGTACTGCTACTTTTTCATATCAGTCGGAAAACGAATTATTATTAAATACTATAAAAAGAACTACAGGTTAAATATAAATAAAAGGATCTATATAAACATAAACTATATATATTTGTTAACATTTCCGTAGAGACGAGTTTATATTTTTCGTTTTAACTTTATAAATTTTAAAAGTTATTTTACTTATTATCCACTGCTAGACGATGAAGTGTGAATAATATTAAAAAAAAAAGATATATTTTGCAATTGATAGGCTAGTTAAAATGTATATTATTTCTGAGGATGCTATTCATTTTAGACTTAAGTAGACAACGTATTCGAGCAGAAAAATTTATATTTAATCGAAAAATGGAGGTCTAATGCAAAGTACAATATTAGTTTTAGTTTTAATATAGCAATCACATTTTCTCAGTATGGCATAGTGATAATTTTTCTGCTTATTTGCAATTTAAAAATTGAAATTTTTAGACTGTTAGGTTATTGCACAACTTGAGGAAAATTTAATTTATCCTCATTATCCTACTGAAGCAATACTTTTTGGCAAAGTCTTCCTGCAGCTTAATTTATAAATTCCTCAAAATCAGCAGGCAATTGTTTAATTTTGTTGTCTTTAAAATATGATTAAAAAACGTAGAGGAACTTAAACAATAATAAATTATTCTTCCGTCCTTTAGCTTAAATATATATATCTATACATAGAAGAAAAGTGTGAATAACTTTCGTAAAAAACATATTAAGATTGATTCGTTTTACTATTATAAAAAAAAAAAATTACCTATGCCATACTGAAAATATTTTTAAATGCGAATTGTGTCGATTTTTGTTTTCATCTAGCAAAAACACTAGGGATTTTTGGCGCAGATCAATTTAGGAAAAAAAATTAGATACTAAAATTGTTGATTGTAGTTAATTGCAAAGTGTAAAAATATGATTCCAATCAAAGAAGAGGTAAATTCAATTTTTAATTTGATTGCTCATGAAAAACAGAATACATCTTCTGAATTTTACAATTTTATTTGATGTTGTTCTTTGGGATAATGCTTTTTTTTTTCTTTTTAATTAAACAAAACCAAAAATGGGATAAATGTGCGAATTTTAAAATAGAAAAAAAACTACACTGAAGTGTTCCAAAAGTCAGCACTGTAAATACCTTTAAGATGTGTTCAAATTAAAGAATTAGGAAAAGTTATAAATATTTAAAAGCAAAATAATAAAAGCCATGCAATATTGCTTAATAATTCATGTATTATTTTTACAATATTAGAATTTAAACTTGACCATATCGCTTCATATAATTTTGGTATTTTATTTTAAATAAATTAGCGCCGTTTTAAATAAATTTCTTATACAAAAAATAAAATAAAATAAGAAACCCTGCACTAAAAACAACCAAAATATGACCAAATCGTTACAAAATAGCGAAATTTAAATTGCACCTCCAAATCTTGTGCAATTCAACTAATAGAAAACAGACAGAAATACCAAAACGGGTTCTGAAACTTTTCTTTAAAAAGACAAAAGAATTATAAAGTTAATTACAATTTTGCACTTATGAATAAAAAATTCTTCTGGCACAATTCGTGAAAATTTTAATTGTCAACCAACACGAAGCCAGAAAATAGTTTTGTCTACGTCAACTGGATTTTTAACGTATAATAGAAAATGAAAATAAAAATTTAGACTAAATGTAAAAACAGAAGAAAACCATAAATAAAAATGTGAAGACTTTCAGCAAAAGTTTCATTTTACTAAAATACAAAATGAGAACGACTAATCTGTTTATATCAGGCAAGATAATTGTGAACAGAAAAACAAAAAACTGCTTGCAAAATATAATACATATACATAAAATTTAACACAAAACATTAAAATTAGAGAAAAAAAATGTGTTTCAAAGGTTCGTAAGTGTTACTAAAATAAAAAACTGGTCAGATGCTTGTGATAAGTTTTGAGCTTATGCAATGTTAATAATAAAAAAAGTTAAAAGCAGGAAAACACAACAAAATTAAAAAAAGGAGACAGCTGAATGGAAGAAATTGTAAAATTAAAACAAACTCATAATTATTATTACTAATATATGTAGTAGATGTGCGCTAGGAACTTTCAACGTTCACTCTACTGCCTCACAGCCTAGAGTATGAGGATTAAAAACTAATTAATTTTTTATAATTACACAAAACACAACCTGCAACTAAAAAATGTGAGAATTTTACTTAAAATTATAAAAAATCTTTTTTTCTTTCGCCCTTAAACATTTGTTCAACACACTTTCTTTAAAGTGGCACAAGCCTTCGTGAACCCGAATTAAAGGCAAAATAAAATGTTGTTAGCTACCGCTTATTGCAAATTTTAAAAACGAAAAACAAAAACTATATAAGGCAAAAATATACCGACAAAAAAATCAAGCTACTCGAAAAAATCTACAAGAAAATGTATCTTGAGTTAAAATATAAAAAAAAAAAAAAATATATAAAAAAAAAAATATGTGTATGTACATATACATAATATTTTTGTATACGTATATATGTATATACATTTATTTCAAGAGATATAGTGCCTATTTAAATTAACTTGAAGAGAAGGACACAAAAGGAAGTTAAGAAAAAGTTAAAAACTAATCAAAGACGTAAGATTTCGCTTAGTTAAAATTCAAACAAAAAAATTATATATTATATATATAAAAAAAAAAAAAAAATTCAAGAACATGTAACGTTTTCAAAAATCTTAGAGGAGATTAAATAAATTGTAGGTGCCACCTACGCGGTGCACGCAATCAAAAAATGAATAATAAAACTAATATAAAAACTTATAAAAAAAGAGCAAAAATATATTTCGCGAAAAATTTAGTTTATTTTTTTTTTATTTTAGGGTTTTAACATTTATTTTTAGGAACTCATATTAATTACAGTAATTATAGGAAAAAAAACAAAAAATAAAATGGCGAGACGTGCATTTAGACTTAAGACGGGCTTGTAGTTTAAAAACACAAAAATTATAACAAAAATGAAAATAAAAAATTTAAAATGAACATTTTGTATTTATTTCTTCAGTTGAGGCTGACCTCGAATCATTTTATCCAGTTTAAAATTCTCTTATACATTTTAAAACGAATCGTCAAAAACTAGAAACAAACCCAAGCAGAACTGGGTCACAATCAATCCTTTAGGAATTAAACAAAAACAAATAAAATGGAATTTCTGTCAACGTGTAATCAATTACTATTTATTTGAGAAATTGAATTCCATCTTTTGAGCTGATTCTAAGGACTGTCTAAATTCCTTTTTCGACTGGAGAAAACGAAATTACAATTAAAATTTCTTTTAATGGAATTGACGAATAATTTTAGTCCATTACCAAGTAGTTGACCATTATCAATTACCAATTGCACTTCCTCCTAATGAAACATTTCTAGTACTAAGGAATTCAACATATGAATAAAAAATTACAATTCCAGCGAATTGTAATGTAATTGAATTTCCCTATCTCTACTTTTGTGATCCTACTGACCAATTTGTTATTGTGTTAATTTTTACATAAAATGTTCACTCCAGGTCCCCAGGGTGACGAAAAATATTTCCAGGCATGTGCATCATCCAGCCACCTTGTAATCTTCTCAAATTTCATTACGAAAGATATCGCAGTCGAGCGGGTTGTTGGACCTTTTCTTTTTGTTATTATCACTGGTCCACAGAGTTAATTCGCAGCATCCGATCATCTCTGTCTGTCGGAACATTTGCATGCTACAGAGGCTAGATACAAGTTTTGGGGATATTCGTTTAATATGCAAAATTTGATTTTAAACTATAAAACTGATCGGAAAGAAGAAAAACAAAAAATTCCATAGGTATGTATTTTTAAAAAAGAGCTACGATCTTTTTGCTTCCTCTTTTAAACCAGTCGCCAGCGGCAGTAATAAAAATGATAATGATGAGGAATACGATGATCCACAGTGATGATATGGGTGAGACAAACCCGCGAGATGATCACAATCCGCGATCCGCAGAGTATCTTTTATGACTTTTAAAAGGGGGCCTCTTTCAACGTGTCGCTCTAATCAAAATCAGTTTTCTGCAGTCATCGCCGCGAGATTCATTTATTTGTTGTCCCCCCACAGAATAAAAACGATGCAAAGATAAACCATTATAAGATACATATGTATATATACGTATATTATTTTTCGTTTGCTACAAATTTTATGTCGCTGCTCTTTCCGGTTCGGGAGGGGGCTTCAAGAGAACTTATGGTGAATGCCACATAAACTGCAAAATATATATCGCCAACATAACTTTTTATGCGGGTGATTCAATTTATTTGCCATTTTAACTAAATTAGCCTGTGATTTAAAACATGACTTTTGGTGGCATTTAAATAATATTATTATTATTGTTTAATCATTTTTGTTCCTCTTTTTGTCCACTCGCCCCCTTAAAAGTGATCGGTATCATATTATCGGAAGATCGGTGCAAAAAATAATAATATAAATAAGAAGAGAGTGAAGCTGACTGATCAGGTGTTAGTTTTTATGGTTGATCAGTTCTTATCTTATTTATTTTTATAATACATTTGATGATCAGTGGTTGAATTTTATTAGTAGCCTTTTTTTTATTGTTATATGTTCTTGAAATGTTTCTTTTCAATATCGTGATCGTGTAAAGTGTGACCCCTTCCCTTCGGCCGTTCTCTCACGATCCATTTAAGATACATGTGGATATATCCGTGTGCATGTGTAAAGTGCTTTTAAGGTCTTACGCGCGCCGAGTGATCGTCGCATTATGCTAAAGTGGTGAACTCACCGAACGATCGAGCAAACAAGCTATAGAATAAATTTGTGGCTGTATTCCCTTTCATCGCATTAAGTTATTTATTAAGTTTTAACTACTTATGCTCTCTTATATTATAATTAAAAGATAAGAAAACTTGTCGTCCACCCTTTGGGCAGCTAGATCACTTCTTGTATGATCACTGATCTTACAGAGAAAAAGAGATAGACAAAAGCATAAGACCACATGAAGACAGCCCCTAAGACTGATAATGTTGAAGATCACGGTGTAGAAAACGACAAGGGGGAGGTAATCGTTGTGTAGTAACTTCTCTACACCGTCAATCTGACATACATTCTACTGTGCATGGCGTATTTTTTCCGGTTTTTTTTTTTTTGCATTTTACCTCCAATGAAATACATTGTTCACAAAAATTCAATAAAATAAAAAAGAGCATAAAAAACTACATAATTAAGTGACAAAAATTCCAGTGAACTTTACTGAGTAAGAGGGTCTGTGAGCTTTTAACGCAATGTCCCATAGGAAAACGGCGCATATCGAGTGTGGAACGGATTAGAAGCGCTAAAAAGAAAAAAATTATATAGTTATGTGGATCACAGAATAGATACAAATATACATATTAAGTGCTTCATTTCGATTAGGATATATATGTATATATATTTTTGTCCGAATTCCACGAAATTATGTGAATAAAAAAGAAAATAATAATAATAATAATAATAATAGTGGTGATTTTAAATAAATAAAATATAAATACAAAAAAAGGGGTTGTTTTCTCTACAGTTTGTTTAATTTTGTTGTTGCTTTGTTCTATGTAAATTTTTTATGTTTATCACTTTATTTTGTTGATAAAAATGTGTGGCTGCCAAAATGACGAACACAAATGGATATGGATTTCCTAACTGATACAATATTTCCTGAATACGGTAAGCTTTTTTATTTTCTTATATATTTTATTAAGTTTTTATTATATCATTAACACTCACGAGAAATTTCTTTTCTTCCAAAATTTCCATTTATCGATAATAAAACAACTTTTTTAAAAAGTTACTTAATTTTTTTCACATATTGTGAAATTATACAGCTAATTATTTATCAAAAAAAAAAGAAAAAAAAAATAAGTAAAAAGAATGATATGACCCGGGCAAATCCGAATTTATCTCAAATTATCTCAATACTTAATAAATATAATAAAATCGACCAAATCATACACTGGGTGTATGTAAGTATCATTCTTTCTTTGGATATTATCTAATAAAAACTAATCCCTTATCATAAATTTCATTATTTGCAATATGCTCTACGTTCTACGGGTCTAAATAGCGAAAGAAAAATTTTTATTCTACCCTTCATAAATTTCCACAAATATCCCATACATCAAATACTCTGCTTATAATCACTCGTATAAACTTCAGGGCATACAGCAAGGAGCTTAGGTAAGCTTTTATAAAGCTTTAGAAAACAATTTCCTAGTTTGAGTTTTTCGACATGTCCAAATCAGTACAATTATTTATGAGGCGGGATATACGATTTTTGCCTATGCGTCCATACATCATACACCCTAGTTTTATGTATCCATCATAAAATCTTCTGAGAATCCAAAAAATGAGTTTTTTTCATAATGAATTTTACCCGTTTGGATGAAAATTCGAAAAAATGGTATTAGATGACTTGACCTTTTTAATGAAAAAATGCTTTTCTGGACTGTAAAATCATTTCTAATTGTTGAGATTTTGTGGGGACTAAGTAAACATGATTACCTTTCCAGGAAAAATAAAATCCCGGCACATCCCGAGGGAATATTTTGAGCCAGAGGGGCTGGAACCTAAATTTTACCATTCTGCAGATTTTGGTTCCCTGTTTCTCAAAATTTTCTTACAGAACTACCCCGATTTTAAACTTGCTATAGAGCTGGATATGTTTTGCCAGCTCCCAAAAAATATCCGGATCCTGCGATTTTTTTTTAAAAAGTCTTGTAGACTATTTTCACTCTAATGGGACCCTGGTGGAGAGTTTGGCAGAAGTTATCGTTCGTATTAACGATTAAAAATTTATAACGATAAGAATTTGCTATTTTACCCTAATACAAATCCTTTCCTTTGGAACATGCAAGTAAAATGATAATTTAATGGAAATCTAATCTCAATTCATGTAATAAACACAACATAAATGGACAATAAGGTCAGAAAAGGCAAAACATGATCTGAGCTTGTGCTGTCAACATAAAAATCATAAGGGTAAAAAAAATCAACAAATAATGCCAGCTAAATACAAATAGTAACTCTCTTTGAAATATATATATATATATATACATATGTAGATATATATATAGTATACATAAAAAAGAAAAAATTGAAATTTGTGAAAGAGGAAAAACAACAAAACAACGGTAGCGCGTATTCTGTCTCTTCCCCGATTGTTTGGTCAATAAAAATTGAGAAAATCCCGAAACGGGCAAATCTGAACGTCGTAACCAACCCCTAAGAAGGACAGTGGTTGTGTTTTCAATTCGGATTACCTTTGCCTCTCGTTAGATAAAAAAATAAATAAAAATAAATACTACTAATAAAATATCGAAAAAGTCGATTCAAAATTTTTTTCAAGTATAAATTTTTGAAAAAATCTAAATTCAAGCGTAAATCACAGTTTTGGATTTAACGAGGGAAAGTAAAAGTGCCGTGTGTGCTTTGATCGTGAGAGTGTAAATTTGCTCGAAGGATAGAAGAAAAGTGCTATATTCTCAAAACTAAAAAGTGATGTCATTTCGAAAATTTCGTATAATTTTAACTTTTGAAGATCTCAGTTAAAATTAGAAAAAAAAAAAAAACAAATTAATAGGACATTTCTAAGGATCAAGAAAAGATAGATAAAATAGTAAGAAAAAATAATATCAAACAAGGACAAAAGTATTGTAAAAAATATTTCTGTTAAATGCACGATAATTCCACATTTTAATTAAACCGAGTTTAACTATCATTCGCAGTTCTATGTGCCCTCCCCCCTTTAAGCCCTACTTAAGTCCCATAAAATGTTATGGGGCAGTAGAAATTAATAATAATTAATTGCTAACAAAAACTTCAACCATCCAAAGCAAAAATTGCATTAAATGGGCGGTTTAATATCTTTACAATTTTATATCGTTTTTCTTTTCTAACATTTCCAAATTTCACTGTTCTTTCGCTCTCTCATTAAAACAAAAAAAAAAAAAAACAAAAAAAAAATACAGACAACAAATCAAATCAAAGGCACTGCAAATGCAATTTCGTGCATTTAACAATTTACTTAAGCGGCGGCGGCTGCATCTTAAAAGCGAATAGCGAAACGATTAAAAATACTTATAAGGGAATTCATTTTTTTTTCGCGCGTTTATTTTGTTCGAGATCTTACGTGCGATCAGGTGAAATTATTATGTTGGCTTAAACGTTCTGCTGATTTTTCAAAATTTATTAACTATTTTTTAGAGGCACCAGTTCCTTTAAACGAAAAAGTGTTGTGCTAATCTTACAAAAAAAATAATTACTTTATAATTAATACAAGTTAAGAGTGAAATTAAAAAAACAAAAACAAATTCGAAATTCATAAGTTAAAAGTAATAATAATTAAATAATAAACACAATTCCTAAAGAGCCTAAAGTTAAAAATTTTTGCAAAATTAATTTTCTCCTAAAGAACCAAAATTTTGAATAATAATCCAAGAAAACAATTATCAAAAGAAGAAAAAATGCTCAAAAAATTCCGAGGAATGTACTATTTACTATTCACACTCAGTTGAGTTATGCATATTTAGAGAAAGTGCTCTTATAGCAAATTTTTGGAAAAATAAGTTCTTTCAAAAAAAAATAAACATCAACAACAAAAACAAACACAGCTAATAATTTTAAGAGAGTATTTCGTGCACTTCACCCGTTCTAAGTAATCGACATGGAATATGCCAGAACTATAACAGGTAATCAAAATAAGAAATATTTTTGATTTGCAAAAATCGAAAAAATGAATAAAATTTGTAAAATAATGGACAATTTTTTTGAGTTTTGCAAATTGAAATTGAAGATGTTATATTCTTTTTCCTGTAGTTTTCCCTAAAATGCAAATACAGATAATATGAAACTAGAAAAATAGCAAACCGATAAGACGTTTCTTTAAAAAGGGAAAATTGCTTTCATTACTTTCTCGTTCAAATATCCAACAATAGAAGAAAAAAAACCTACACGAAGACACGTTAAATATCTGATCATAATTTTTTTTTAAGAGATGGAATTTGCTACGCTTCTTTACATCCCCCATATGAGTAAATGTTTTAATTTTCACATCTGAAGAAACAAAAGATGTTCACCATCATTAAAAATCATGCAAACATCTTCAACGGAGCAAAAAAAGCCTTTTCCTCTCACATCGCATGTTTTGTTTTATATTTCTGTTGTTTTTTTCTTTTTCTCTCTCTTTCTTCAAAACAAAATTGCCGTTTAACAGCCAATCAAACAAGTTTATCTAATTCATTAGATCACGGTTAAGCTTGACTTTCATTTGAAATTTGTTTTTATTCGAAAAAAATACAAATTCTTATCTATAACTTTCCCGAGCAATTATCAGCACGACAATGCTATACCACCCGCTACATTATTCATCTATTTAATTGTTCTATTTTAATAGTAACATTATTGAATTTAATTAATTCAGTTTATTGGCGCGTAAGGTGAAGTGCTTATCAAATTTTGCGGGGTCGGATATGAGGTAAAATTGTTTATGACCCTCCCTCAACAAAAGGAAGATGAAAAAAAGGAAAAAAAAACATATCTAAAAGTATCCGAGCCAACAAGCGGAAATTTGTTTAATCGATAGGACATAGCTCTTAATATGCGTCGTACAACTAACCGGATTTGTGGATGCATTAAGCAAACAAACAAACATAAGTCGTAAGAAAAAAGGTTACCTGAATAACATCGACCCAAAACCTAAAGGTCATGCATGCCATGTCCTCTCATCATAATTATGCTTTTTCTTTCTTTTATTCACAAATTCTCCTTCCCGAATTTATTTGTGGACCTCACTCCGACTTGGATGAAATTCATTTTCATATCATAATTTTTTTATTAATTAACTTTTTATTCCAAATTTAACTAAAAATTACCGCACCCTTAAGTACTTGTTTCTTGTTATATATCTTTACATTAAGGACGATCAGACTTCATAGGTGGGATTGATAATGAGGCGCTCGATTTTAGTCACTTGGAGCAATACATCCACGTTGCAGCTGGTACTGGAAGCGGTGGACCAGTCGCCCCAACAACAACACCAACAAATCAAACATCATCTGGTCCAGGTGGAGGCTGTGGATCAATTGTGACCCAATCTCACCTACCAGAAAGTCCCCCAGATTCTGGATCAGAGCCACCCTATAGTCCAGCTGATTTGCAAGGTTTAACGCTTGCAAGCAATCCGAACAATGTGACCCCATCTGTCTTACCTGGGGGTGGTGGTGGGTCAGGTAATGGCAACAACGGTAGCAACAACAACCCCGGAGGGGGTGGAAACAGCGGGGGTGGTGGTGGTGGTGGAAATGGAGGTAGTAATTCAACCGGAAATGTATCAGCAAATTCCCCTGTTAATGCAAACAGTAGTGGACCAGCGCTAACGATAAATCACAGTATTACGACAGTCCCCCAAAATCACGGAGGTACTACACCGCAACAGACAGATTTACCGAATGATATTACACTAACTGATATTTCTCAAACGACAATTGGGCTTAATGGGGTCGCTGATATCCACCATCATCATCATCATTCAGCCCATCATCAGCTTCTGGCAAATCACAGCCATCAGCAGCCGCCCCCACAACAGCAGCAACATGCGCTATATTTACGTTCGGATCAGGCACCCGAACAGCAAACCACCCAGGGTCCAGGAAGCACGATCACTTTACGAAAACATGGGGACATATTGCTTGGAGTCCATCAACCTGACCCACAATTGATCCTTTCCCAAGGACCTGTAAGTCACTTTGGAGATAAGCGAATAAATTACAGATAATTACTTGAGGCACCATAAGGTACCACATCAATATTTTTGCTTATATCGGCGTAATCTATTGTTTGATAAATCCCATAAATTATGGTATGAATCTAAAACAATATTAACTTAAATAAAAACAACATCAAAACGTCGATATAAGCGAATAAATTACCGATAATTACTTGTGGCGCCATAAAAGGCCACCGAATATCTTTGCTTGTATCAGTATAAATCTCTTAAATAATGGTATGAATCTAAAACAATTTTTGTTTTTCCCAATGTCTACGCAGGGCGTTGCTACAATGCTAGATCTTGAGCGTAGCTATCACAATCCACAGAATCTCTTAGCTGTTGGACCTGGGCAAATAAATACAGACGATTTGTCACGCTTAATGCCGGAAGTGTATAGTGCAACACAAGCAACAACACCCCCAATAAACATTCCAACAGTAAGAAATAATCTTACACCGGTACACTGCCGGAAACGGAAACTATCCCAGCCAGATAATGGCCCACCGATTGTAAAACCTGAACCTGGTGAGTTAGTCAGTTCGATTTAAAATTGATTTTATATTTTGTATATTTGCAATTTTCGATCAGGTTCCTCCCTAAGTCCCATATGCCAGCAACATCTTGATCCGGATTCGCCTGTTAGTACAAATCTTTCAAACATTAATTCGGCTCTGACTATACCGGAAAACAGTCTCGATAGTAGTGTCCAAAATCCGGATGGTACAGATCCATGTTCCTTGCAGTGCATACGATTTACACCCTTCCAGCAACAGAATTGGCATGTACTTTGCGATCAGAATCTTCAGGAGCTTCCTGTACCCCATTATCGTGTAGATGCTGATAAAGGATTTAATTTCTCAAATTCGGACGATGCTTTCGTATGCCAGAAAAAAAATCATTTCCAAATAACATGCCACGCCCAATTACAAGGAGCGGCAACATTTGTAAGGACTTCATCGGGATTGGAGAAAATCAAATCATTTCATCTACATTTTTATGGGGTCAAACTGGAGGCCCCAAATCAGACGATAAGGGTTGAACAGAGTCAATCTGATCGATCAAAGAAGCCCTTCCATCCTGTTCCGTGAGTCCTTCTAATTCAGTAATTTGGCTGCATAAAAAGATCGGTTTCTAAAATTGACTAGCTTAATAAAAGCAAATTGCGATACTTCAGATAAAAGAAGAATAGATACTGAATTTTCAAAAGCAGCTCATTTTTACGATATGAATTTATTTTTATTAAATATTTTAATCTTATTTATTTTTAAGGATCGATCTTCAAAATCGTCTGGTCAGCAAAGTGACTGTAGGCAGATTACACTTCTCTGAGACGACTAGTAATAACATGAGGAAAAAAGGTAGGCCTAATCCGGAGCAACGATATTTTCAGCTAGTCGTCGGATTGCATGCCCATACACATTCGGGTCACTTTCCAGTAGTTAGTCAGGGAAGTGAAAGGATTATAGTGCGTGCCTCAAATCCAGGACAATTTGAGAGTGACGTAGAACTCTGCTGGCAGCGAGGTGTTACGCAGGACTCAATTTATCATGCTGGTCGTGTGGGCATTAACACCGACCGTCCTGATGAGAGCCTTGTGGTACATGGGAACCTTAAAGTTTCTGGACATATCGTCCAGCCGAGCGATAGTAGAGCTAAGCAGGAAATTAGCGAATTAGACACATCCGAGCAGCTTAAAAACTTGCAAAAGATACGCGTAGTAAAGTATAGATATGAGCCTGAATTTGCTCTGCATAGTGGCTTGAAAGCGAAAAATGATAGTGATGATATAATTGATACAGGAGTAATAGCACAAGAGGTGCGAGAAGTATTACCTGATGCTGTACAAGAGGCTGGAAGTATTGTCTTGCCAAATGGGCAGGTTATTGAAAATTTTTTGCTAGTGAACAAGGTGAGTAAACAAAATCTAAACTATATTATTTTATTATATTTTATCCCATATATTTACTGTTTTTTTTTTATTTTTTTATTTCTCAAGGACCGGATCCTGATGGAGAATATTGGAGCTGTTAAAGAACTATGCAAAGTGACTGGTTCCCTTGAGACGAGAATCGAACAATTGGAAAAGATCAATTCCCGCCTGATGAGGATACAACAGTTGGACAGAAATCACAATTGTTCGACAAAAAAATGCAAACATATTATCGATGATTACGATGAAACCGGAGAGATATGCTCAAATAAAACGATACAATTGGTCATTATTGTTCTCGTTATTATAATGGCAGTCTGGTAAATAGATCTGTCATTTTAAGAAAAATATACCCATAATTAATACTTTACCCTTTCAACAGCCTTGCGGCAATATCAACTTTATATTTTGTTGAACATTCAAAACAGCGTATTTATACGCGATATGATCGTTATGATCGATATGATGTCAGTCAATATATCTCCGAAGATGTAAACGTTTTTAATAATAATCACAATCGTAATGATCATCGAACAGATAGGCGACATAATCAACAGACTACACATAAAAGTAATGCAATACTCAGTCCATTTACAAGCCGTCCTCATCAGAGTCCAATAGACCCGGGTCCGATTACCGGGATGGTGGACGATCATCAAAAAGAGCAACACTATCAACAACAGCAACACCAACAACAACAACAATCACAACAGAGAGAAGTAATAACCTACAAAGTCATCGATAAAGTCAGCAATTCAAAATTGAAGACTAATCTGAAATGGAGTCCTACAGCTGATGAGGATAGCCCTAGCAGTGAAACGTCATCAGAAAAGGTACCCGACGCCCTATTACCTCCACAGGATGTTGAGAATAATTCAATAGATGGCGACACTCAAAAATCAACAATAAACAATCGAAATAAGAGTTCAACCTCAAAAAATATAGTGGCCCTACACAAGCAACTAAATGATAGTACGCAAATTGAATCGAACAAAGAGATACATCAGATAACGAACAAAAGTCGTGCAGACACTGAAGATGCAGATCTTCAAAATCTCAGTAATACTAGCGATCCTGAAGATCAGCCTTTATATGAGGTGGGATCAATTTCGATAGTATCGAAAGCATTTACTGTACCTCCAGTTGGACTCCCAGAGCACTGTATTAATCCAAATAAGGAGATTGCTGAATGTCAGGTTAGCCTGCCCTATAAATATAGTATATAGTATATTTTTATAGAACTTTCATAAACCTTTTCTTGTACCTTACAGTCAGTGTGCTGTGAAGAAACAAATAACCTATCGATGCAAATTGCAGAAAGTGAACCGACAATTAATAATAGTTTTGAAACAGATTCAACACAAAATGGCTCATACAGAGGCCATCCCCTTTCGAGTCCTCCCCACGTCTCAGACCCCTCTGATCAGGCTGTTAAATCTATTATAAAATCGATTGTTAATGATGAACCACCCGTTGAAGTAAAAGAAATCGAACATATATCAGAAATAGAAAAAATTCGGCAGCATAAATTGAATGAGGCTAAAAGAAAAGTAACACCTGGAAGTAGAGGGGATAAACAGCAGTCACGTGATTGTGTTACAGTCACCCCATGGATACGATCAGAAACATTTAATGTATCTCTTGGCACTGAAACATTTTGTATGAATAGTGGACATAATACGAATGTGACTTACTCTATTCCGGTCTCGAAATTCATGAGAGAAACTAAAATTGAGCTACATTTTGGGTAAATAAAAATTGCTATTATTGATAATTTAATTCAATATCTTCTATTCTATAATTTTAGGGAATCTAATTTATTCCATTGGATCCTTTGTATAAGCAAACAACGTACATCACATGGTTACATCGCCAAGGATTTAGACGGGACAACAAACAGTGGAAAAATCTATTTAAAAAATCCCAGCAAATCAACATTTTACCTACACTTGCCCAGTTATGGTTTTTTTGAACATTACACAGAATTTAAGGCATCATTGGATCCAATTAAAGTAAGTCATATATATTTTTCTAATTTTTTTTTTTTTTTTTTTTAAAAAACCACAAAATATTACTTATAGAATGCCTGTCAGGAACAGCCGGATGAAACAAGCAATCTACTCCAGTACAACATTAGAATTTTTAGAGATTGTGATTAGTATTTTTTTAGTACTATATATAAAAAAAATAAATAAAAAAAAATATTTAAAGAAAACGAAGATGTTGCAGAAAAAAACTGAAGAATATATAAAAGAGGGAGATGATATATAGCAAAGAGGAAGAGAAGAAAATAATATCGTTCATTCCAAAATTATTAAATATGCAATTTTGATATTTTTATTCTTATTTATGTTGACTTTCCTCAAAACGCAATTAGGCACACATTTGGTTTTATGAAAAGAAAATTTTAAACGTAAATATATAATATATAAATGAAGGCCATGAAACAATAATATTGGCTTCCTCCTGTAAAGTCGGAAAATTCTATAAAATAAATAATATCATCCCAGCCCTATTAATTCCTCCTCCCAATCTCAATTCACAAAACACAACGAACATTTCAAGAATTAAAAATAAATTCTTTGGTTTAAATGCCCTTTTTAAATTTTGAATGTAAACTTCTTGTGCAATAAAAGTTTTATTTAAACTAAAATAAGAAATTTAAAATTTATTAATATTAATTTCTAAATTGGTTATTTACTGTTCGACCCATTTCCCTCAATGAGATGATGATTAAAGTTGCTGCAACCAAATTTATAAGAAAATATAGCCCCCTTAATAATTAAAAACTATTTGAGGATTTTTAAGATTTTAAAAAATTAGGTACTTACTAACAACTGAAATTTCCCTGGAAGAAAGTAAACCATTTGAACTATTAAAAAAACACTAAAAACTCGTAATTTTAAATTAAGATCAGGAATATTGGAGACCGTAGCACAGTTTGGACATCAAACAAAAGCTAACAAAAATTGCAATGTATAAAAGTTTATAAAGAGGGGAAAATCTCTTTCTTTCCGCAAAAATATTTGAATTTAACGGTAACCGTTTAACGCAGAAACGCAAGGATTTTCCTCCGATTATTATTTACACCACATCAACTAATATAATTCAGTAAAAAGGTAATTTTAAGGCTCGATAAAACAAAAAATATCGTGCTTCTTAAATTCTCCCACGTGAAAACGAACCGTTGCACCATTCTCGACCGGTGGAGATTATTCGTCGATGAAATTGAAATGTTTCGCGATATTTAAAGTTATACACAGAATTTACGTATGTTATGCGCTCGAACTGAGTGATTAAATGCACGAAATTATTTTTCTACAAGTTATTTTACACCGAGCACCGACAACACAGCAAAAGAAATCGTTTCGACATAATCAAACAAACACGTTCCGTCCTGTGACGTCCAAAAATTCGGAGGGGAGGCGTAACGGGAACAGAAGGCGGCCGATTCCACCAGCGGAATTTTAAGAGAGCAGATCGAGAAGAGTTGAATTTAAGATTATTGTAATATGCGGGGAGTTTTTTCGAAGAGATGTTTTAGAATTAAATGCACAAGAACCGAGCAACGTCCCAGCGGAACTGCTGAAATTCGAAATTGTTCCGTTATAATGCGGGGAGTTTTTTCGAAGAGATGTTTTAGAATTAAATGCACAAGAACCGAGCAACGTCCCAGCGGAACTGCTGAAATTCGAAATTGCTCCCGTATAATGTTGCTAGCAGCATTCTACATGTGGCTTAGATTTTGGGTGATTTATTCGCCGAGCAGTCACTCGTTATCAAAAAATTCAAACTTCTACTGATTCATTTTGTTAGAAATATATAAAATATATGAACGGGTTCTTTCTTTACAGGTTTTTATTTAATTTAGCACTACTGGACACCAACCTAGACTCAAAGCTTGGGTGCATTCCCTTGTGTTTTCCCCTTCCCACAGGTACAAAAAAATATTTTTTTAAAAAGGCTCCCCGGATCGGAAATAAACAGGCAAAAAACAGAAAAGTCGAAAAATCTCAATTTTCCCTGTTTTTTCCAGTACCTTGGCCACCGACAGTCCGAAAAAACAGAAAATTCCAGAGGAGAAAATCCAAGAATTTCAATATTTACTTTTTCCCTTGTATTATTTCTGGTCCATCAGGTAAAAAAATTGTTTTCTAAAAAATGGCTCCGCAGATCGGCTTTTTGGGTTAAATCGCCTCTTAGTATAATAACTAGATGATTCTAGGCAAAAAACAGAAAAGTCCAAAGGAACAAATTCAAGAATTTCAATATTTACTTTTTCCCTTGTATTATTTTTGGCCCATCAGGTAAAAAAATTATTTTCTAAAAAAGGGCTCCCCGGATCGGTTTTTTGGACTAAATCGACTCTTAGTATAATAAGTAGATGATTCTAAGCAACAATCAGAAAAGTCCAGAGGAAAACATCCAAGAATTTCAATATTTACTTTTTCCCTTTTATTATTTCTGCCCTCAGAGGTAAAAAAATTATTTTCTAAAAAAGGGCTCCCCGCATCGGTTTCTTGGCTGAATCGACTTTTAGCTAAATCATTGTAGGCAAAAACCATAAACGTCTCGAACAAAAATTGGAAAACATTTAATATTTGCATTTGGCTTGCACTTTTCCCGCCCTAAAAGATAAAACAATGATTTTCTTTCTTTCTTTCTTTTTGGAGGATGGAAAAGAATTTTTCGTTTTACTGAGAATCGTTTTATTAGGACTAAATTGCTTCAACGCTAGTTCTTTACAGTTCTCGCATAATAATCGATATATATATATATGCATATATATATATAGATATATATATATATACGTATACATACCTGCTTGCATACAATTATTTAAATTTCTTGTTATAAACAAACATATATATATACTTGTGTATATATTTATAAAGTATATAGAAACGTATCACATTGATTCCTTGAAAATAATCTGAATTTTACATTGAATGCTTCTTCCTAGCTCATTAAAATTTAAACATTTTTTTATTTAAAAAATAGTTCCTATTACATTTTTCCAGCAAATCGTTTTTTCTTTCTTTTTGCTTAACAAACAAAATCAGTGGTGGTTAATTGTTTGTGTTCTTTAACTATTCACATTAATGCATGAATTCATACTTATTTTCTTTAAAATGGCGTGTATTTTGCAAACAGACAGGTTTTATTATTTTAAAAATGGCTTTAATTTATTATTTTTTAAATATTTTCGAACCATCGGGGATACATAGGAGATAAAAATAAATATGTAGGAAGTAAATTTTAATAAAAAAATAAATAAAAATCCTCAGATGAATTAAAGGTGTGATTTTTAGTTGCGTAAGGTTTTTTCGGAGATAATTAATATATATATATATATAAACAATTTTTCGCTCGATATTGGCGAAATTTAAAAAGGGGGCTTTTTATTCAAATATTCCTTCTTTTTTTTATCACAAAACTTTCCTAGACACATTTTTTTGTTTTTGCGCATTTAATCTACAAATATCTATATACAATACAAGGCAAAAACAAAAAAAATACAAAATAATAATTAAATTAAAATGAGAAGGCGTTCCACAGGTGAAAGAGTTTAAGATATTGATAACAAATTTCGGGAGTTTCAGGGATTTTCCCTTATTATTTTAGAAGTGTGGTTCTCTAAGCAAGCTATATTATAATTATTATTTTTTTTTTGCAAATACTTCGACAGATAACAGCAATTCTTGACGGTTACTAGCGCCACATATGGCTGTGATTCAAATTACAAATAACTTAATAGTGTTAACCTGTTAGAACCCCTTAAGGGGTTTTTCATAACTAACTGTGCGAAAGTGTCCTCCGTTTTTTCGTTTATTTTATTAGAAACCCAAATTTACCTACTTACCCCCTCTGCCGGACTGGGCGTTGCTATTTTTTGTGCCAGATGTGCCCCTTTTCCCGCCGCTACTGCCCCCCGATGAATTTTTACTCGACTGTTGTTTGGTGTGTGTGGTAGTACTAGAAGTCGTCGGAGGTATGTTAGCATTATCCCCCACGACAGAAATTCCACTGTCCATTCCCGAATTGCCCTCCCGATCTTTTAGATCTCGACTTTCAAAATCCCGACTTGATGGCGCTGTTGTCGTCGAATGGAGAATATTCGCCTGGGGGTCGGATGGCGTCATTGGCTTGTTAGCATTTGCCTCCTTTCTGCTGCCATCTCTCGGTTTTTCTTCGCAACTCTCGTGGGTGGTCCCTGCTGCTGGTGGCGCCGCCCCTTGTACGACATTCTCATTCTGTGAGCTCGTCGGTGAGTCCTTCTCTTCGGCAATTCGTGGGAGGAGCTCCCCAGGCGGTTGCAGAGACAGTGTAAGAACGCTTGGTTGCCCCCCCGCCTGACCTGGAATATCCTGATGAAGGTGAATATGGTCTGAAGGTAGGTTAAAATGCTCCACGTACTTCTCCAGCGAGCTGTTTGGGGCTGGTGGTGGTGGAGGCGGAGCATTGGCTGATGATGACGATGGTAGGGCTGACGACGAGGGCAGCACCCCGCCTATTATACTCTGAGACTGTTGAGTGGGCGGATTAGTGACTGATTGAGACCTCCACACCCCAGACACGGGACGGGAATTTTTCACAACTGGAGGTGGACAACAAAGGGGCGATATAAGGGCGCATTTATTTTCTGCGCTCCGCGGATGGAGGCGATCCGGGGACAAGGCCCGCCTTAAAAGAGGTGAGCTAGGCTCTGCACTCTTCGGCCGAGCAAACCCCTTTTTCGCAATATTGCCCGTTGTCGCCGCATTCGGCAATCCGCCCGGACTGTACGATTGGGTGGTGTTCGAAGCGCCTGGCTGATGACCCACAGGGAAGGCGAGGGGTGAGGGTGAACGAGTGGGGGACGCTGGCAGCGGCGAGGGGGACGGTGTCCGGGCAAGCGGTGAAAGCGGTATATGACCTACAGATTTTCGACGATTCGGCACAGTACTTGAGGTCGTGTGAATATTTTTCGTGCTGGCCACCGTGGAGTGAAGTTTGTGCTTGAGTCCATGAAGGGTGGATGGACGTTGGTAAAGCTGCGAACCCCCGCCCGATCCAGTGGGTGTGTTCGGTGCAGATGAGGACGGGGAGCTCGACTGTGAGGAGTTCGATGCTGATTGATGGCAAAATGAATCTAATGGCGAGAGGCTCATCCGATTTACAGGCGGTGTCGTGAGTGTCGAATCGGCCGATCTAGTAAACGATTGAAATGATCGTGAAGGTGTTACCATTGTTGGTGACGATATTCCTGCAGCCATCTATTCAAATTGAGATAAATAAATAAAAACTTATACCTATTCACTTCGAAAATTCCCAAATCGTCAAAAACCTGGCAAAAATAAATTCTGAATGAATGCGTCAATCGATTTATAAGTCTTAATTATAATGAGATAATTTCCTTCGACTTACGGATTAAATTTAAAGTGACATCACCCCCTATATCTATGTGTCTTAGAGACGTTCAGATAAATTATGCGGCTTTAAGAGTTTTTTTTTTTTTTAGTTTTGGACAGTTTTCAACGATTTGGAACACTGTGCGGCAGCGCACAGGGACACAAAAAATATGTAAAATATTTACAATACCTGCTGCATTTCAGCAGATGCTCTCTTGCTGCTTATACGGCGAAATAGTGAAGTTTTTCGCTTCTTTTCATTATCCTTTTTCTGTTTCCTCTGTCGATTAACTCCCTTTTTCGCTAGTTTGCTCTGCCATAATTCGCGTTTGCGACCGCCACTTTGAATGCTTGTATGCTCCAGGGGTGTAGCGCGTAACGTTACATGTTCGCCCCCGCTGAGGAGTAGCTGCAGCACTTGTGTATGATACAATCCCTGAACAGCCTCACCATTAACGTGGGTAATCAAATCCGCAGGACGTAAGCCAGCCTCGAACGCCGGACTACCTTCGTCGACGGCCATCACAAGATGGTGCATTGTATAGAAGTCGGTGTCGCCGTAGTACACCCGAATCGTGTGGACAGTAAACCCAAAACCTCTCGGACCTCGACGAATTATAATTGGTGGCTTAAGGTTCGTTACGAGTGGCGAAAGTTCCCGACACGGTGAAGTATCTCGAGAACTAGCTGTGCTGGAGCCTCCACCACCAGGTGATTGTACGCCACCACTGGCTGCACCTGGAGCAGCTGATCCAGCCAATTGTGATCCATCTGCTGAACGAATTTCTAGTTTTGTAGTATTATTATTAATTATTAAATATATATTCTACACACCTGTCGACACCATGAGGGATAAGCCAAGTGCTGAAGCACTTTTTACAACTGTCCTAGATCTATGATGTTTACCATTATTAGGAAAAGAGGACAACTGATCGCCAGATCCTTCCAAAACGGAAGACGTGTCAATTGCACTTCCGGGCAGGGAAGATGATCCGCCGCCACTGCCACTTACGCGGGCATTGTCCGAAGAAGAAGTGCCACTATGCTCGTCCTCGACGGAAATCGAGAATCTAGGCAAAATATCTCGAGCGTGTGTCGTTTTGCGTTTTCGTTGAATCTGCGGTGATACGTCATCGCTATCAGTCTGCGATGATTCAGGAGTACTTAAATTTTTTCTTGATGCAATCGAAGATATTTGATGGGTATCAATCAATTTTCGACTTTCCTGTGTATTAGGGGTTGAAAATGCGGGTTGTCGCGAAACTACTGCCTGAATTGATTGCGTTGTAGCAGTTATTGTTGGCAGAGCAGCAGTCGTAGCAATAGAAATAATCGAAATTGGCTGGGTTTGGGTAGATGTATTCGCTACAGCCGTTGTTACTGAATGAACAAGAGACGAGGGACCGGGAAGTGATTGTTGTCGCAAATATTGATGAATAGATTTTATTTCCTCTCTATCGGGAGTATTTAGCAATTCCGGCAAATAATCAGAGTCTGGAGTTGATGGCAGTTTCAAGCTTCGAGCGGACGTCTATAACATTATTTTAGATTATAAGACGGAATACAGAGAAAATAGAAAAAATTAGCTTGCTTACATCAATCTTCCTCAATTCAGGGGTAGTGAGCACTTTACTCAGTTCTAAGCTGCTATTGTCGTCAGATGTGTTCGTAGAGGTAAGGCGGGACCAGGAATAGTGCTGTTTGCGATACTGCGGCGAGTATGAACTGAACGATCCAAAAACGGGTGTGTCGTCAGTATCGTCGGTATCGTCTCCTCCTAGATCATGGTTATACCGATCCATACGAGCTGTACCACAATAAAATAAAATCAATTTAATTTCCATAAAGAAATGCACTCCAACATTCTTTTATTAAGAAATTCATATTTTAGCCCCGTCAAAAAAACAGTCTTATTCAGCTACTTTAGAAATAAAGGTAGCTAGATTTTCCTTTTTATTTTTATGTATCTACTTATCCTACCACTAATTAATTTCCGTAGGAAAACTCGCTCCAACAGTTTTTATTCAGATTTTCATATTTCAGCCCCGTGACCAAAACAGTCTTGTTCGGCTACTTTAGAAATAAATGTAGCTAGAGTTTCCTTATTATTTTTATGTATTGACTTTTCCCACCACTAATTAACTTTCGTAGGAAAACCGCTCCAACAGTCTTTATTAAGAATTTCATATTTTAGCCCCCGTCAATAAAGCAGTCTTGTTCAGCTACTTTAGAAACAGAGGTACCTAGATTTTCCTTTTTATTTTAATGTATTTACTTATCCTACCACTAATTAAGTTCTGTAGAAAATCCCGCTCCAACAGTCTTTATTAAGAATTTCTTATTTTAGCCCCCGTCAAAAAACAGTCGTGTTCAGCTACTTTAGAAAAAAAGGTAGCTAGATTTTCCTTATTATTTTTATGCATTTACTTTTCCTACCACTAATTAATTTCCGTAGCAAAAATCCCTCCAAGTCTTTATTAAGAATTTCATATTTTAGCCCTCGTCAAAAAACAGTTTTGTGCAGCTAGCTACTTTAGAAATAAAGGTAGCTAGATTTTTCTTATTATTTTTATGTATTTACTTAGCCTACCACTAATTAATTTCCGTAGAAACGCTCAATCCAACAGTCTTAATTCAAAAATTTTTTAATATTAAAACCAGAACAACCTTTTTCAGTTACTTTAGAAATAAAGGTTGTTAGTCCTGATTATTTTATTTACTTATTCTAGCGCTAATTTATTTCCGGCCCTGGACATAATTTTTTAAATTTTTACTTAGGGGCTACTCTAAAACAATCGATAGCAGAAAATAAATTGACTTACTATCAAAGTAGCTGGTATCATCCTCGTTAGACAGTTGAGGGACAAATTCGGCCTTCTGTCGAAGCAAGGAGTTCCAGTCGACACCCCCAAAATAAATGTGCTCCTTCACTTCATGCGATCCGCCTGTACCCAGACGGTCCCGAGGGTTCTGCTGGAGCAATTGTGTAATCAAATCTTTCGCTTCGGGCTGCACAGTCCAATCCTCGTTATCTGGCCACTCGATATCGTCATTTACTGTGTGTGCAAAAAGTTCCTCAGGGGTCTCACCGAAAAATGGAACGCACCCGATTAAGAATTCATAGAGAATGATTCCCATGGACCACCAATCGACGGGCTTCCCGTAACCCTGCCTCAATATAACCTCCGGTGCAATATATTCTGGAGTTCCGTAGACCTGTTTATCTGAGAATTGTCTCGTCTCGCTGTCGATGTATCCCTCGTAAAGATTCGTTGCGAGCGACATTAATCCCATTTTCGACAAGCCAAAATCGGTTAATTTAATATGGCCGAGGGCTGTAATCAAGAGATTATCGGGCTTCAGATCGCGATGGACAATCCCATAGCTGTGCAAATACTCGACGGCTAATACTGTTTCGGCAAAATAAAATCGCGCCATATCCGAGGGTAGAGGTCCTATGCTCTTTAAAAGTGTCGCACAGTCGCCGCCTTCGACGTATTCCATAACGAGACAAAGATGCTTTTTCGTCTCGAAACTGCAGTACATGCTGACGACGAAAGGGTTATCAGCAAAACTGAGTATGTCCCTTTCAGCGAACACCTGCTCAACCTGATTCCTCAGGATCAGATTATTCTTATTAATTTTCTTCATAGCGAAACGCTGTCTCGTCATTTTGTGCTTTACAAGATATACAGCCCCGTAGGCCCCATTCGAAATTAGCTTCACAATATCAAAATCAGATTCGCTCGGTATCTGCTGTATAGGGGGCTGTGATGCAAGCGGAAGAGATTTTTTACCGCAGACGGCTCCATTTCCACCTGAAGATTCTGAACTACTTTCAGGTGGAGCAATTGCTGCTACAGCAACAGTGGCCTGAATGCTGCCCCCTGAGGCAATGGGTGTACTCCCCTTAGGAACAAGACTAGTGGAAACAATTTGCGACACAGCTATGGGTGGGACACTAGAAGTACTGGGAACAATTTCAGACGTCCCAATCTTACACTGCTCCACCCCTGGAGGTACGACTAGAACTGTTCCCGTCTCCCGGAGCTCCTGCTGTAGTTCAGCAATTGGATCCCTGTTCAGGCCGAGTTTATGAATTATATACTGGGGAATGTCCGCCTTAATCCCTTGCAGGCACTTTGCTTGGCCCTCAGCTGCTTCTAGCAAATGATAAAACTCCTCTGGATCGAATTCTAGACATTCGAGAAGCCTCGCTGGACGCGATATTATCAGAAGTAGCTTCTTAATAACTCCAGTCAGTTCGGCAGCTGCCTCTGGAGATTTCTCTTTCGTTTCGAAAAGCAGTCGCTCAAGATTTTCGCTCATCTCGTAAAAATATCGGCTGGTAATTAATTTTGCATGAGATTTATGAAGACAATCCCGGGCCATTTCCAGGACTTGATGATGCACAAATCTGTGTTCAGAAGGAACGTTAGGAACAATAATTTGTTTAGTCAATTTTTTTAGGGCCTAAACAATAGAGTAACTGATCCGATTTAGATAGAATATAGAATAATTTCAAGAATATACCCAAGCGAAGTGACTGCTTAATTTTTTAGGATTTTCATAAAAATAACTGCTTGAGGATCTGCTGAGTAGCTGATTTCATATCTCTCTAAAATTTTCGGTTACTGTATTATTTATCCCTACTATCGTTAGCAAAATATTCTAACCTGACTATCGGCTGGGAGTCCCGAAAACTGCCGCACGCCGCATTTTTATTTTCGTTAATGAAATGTTTGAGGCGCTCTTCCATTTGTTGTGTAGCCTTCGGGAACCGCTCCTTGTAGAGCGTGTTCATGACGGCTATTTCGTTGTCGACAATTGGGGACCTGCTCGGACTGGAGAGGCTCCTAGAACGCGGCCGATGGAATGGGGACCTGCGTCCGGAGCTACCCCCAGAATCCTCCTTACCACTATTGCTCGCATTTGTGTTTTGCGGACTAGATGATTGCTGCTGCTGCTGCTGCTGGTGTTGTTGAGGGTTCGGTGGGGTGACGGGCTGCTGCTTTGGAAAATTTTGTTGTCCAGGCGAAGCACCACTAATTGAGGTCCCCATTACAGCTTTACAAGTTGCTAAGGGCGGTGTCGTGTGAGCGCATTGTTTGGGACACGTTCCGACACCTTGCGGATGATGCTGATGACCTTGATGCTGGGGACATTGACTGTCTGTGCAGGCGCTTATCTCATTATTTGAAAAATGGTGCGTCAGCATCCGGAGCTCATCATTCGTCGGCATGTGGGGCAACTGATGGAGGCGCTCCTGGCTCGAACACTGAGACTGATTTCATGAAAACAATTACTGCTTACTAAACTCATAAAACAAAAATATTTTGAAACTCCTACACCGAATTATATTATGTTTTGAAAAATTATAAAATCAAATATAAATTGAGAAAAAAAACGGAACCCTTATAAGAACGCGTCGTCTGTCTCACTGGAAGCACATATAATATTTGCTAGTAGCTATAACTTAAAATATATTCATCTGAAAATGTTAGAGTGAAGAAAAGGAAATGACCTATAATTTTTATTCCGAACGATACAAAATTTTATTAGGAAAGTACCTAGAAATCATAAATTCCCCAATCTATATTTATTTAAGGCTTATAATTAGGTACGTACCGACATGTTTGAGCTGCCCGGCGTTGTCCCATATCCAGAGGACGGCAGTGAAGCAACAGACCATCGGCGTCCATCGCCGCGGCAGCTGGAAATACGCTTCAATGGCACAAACGGGAATTGAATTATACTCGGCGAATTGATTCGCGGACTATCGACAGGACTAGCTGAGATGGGCGAATGAGATCTGGGGGAGGTGTTACTGATCCCCGTTACAAGGCTGAGCCGATGGTGGGCCACACCCCCGCCGCCGCAACGGACTGCGGCAGCATACGTTTTCCGATGCGGCACTGATGAGATTTCCTTAACGGTCGCCGAAAGCGAAGGAGCTGATTTCCCAAGGGTTGAGTTCCTAACACGAATTAAATTCGAAACTTCTGAAATCGAATAGAGCCTGTTAGCCGATTTTCGTGAATTAAATTATTCAAGGTGAATTAGATACCGTGTTCCAACACTATCGCTACATAAGTTGTAACTTTAAATTCTTTTGTTTTCTACTCAAACCATCATAACTCCTGGCAGTGGATGGTGCAGGATTATAAAATAAGGCTTGTTACACTTAGCCACTTCGTTAAAAGTAAAGCCAAATTAAAATAAAATATGCGATAATGTAAGAACGCGGCTTTCTGAATCACCCTGTAGAGAGAAAGAGAGATGAGCTTACCACTCCCTGATGATCGCAGCGAGTACGAATGCTGGTAGGAGGGCTTTCGAGGTATCACGTTGAAGTCCCTGCCTGGCAGGGAAATTGAACTTCCAGACAACCCTCCCGACGAGGATTTGCCTGAGTTGCGCTTAAACGACGCGGGGATCTCTTTGGGGGAAGATGTCGCTGCTATCGTTGCCCCAGCAGCCACCCCCGCCGCATTAGGCAATAATGAAACGCCTGTAGACGAAGAGTTTCCAGCACGAGACGACAGCGATCCCCCTGAACCTGAAGAAGGCGGAATTTCTTGGTCTGGATCGTCAAAGGTCAGCACTCGGGCCGAATGGACCGATTGTGGGCGGATCCGCAGAATGGAGGTGTGGCTTAATTGACGAATCGGAACTGGGCTGTTCGAGGCCGATTTGCTATTTCCGTGGCTTGGGGACGACGATGACTCACCCTCGCTCATTTTGGTAACAACAATAAATTACTTTTCTGTTTGTAATTTGTTTTTTTGTTTTTTTTTTTTTTGCGGGAATTCAAAATTCACCTCGGTGTGGATTGTTTTGCTAGATAGTTTTATCTCTTTTGCTATCTTATTCTCGTTTTTAATTAATTATTATATTCTTACTTAGAAAACTTGCTTATTCTGCTCTAAGTAAAAATTTCTCACCGCTACTTTTTTCTCTGTGAAAATGATTTCTATTATTGCACTATCTCCGGCAAAAGGTCTCTCTTCTAATTTTTTTGCCAAATTAGCGAACACTTTTTTTGGCGCCATTGCAATTTAAGGTTTTTTTGCTGCGTCTTGCTTTTTTTCGTATTACAGTGGCTACAGGAACTTATTTGTAGGAATTTTATTAATATTATAAAAACGTGCGTCTAAACTTCCCTTCGATATTTTCGCCCTGTTAACCAAAAAATACAATATTAAGAACAAAATCTTCTTTATTATAGTAAATTCAAATTAGAAAAATTTAGAGGAAAAAATTCAATGTTATTTATTTATAGACGATTAAGCGATATGCAAATATTTATTTGGTTAAAATTTTCTAAAAATACATTCACCACAATGATATATGGGCCAATACCTCATAAACTAATCGTTTCTCATAAATTTCATTAGTTGGAACATGCTCTACGCGTCAAGGTGATTCCAAATAGCGATAAACAAATTTGTATCCTAACCTTCTTAAATGTCCACCAATATCCCATACATCTAGTACTCCGCACTTATAATCACTCTTAAAAACTTCAGTTCATACGGCAAGGAGCTCAGGTAAGTTTTTATAAATTTTTAGAAAAAAATGTCCTATTTTGAATTTTTTCGACATGCCCAAATCACTACAATTATTTATGAGGCGGGATATACGATTTTTGCCTGTGCGTCCATACATCATACACCCAAGTTTTATGTAACCTTCATAAAATCATCTGAGAATCCAAAAAATGAGTTTTTTTCATAATGAATTTTACCCGTTTTGAGGAAAACTCGAAAAAATTGTATCGGGTGGAAAACACTTTTAATGAAAAATGCCCTCCTGGTGTTAAAAACGATTTTAAATTGTTGAAATTTTGTACAGGCTAAGTAAACATGACTACCTTTCCAGGAAAAATAAAATCCCGGCACATCCCGAGGGAATATTTTGAGCCAGAGGGTCTGGAACCTAAATTTTACCATTCCGAAGAGTTTGGTTTCCCGCTTCTCAAAATTTTTCTTCCAGACCTATCCCGATATTATATTTTCTAGAGAGCTAGATATGTTCTGCCAGTTCCCAGAAAACATTGAGGTCCTGCGATTTTTTTTGCAAAATCTGTGGCTTATTTTCACTGAAATGGGCCCCGCGTGCATTAATTTTTAGCCTAAATTTTACTATTCCGGAGAGTTTGGTTTCCCGCTTCTCAAAATTTTTCTTCCAGACCTATCCCGATATTATATTTTCTAGAGAGCTAGATATGTTCTGCCTGTTCCCAGAAAACATTGAGGTCCTGCGACTTTTTTTGCAAAATCTGTGGCTTATTTTCACTGAAATGGGCCCCGCGTGCATTAATTTTTAGCCTAAATTTTACTATTCCGGAGAGTTTGGTTTCCCGCTTCTCAAAATTTTTCTTCCAGACCTATCCGGATATTATATTTTCTTTATTATAGTAAATTCAAATTAGAAAAATTTAGAGGAAAAAATTCAATGTTATTTGTTTATAGCCGATTAAGCGATATGCAAATATTTATTTGGTTAAAATTTTCTAAAAATACATTTACCACAATGATATATGGGCCAATACCTCATAAACTAATCGTTTCTCATGAATTTCATTAGTTGGAACATGCTCTACGCGTCAAGGTGATTCCAAATAGCGATAAACAAATTTGTATCCTACCCTTCTTAAATGTCCACCAATATCCCATACATCTAGTACTCCGCACTTATATAGTAATCACTCTTATAAACTTCAGTTCATACGGCAAGGAGCTCAAGTGAGTTTTTATAAAGTTTTAGAAAAAAATGTCCTATTTTGAATTTTTTCGACATGCCCAAATCACTACAATTATTTATGAGGCGGGATATACGATTTTTGCCTGTGCGTCCATACATCATACACCCAAGTTTTATGTAACCTTCATAAAATCATCTGAGAATCCAAAAAATGAGTTTTTTTCATAATGAATTTTACCCGTTTTGAGGAAAACTCGAAAAAATTGTATGGGGTAGAAAACACTTTTAATGAAAAATGCCCTCCTGGTGTTAAAAACGATTTTAAATTGTTGAAATTTTGTACAGGCTAAGTAAACATGACTACCTTTCCAGGAAAAATAAAATCCCGGCACATCCCGAGGGAATATTTTGAGTCAGAGGGTCTGGAACCTAAATTTTACCATTCCGAAGAGTTTGGTTTCCCGCTTCTCAAAATTTTTCTTCCAGACCTATCCCGATATTATATTTTCTAGAGAGCTAGATATGTTTTGCCAGTTCCCAGAAAACATTGAGGTCCTGCGATTTTTTTTGCAAAATCTGTGGCTTATTTTCACTGAAGTGGGCCCCGCGTGCATTAATTTTTAGCTTAAATTTTACCATTCCGAAGAGTTTGGTTTCCCGCTTCTCAAAATTTTTCTTCCAGACCTATCCCGATTTTATATTTTCTAGAGAGCTAGATATGTTTTGCCAGTTCCCAGAAAACATTGAGGTCCTGCGATTTTTTTTGCAAAATCTGTGGCTTATTTTCACTGAAATGGGCCCCGCGTGCATTAATTTTTAGCCTAAATTTTACTATTCCGGAGAGTTTCCTAGTTTGAATTTTTTGGACATGCCCAAATCACTACAACTACTTATGAGGCGGGATATACGATTTTTGTCTGTGCGTCCATAGATCATACACCCAAGTTTCATAAAATCTTCTGAGAATCCAAAAAATGAGTTTTTTTCATAATGAATTTTACCCGTTTTGAGGAAAATTTGAAAAACTGGAATTAGATGACTTGACCCTTTTAACGGAAAAGTGTTCTTTTGGCCTTTAAAATGATTTGTAATTGCTGAGATTTAGTAGGGACTAAGTAAACATGACTACCTTTCCAGGTAAAATAAAATCCCGGTACATCCCGAGGGAATATTTTGAGCCAGAGGGTCTGGAACCTAAATTTTACCATTCCGAAGAGTTTGCTTTCCCGCTTCTCAAAATTTTTCTTCCAGACCTATCCCGATATTATATTTTCTAGAGAGCTAGATATGTTTTGCCAGTTCCCAGAAAATATTGAAGTCCTGCGATTTTTTTTGCAAAATCTGTAGCTTATTTTCACTGAAATGGGACCTGCGTGCATTCATTTTTAGCCCACATTTTACCATTCCGGAGAGTTTGTTGCCCTGTTCCCCGAATTTTTTCCTCCAGACCTAACCCGTTTTTTAACTTTCTCGATAGGTAAATATGTTTTGACAGTCAGTCCCGAAAAAATTTTGTGACCATGTAATTTTTTTTGTTTTTTGTTTTTTGGAAAATATCTATCCTATTTTCACTCGAAAAGTCCTTAAGATTATTAAACTATTTATTGGAATATGCAAATTCTGTAATGAGATGATACGAAAAGGTTTCTAACGCTTAAAATAAAAGGAGGGCAGGTAAATTTCTTAGTTTGAATGAAGGCAATTATTCCAGGTACCTAGTTTACTTGTTTTTCCTACAAGTCCGCATAAAAATACCTCGATTTCAATAGAGGCGGGTAATAGCTAACCTTCGGGATGATCAGAGAAAGGGTCTGTTAATTTCCAGAAAATGGTAATTTTTTTAAATTACAACTCTTTTACTACATTTGTGTTACTTTATACTAACGACTGTCTCTGACGCTTTAATTTTTTACGGTCATCGATAGTTTTAAGGACGCAATTTAGTTTTAAAAAGTGATCTTTTATTTATATTTTTTCGCCTTAATATTCTCGCAGTGCAAAATAATAGCTATCGATCACCTTCGAGTCGCTTCAATTGATCGAAAGAAAGGCATAAACCTGAAATTGAACGATCACGGCCGTCACCTTTTTAGCTTTAATCTCAGAAGTGCGTGGATACGGCGACAGAGTTTGTTACTTGCATTTAATTTATTATATTATTTACATTTACTGAATTGAGAAGATCTGCTTTCATGAATAGAACCAATTTTAAGCATAAGGACCTTTTAATGTTGATAAAAATAATCACTTGGATGGGATTATTTGCGTTATTTTAGAATGTTTCATTTAATTTTATAGTTATTCCTGAGCATTAAGTAAAATAACCTATCTTATTGAAAAATCGATTTTGTGCATGGAGTGCAAGTGCAAAGAAGGGGACAGTGTAACTTAAAACTTAGTTACTTTAGAAGAAGGGCACACACTCACCTTCGACAGATCACAACAAAAAATTCACTATTCCGCTCTATGGCTGGATTAAATAACTTTTTATATGGTTCATATCTTCTGGTATTATATTTTATTTTCTTTAGGTTCTTTTCAACTCATCTTCATCACATAGACACTGTCCTATATTATAAAAAAATTCATTATCACCGAGAGTGTTGGCAAAAAAGTAATAATAATAATAACAATAAACAGAACAGTCGCACGTCAAGTCCATCCAAAACTTTACTTCACTTTTTCCACTATTATTTTTTTAAGGTAACTAGCAAAAAATGCTACACTATTTAGAGTCAGACACTAAATTATTACTAAATTGAGCCTAGTCCTAGAAAATCTAGACTCACTAGTTGACTCCCTTGCGAGAAATGCAACAAATATAGTAGAAAATATTTAAAGCATTTGCAGGAAAATACAAAAGTTATTAATTAATTCGTATATATCTTTTTTTACTGGAGCAATGAAGGACTCTTATTGACTAATTGCACTAGGCGGCTAGACTGTTTCGAGTTGCTGCTCTTGAAAATGCGAAAACAAAAAAAAAATAAGAAATAGGTAAGGCCAAAATATATAATAAATAAATAAATAAATCCACTTCGTCTGATGCTTGTGTTGAAGGCAAATATTTACCTGGCCCTCAAAAAGAGTTAAACAATTAAAAAAAAAAACAAAGTAAAATGCTATTTTAATTATAATTTCGAAAACAAAAAATCGCGACTATATTTTTTCTTTTTTTTCAAGTACGCCTTCTTTGCAGCTAGCACTCAAAAATAAATAACTCTCGGCTTAATGGATTAATTTATCTTTTGTTATTTCTGTTTTTATTATTAATTATATAAGCGCACCACCAGACAAATTCGAGGCTCCCTTTTTAGGGGAGAAAATAATCAAAACATTCGGGAAAATCTCTCGAAAATCACACCGACCCGAGATATTTTCCCTCCGATGCGTTTATCCTTGTATTTAATTTTCTGTCTTTTATTGTATTCCTATCTCTGCTCTACTCTGTACACTGAAGTTGCATTTATTAACTAAGTGCTCTATTCTTCCTTCTCCCCCTCTACACACATTCATACAAAACGTTTTCTGCTCGATTCAAGATAAAATGGTGCACATATTTATTCAACGTCAGCGATAAAATGTCAAAACTCTAAACTTCCATTTTCCAATAACTACGCTGTACAGAAAATTTCTTCCAGCCTAACCCCGTCTTAGACACAGCTGACAGTTTAAGCCAGCCGTCAAATTTTGACATTTATCATTTTGACACATCAGTAACCAGAAATAGGGATTTTAAAGATGACTCACACTATTGGAAGTAAGAAAGTTTTTATGAAACATTAGATCCAATTTGCGATAAAGTTGTAATTTTATCTATTTAATTATCAAATAAATAACACACAGAACATAGCTGTGAATAAAGGTTTAAAGTAATTCAATTATTTACTATTTGAACTAAATAAAACCAATTGAACTAAACTTAACTTATTCCTTACCCGCTAGATGGCCATAGTCGTTTCGTTTGTGGCGTTTTACATTTCTGTAACTATTTGTTATGTTGGGTAGAATGTGTTCAGGTTCTTTTCTTTTGCAAAATTAAGGGGTATTACATTAAAATTATATGATTTAATTGATTAAAGATAAGTTATTATTAAATTTATTTTCTCATTATTACATCCTTGAGTTTTATTCACACTTAAAAACATCTTATTCACCTAGTTGTAATACAATAAAATTATTGAATTAAATTCCTTCACGTTAGTTAAAGGAATGTCGACCAATATACAATATTGAGGATAAAAAATGAGAATGGAAAAAAGAATCTTGAGAATTTGTCAATCATAAGGGCAGTTTCTCGTCCATAGCAACATTTATCATATTGTGGTACTGAAACTGATGCTCTATGTCCCCCGTTCTATATGAAAATATAAAGAAAATATTAAATTTATGAAAGATAAATTTAAAATTAACAACTTTAAAATCTTCGGCATCGTGTAGGTCCTCATCTGAATATCCTTTCATTGCTTTTGTGGCAACGGGTCCCATGTAATTGTTCACAACAGCGAACTCCATCAGGGAAAGGAAAACGAACACCGAACAGGAGGACATCCAGACATCGATAGCCTTCACGTAGGATACCGGCGGAAGCGATTGTTGCGACTGTGTGTTCTGAGTCGCCAGGGTTAAAAGCGATGTCACTCCGAGCGTGACTCGGGCCGGGATCGCTTCCGGCTTAATCCAGAACGATATCCAGGACATGACGACAATCAAGGCGGATGGTATATAAGTGTGAAATAAATGATAACCTAGACGACGTCTTAAATTAAATACAACTGCTAAGCATGTGAAATTACCTGTAGCAGAAAAAAAAAAAAAGATAGGAGAATATTACTTTAACATAGAACCCAATAATTAACAATACCGAGATAATTAAAATAAAAAATTATACTACTACTTTCTTTGCTACATATATTAAAAAAAAATTCAAAAGTAAGTTATGGGTAACATTTTCAAATTATATATATATTTAAGTTTGATTTTCTTTACCAGTGGAATATTCAATTGTACAATCCGTTGTATAATTGTTAGATATATCCAGTTGAGGCAGTTCTATTTCAGAATTAACGACAAGCGGATCAGTCATGTTCCAAATGAAGACTAAATCTTGGACTGTATGCGACACTTGAAATTAAATTCGAACAATAAAAGTATATATATATATATATTTTTCTTAATTACTGTTTTGAATACCATAAAAGTTTTTCTAGAAGCTATTAATAGAAAAACTAGCACTTTTTAACAATAAGTAATTTATTTTTTAGCAACCACTTTAATAATCACAAGACAGATAATGTTGGTGCCAGGAGTGGGATTCAAAGCCTTCTTAACTCTTTGTACTTACGACTTTCGATCATCATTGAACAAATTTGTGTATCATGTGGATACGATTCGAATTTCATCGCACAGGACAGTACCAACGTCAGCCTTGATATTTAGATATTGTATGAAAAATAAATAAATAACAATAAGTTTCTTTTATTAATTACTTGGACATGTAGAGTAAGGTCTTATCATGGTATAGCCAGAGATAATGATTTGGTATGCTCATTTCATGGAATGTCACTTTTTTAGCATTCTTAAAAAAGCAATCTGGTCTCCAAATGCTGTGTAACCAATCAACATCTAGAATTCGATATTCTTCGCTCATATTTTCTGGTAGACGAAGGCGTGGATCTCGCCAACTTTGCGCTAAAAAAATGTCTGTTACGTATGTCTGTAAGTATAAAAAAGAAGGAAAAAGGAACACATATTCGGGTATGATCAGAATTTTTACAAAATAATGTAAATAAAAAAAAAAAAATAAAAAATGTTTAAATGTGGGAAAGTAAATTTAGTTTTTATATTATAAATAAAGGCTACTCTACCATCGATTCCTCGTTGATTGAATCCAGTGAAAGAACGGTCACATGGAAGTAAACTACGGTCGGCTGTCCCAACAGTTTTGGCGCTCGATTTTTATCGTACTGCTTTGATGGTATGGGAAGAATGTCCGGAAGTGATAGACTAGATTCATAGTTTGATACAAGCTCAGCGCTTTCAGTATTATTTCTATATTTATACGAAAAACAAACGTAAAATCGTGATGGAAAAGCAAAATTTGACAAAAATTAAGAAAAATTAAAATATATAACCAATTTAAATAACAAAAACAAATTTATGCAACTATTGTGCGTTTTAGAGGGCCCTTATTCGGAAATTTATACTCTATTACTTTTAATTTTGAAAAGAAAATTGTTTCCTCGCAACGGAACTATAAGAATTGAGTTTACTACTCACCGGAAGCCTTCTGTTCAGTTTGAGATCTAATTGATATAAAGAAAGCTTCAAAGAAATTGGGATTCTGTTCAGAAAACATAATCACAGTGGCGGCTATAAATTGAAAATGAAACGCGATTGAAACCTTTTTACGTTATAAAACCAAAACCGCCAAAAACAGAAACGAAATGGTGCTATAGAAAAGTTTTTAATATGGCTGCCAGCGCTTTGTTAATATGGCCGCTGACAGCTAACTGACAGCTGTTAATGTTATTTATTATTTGAGTCTATTGGACCGGGATAACATTTGTTGATTATATTATTTTTGTGCCCAAATAAGATCAAAATCAATGACACAATAATGGCGATTGATAATTTTGCGAGAAATATGAGAAAAACTGAAAGAAAAATATACAAGCCACCGAAAAAAAATATATATGCTCCACACACATGTAATCACTCACCTATAGCCGTGTGCACATAATACAAATTGGACAAATTCAACACAAAACACGAGGAAGGCCACATACACATGCATTTGAGCGTTGTAAAGTCTTCTAGGCATAATTTTTCCTTTATAATTTGAACACTTAATGCATTAAGAACTTAGAACTAATTTGCTCGAAGCGGTAGCAGAAAAGGTAGAAGCAGTTGTATGTGAATAGGGCTAGAATGGCACCTCCAGCTAGCCTTCACCAGTCTAAATTTTATTCCCTTCAAGACCATTGTTCAATTGAAGGCTTCTACCACAGGATGTTCTATTTTACAGATTCGAATCGGCGTCGCTTCGTTCCCATTCAATTAGGGATTTAACTGGAGTCCATTGTGGACTAAACTATAAAATCCACACAATGGAAAAACTGATCGACTGATGGACATGATAAAAAATTGTAGAGCGCCGTGTATTTCGTCATTGGTGCCTCGATTCAAAATTTCCACGTTTTGATATTTTTTTGAGGGCACAAGGTCTTATATTTACTTATTGCATAATACAGTATCATTAGAAACAGCCCTAGAGGGGGAGCAAGAGGTGCTCCAATAGTAGTATTCCTATTTTTCGGCCCTTCGGAATTAAACCACGTTTATCTTTCACTGAACGAGGAAAGGAGGAGGCACGTGATCGGAAGCATCAACCCGTTTCTATCATCAGTAGTTAAAAGCACTTGCAATCCACCAGCAAAAAAAAAAAAAAAATTAATTAAATCCACACGAAAGGAATTTAAACTCTTTTTCAAATAGCTCTTCTTTCGAACTCTACGACTAAAGAAGGTGTTTTAATTGAATTTCGATTACTCCATGATCATATGATTTAAGAACAAATTAACAAGAAATATATATATATGTGAATTAGACAAAAGGTAAAAAATAAAATCAAGTTTTATTTTTGTAACTGAGTTTAAGTACGGTACAGTGCCCTACACAGCGACGAGACAAAAAGAGGTACTGAGGCTTCGATTTCATTCGAATCCAACTCGTCGATTTGATTCCCCTTTCAACACCCTTTGAGGTTTTAAAGTGGTGGAATCGACCTAGTAAACACACAACAAACTACAGCTCTTTTTTTCAGCCCTATCACCGTATTACATTGGGGAAAAATATACAAATAAGGGAAAAACAAAAATTCTGTTTCTTCTTATGAATGAAATTGCAACAGTCCCCAGTTCGCATTGGAAAGGTTTCAATTGCCTTAAGAAATTGCAGTTGGCTTACCACCCTCCAAACTCCGCTTCTTTACTGCAAAAACTTAGGCTCATCAGGGCAGTATTCAGGTAAGATATCTATAAAGGCATTTTAAATAATTTCTATATTGACCTGAGTAATTTTCTGACTAACAAAACCTAAAGGACGAAATTTGAACGTTGAAGTTCCACAGGGATCACCTTTAGGTCCTTTTTTATTTGTTATGTATAAACGATATGGGATAATGCAATGGGTAAATAAAATTAACTTAATTAACAGTCTTAAAAATTTATTTTATTCAGTAGATTTAAGTTAAACTCTTACTGTTTAGAACTAGTTTGCGCATTTCAAAAAGAATCAAAGTAACTGCAGATGCCGTGTTCAAACTTTCAACCCCTACAGCGAGAGGAATGTGCAGGCATGTGCCTTCGTTTCCTTGCTCTGCAAAAAATCTGAAAAGATATTAGAAAGTTTAGAATAAAATGAAATTGATATGATTATCTATTTACTCATAAGCTTTTTCACTGATCCCGTAGGTCTCACCGCCAATTACTAAAACATTGTGACTATCTGAGACCTGAGCATCGTTGTACGTTTCGATATTAAGACCCTCTGGCTTATTAGCTCTATCAATTTTACTTTCGGCGATAAAGAATCGGTAATTGTCCGGTAGTTTTTTGTCCAGGTCATCCCAGGTAAGACCGTATTGAATTTTAACCCGGAACTGTCCCCCACAGCCTCCTCTTAGAGCCTTAGATTCCCAAGGGTCGCAGCAACCCTTCAACACAATGACCTCTGCGCAAGGAATGGCCGCACAAGACCTTATGATGCTGCCTAGATTATTCGGTTCTCGAATGTTGTCACAAATCACAGTTATGGGTAGGGTAGGTGATTTTTTGATGTTTAGGGTACTATCATTTTTGGGGCGATCAAATATTGCCAAAATACCAGGACATGTCGACAGAGTTGACCAAACTCTGAGATCCTGCTGAGGTACTCTAATCAGGTTGGCTGCCTTAACTCGTTTTAGCTGATCTCGAATTAGGGCCAACTGATCTTTTTGGCTAAACAACACATAGCGCAGCTTGCAACCGCCTTCAAGGGCTTCTAAGATGAGCCTCCTACCCTCGACAATGATCTGATTTGAACTATCGCGATATTTCCGCGATTTAGCTGTTAAAATTAACCTTCCCAACATCGGATCATTCAATTTTAGTTTCGTATACTCTAAACCAAGTTCTGTGTCTTGAACAATTGGCGAGGTTTCTGGTTCACGCTTTTTAGAACTCTCAATTTTTTCATCTTTTACCAAATGCTTACGATCTTTTGATATTTTTACGGGCTTCTGTTGCCGGAGTATTTTATAACTGGCATCTTCCACTGGCTCTTTATAAACTACAGCACTACTATCACCGGCTCCAAACAATTTCGTCTCTATTTTTTCTAATTCCAATTTTTCAGCACTATCCTCCTCTCTAATAATTGCACTCCCCTGAACAGAATGTGTTGGAATTCGAGAATTTCGAAGATTTCTTCGAGAAACTACTGGATAACGAAAATACTGATGACCTCCAACAATTGTTAACTGTGTTGGCCGATATAATGTACGAACAAATTGTTTCAACATTTTAAACAAAACCCAAATTCTTAAGTCGAACCCCACAAAATCAACAACCTAACCAAAAATGTACAGATGCATGTCAAACACTCCTTAAGCAAGAATAAAAATTCCATCTATTGTCGGCTGCCTTTTAGAGAAGAAGAAGAAGACATTACTGGTTTAAAAATAACAGTTATGCTCCCATAGTCTAATAAACTCTAAAATAATAATAAAGTAAAAAAAAAACGATTTTTTAATTAAACGATTTCAATTTATTTCTGTCCTATAAATGCGCCAAAGAGCTTAAAGTACACTTTGCCATTAAAGTACAGAATTTTTGTATTTATTCAGTTAATAACAATTTCCTTTCGTGCAAAATCTGTAAATTCAGTCCGAAGAAATTTTGCCATAAAGATTCTGCATCGATCATCTCGATTGGAGAAATGATTACGTCCCTTGAGTAGAATATGTCCAAAAATGGAGGCTATAAGTAGTGGATAATCAATTAGTAATTAAAATTCCCAAAAAAATTTACTATTCTTTTTACCAATTTCACTGGCATTAAAGAGCCTCTGATCGATGCCTTCCCTAAGGAACATGCATAAATGAAGGAACACGTTCTTCCGGGAAACTGTGAGTTGCTGCAATAGTTGCAGACACTGGTCCAAAGATTCGGCGCGTATTAAATCTTCACTGAAGGGGTACAGAAGAGGCTCATTCGATGATTCTAATAGCATTAGAAGAGCCTCAGCAGCAGTATTGGCGTCACCAGCTGAAAAATATTACTTTAATAAATTTTATAATATATTTTTTAACATGTTGCATTAAGGCATTACCAGTGGCACCATATGGTGCCACAACCCTACAACATGTTAGAAGCACTAATTACGGAAAGTATCTGTTGCCCATGAGTCTAACCAATCACGAATTCTGTTAATATTTGGATCTCTGGAGCTTTTTCGATTAATTGAAAAGGCTCCTTGGATATCTTTGCCTCGACTATAAAGTTGATCGATCAAGAGAAATACTTCCCGGGGCATTGTCACCTTACACGGGCAATTGGGAGATGTTTCCTTGAGAAGGGGAAGCGAGTAAACTTATTATGTTAATATTTTTTTAATACTCAATTCATACTATATCCATCATTTCGTTAAGAGTATACTCGCTAACTGGACGCTCAATGCTGCATAGTGTATCAACCGAGAATCCGAAACAACTGGCTCTATATTCTCCCATTATCGTTATAAATATATCCCTCCCCTCCTCAACATGTAAAACTAGAATATCGAGAGGAATTTTGCTAGCATGACCGCGTTGTTTTTGATTCAATTGCCAGACTGTTTGTGAGCGAACATGAAGCTTAATTCGTATACTAAGACTTGTACCTAGATGGAAAATTTGTTTTAATATTTAACAAATATCGAATTTATTTTATTATTATTTTTTTACCAGTTATGAGATTACCCTCCTTAGGCTCAATATCTAGCCAATCCTCACATATCCTTTTGTCGGTATTATTTTTTGCTTTAAATGAAAATTTAACCGGTAAGTGACAATTGTTAGCGACTGTAAAATCTCTGAACATTTCCTCATTAAAATTTATAACATCAAAATCGATGTCGGTTTTCTCAACCGTAATTTGGGGCTGATTGTCATTCTCATATTTATCAACACGTTTAAGGACCTCTTCGTGGACACGTTTGTACTTTTGTTCATCTTTTGTCTTAATCTTTTGTAGAGTTAAAGTAAAGTAAATACTATAAAATAATATGTTTGTTTAGCATTTGGAATAGATTAACTTACCCCAGTTAGAAAAACTGAATAAACAGGCTTATGATCACTTAGTCTAATTTCCATTATACTGCCGTAGCTGAGTTGTTGAATACGTTCGCCCTTCCAAAGAATGCGATCACACCAGGCCGGGGCTCGGCACTTTTCGCTATAAATTACGGAGAGGCAATAGTAATTAATGTAATCTAATAAATTGCCAATTAAGCACCTGCTATCCCAATTATCAGTGCCCGGATCATATTTATATGTTGGCCGAAAATTTATTTCACCTTCTGTGAAACCTTCAAAAATTCTTCTCGCCCTCATTTGATACCTAAGCTGATCGCACTGAAGGAGCTGCTTAAAATTATCATAGTCCAAATTTTGTCCAGGATTTTCAACGATCCGATAATTAAGGTCACCAATCCAAAAAATGTGGCTGAAATTTTTGGGAGTAAGTAATTATTTTTGAAGTAGGGTCTCCTTAAATCTATTGTCCAAGATCAAGTTCGGACTTTTTTGCTACTTTTAATATAAAGCGTAGTAAAAATTTACTCATGGCTATCGATAGTCCGTTTTGAGAATGTCTCCTCGAAAATAAGCCGTCGCATGATTTCAGCGTAGTCCTCATTCCTCCGTTCTACCTCGCTTACATGAGCTGCGAGATGGGAATTGACGAAACAAATAGTCGCCTCGTTCAGGGTCATGCTGACCCCAACACCACCCTTGTTCCCCATGAAATTTAAAGCCCCTGTTCCGACCGTCTGTATTGAGTACCGTGTTACATTCGGTCGAAGCTCCTTTCGGACAATAATCGTAAGCATCATCCCCACCAGACGTACTGAGACCAACTCCTCGTAGGATGCTGATTCGTGGAGACTATCTATTATTTTTCGTCTGTGTAGATTACAGATTTATATAATAAATATTAATTACATGAATATTATATAAAGCTCACATCCACACAGGATCTGGACGACTTTCACTGAATGTAATCGCTTTCGGGGACAGATCGACCTCCTGCAAAGCGACCGCATAAATATCGGGAGGTTCCTCTGACGCAGTCAGCCAAGCGCTAAGGGACCCCACGCCGCAGGGTTGACCATTAACGTTCCAAGTCGCACAAAAGATTCTGATAAAAATATAAGCAACAGTAGTGGTCACATAATCCCAAAAATAAATAAATAAAAACACATACAACAAATAGGATGTCTTATTTAAAAAATGAACTATACAAAATGGCGACGTGTATTACTATTGATGATGCTCCTCTCACATTCTCCCCACCAGAAAGCTTGAGTTCTTAGGATTTATTTGATTACGCAAGTTAGCAATGGCGGAATCAATATGGCGATCGAGTATATAACACAAATTTTTAAGTTCAAAATTTTAGAAATGGCGGATCCAATATGGCCTCCAAAATTGCTTATATAAAGTTGTATATTTGTGTGAAAGTGGGGATAAATGCAAGTAGATTTGAATGTAATGAAAACATTCTGAGATCATGATAGTACCTGTAATTTTTATAAACGATATATTCGTGCTCGTGCTTCTTTAGCTCATCCTGGAATTTTGATTCGCCGCGTCTCAGGGGTTTGCTGCCATCAGCAATGAGTCTATCTATGGCCGTGTAGTCCTCGCGCTTGTATGAATTCAGCCATGAGAAACTAATTGTAGGAAGTCCAGAATCTCCACTGCCCTCGTACGCTTCAAGTTCATCCCTCTTCAGCTGATAGTTCATAAGAGCTGTCGTTACATCACTGTGGAACGCCTCAAAATCGCTAGAGCTGCAGTAGTAGAAAATTGAGCGGCCTGATGATGTCACTATGTAAAACTGCAATTTTGAGATTTTTCCTTTGGTGTCTGGACAAGAGAAAGTGATGCATATAGGTAAGCAATTTTTTTTTATAAATGGGCACAAATGCCCAGATACAAATGCTGCTGACCTGGGACTATTTCAAAGTGGTCATTCATTGGGAAGATGTTTTCGATAGTTAAATCTGAAAAAGAATTTGGCGGCAGGCATGTTACAGCGAAAGAGAATATCGCATAAGTTCCCGTCGATGTGACCAAGGCCAGGAGGCGATTCGGTGATTCAGAGCCGACAATTTGATAAGTTTCGAGGAGCTAGAGAAAAATTGATAATTTCTTGAGAAAATCTATACAATTTTAACGGCTAGAATTGTCGGCTTAACTGCTAGAACTGATTCACCCCGACGAAATTTCTCCTGGACTATTTCAAGTGTTGAGTCCTGCACAATTCGATCCATGATGTTAATCTTTTGTTCTACAAAAGAACCGACTCTCTAGGCATTGACCTTGTGTACCAAAATTAAATATTTAACGCTTGTTTATTTACTAAACTATACCGTGGAAGAGAGCTAGTTTTTCTTTAGATTCACTAGTTTTTGTACTACCTGATGTAAGCCCATTGAGTGAAAGGGCAAGCTTTTACTTATTTAATTATAACTTTTAGCTTAAGATAAGCTGAAATTTCTATGACTTAATTAAATCAAAATAAAAAATTGTACTCAAGTTACTGGAAAACAACTGATTCTCAGTTATGGGAAACATCGACGACACATTTGCATGGAATGCTTTTTAACGCCCATTTATTTACGGACGACACAAGCTGCGCTAGGTCACTGTTCTGCTACAGCATCCGCATGATATCACAAAATGCATTGTTCAATTAAAACCCACACGTTCCGAACTATTTTGTTTTATACTTTTTTAACGAAATTTCCGAAATTTTCTGCACAGATCTTTTCCCAGTCTCTTAAATGTTTTGACACTTACTTTGACAGTTCTCTGAACATTTGTTAAATGCCAAGAATCCAAGCACCAAGCTTAAAAGCATTTAGAGTTTAAGTTCGGCTTGAAAACGAACCGCTAAGTCTGATTTACACTCTTAACCGAAGCAAACATTTTCCCTCTCGAGCGAAAAATATTAATCCAGTAAATAAGAATAGCTCACACAATAATCATTACTATATCAATCTTTATAATTACTCTTTCATTATTATATAATTCTTCGAAATGTTCCTCTGGACTTTTCTGATTCTTAGAATTTTTATATTACCTTTCATAAATTTCAACCTATTTCGCATGCATCAAGGACTTTGCGTTTATAATCACTCTCATAAGCTTCAGTACATACGGCAAGGAGCTAAGGTACGCTTTTATAAAGCTTTAGAAAAAAATTTCCTAGTTTGAGTTTTTTCGACATGTCCATATCACTACAAATATTTATGAGGCGGGATATACGATTTTTGCCTGTGCGTCCATACATCATACACCCAAGTTTTATGTAACCTTCATAAAATCATCTGAGAATCCAAAAAATGAGTTTTTTTCATAATGAATTTTACCCGTTTTGAGGAAAACTCGAAAAAATTGTATGGGGTAGAAAACACTTTTAATGAAAAATGCCCTCCTGGTGTTAAAAACGATTTTAAATTGTTGAAATTTTGTACAGGCTAAGTAAACATGACTACCTTTCCAGGAAAAATAAAATCCCGGCACATCCCGAGGGAATATTTTGAGCCAGAAGGTCTGGAACCTAAATTTTACCATTCCGAAGAGTTTGGTTTCCCGCTTCTCAAAATTTTTCTTCCAGACCTATCCCGATATTATATTTTCTAGAGAGCTAGATATGTTTTGCCAGTTCCCAGAAAATATTGAGGTCCTGCGATTTTTTTTGCAAAATCTGTAGCTTATTTTCACTGAAATGAGCCCCGCGTGCAGTAATTCTGAGTCTAAATTTTATCACTCTTATAAACTTTTATAAACTTCAGTTCATACGGCAAGGAGCTCAGGTAAGTTTTTATAAAGTTTTAGAAAAAAATGTCCTATTTTGAATTTTTTCGACATGATCAAATCACTACAATTATTTATGAAGCGGGATATACGATTTTTGCCTGTGCATCCATACATCATACACCCAAGTTTTATGTAACCTTCATAAAATCATCTGAGAATCCAAAAAATGAGTTTTTTTCATAATGAATTTTACCCGTTTTGAGGAAAATTCGAAAAAGTGGAATTTGATGAGTTGACCCTTTTAAGGGAAAAATGCTCTTCTGGCCTTTAAAATGATTTTTAATTGCTGAAATTCTATAGGGTCTAAGCAAATATGACTACCTTTCCAGGAAAAATAAAATCAAGACAAGTCCTGAGGGAATATTTTGAGCCAGAGGGTCTGGAACCTAAAAAAAAAACTTTTCCTTCAGACATTATTATTACTTTTTTTTTTGCTAAGAATTATTTGGTTGTTTTATTTAAAACCGATTTAGTCCAAAATCCCACCCAGGGGTCCTTTTTAAGAAATCAATTTTTTTACCTGGAAAAAATACAATGGAAAATTGAATTTCTGAGATTCTTTCCTTTGGACATTTCTGATTTCTGCCTAGAATCATCTAGTTATTTTACTTATAGTCGATTTAGCCTTAAAAGCCGATCTGGGAAATCCTTTTGTAGAAAACAATTTTTTTACCTGATGGGCCAGAAATAATACAAGGGAAAAAGTAAATATTAAAATTCTTGGATTTTTTCCTCTGGACTCTTCTGTTTTTGGCCTAGAATCATCTAGTTATTTTACTAAGAGTCGGTTTAGCCCAAAAAATCGATCCGGGGAGACTTTTTTAGAAAATAATTTTTTTGCCTGGCTGCAAGAAAAAAATGTTAATATTGAAATTCTGCCATATTTTTGTTCGGGACCTTTCTGTGGCTTTACAAGAGTCGTCTAGTTGTCGTACCAATAATCAATTAAGCCAAAAAAAGCCGATCAGGGGAGCCCTTGTTATTATCCGTAACCTTTATATTCGATCTCAGTTCTTAATTTGCAATAATTTAAATAAGTAAGCACTAACAGATTTTCGTTTTATCATTTTTCTTTTTATTCAGTCGACAATAAGTTTGTATAATATATTTAGAGCACAAATTCTGCTACGTCATTATCTTAAGAATTATATCTTTTTATATTTGCTTAAGGAGCAAAAAAATAATACTGTCTTCAGAGAGCTCAAATTTCGCCTTCCCTTTGCGTTCCTGGTCGAATTCCCCTTCTAATCGAATGCAACTTTTCTGGAGAATGATGTAAGCGAAGATATTTCGCTCGGATTTGAATCAGATGGTAAATTGTTGAATTCAATCTCTTCACTGGCAATATTTTCTGCGAATTAAAAACAAAAATAGGTTTTTACTTTATTATGTACAATTTATTGGTAATCGGATTCAGTTTTAAACCATTACCATTAGAATTTGAATCCTTTGGCCACTGTTTGTGGCTTGGGGCATACAAAATAATTAATGCAAAAATATAAATGTTCCACATTCCGTAGACGCCGGTTAGAAAAGCTGATGTTAACTGAACTTCGATATTTTCATCCCATTTCCAATGTCCTTCAGCGACTTGTCCCATTATAAAACCAATGACTGTAAGTCCGGCACAGAGCAAAGTAGCGAGCATTAAAAACTTAAACCGATAAATAATCCCTTCGTAGTGGAGCCTCCGCGCCATCGACATTGAAGGAAGGGAGGATCTTTTAACGCTTATGTTAACAAACACTTTCCAAATCATATAGCATAAAAAGAGGAAATAAAGACCTGCTGATATTCCAGCAAGAATGATGAATGTTAGCTGCGAAGAAGAGTTAAATTTTATTGTAAATTACAAAATTTGTCCGTCCGTTTTAAATGAAAATACAGAAAAATAAATCTACAATGAATCTTCTAAAAAATGGAGTAGTAACAACAATATACTATATAACGACGATAAAATAGCGACTCACCGCTAAATTAGTTCCAAGACGTGAGGTCCAAATTGAGTAGAATGGATTCCGAAGCTGGACTCCACGCTCGCACATGTCGAAGATGAATAGCGAGATGCATCCGACGACAACAGCGCTAAGATGCTTCCAATAAATAATTACTGAGTTCCTTTCGCCAGATTCCTGAATTAGCATGTGCTCTCCGGCGAATACGAGGAGGAACGAAAGGAGCATAGCATAAAATATGCCTTGTCTTATATCGCTTAGAAGCAGCATAAATGGCATATCATAGCAAAGGGTTAAATATTCCAGGGGAACTGGAAAATAAATGAAATTAAAACCAATGATCCTAAGGTCCAGAAAATTGCATTTCTTTACGATTCAAAAAGGTCAACGCAGATCCAAGATAGATTAGCATGTATTCGAGTAAAGCAGGTGATCTCTGAAGAATGTGAACACGACGCCAGAACCAGATCATGATGCCGACAATAAATGGAAAGAATAAAGTCTTTAAAGATACCCAGACCTTCGTGAATCCACCATTTTGATATATTGCAGTCAATTGAAGATCATGAATGTGACCAATGTTCAAGTTCATCTTAAGTTCAGTATCAACAGGTAGACGAATATTGAGTAAGTAGTAATCGTGATGCAGGGAGCCCAGTTCAAAAAGTGGGATCATATCGCATGAGTACAACACTTCACTGCTGGAAACGTGGATTGATTTGCAGTCGAGATTTCGCCTTTCTAGAGAAGCTGTGTAAAGTTTCCAACCATTGTCTGGAGAGTCCTTGTTTCGATACGCCAATCTAGCGTCTATGGTGAGTTCAGTTCTTGGATCTAATTCAATATAATTATAATAAAATTGAGTAAGACTCACACTGTTGCGAGATTAAGCACTTATTATTACTTATTAAGACATTCGAATCGTATGCCAAGTCAATTTCTAAGCATCCTATGAGATTCTGCTGCCATCGGGAATAGTCAAGAAGATGTCCTTCTCTTGGGATGGGCATTTGAAAGACAAAAACTATCTCATTTGCCATTTTAACGTCGTGCCGCTCAATATCCTCCTGGCTAATCGCATTGCAGGCGCCGGCTCCTCTCGTATAAAGCCAAACATCTGTACTATTTTGTGATCCTGGCAAATCCTTGCATATCATTCCTAGGATATTTTGATGACTTGCCGGAACTGGAGCTGATTAAGAAAATTTGAATTTTTACATAACTAAACCCCACCTAAATAGATAAGCTAATTTAATATGTTTAATAAGAGTTTTTATTGTTCCCATCTAAAATTAATTTCGTCTCATACCGTCCTTAATAAATCATAGACTAAAATAAGTCTGATTCTAAGGCAATGTTAGTTATAATATTGATTTCGGTCTTCGTCTTTCTTCAATAGACACTTAGTCTTGGGTTTGGTCTCTTGTATTTCCACACTATATATTGGGTAACTTTAGTAAATCTACATTAAATTATAAAGTTTTTTCCACTAAAATAGTTATTGAAATAATTTCTTCATTCCCTTGTTTTCTTGAAAAATATTTATAATGTATAATAGTATTTAATAATCCCATATGTACTAATTTTTGGAGTCTATCCACGATTCTCTACCCCCAGTTTTAAATTTCTCACTTATTCTAATATCTGAGAATTATATTTGATGCATTTTGTAGATTGCTGACAATTTTCGATGCTTCATGGTCTGAGGCAGTGGCGGATTTACACATTTGCCGCCAGTAGGCTATTTAAATTTCGCCGCCCCTACTCACCTCTACAATTCGATACAACCATATTAATTAGAATATTTTTGTCAACGAAATTTTAACTTTATGATTTGTGCACTATCGTCTTAATTATGAATACTATCCCTAAGCTAATAGATGCTCTGGTTTCTTCCAAAGTGGCTTCATTGGTTAGGCATATTATTGTGAATGAGCAGAATGGAGTTTTCGCTCGTAGATCAACTATTTCGAATCTAGCGATATTTAAAAATGTCTGTGCTCTTAGTATAGAAAATGGTATTCAAGTGGATGTACTGTATAACGACTTTTCTAAAGCGTTTGATAAAGTATCAATTCCGATTTTATTAGACAAAATAAAATACTTTGAATTCAATGGATCAATTTTGAAGTGCTTTCAGTCGTATCTTATCAATCGTATACAACGGGTAAGGATAGGAGGCCCAATTCTAAGGATATTATTGCCTCATCCGGAGTACCACAAGGCAGTCACCTTGGGCCTCTATTATTCATATTATTTATCAATGATATTGTTGAAATATTCTCTTTTGCTAAGTTAGATCCTCAGAAGATTATGCTCAGCTTGAAAATGATTTGGATATGTTAGCTAACTGGTGTAGTATTAATGATCTTTCTCTGAACGTTACTAAGGGTAAAATCATGAACTTCCACAGATGTATCAACCCTCTAAGATAGGATTATAAAATTAACAATTTTTCAATTGAAAGGGTAGACAAATATAAAGACCATCAATAAAACACTTAAGCTTTTAGGTTTTGTTAAAAGGAATGTTGCATAGTAGACAAACTTATTTGCGTGTCTTATTCATAAGAGATATTTTGACTAGCCATATTGATTGTCCTGAACTATTAACCTTAAACAAAATATTTATGCCCCTGAACAAACGTAGAGTATGAGATGGTTTTCTCTTAAATTTATATATAATTTACTGGTAGAATGAGGGCGCTTGCGAAACCATGGATTACTAATAATGGTATATAAATATGAATTTTTTTAATTTCTGTAAGATATTAAAAAAAAATTTTTGGCCCCAAATTTGCCGCCCCTAAAATCTGCCGCCCTAGGCTCCAGCCTACGCAGCCTTCTGGTAAATCTACCACTGGATCTGAGGTAAAATTCGACAGTATCATCTTCTTCATAAATATCTAAAAGACAATTGGTCCAAATACAGATCCTTGTGGTACGCCGGAAGGTATTTCACAGGGCGAAGATACTTCACTATTCTATGAATAATTTTTACCAGGAATATGGGAAATTTAAGTTTAACAAGTTTTTGAACAATGCCATTATGAAACATCGAATCAAATGATTTTTTTTTTATATCTGAGGTAAGGAATCCAGAAGCGTTACTCATAATGAAAAATGTTCGTTGTGTCTATCTAATATGGTTCATCCTGTTTATTCGTTGTAGTTACGTAAAAATGTAGTTTTATTTATCGATTCGTACTCTTCAGCAGAAACTTGTAAACTTGTAAGGTCTCGATCTTGAACTTTCTGCAAGACCTAGAGTCCTAGACGAAGACTTCAAGACCAAGAGACCGATTCTGTTCATCACTATCTATCACTATTCTCACAATATACATAGTAAATTATTTTAAATAAACTAATAAGCTATGATTATTTATCTTACCAATTAAACCGCCAATAAGAAAACAAATCACCCAGCAAACAAGCAAACAGCTTACAAGAAATGCTAATTTTCTACCGCTTAAATTCTCAAGAATTGTTCCAGACATTTTTGTAAGCACTTATCAACAACAAATGTGAACAAATTACAATAATCGAAAAGCCGGTTTTTCTTCTAAGAATATAAATAAAACCCGCTGAATCGATGATACCATATAAAAAAAACAAAAATATCCACTTCACGACCGAGTCTTTTAAGAAAAAATCATTCACATAACAGAGATATGAATGCAAATCACATCGAAGACAATATTCTATCGTCTATCGTCCGCTCAAGATATATTTATCTACAAGTGAAAGGATCTACGCATGATTAGAAATTCATCCCGCAGGCAGAATTCCTGAAATTCCAGCCTCTCAGGATGTATACAAAATTCCCAGAATTGTCAAAACAGGATTTGTCATCAACTATATTCCAGAAATTCGGGTGCGTTCTCACTTGTCGAGTTTCGCTTAAAATCCGGAAGGGGACACTTTGTCCAAAAGAAGTTAGTGCCTCCATCCACCGACTTGTATCGTTTAATAAAATAAATTCTGTATTAAATTGGGAAATTAAAATATGTAGATATAAATAAAGTATTAAAAGTACTATCGTCAAGCCCCCGTTTACAAATTACTTAAAATTAGCAAGAAGTATGTTAATGTCGGCTTAAGCTTTACTCGATTTCAAGGTTATGCGTAAAGTGACGAGAGACTGTAATCTAGGGATATTAAAACAATTGTTATTCAGATTTTATTATTTTTTACTGTTCACATTTACACGATATTTTATTGATTTTGTAACGATTTGTAAAATTTATTCCTCCTACAGTGTGTTTTGTTCATTTACTCCCATATTCTAAAATTGCTTATTAAAGTTTTTATGTGATATAAGGGAAAATTCGTAATCCTTACCTGAAGTACATCAATTAAATTATTTGGAATATTTTCAAATGCACTGGGATTAGTAAAAAATTCAAAAATATCCTGTGATATTCCGTAATTATTTCGTTGATTCGGTTGAATTCCGCAGTCTTCGGTTAAGTATCGAAATTCAGGAGTATCTTCCTCCTGATCCTCGCCGTTTCCTCCTAGCTAGTTAGTTTAAGTTTAAACAATAAATAAAAATTTTATCTGATAAAAGATAATAAGAATATTAACCTCATTTTCATCTTTCAATATATCCCAGCTGAATGCTAGCGAATCTGTAAACTCTTCTCGGAATGGGGAAAAGTCTAAAAGATAGACGCAATCTTTTGAAGTTCTCACAACGTCGAAGGCAACTAAAAAATATTTTATTTAAAACTGAAAATAAATTAATTCATATGAACAATTTTAATCTTACAACTTTCCAGGGGAAATTTTAATTTAATGTGCTCCTTAAAAAGGGACACAATATCATTAACAATATCGCGCTTTTGCCCCAAAATGTACTTATTAAAGCTGGGCCAATCTCGAGGTGAGATTGCGATTAAATTTCGTTCCCGGACGAAGCATCTAAACTCAGTTCCTGGATGAATATCCTGCCATTCCTTCAGGACCAGAACATATTCGTCCGGTGTATCGGGAAAATTCCCACATTTTGGAATATCGTGATTATTTAAATCGCTCTTTATAACACTGGAAGCCTTAAGAAGCTGATACGCATCAGTGATATCTTTTACTTTTAGCGTCTGTCCAGCTGTGATCCAGAAGGCATCTTTTGGTGATCTCCAGTTTGTTTTAATGAATACACTCCCAGAGAATTCCCGAATTGCATTCGTAATTGATTGGCTAAATTCGGGAAATTCGGGAATACTAACAGTTTCGGTGTCCTCATCATCATAACCACTTAAACTGCTACTATTTGGGATCGGGCATTCTTTTGGCAAAATTATCATATCCTCTAGGAGATAGTCGACTATCTCCTTTGGGATTTGAATGCATTTTGATGGTATCGAAATTTTCTCATAGCTACTGTACCAATTTTGAAAAGAGCACGCTTTTAACTCACGATTTTCCTCAGTAAATTCACCCGTTTTTATTTGCATTTTATTTACCATGTGACACTTCGGCAATGACAGTTACTTATGTAGTAAATATACTAAATATATATATATAGTTTTGTGAAAAATAATATCCCAAGATTCGAATCCAGGAATAGAAAGTGTACTATCTATTGCAAGCATTGAATGTGGACAGCCGCAGAAATAGTGCAGATTTTCATTTAAAATAAAAGGTAGTGTTGAGAAATTCATCACATTTTTAATATAACTTCATTAGTGTATGCTGCCATCTGTTAGAATATGAAAATCTTTGAGCTCATCTAGTTGACAGTTGTCAAGAAAATATAGGTTTTTAATCATTGTTTAGAAATTGTCTTTATACCTATCTAAAACATAAAATCCAATCCTTTGCCCGAGTATTTAAAAATACAATAAAATAATAGGCTCTATAATGCTTGAACCTTGTTACTAATTTCGTGTATATTACTGAAAAATCGGGAAGAAATGTCTGAATTAAATGAGAAAAGAGTAGGAAAATAAAATTCTACACTAGTATCCATAATTTCATTGATATATATCTTTCAGAAAAATCCATTTTTGGATAATAAGTACAATCAGAATAGAAGCTGTGATCAGAATAAAATGTATGAACGAAATGATATCGATAGTGGTCTAGTTGGAGATATTCGAGACAATATGACGGCTTCCTATAGCGAAATATCATTCCACACAAATTACAATACTGCTCCAAAAGAGGAGGAGTTTTCGGATAAACATCACCTGAGCAATTCTGCGAATAATTCTGGTGAAAATAAAGAATCATCTGACGAACAGGAGCACGATAACAACGGCCCCCAACGCCCTGCCTCCCTGGTATGTGATAAGTGTAAGTTTTAACCCACTTCTTTCCTATTTTAAACAATTATGGTTCATATATCTAAAGCTAATACAGACGGGAGAGATATTCTCAGAAAAATCTAAAACGTAGAACCCCAAATCACTAAAAAATTCTCTAAGTTGGAGTTTTTTCGACATGTCCAAATCACTACAATTATTTATGAAGCGGGATATACGATTTTTACCTATGCGTCCATACATCATACACTCAAGTTTTATGTAAGCTTCATAAAATCATCTGAGAATCCAAAAAATGAGTTTTTTTCATAATGAATCTTACTCGTTTTGAGGTAAATTTGGAAAAAATGCTTGGGGTACAAAACTCGTTTAATAAAAATGCTCTTCTGACCTTTAATATTATTTTTAATTGCTCAAATTTTATAGAGACTTAGTAAACATGTTTACCTATCCAGAAAAAATAAAATCAGGACACATCCCGAGGGAATATTTTGAAGGAGAGGGTCTGGAAACTAAATTTGGTTATTCTGGAGAGTTTGGTGCCCCGTTTCACGAAATTTTTCCTCCAGACCTATTCCGATTTTATACTCACTGGATAACTGGATATGTGTTGGCAGTCCACAAATAATATTAGGGACCTGTGATTTTTTTTTGATAATCTGTAGCTTATTTTCACTTAAATGGGACACATTTGAGGTAATTTTTAGCCTAAATTTTACCATTCTGGAGAGTTTGGTGCCCCATATCTCGAAGATTTTCCTTCTGACCTCTTCCGATTTTATACTCACTAAATAGCCGGATATGTTCCGGCAGTCCACAAATAATATTAGGGACCTGTGATTTTTTTGGAAAATCTGTAGCTTATTTTCACTGAAATGGGACCCATTTGTGGTAATCTTTAGCCTAAATTTTACAATTCTGGAGAGTTTGGTGCCCCATTTCTCGAAGATTTTCCTCCAGACCTATCCCGATTTTATACTTACTGGATAGCGGGATATGTTTTAGCAGTCCATAAATAATATTAGGAACCTGTGATTTTTTTTGAAAAATCTGTAGCTTATTTTCACTGAAATTGAGGTAATTTTAAGCCTAAATTTTACCATTCTGGGAAATTTGGTGACCCATTTCTCGAAGATTTTCCTCCAGACCTATTCCGATTTTGTATTTAATAGAGAGCTGAATATATTTTACCCAATATTGGGGCCTTGCGATTTTTTCGGAAAATCTGTGGCCTATTTTCTCTCGAGTGGGCTCCACATGGAGTAATTTTTGTTTCAAGGAGAATTCATATATTAAACAACTCGAAAATTCTATTAGATTTTTTTTTCTATTTACTCAGAATTATCTAGTTATTTAACTGAGAGTTAACTTAGCAAGAAAAAGCATCCCTTTAAGCCGTTTTTAAGGAAATCAGTTAACTAATTTTTCTGAGCGGGCCAATTAAAGGAAAATACACCGTCCTTTTTAATGCTATTCTCACAAATTCTTTTGTATTTCCAACTGGCCACGAATCTCTCCCGTCTGTCTGTACTATCTATAAAAATAAAATTTTATTGAGCGAAACTATTTCCTTGTAGCGTTCCTCTTTAATCTCGAGGGCACCGTGAGCAAAGATGGTGATATGACACATTTTGTTGCTGAAAATCTTGAATATAAAATCAAGTTATCTAGTCCAGTTACCAAAAAAGGTTAAATATAATTATAATAATGATATTATGATAAAATCTCACTGCCGCGAAATAGGGGCAATAATTTTTAAATAAAAAAACAAATAAATTATAGATAGTCAGCCCGGGTCATCGCGGAATAGTACGCCCTCAACTTCTGGACTTCTACCTCGACAATTTCTTCTACCCCAGCAGCCGGCTCAGATCGATTCGAATGTTCTCTACGACATTGAGATTGAGGCCCAATATTTGGCCGCTTCTGTCGACAACCTTACGGAAAATCTTGGAAATCTTCTGCATTCCGTAATATAAAATATCTATATTATATTTTTATTTTGGGGAATGTTGCAAAGATCCTTACTCTTCATTGTTAGATATCTTCCATAACCGCTGACAATGTTGAAATTCACAAGAATGCCGTGAACAAGCTAACTGATAGCATGGATGCGAATATTAAGAGCATGTACACGATAATGGCGAAAACTGAAGAAATGTCGAAGTCAATGAAACCGACAGAACAGCTTGCAAATCGAATGTAAATTAAACCAGACCACTATATTTATGAAAACATAATTATATGATTACTTTTTTCCATTTCAGAAGGGAAATAAAAAAGCTTGTCGATATGCTTGAGAGTACGCTTTAAAATAAGTTTTGTTACTTTACTCGTTTTGCTTGGTTTTGGCAAGTTTTCAATTCTTAGCAAAATATACAAACAAAAAAGTACGATGACCAGTTGGATGAAACGACCAACGAACTAACCGCTTTTCTTAGTCTATTTTACATATACAAAATAAGTACCCAAAAGGCAATGTAAAGGCTCTTTGTTTTTCGTTAAAAAAAAAAAAAAAAAATGCATTAAAGTTGTAACTGTGATAAATGAGTGTAGTTTTATTTATTTTCAGTATATACCTTCTTATTTATTTCGGCACCTAAAACTCCTGGATCCATTTAAAATGCAACCAATACTTTCATTTTGGGTATAATTAAGCAATAACAACGTAACATACAATATATGGCTAAGCAATTACTCTTTTTTTTATTAAATTTAGAATCTTACTCTACATATGTTTGCTTCTCCTTACTTTTCCCTTTGTTATAATCTTTATTATTATTATTTTATTTTATTATTATTATCTCTGGCTACGTTATGTTGTCATAGGCGTGTTGTCGTAGGCATGGTGCGTCATTTTCACATTCATCCATTGTTAATTATAGTCCATGAGCTTATTATTTTGGCACTTTATGAAATATACGTTTTTAATTTTCAGTTACCCTCTGGATTTACAACTTTTAATTTGTACTAAAACAAATTTTTTATTCAGAAAAAAAAAATATATATATATAAATAATAGTTCGATTCTTTGACCTAATTCACCTTCCCAGAAATTAAATAGCTTTTTAATTTATAGATTTCTATTCTTGTGTCCCAAAAAGTCTTCATTCTCCGGAAACGAATCTAGAAATATCTACTTAAAAAATATAATAAATAATAAATCATATTTGAAAGACCTTGTTCGAAAGGAAAAAATACCATAAACCGAAAGATAGATTTTCTAAAGACCCTATTCCTAACATCAATGCATCCTACAAAACAAAAAACTATGTTTTTAAACCATAAATCGAAATATCGAAACCGGACAATTCAAAAGACCGTATTGAGACAAAAGAATAGAGTTCAGCTCAATCAATAGTGTAAATAGGCAGACATTGCCGGACAAATAAATATATAAATAAATAAATAAATTAAATAAATAATTTTAAAATTAGACAAAAAAAAAAACAATTTACAAAAATATAGAAGAAATAGGGTATGCAGGCGGGACTAGCAGAGAGTAGCTGCAAGTATTCTAAAATGAATCAAATCCAGAAATATCGCTGCCCTATAATTGGGAGAATAAAAAGAAAATTCGTATTCAAAATTTAAATAGAATTTTTTAGGTATATGTATTACCCTATCCGGCTTATAGAGATGTGTATGAGGTAGCAAGAATGTTGATCCTACGTCCCTTTCAGCCATAGTGTTTGCTTCCTGTAAAAAACAGATCAAAGTGATTTTAATTATTTATTATTATTATAATCGTTAGATCGAAAAAACAAAATCAAATTCTTACATCGTTATTTAATTGAGACAGCTGCTTCTCGTACATACTTCTAAGTGATTTGGTAGGAGGCTGAATAGTTGTCTCATCGTAAGACCTTGCCTCAGAAACAGTCCTGTTAAGAAAAATGAAGATCTTAAATGTTGAATACATCGTTCAGGTGTATAGCAAAATCATTACAGTTCATTCTGTTGCATGTTATCCAGCCAATTATCCATGGAATCGATAAAATTCCCGCCAGAGCTTGAATACTTCTTTCTTAGAAGGGTTTTATCTTCCTTGCTCTTGTCCTGGCCAACAGTGGCGGATACCTCGAAACCAGCAGATACAAGAGCACCACCTCCACCGCCACCGTGATGATGGTGATGCTTTAAGCTTGCAGATGAGTTCTTATTTCCGCTAGCGTCAAGATAGCTTAAGATTTTACTCTCAGCAGCGGCTGAGATAATCTCGCTGGTGGTGCCACCTCCGCCGCCGCTGCCCATCACCTTAATAGGTACCTCAAGGCTAACATGCGGGGGGCTCTGATGGGGTACCGGGTGGTACTTAGCTCGGGGTATCATCACGGTCAGGGATCGATCATTTTGGTCCAGGAGATTCGATCGGCGCTCAGCATCCACAGCAGCAGCAGCAGCTGCAATTTGGCTTGGTGGAGAATTTGGACTGCTTATGGTGCTGTGCTTTTTAACAATTTCCTGAGAGTACGATAATGAGGTAATTAAATTTTTTAGATAATTTAGGGTATTTACTTTAGATACGTAAGGTAGAGTATTGCTCTGACTTATCTCGCTGCTAGAATCTTTGATCATTGCCCTTTTTTCCATTTTTACGTTTCTGCTGAACGCCTTGCAGCCCTTCGGAGGTAAAATATTTATACCGGCGATAAAAGACTGCGGGCTCTTCGATCGCCTTCGCTTCGAGCAAGTGACCAAAATGCAGAAGAGCAGCAAAACGAGGAGGCTGGCCCCGATCGCGATTAGGGCGATTAGGAGAATTTTTAGATTCACCTGGCAGGAGTCCCCCGCATGCCAGTGGAAGCACTCACAGATGGGCTGCTCAGCCCCATTGGGAGCGTAGCACGTGCCGTGGTAGTTGCACTTTTCGCAGCCGATCAAATCCGCCGAGCACTTGCGGCCCGGGTAGACGGGATTTTCGGAAAGGTCTGCGTAGCCATTTCGGCAGCTGCATGTGTACGTCCCGTGCAGGTTAAAGCACTGTGCGTTCTCGGAACAATCGTGGAATCTGGGGTCCAGGCACTCGTTGAAATCTTTCGCCCGGAGCTCATCAACGCCCGACTTAACGGTGTGCAGGTCCGTGCCCCCGATGCTGTAATTGTTGCTCCTCAAATACTTTTTAAAGACGTCAACCAAACGATTTTCGTCGCTGTTATCCGAAAGCTATGCAGTGAAAAAAACAAAAGGTAATCAAATAACTCGAATTTAGTTAATACTTTACAAGAATTTTCATTAAATTTCGAGTTTTAAGAGCTCAAAAAATCGTCCCCGTCACAATTCAATTTTAATAACGGACAGTTTTTGAATTTCATTTCCTCGCATCTCAATCGCGATTCTGTGTTCCGTTTTCCTTATCTCTCGTTCGCAGCAATAATTCTTGCAGTTTCCGTTCCTCTCAGTTTCAAATTTCAAACTGACACAAACGTTTCTTAGTGAAAATTTCTCTTACGAGCTAGCTCCTCGAAAAATTCTTGCAGTACCCCTCATTTAAATTTCACAGTTGTAGTGACCGTTTCGAGAGTTCTCTCAGATTGCGGGATATTCTCGTCGTGTGCGGATGGGATAAAAACGTCGCTCGGTCATTTTTCTCTTTGTTTAAAATATTTTAAATAAAGTCTATTTCAATCTGTTAATAACTTAATTGTCGTGGAGAACTCGTGGAAATTGAATTTACGTATAAAAACATATCCGAAATCGTGTCAAAAAGATTATTTGAAGTCGTGTAAACTTTTCACCGGGCGTTGGTAAATTTCATAGGATTTTAAAATGGCGGCCTCTTAAATACGCGGGATTTTTAAATGTTTCAATAAAAATTGTTTCGAGTGTTTAGTTATTTAAATACCGTGGAGAATATGTGAGTGCCTTTAATTCAGGAGTAATAATTCAGAGCTTTGATCGAGGAGTGAAAATTTGTGATTATGTTCAGTTTGGCGGTGTAATAAATGGAATATGAAGAATATGTGAGTGCTTTTAATTCGGGAGTAATAATTCAGAGCTTTGATCGAGGAGTGAAAATTCGTGATTATGTTCAGTTTGGCGGTGTAACAAATGGAAAAATATCCCGTAGCATCAGTTAACAGGTAAGCTTCCAAAGCCAGCTAAAAAAAAAATTCCTCCTTGTTTGATTTGAAAGATTACCGAGCAGAAAATTATTGAAAAAAAGAGTTTTTAAGGTCCTTCGTCCCTTCAAGTTGAGGGAAAAGGAAGTTCTTGCCTCAACAAAATAATATCTCTTCTAGAAATGTTCATAAGGACTTTTTATTTGGTTTTAGAACCTCAGGCCGATGAAACGCGGTGGGTGATTGGTGTTTTACTTGAAAATGCGAATAGACATCTGATTCGATAATAATAATAAATTGCTCGCAAAAATTGTGTTTTAATATTTGTTTTACATTTTTTTTTAATTTTAAATGTTTTTTAAGTGCTTTTTAAATAACTGAAATTTTTTTCTTCTTTCCAGGGAATAACCCGTTCATAATGTAAGTAACGAATTGAGAACAATTGAATTTTATTATTTATTATTTAGAGCTTGGTGGATGGTGATATAATTTGAAAAATTAAATTATTCAAATTTATTGTCTTATTTTACAGATACCTGAATGGCAAAGGTAGGTGATTAAAATTGGTTTTTTTTAATATATTTTTTAATATTTCAAATATTTTGGTTTTGATATTGCTGTTTCTTACTTTGATCTACGAGTCTGCGAATTGTAGACTCTCCCTGAAAACATTTGCTCGGCTATGTAATGAGAGGTGCTAAATCTGCAACACGTTCCCATTGTTTTTTTTCCTCACAAAGTAACTAAAATGTTTTATTTGAACTGGATAGAATTTCACGGACTTATTTATGTATATCTTTTAGGATTAGAAATTTTTAAAGATCTACTAAGTCAAGCCGATGAAACGGTGGACTTATGTATATTTTTTAGGATTAGAAATTTTTAAAGATCTTCTACTAAATGAGTTCGGAAATTAAGAATTTTTTGAGCCCTTCTCGAGTTTTTATATAATATTTTAAATTAACAAGAACCTGCAAGTAAAAATTTCCGACAACCCCATTATCTTTTGGATCTCGGTCAAATCCGGTCACATGAACGCCGTGGTACACATCTCTGAAATCAGATTGCATAACCATTCGATCCAGAGCATCGTGGGTTACCCAAGCCCAGTGCTGGAATTCATCGGATGCTGGATCACTGAATTTTGTATCGAAAAGGAGGCGTTCTTTCCCAAATCTGTAGATAGGTATTGTTAAGGAATACGTGTAGGTGGCTGAAAAAAAATACTGTTAAAGACGAAACAATAATAGTATGAGACTGAATTCACTTACGTTTGCAGGGCCGGTCCGGGAACATTCTGGCGAAACCAGGGCGACAGACACACTTCATTATGCCCTCGATTCTTTGGCACAACTCATTTCTAGACGCTTTACAATCAGGCCTACATTCGGTTGTAGAAGAGCCCCTTGAAGAGTGCTCATCGTTCTGCTTGGGCGGAGTAGCAATTAGGATGCCTCCAAGGAGGACGTGGTTTGGTCCACCGCTCTCGGAATCCTCATCCCTACTGGGCAGATCGTAGTCAGTATCGTCTAGGGTCTCGAAATTAGACGCATTTATTCTGATCAAGCCCGGAGTATTTTTCTTGTCCGTCATTACTACAAATATGCTTTCATTTTCAGTGGCCAGTTGATGGGGTTGTTCAGTTTTTTTGGGAATCGGTCTTCGATTTTGTTGGGGTGGAGGTTTTGGGCTAGTGCTAGTCGAAGCTTCCTCTGTAGTTGTTGTTTTATTAAAATCATCGTAATTTATAATCAATTCATCTAGACTTCCCTCAGAATCTTCGACGAACAGAATGACTTCATCATTATCCTGGTTGACTTTCTCCGGGGTCGGGGCCTTATCTTGTGCTGTCGAGAAGACTGGGTAGTTTTGGTACTCGGGCAAAGTATAAACGGTCGTTATTGTTGTCCGGATTTCAGGTGGTGAACTTATTGTTACTTTAGTGGGCTGAAGTAGGGTGTGTGTTTGGGTTTCAGTGGCTGTCTCAGTAGCTGTTTGAGTAATTGTGTCAACAATAGTCGAAGTTTGCGTCTTCGTAAAGATTAAGGTCCGAGTAGAGGGAATGCCCTGACTTTTCACTACCGTTGTTTTTGTCGTAGTCACAGTAAGAGTTTTTGTGTTCGTTATGTACTTTGTTGGGAGAACGATTTTACTTACTAGCCGAGTTTTCGTTGATATACTCAAAAGGGTCGGGTGCTTTTGGCGAATTTCACTGTTGGAGATTGTTGTCGTCGTACTGTAATTCGGCTCTTCAAGCTCTGAGCCCATAATCATAATTTCATCCGGAATACGCTGCCCTGGATGAAACATTTCGTTTGTTCGCTCTGTTTCAGTCTCAGGATATTGCATTTCGTCCTTCTTTGGATTGAGTTTAGTGGCCCCCTTGGGATTCTGCGTTGTTGTAGTAGCTTGTGTGGTCTCTCTTCCGGCAACATATGTTGGTCCAGCTGGAGTGGTTATTCTTGTCTCCTCCAGGGGCACTATCATGATCTCGGGCATCAGGATCATATTGAATGACGTTGTAGTTCTCTGGGTGGTTGAATGGGACACTTCGTTTGGCCTTTTTGTCGGTGGAGATGAAGAAATATGTTCAGTGGTGCTTGAATTTTCTTCGAAAAGGTATGTTGGCTTCTCTTTCTGCTTATGTTGCTGTTTTGGGGAGCTTGAAGGTGCGGACGGTGCCCTTTCAGGAATAGTATGGATAGATTTTCGCGTTGGGTGTGAAGGAAATTGCGGACGTTGTGGTGCTACAACTCCCGAATGCTTGAGAGAGGGTGGAGACATTGACACAGGTGGTGGTGGAGGACTCAAGCCCATTACTTCAGCCTTTCGAATTGGCTGAACGGGCGGTGGAGGTTTCATATTCACTGAAGGCTTCGAAACGTACGAGAATGTTGTTGCACTGGTGGTAGGCTTCTTCTCGACTGAAAGCTTCTTGTGAGCATGACTGGGAAAAGATGCAGTTTTTACCGTAGTCACACTGACAGCTAGGCCTTCTTCCAAATTATTAATTACTCCCAGATTGTGAGGATTAATGCTCTCCTTGAAATCGAAAATTTCCTCTCTTGAGTCCTTTTCAGCATTATTTTGAGGCTCAACTCTATTTTTGGATATAGATGTCTTGGTAGTTATGTATTTTGGATTGAAGGGGGTTTCAGTTTGGCTAAAGCTTACGACGTCTTTCTCAGACTCAGCGCCGGTATCAATCGATAAGGATACCTCATGGTTTGAAGGCAAAGGTTGGGAATTATTAATTTTATGAAAAGAAGTCGTATGAATTGGTCTTTTAAATTTTTCACCCTGCCTCAGGGGTATGTGCTCATTGTGTCGATAGGGGGCAAGAGAAGGCGGAGTCTGACCCGGAACAGGGGTAAAAGGTCGTCCAGGTACGGGTGAAAGAGGTATATTAGGCATGATTGTAAAATTGTTCTTCCCAAGATTGTTTATAGCTGTGTACATAAAGTAGGGATTGCCTTTCGTTCTTCCCGGTGGGGTTGTAAACCCTGCAGCATTGTGGTGTGGATTTGCTAAAGTCGTATTCCCCTTAAGCGAAACAACGCTGCCTTTTCGTACCAAACTGGGCTCAAGTCGATTAACCAGATACTGTCCAGGTAAGACAGGTAATGAGTTTGATTCCTGAACCACCTCGCCCTCTTCGTTCTCATAGTCATCGATGTCGTCTACATCCTCTGCATGATCATAGCTAGTGCTATCGGTCATTGAGGGCTGTGAATTTTCGGGATAATTCCCAGGATCTTTAGGTAGATCAGGTGCTGCTTGAACAGGGTCCGAAAGGTAGTAAATATTTTTTTCTACTGATGGGTGAGGGTCCTCAGTCTCTGTGATTGGGCGGGGTTTAGCTGAGGTATGATAAATCTGTTGCGAAGTACCCATATGAACTGGGATTATCGGTCTGGGCTTGTTAGCGTCAGCCTCTTTAATTTGACTGAACTGGAACCCGGCAGGGCGCGTCTTTGGCGCAATGTTGTGGTGAAGGTATGTACTCTGGGGCTTTCTGTAGCTTCCAAAATCCAGCCCTGATGCGTACTGTTTGTTTCCATAAGACATAGGTGCAGATTTTATAGGTGGGAGGAATAGGACATTTTTTTCCTGATTTTTTTCGAAATCGATGGTTGATGCATTGTAGGGCTTTTCTTCTGCCCGCCTATGCGGAATAATTGCCACTGAAGAGGAAGCAGATAGAGCAATATCTTCATTGAGTGGACTTTGTTCACCTTCCGCTTCTTGGTGAGTGGGGCGCTCGCCCTGTAAATAATTGTGTCCTACTCCTAGCCCTTGATGAGATGAACTGTGACTCTGTTGATGATTATGTCCGCCGCCTACCTCTTGATGATTAGGGCTCTGCCCCTGTAGATAGCTGTTTGGTAGGGAGACATGGTGAGGAGTCAGTTTGACCTCAATTTCATGATCAGTCGCCGGAATGTTCACGTGTGCCATGTGAATGGGTCCATTTTTCTGAATATGGCCCCGAATCGGAGTAGAGTGAGGAAAATCATTCTCCTTTTTGAAAGTAATCGGTGGAACATGAATGTCCACATTATGGCTAAGAACATGTGAATCCAAATTTATTTGCTGATTCGTCAAAACGGGCTTATTATATAGAGCCGTGGAAAATTTCTTATTATTATTATTATTGCCTCCTCTCTCAGGGTATGGAGCTGGCTCATCGAAATAGTGTCCGTTTTTGTGAAGCTCAGCTGTGCTTTCGATAATCAAAACAGAATTTGCATTTCCGTGCGGTATTACCACGTTAGCGACCTGTGACGGTTGGATATTGACCAGCATGGGCTTTTCAGTGCTAATAATTTTCTGGACATGGTGATGCTGGTACCCGATTTCGACAGGGGGCAAATCGGTACTGTACACCTCTGGAATTCGTTTAATTTCGATAATTTCATTGTTCGCAATTAAGCCCTTATTGGGCCCTAGAACATTCCCAGTCGGATGGGGTGGAGGGTACAATAGTGGAATTCTTTGCGAATTGTGTCCATATGGCTGGAACGAATTACGGTGATGCCCTTGAGGTATTCTTAGACCCTGGTAGGAGGCGGTTTGCTTCTGCAAAAATTGCTGGGGTGGAGCTAATGGTGGGGGTGGTCTTATGAAATTCTCAAAATGCTTATCAGCTGCAGTACTTTGGCTATGATACCGATTCAATGGTATCACATTCGGCGTAATTTCTCCTTTCCCTCTTAAAAATGCTGTGTTACCTCCGCCATCAGCTGTATCTTTTAGTTTTGTATTAAAGGGCACCCTAGGGCGAGTGCCTGCCGGTTTTCCGATGATAACATCTGAATTGGCGGTTATCACCTCCCCTGGACTAATTGGAATACCCCCGTTAAGAAGAGGAGTTTCGTGCGTTGGCTTACTCAGAGGAAACTCGAGCTTATTGTTGCGGTTCATTTTCTCATCCCCAAAATGCCATTTTTCAGGAGGAGAAATATGTAAGCTAGCTGGACCAGGCTGACCATAAAAATCACCCTGATTATTATGACTATGGGCACTTGCTCCGTCGTCATTCCTTACAGGGATATAAATCGGAGATCTGTGCGATTGATCCGCTTCGGACAAAATACCTCCTCCCTTCGTTAGGGTTAAATTGTTATAGGGTAGAGGAAGTCCACTTAAGTGGTATTGGTGTTGGGTAATTCTTGTCGTCACATTCCGCTTGCTTGTAGGGGAACCCCCGAAATTGTTCTGTATCAAGTCGGCCATTGCATTAATGACTGGCCCTAGAGCTGTGAGGCCATTTAGATTGAGAGACCCAATCAAATTATTCATGGGCGGATAGTCGCCTTTATCTGCAGCGATTTTTGTACTATTCGTTCCTGAGAATTGTACTTTAGTTGTATCGGAGTATTCATCAGTATAAAATTCATCGTTGAGTTCAGACTCTGCTCCCTCGGTATCGTCGACCTCTTCGAGAATGCTATTTTCTACCTCCGATACAACAGGATCAATTAAGTGGGTGGCCGATGAAGCAAGTGTATGCTGCTGAATATTGTGAAGGGCGGAACTACTGACTACTTTGTGAATATTTCCACTATTCGCTGTTTTTATTACAGTAATCGGTTTAAAGACATTTATCGCAGTCACCTCGAGGCTCTGGCCCCCGACTAAAGTGGCTGTAGTTATAGTCGCATGCTTGCCATTTGGATTGTTCAACTCCTGACTGAATCTGTCCAGGAGTTTTGAATCAAGCAGATAATTCGGAATTGATTCGGTGATGACATTTTCAATGACCCGCGTATGTGAGCTCACTACCGTCGAGGAAACCTCATTTTTACTGTTTTTTAGGAGCGTTGTAAAATAAGTGAATGTAGTGAGGTAAGTTTTAGTCGCATAAACGTGAATCTTCTTCTGACCGCTCCCTGGGTCCTCGTCCGCTCCACTAGGATTATAAATGTTAATGCTATTCGTTGCCATCGCTGTCGAATAAACATGATGGTCGGTAAATATCGTTGGCCTTATTACATCTTCCTGGTGCTGGTCTTTAGATGGTGCCACCAGAGCTTCCGCTGAGGGTTTCTGCTTGTATAGGTATAGTTTTTCCGTCACAACATCCGGTGAGGCAGAGACAATTGTCTGAACACTCAAACTACCTTCGTCATCCACAACTGTATTATAGTAGGTGTAGGTAACATATTGGGTCTTAAGCAAGTCAGTTACTGGACCTTGCGCCGTCGAGGTCTCGTCTACGTCGAAGGCGGCGTACGAGTTTACCGCTGACATGCTTTTCGGTGAAAGGGACTCAGTCACTATCACCTGAGTAAGGATATTGTTTGTGCTCACCAGTTTGTGGATGTTACTATCCTTTAGTGTTTTCGTTATTAAAATTTTACTATAGTATGTGTTCGTTTCATATATAGGTGTAGCCTCCTCGGAGGGCTGAAGAAGAGATATGTAGTCGTCGGGTCCGGTAATTGTGTTCGTTACTGTGTACCGCGATGAGACCACGATAGGCTGCTCACCATCCAAAATTGTATTCAGGTAGGTGTAAGTCGTATGGAAGACACCTATCGCTAGCTCAGGGGTCTATAGAGGGCAGACAAATTTACTTTGGCTTAAAAGGCTAGAAATATTTTTACAACGATTGTCACCTCTTTCGTAAAAAGAAACAAAATCGAAACTTTCGATAATTTTTAAAATTTTCATATGAAGCCTTACTTTTCTATTAATTGAAAAATCTAACTAGTCGTGAATATTTAAAAACTTTCCTTGCAGTTTTAACTGAACTTTTTGTTTTTAAGCCTATGATATTTTGTAGTATTACCCAATTCGATTTTTCATGTGAAGCGAGCCAAGTCCCTAAGGCTATATTTTTTATTATTGATTTTATTTCTTTAATGGATAAAGGTGGCAACCGTTGCAGGTGTTTAACTTACACGAGACAGGGTTACACCGAAGGATGCTGTTGGAGAAATCTTGAGATAGTTCCTTTCTTCGGTGGCAATATTTGAGATGACCTGCTCCTGACTTTCGACGGTTGTTGTCCCATTCTGAAGGTACGTCGTGCGGTAGGTGTAGGTCGTGAGGCAGGTTTTAGTCACGAATTGATTAGGGTCTATGGGTATTGTAAAGTTGTCCTGGAAGAGATACTCTTCTGGCGTGAGAAGGCTTCAATTTTGGGACAGGGCTTTGGGGTTAAAAACAAACCTTCGATTCAGAGGGCATAACTAATATCATTTGATCCTTGAGGGTGCTCGGCGCCAGCGTTAGGGGTCGGTACAGATTGCTTGGGAGAATTCTGAAAATACTCTGCTTCTGTGTCGGCTTGCCCTTGTCGCTGGCGACAATAACCTCGACACCGTTTGACATAATGCGAGTTGCCAAATTGTACCTGGCCTCGTCACCGACGGCGGTCGATGTCGCTGTTAGGAAATAATCGTCTTCATCATTCTTCTCTTGAGGCGTGGCCAAATTAAAGCCTGTGAAGTACCGCCCTTCTTCCGCGTCAGGATAATTTTTTTCGTCCTCAGCTGAAGCAGACTCTACCCGAATGTGGGTGGGATCGATAGGCAAGGGGCGTGTCAAAGTTCCATCACCACGCCCACCTCCTGCAGGTGGGACGGCGCCTTCTCCTAATATTTCTGGTAGGGAGTGGGTTGGCGAGTTTAGTTAATTTTTTTTTTTTCATCCTATGTTGTTTTTCTTTTTGGATTTTTTAAGCTGGAAAAACAGCTCCGGTAGAAAGGAATTGGGTTACAGAGCTGAACGAAGCAGTCTTACCATAGAAATGTAAATTTAATACGACTACTTTCTTCGAACCTGATTTTTTTGGCAAATTATAGTTAGGTGATCTTTTATAAGAGCTGTTTATATACGTATCTAGCTAATTCCCTGGAATTTATATTTCTATGGTCTTTACATCAGAACATTGTGATTTGGGTAAAAGCTGGTGATCGGATTTACGATATTTTCAATGGTAGTTCAGCGCACTTACCACTGTCCTTACTCATTCTCGTGGAAGATCAAGGAGGGGTAGGTTCGAAGTGAAAGATTAGTAGGGCTATTTAAGGTCTATATTTCATAGATTTGTGTGTCGTAAATATTTACACTTTCTACATACAATAAACAATTAAAAAAGTAAATAATAATAATAAAGAAAAACTATAAAGAGAGACAGATAGAAAGAAAATTAAGAAGTAACGGCTCTTCTGTGAAATGTTGGTTATTTAGGACTGTACATTTAGGCGAGACGAACTGCTGATCCTTGTGTGTAGTCGTTGATTGTATAGATGTCATCTTAACCTTAGCGAAATTTTTTTTAAAAGTTAGCGGTGGTTGATAGACGCCGTCATCTCACGAAGAGTAATTTTTGGAAGTGCAGTAGTTGATATGCCGCCCGTTTCACACAGTGAAGAGATTTTAAAAGATTTGTGGTATAAAAATATCGCCTGCACCACACGAAGAAATATACGCAGGAAATATAGAAGCATTGCTTTTATATATTTCTTCATTGTTTAGTTGAAGAGGGCGTGGTTGTTATTAGCGGTAGTAGAGTAGGGTAGGCTGTTAGAAAAGTAATAGTAGTACAAGTAGTAGCCGTCCGGCATCTACAAATTACAAGCAAGAAAAATAGGCTTTCTGTTTTTAAAAAAATCTAAAATTACAAAAGAAAACTCACCTTGTCGCCGTTGGGATTTTTGTTGGGAATTATAAATTTTTTGCTTTTAATTTACAACTACGGGGCCATCTGTAGCACTGATGATAGTAGATAGAGTAGAGGTGGTTGAAGGTATATTGGAAATGGGCGTTGGTGATGTCATCACAATCGGTACGGTCAGTAAAATTTCGTTAAGTTTCGTCAACGTCTGTGTCACAGTCACGATCTGTTCACGGACCAATGTTGATGATTGGACAAGATGTTCGCTATCATGGACACGATCAACAACGTATGTATACGTACGCTGCCGTGTCTCCAGCTCAACCATTGTGTAATATTCGGTTGAGGTCGTTTTCAATACAATAACAGGTGTTGCCTGTATTGATGGTTTTACTGTTCGGCCGCGGGATTTTTTTCCAGGCCGCCTGGATTTGCCCCGCCTACCCGATGAATTGCTTTTAAATTTTCGGGTTGGTGAAATTTCAGGTAGACTCGGAGCTGTAGTAGTAGTGGACTTAACCTCTGATTTTGGTGTAATTAATTTTCTCTTTGGGGTACGGAAACGGTTACGTCTTTTTGCCTTTTTCTTCTTTTTGCTAGGGCTTACTGTCGTTGTAGGGGTAGCAGTGGTCGTTGCTGTAGTGTCGGGCGTTGTTAACATTGTTGTTGTCTCAGTAACACTTTCATCATTCATTGTAGTTTCTGCAAAATCCGTTGTTGTTTCCGATGGAGCCACCATCTTCGTGATTTCGTCTTCCACAATGTCTTCAGTTGTTACAGGTGGCTCTGTTGTTGTAGAAGTTGTTGTGAGCGTTGTTTCTCTTAAAGTAGTCTCATAACCAAGACTTTGCTCATCGGATTCATCAATATTACCATAATCGCTTGGCAAGGTTTCTGGCTCAGTTGTTGTAGTTAAAATATATTTACGTCGTTTTACAACAACTCTACGTCGTTTAGCTGGCTCTACAGCACTGCCAATGGCTGTTGTTGTTGTATCAATTTCATCAGTAGCTTCTGTCGTGCTACTGTTACTATTGTGGCTTAAAATCGGCCGTTTTCGAACTAATTTTTTTACTTTTCTAATGTTTGGCCTGGGCGCCACTTTAGCATCAGTATGTTCATAAATATCGCTTAAGTCTACAACGTTACGTCTACGCCTAATGCTATTTACATCACTAAATCTACAATTACTTTCCTTGTTCTCTCCTCCTAATGCCAGATTTATTCTTAAATTATTATTATTGTGCTTATGGTAGGAGTTATTATTGCTGCTGCTCGGTATTGGGTCGCTGTCGCTGCTGCCATTGTTGAATGCTGTTGGTGTAACTGTTGCTGCTATTGTATATGACGGTTCGTCCCCAAGTGATGTGCAGTTTAGAAATTTCATATTTTTGACCTTTGGTATGAGTGGGGAGGCCTCATCAAGGTCCATTAAACTAAAAAATATTCAGACTTTACTGAACTTCTCTCTGCCATTATACTACTGCTAGTGGTGTCACCTGTCGGAAGGTTTGCCGACATAATTGGCTTATTTGTTTGACCACCAGTGGTCGCCGATGATGAAATTTGATACCACTGACTAACATCACCAACGATACTTTCAAGACTTTCCGTTTCAACAGCTTGCTGGCTTGAAGTGATTTCATTGACTGCTGGCAGAAGATATTCTTTAATTTCACTCTCATCAGCAGTATACATGTCGGCGTAGGTAACTGCAGCGGAATTTTCTATAGGGATTTCAACTTCTCTCTTATGGAGAGAGCTCTCTCCTGAATTAATGATCGTTGAAAGTACTGTGCTAAACTCTCCTGGCCTACGACCGGATACATATAGGGTTATAACGCTTGTCTCGAGGGGTGGGGCTGGTTGAGCCGTTACAGCCGAATGTTTAGGTCCTTTCCTGTGTCGTTTGCGGTGGTGTGTAGCGGGCTGAGCTTGTTGTTCCTGCTTATTCCGATAGGCTTCCTGATCGGGAAATTCTTCGCCATCTTTGGGGATTTGAAATTCATCTAAAGTGGCTTTGTGAATTCGGTTCGTGTCAATCTCTTGAAATGAGTCTTGAAAAAGTAACTGTTGCCCTCCTAAATCGCCCAGTTGGGGCAATGCCGTATTTTGTAAGGCTAAAGGGTTCTGCTGAGCTAAACCCTGTTGTTGGAGCAGAAGGGGTAGCAATAAACTGTTTACTTGCTGAACAGCTGCCTGGGTGGGGGTTACAACAATTGTGTCGGTAAGAAATTCAGTAGCTGTTATAACATTCACACTGCTGTCGACGATCGTGGTAAGAATCTCCTTACCGCGGAATGTGAGGGGAATTACAGTTGACATTTCATTTGTAACCGTCGTAACATAAGTCGTAGTACGAGTTTTGAACTCAGTCGTCGGAGTGCCAGGAACAGCTGGTTGTGCTGCTCCTAGCCCTAACAGAGGATTCAAGTTCTGTTGCTGCAACCCTATGTTTCCAAGTAACAGCTGAGACAGTAAAATATTGGCCAAGGGGGCATTAGCAGCGATTTGTGGCTGAATTGTTGAGACAACATTTTCTACTTCATACACAGTCGAAGGTATTATATGAGAGAAAGATGTTCTTCTTCCGCGAATAGAAGTTGGGGTAAAGATAATACTCGTAGTAGGAGTCTCATGAAGTACGAATTGCGTCACTTCCGTGGCGCCATTATTATTCACAATTGTATCCTCTCGCGAAAGAACAAGCACGGAATTACCATTACGATTTACGAGTGTGTTATACTGATTCGGTCCGACTATTTCTGTGCTAATTTTCGCTGTGACAATATTTTTATATTCAGTTACCCCTCCATTCACCACTGGTATTGTGATTTCAGTTGGAATGTGATGGGTCACAGTGATCGTCCCGTCGAAGCTAGGGATGACTGGGTCATTTGGCTGGAATTCAGTTGTTCTAGTACGCGAGCGGGTGGTTGAACGGCCTCGGCTCGTTGTCTGTCGAGTTCTGCCGCTTGTACTGCGTGGAGTATATGTCGACTCGGTTACTGAATTTGTGTAACTTTTGAGCCTAGGAGCCTTTGGCCTACCAATTGTTGTTGCGGTCCTTCGTGTAGAAAGGTTTCCGCTTGTCGTAGGACGACGGAAGTTGCTAGTGCGTGATGGTTTTGTCGCTGTATCTTTTTCACGTAGAGTAAATTGTGCACGACTTGTCGACGATGGTTTTGTCGGACGAATGCGCGGACTTGTTGAGTGGGCGGGACTAGTTTTTTGAAGATTTCTATTCGAATACCGACCTGTTGTACGTGTCTTTGGTGGAGGATGCTCTTCCTCAACAGGAGAATTATCTATTCGCTCTTCGGCAATATTCTTTGCAACTGCTGGACGCCGGAAGCGATTTCTAAAATTTCGGTTACCATAATCAGTTTGCCGTTTAGAACGTCTTTTATTTCTCGAATTTGAGTCTCGTCTTCTGCGCTGCCCTTCAATATCCTCTTCCTCATCCTCGTCTTCGTCACCTTCATCGTCTTCATAGTCACCACCTTCCGCATCTAAATCATCAGCGAAATCGTTTTCATCTTCAGGCTTTTTGTTCTCGTCTTCAAGATCTTGATTGATCGTCTGCGGTCTAAATAGCCCTCTCGGTGGGAAAAGGCTGCTCTGAGGGCGACGATTCTGCTGGAATGTCGCTATTGGCGGTCTTTGAAATGCTCGTGGGCGTGGCTTACTTGTTGTCGTCGTTGTTGTAGTCGTTGTTGTCGTCTTAGCTCGCTGGGTTAGGGGGTTACGTCTTGTCGAAATTTGACCCAATCTGCCAGGTGTCTTGTTCGTGACAATCGGTGGACGCCTGAATCTTAGTAGCGGGTTCTGGTTCCTGCGGGCATTGTCAACAGCTGCATCAGGATCTTCTTCTTCACTGACCTCTTCAAGATTTGGAGTCGATGATTCTTCCTCAATCTCAGTTTCTTCAGTTGTATATAAATTTGTGTTTTGAGCAGCCGGATCAAAAGCAGAGGATGCTGTAGGCTTGATTCTTAGTCTCGAATTTCCTAGATAAACGCTCGAGAATCGTCCAGATGACGAACCACTACGAGGGCCTGCACTTCCACCCCTGCGAGAGCTTGCGCCAAAGTATGACGATGTAGGCTGAATTTGAGCACGAGACGATGAAGCTCCTCCTCGGTTTCTGGAACCGCCCGGGAACGCTGAGGATGACGCGAATCCTGCTGAAGCGCTACTTCTAGGGCGTGAGAATCTTCGTGAGCTGCCACTCACTCCTCCAGATGAGGATAGAACTGCGGCAGTGCTTTTTCTTATACTACTAAATCGGCCTCGGGAACTATCAGGCTTTATAGCGGGCGTAGCCGTAATTGTGGGTGTGAAATCTGACCTTGTTATAATTGTCGCACTGCTGGGAGTGAGATTTTTTCGCTTTGGTGCGAACTGAGGTCGATTCCTTGAAGCGAAAGGTCTTATTACTGGCGTAAATGTCCTTTTACGAGTTGAGAAGGTCAGTCGTGATCTTGGTCGCCCATTTTCGTCCACACCACCCTCTTCGCCTTCATCATCAGCCGAGATCTCAGTTTGTGTTTCTTGATCTTTTTCGTCACTTATAGAACCTTCAATAACCTCTGCTGTTGGGGTAGGTGAGAATGCTGTCTGTAGAGACTCTGCATCTCCACCTGGCAGTTGTGTGCTTGTCGGAGATATTCCTAGGACCCCTGTAGATGGCGCCAAAGTTTTTTCTATGAGGAAACTCGAAGTACTTTCTATGATCTGAGCGTATCGACCCTCAATCACTGTTCCAATCACTTTCGATTGATAAAGAGTGGTCGTTTTGTTCGCTATCATTGTGCCCTCAATGAGTCGCACCAATCCCGTTTTATATGCTTTCGAAGATGAAGTAGGATCTGTGGGTACTAGGGCCTTCTTGACCTCATCGATGTTAATAGATGACGCCTTTTGCGTCACCTCTGTATATGTCCCGTCGATTTGTGTCGCTATCGCTTGAGTTGTGTAGAAAATTGTACTTATGCCATCTGCATCAACAATCTTCCCCTTGTTAAGCGACAGAATACTGCTTGTGATCTCCTCAGGCTTTAGAGTGGTAGTGTTCTCCTCACCTGCTGCTTCAGTCGATGTCGACTGTTCTTCACCCGATAGAATTTTTGGGAAGGCAGTAGAAGCTATATAAATTGGTTCTGATTTTACCACCACATTTTTCTCACCCCCACCATCAATCCGATTAAATTCAGCGGCATTTACATCGATTGCTCGCGCTGCTATGGCGACAGTAGGCGTTACAATATTAGTGACCGTCTCAAATCGACTATTAATAATGGTCTCCTCCCCCGCATATGAGGTAGTAAAGTAAGTATAGGTCGTGAAAAATGTTGTTGGGTCAACAGTAGCTGAAGATGTTGTTGTCTCTAAATGGATAGTTTCTTCGTACTTGCTAGTGGAAGCTTCTGAAACCATCTCACCATCGGTAATGGATTCGATTGTATCTTCTAATTTTGAAATTTTTGTCGCATCGACCTGTTCTACTCCTGGTAGGACTGTGCTCGGTTGAACAACATTTGATACAGTCTCTTCCCGACTTATCGTTGTAACCTCACCGTCCTTCGCCAAGGTCGTCCAGTAGGTGAACGTTGTGAAATAAGTGATGGGCAAAGTCGCATCATTCGAGCTTATTGTCTGTGTTGGCTGGAGTGTCTCAGTTACAACATTGGTGACTGTTTCCAGTCGACTAACGACATTTGTTGCAGTGCCACTGTACATGGTTGTATAGAATGTGAATGTCGTATAGCTTGTTTGTAAGAGGAGAGTTGGTGACGGTAGAATGTCTTCAGTATTACTCTCAGAGCTTATCTGGTCTTCAAATAGCCCATTCCATTGTTTATTAATATTTTCTATAATTTGACGGTCACCATCTGAGCTACTTGAGCGGACATCAGTTACCATTGTAACTATCTCGCTTTTCTCAGTAGGGGCCTGTGTATTACCCTCTTCTGTGGAGTCCCTAGCCCTTGTTAGAGTGCTGTAGCTCATGTGAAGTTTCCCTATCTCACTCTCATCTTCCGGGAGATTATGCTCTACCGAGGAGCTTCCAGAAAGTTCAACAGCCGCTGACCTCTGGATAGTTTCATAGCTAGCTGTTGGTCTTATATCTAATACTGCATTATCGTCGTCTGAAACGACCGTATCTACGACAACATTAGGTCGTGTCGTTGTATTAACCTCTGGGACACTGCCTTGAACATAATTTGTGTGGACTTCTGTACGGCTCATTACCTCTGTCTCTCCATCAACAAATATTGTTGTATAGTAAGTGTATGTAGTATAGAGGGTCTTAACGGCGCTAGGAGCAATATTAGGTATTTCCGTATTTACCTCTTCCCGTAGGATATCATCAATTTGCACAAGATCGCTTTGTGGAACGACAAACTTCGTTGTGGGTCTGCCAATACCAACAGATGTCTCTGGAGCGACTTCATTGTCATCCAGCGGCATTCCAGTTGGCTGAATAGTCATGCTCGAAAGAATATCTGTTACATCGAGATCTTGTCGAAGCATTGAAGGGCTTACTGTTGAAGTGACAACATTTGTTACGATTTCCTTGCGGCTCGAAATGCTTGTCGTCGAATCGTGGAAGAAAGTTGTCAAGTATGTGTAGGTCGTATAAAGAGTTTTATAGATCAACTCAATTTCTTCACCGGATTGCTGACCATCACCCTCTTGCTCTTGTTCTTCATCTTCTTCCTCGTCCTCTTCTTCAGCAATATCATCTTCTTCAGGGACCTCACTACCAACAGTAGTTGTCGACTTTTCAGTCGATGTAACGATCTCTTTCTCTCGAACGGTGGTCTCTTCAGCAACTGAATCACTTGCTGAATTCACAGTCGTAGTTGAGGTATGTTTCTCATCTTCATCACCACCAGCTTCCTTTTCCTCTTCATCTTGAACTGGCTTTTCTATCACCGTATCAGGAGGTCCTTCTGTGCTGAAGGTCTCAACTCGAGCTGTTCTAGTCGGCTCAATAGCTCCCTCATCGGGACAATTGGCGTATTTGGTTGAGGAGACGATATCGAATGTAGTCACAATATTCGATTCAATCGATGTAGATGTTTCTTCGCCATCACCAGGAATGAAGTAGGTGGTCAGGTATGTTAGAGTTTTTGGTTGCTGCGAATAAACTACTTCAGAGGTGTCAGAGCAATCCACATGAGAGTGTGAATCTTCGTTTTTGGGTGTGGCAGCAGTCTCATCAGTCTTTCTTTCTGTTGGACCTTCGGACACATCCTCTTCCTCTTCTGCCTCATCTTCAGGTGTTGGAGCGTTCGTTGTACTTGTCGTTTCCTGGTCATTTGGTGTAGCCTCAGTATCGTCAGCCTGATTAACGATATCCTCCGTTGTGCTTGTTTCAGGGGCTACTTGTAAAGTAGCGGTGGGTTGAATTTCGCTCTGATCCTCGACTTTGGTCGAATCAAAAGCTTGGAAAGGATCATCCTCAAAGAAAATCGTTGTGGCTCCACCAAGAATTTTTATTTCGGGCTCAACAACAGCAGGTTTAGCTGGTTCCTTTTCTTCTTCGGGAGCTACCTTTTGAGTCTCTTCCTCTTTAGCTGCTGCTGCCTCTTCGATAATTTTTTGAGACTCTTCAGCTGCCATTTTCTTAGCTGCCTCAGCACTTGCCAAGGAAGCATATATCTTAAGAATGTCCTCGTTCGACGGTGTCGTTAGCATTTTTACTTCAGTGCTACTCTCGGCAACACCTGGTGTTGTATCACTACTGCTCATAGTGTCTTCGATGATAGTCATAGAGGACTCTAGCTCACTTCGGTGGATCTCTTCCTCCTCGGTTGGATCCTGATCATCTTTTATACTTGATAAGGTCGTCTGTTCCTCCTGTAGAGGCGTTGTTTGCTCCTGCCCAACATCTAGGTCATCATCTTCGTCCTGTTCATCCTGAGGTGTAGTTTCAGCCACTTGAATTCCACTTAGATCTTGGTCCCTGCCGGTTGGATCATTCTGATTTCCGGTCAGAGGATTTTCTTGATTTGTTTCTTCTTCGTCGGCGGAAATTGTCTCTTCAGGTTCAAAGGGATTTACAGTAGCTACCGTTTGAAGCGTAAACGTGGGCTCTATCAAATCTTGAACGACTGTAATTGGTACATGGGTAACGTACGAGATATCCTTGGCCCCAAGAGTTGCTTCACCCTTAATCGATGTAATATGCTCCGGATTGATGCTGTGGGTGCTTGTGCTCGGCGAGAACACGATAACCGTGTCGCCTACGATAGTGGTGAAATCCGCGAACCCATAGTACGTTACAGTTGAGAGCAAGCGCTGATCATCCTTCATTTTTTGATATAAAAATTTCGGGGATCGAAACTCAAATTTTTCAGGCATACGCTCCATCTCTTCTTGTTCGTCTTTTGGCTGCATCTTTGAGCCACCGTTTGAGTCCCAGGAAAATCCACTTGGCGCAAAGACATTTTTAACAGTAAACGTTGGAAGATTACCAGGCGGTTGGACTTTTTCGGCAGCGATATTAAGTCCTTTAAATCCATTACGAGTAGACGAGGATGAGGAACTGCTTGATATCGAGAATGATTCATTTGGGTGACGGATTTTGTTGGGCTCTCTAACGTGGGACTCCATTACAATCTCTCTGTCATTTAACTCTGACCTTTGCTCAGTTTCCGCGTGCGCATAACTTCTTGTAGGAAAAACTAGTAGGGCCCCCTTGGGGCTGTCGATGGGCGCGATAAAGTCTGTGTTCCGAACAAACGTGTTCAGATTCGACTTAGGGTTTCCCAGGAGATGGTCGTCGATCAGTTGCCAGTCCTGGTCAGCGACCAGGTCATTGTGACTCTGAAGCAGTGACCGCTGCGGATTGAAAATGGCTGTCTGACCCGTTACAGTGCTGACCGTGCCCTTACTTTCCGTGTCCTTGTCGTACAGCACCCGGGAGCTCTTTTTCAAGAGCTGGGCATACAGCCGGCCATTGTCCAGGGTCGTGCCCAGCACCTGTGTCGCATACTCGGTGGTCACACCCTCTTGGATAAAGGTCCGTGCGGTCGACGTCAACAGACCAACGGCTGGTTTGACGTTCAAATATCTCCCGTGGGCGGCAGCTCGGTTGTCGTTGTTAACCAGCAGGACCGTGGTCAGATCTGACCCGGCGGTTCAGTCATATACGGTTCAGTTTGTTATATTTTCAGTTTTGTATTGGTTTGTTTTATTTACATCAGTCAGAAGTTGATAGAGAGAAAGCAGATAAAAAGAGAAAAATATGTTAGCATTACACGGAAGTGGTGGGAAACATTGTTTTTTTGTTTTCTTTTTTGGGAATTCAAAAAATTTCGAAAAAGTCGTCTATTTACAAAGAGCCGTTTTTACTTTTATTTACAAAAATTCACAAATTTCGGCAAAAGGGCAAGAGGTTTCGAATCTCTCTGGTCCTTCTTGTTTTCGTTAAATTTATTGCATTTCAATACAAATTTATTATTTGAAAATTGAAATTATTGAAATATATAATAGAAGTTCATTAAGAAATATTTCAGTAAAACATTATAAAAAAAAACCAAGTACGTGACAAAATCAACGAAAACAAGAAAAACCTTTCATTCCCCTGCCCAACCAAAGTAGGAAGAAAAGGACAGGAAATAACATTAACTTCGCACTTTACATACCATCATCGTTGAGTCTCAAGGCCGGGGTTGGTTCCACAATATACGGGTCATCTAGAAAAAAAATTACGAAAACGAAAAAATAAATCAAAGCCAGATTAGGGAAAAAAAGGAATCTTCGTCAAGATTAATCCAAAGATATTTTGCGGTATGAGCTTACACCATTTATGGAAGAGGGTTTTTCTAAATATTAACAGAGAATGTTTCCTGTACTGAAAATACTTTGAAAGTTTCAATATAAAACAAAAAAAAAAAACATTGTCTTCATTTGTGTAATAAAGTCGAAATTGTGAAAAAATTTAAATTGATCATAATTCGTTGATCACCGTATATTAAAATTTATGAGACTGAACATAACCGGGAAAAGTTGGTGGACCGATACGTAGGTCGGTGTCTGTGAGGAATTTGATGATTTTTTTTATTTTTTGCTAATTGAATGAATAGTTTTTGGTTGATTTTATTTTATTAGAGAACAGAGAAGTCATTTAGTTTGTAGTATCAAAGTACACAACTTTTAGCTGGCTTGTATGAAATTCAGTCATGTAACTGGTTCTGTCGTACGGGAAAGAACAAGACGAAGAAAAAGAAAAGATCGCGCTTCGTTTAACGGAATGCCGGCGAACAAGTCAATTCCGCTATACACCACAATTAGATCCAATTGTAATTAATGGTCATCCGGCAGAGGCTGCTCAAGTGTCCACCTTGCCGCCCCGCACTGCCCGCCATCGCTGTTCTGCGATGCGAGCGCAACAGGTGGACCGCGGCGAGTTGCGGCAGGTAGGTAAGCAGGTAAAGGTAATGTAATTCAAGCAGCTCCAGTTCCAGCGCGTAACGACGCGATCGCTTCTTGTTTTGATTTTTTACCTTTTCATTTATTTTTTGTACTTTTCCTATTTTTAATCTCGCCGAATAACGGTTACGGAACTGCATTGCTACTTGATGAGCGACATTTTAAAGTTGTAATCGATAAATGGGTGTAGATTGATTCGCATCGAATCTGACCGAGACGGATAAACAATCTCAGACGTAATCTGATCGGTTCGGAAAGGTTGTCTTATTCGCATCATATCCGTGTATGAATTGGATGCTCTTAACTAAAAACGGAGCCTTATTATCCGGATTAAGCTAGGTCAGCTTGAGCTAACCTTAGTCCCGCTTGAGCCAAGCCTTGTACAACTTGAACCAGGCAACTTTATCTAACAAGGGAACGTTCTCAGGTGTGTCTCACCGATTTTGATGAAATTGAAATATGTTATAGAGTGTCGAAAAATAAGAGACACGTATTTTTTTTTATTTGCGGATACGCACATTTAGGGGGTACTTTTATTTATTGTTTTTTTTTTTTTTATAAAAATTGGTGTATATTTCAAAAGATTGTCCGCCATTTTGGATTTGTTAAATTAAACATCAGATTCGTAATAAGCGACTCCAAAAACCCCTTAATACTGGTTTTCACGAAAAAACTGATGTCTGAAAGAATATACATCATTTACGTATTAGTGCTAGGTGTTGTTTACCCCCTTGAAGAGTTTTTTTTACGAAAACTTTATTTTCCAAAATCGTATGTAAAAAAGTATTTTGCAATGATTTTTAACTAAAACTGTTATTTTTGTAACGAAAAAAAAAATTGTTTTTCTCCAATAGCAAATAAGGTTTGCCACCCTCGGGAACCGGACTACTTACAAAAGGTTAGTATATTTATGAGACATCATTTCCACTTTGTTTCATTCGAAAAATGTCATTAGAACTTGAAATATTTAGGAAAACCTGTTCTTGGGGGTAAACTTTAGGGGTGGTTTCCACCCCCTAAATGTGCGTATCCGCAGATAAAAAAAAATACGTGGTTCTTATTTTTCGATACTCTTTAACATTTAAATTTCATCAAAATCGGTGAGACACACCTGATAACGTTTCCTTGTAAGTTTGAGCCAATCTTCAGCCAGCCCAGGCTAGAGTCAGGCTAGAGTCAAAGGATAGGCTTTACATTATCCGGGTTTTCCTCGCAAGAAAGTTTGGATACAAAGCGAAGGCAACATGTACACCATGCAGGTTGTTGATGATGTTAAATTAAGATGGCCTCCTGCAGTGGGTCATTTGCCTGCGGCTGTTATTCGTTTTTCTATTGCGCGGGAAAATTTTAAAACAAAAAATATGTTGAAAGGGAATTGGTGTTGGTTGTTTTTTGATCGGTTGATAGGGCAATGTATCTTTTCTCCTCGTCTGTTCACTACAAACTAATTGAAATGTAATGCTAATACACTTGGCAAACGATATAATGACGAATATTTTGGAAAATAAAAATCCAGTGAAAGTTTTCTTCTCGTCATCGTCGTCTCTACAGCGCGCTAAATCAGGCAAATAAAACCGGATAAGCTGAAGCATCAGTACGGCCGCGACGATAGGGGCGATTAGAGGAGTGTGGGGGCTTCCATGACCACACTTTATAATAACACACTCCTCCCGCCGATATCATCGAATAGCTATTTGTGGGTTATTTGCGCTGGATCTCTTTTTCTTTGCCTTATTCATTATTTTCTTCTTCTTCTTTTTTTGTACTTATTTGCGTTTTCCCTTCTTTTGAGCATAAGGAGAGGTGAAATTTTTTCATTGGAATTCGAACTATGTGTGAGGGACAAAGTTAAAACTGCGTGCTGAATTGACTGTGTTAATTGATGATGCTAGCATTTCACCTTTTCAAATGCACCTGTTTTAGACAGTTATGCTAATTGGTAATAAACTACTTTTTCAGTTGATACGAAATTTTACGACACTCATTCGCTCAGTCATCGTGGCTCGAATTTGACTGAATAAAATAAAAAATTCTTCTATTCTATATCCATCGAGTCGCGAATTTAAAAAGCCTTTTTGTCTTAAGTAAAGTTATTTCGAATATAATTTGATAACATCTCAAGGTTCATATAAATGCAAAAATGTCCGCCAGATTCCTAACGAGAGGTCATGAGAGTTCTTTTTTATTTGCTGTAGTTTTTTTGAAGGTTTTTTTTTTTTGGTTTTCCCATTTCTACATTTCCCTCCTAAAGGGAAAGATAAAAAAAAAACCTTTATGCTCACCTTCAGTTTACTCAAATTTTAAAAATGAGCTACTGAAAAAAAAAACAGTGATATATAAATCAATATAGTTTGACTTACTACAAGATCACCCCAAGGTCATGTGAGAGCGACTTTGCATTATTTTAATTTTATGGCTGTTTTTATTTTTCCTCGAACGAAACTTTTTCCTTGGGGGCGGCCTGAGTAGATGATCTTCATAATCTGTCCGGTCGTGCATGCGGTTCACCTTCTGCGGTTTCTTAAGACGACTAATAAAAACAAAACCGACTGGAGGATTCCCACGGATCTCCCGTTAAGCAGCGTGTGTCTTCGTCTTTCGAGGAAGTACCTAATAAATTTATCATTTAAAATTTTTGGCATTTTTCTCGGTTTTCCCTTTCTTTTGAAGTGTATGCGTGCATGTGTTGAGGCTCTTCAAATTTAACCAAAATGGATCAGAAGTAATTTTTGATACGTATACTTTTGTTTTATGTAATGCCATTGAGAAAAATTCCACAAAATCTACTTGTCGTAATTCCTCATATTTGGAAAAGCACAAAAACAGACAAGAAAAAATTGCTCGACTCACTGAGCGAGTGCTTGTTGGCATTTTAATTAATCGTAAAATGCTCGCAATTCCAAAATAAATTCCAAAAATTCCACTGGCCCATTGGCATTAGTAAAAACAAGTGCACGCTTGCGATTGAAATTGCCTCGATGTCCCTGGCAAGGTTGGTGGTTAAGCAACCGCGTTACCAGTCCCAGATATGCGAATCTGGTTTATTGGCAAATTGGTGAAATAATTCGACCTTAGGGTGATGATGGCACATCGGTGCACAATTGGAGAAAAGTGAAAACGACCAAAACTATTTGGCAAATTGTCAATTTCACTTGTTTGCGACAGCAAAAAAAAAAAAAAATTGTTAATGGATGTGCTACCATACGAAGCGCAAAAAATCGAAAGTGCCGCGCATTCCTCAACCTTCTCTTAGTAAGTTTCAGAAAAGCGTTAATTGCTAATTATCTCCCAACAAGCGTACGACAAAAAAAATATATAAAGGTAAGGAAACGCTGTTGAACAATATTCGACCAATTGGGCAACTGCAGGGTGTAGATGAAATTCCGTACTCAAGGAAGTCAAATTGATTGCACTTAAAGCAAGTGAACCTGAAAGAGAATTGAGCTCCAAATACCCACTCTGAAAAAATAAAAAATAAATACAAAATAAAATATAGCAAAAAAACGCCCCCGAAACGAAATTGTTGAGAATGTGTCGCGCACGCACGCAATGGATTAATTAAGTAACTTTTTTACTGACAAAATTACGTGCTGCCATGTCGTATAGTTCGTTTAATTAACGTTGTTTTATTTCCGAAAAATCACTACTCTGACCGGAAATTGTTATATTTTTCGAATGAGATTCCTCAGGGGACCATTCTCGGCACCTTAGGGCTAAATAAAATTAGCTTCTGACTTTCACTATAATATATTTTTATATTTTTGAATTATCCTAATTATCTACATACTATTGGCTATAACCGACCCTGGAAGTTACACTGTTGGGCAGGACCAGGACATAATAATTTTCCGCCAACGTAAGAGTGACACCAAGAATCGGTTGAACCGTATTAGGATTTTGCAATCCATATATAAATCCATCACCATAAAAAATATAATTTTCTAAAAAAATACAATCACGCATTTGAATAACATTACCCCGATCCGCGGCTTATCTTGTCAATCTCGACAATCTAGCATCTGCTAGAAAAGTCGTAACAATCGGAGCCGCGAAGGTATTCAGTCGGAGCACCGGGCAGTACAGGTCGGTAAAACTAGAAGAAGGTACATAAAAGATGACGAGCGAGGAATGCCCTTCACTTGCGACCGAGAGACAATAACAATAGAAGAAAGTCAGTGGGTTAGCCATAAATCAAAACCATACAACAGCAGCCTCGAAGGGCGTTTTGTAGATTTGTGTTGTATTATAGAAAGATATGATGTAGAAGATAGAAATCAGTATGCTCGAGAGGTGTTTTTTACTTTTTATTATTTTATATCCAGTGAGTGATTTTAGCACTTGACATACTCATTTATATATATAATTTTTCCTTTTCATCGCATGTCCGTTAAACCGTTCTCCGGGTACAAGGTGCACAAAACAACCTGAAGGTGGCGCAGGCATGGCATCATTCGCAGGTATTTTATTAGTGCAGTGAACCCATCGCGGGTAAGCTGTAAGAGGTTCCCCTTCCCCTCCACACAAGTTGGAACACCATTGGCAGTGCATTGGGCTCTGTGAAACCATGCAAACTATGGGCCTCCCCCTGCCCCCTCAGACCACCTCGAACACCTGGTTAACAAACGATATGACCAACAGGTAGATCCGTTTGCTCATAAACGAGTGTTGAGTGGTCACTCGAGCTGACCAGGGTCTTAGCTAAATCTGTCTACAGCTGTAATTGACCAGTTGCTTCGCTCTCAAATCGGAAGAATTGAAATCAGGCGGCTGGTAATGATCCGGTTACTATTTTTATTCTTGCCATATTCTTCGCTAGCTTCATTTCTTTGTATATAGATATGTAAATATACCTATATATTACAATATTTTTTCCGCTCAATTAAAAGTGGTACTGTTGAGTGCTGCTGCTGCTGCTGCTACTTTTCCACTTTAAGCTGTCTTTGGAAGCCTGTATGCTTCCATAATGATTTTACGTAATGCTACCATGGTACCTGTACCTGGCACCGACAGACTAGCTTTTGTTTTTGGATAAAATAAGGCATATATTTTATTCGTATTTCCTTCAAACCTTTTAAAATAAACAATTTAAAAGGTCTAAATTGTTGGCCAAAAATTATGTCGTATCCTGTTTCAAATTTAGAGCAGGAAAACATAAAAAAAAAATTATGTGACCTTCAGATTTAAAAATAAAATCTTTGAACTTGATCATAATATTTTACTGATAATAACGGTATACGTAATAGTATAAAAAACCTTCGAATACAGAGAAAACGGAAAATGTACTTAACCTTTTGCTCCGTTTGAATATGAAATTAAGGAAAAAGATGAGAGAATCGCTAAATGTTAATTAAATCAATCGGTCCGACAATAATAACAACAACAACAAAGATGTATGATTATTATTATTACTCACACTAAAACGGTGATTTTATTCCACTTTACCCCCCTGCCTACACAAACTTGGCCAGACCAGGTTTATCCGCTTGTTAAGAAGTTTAGTAAGTATTTCTTATAATTCTTAAGGTGATGTTAAGCTGGTCTTAAAAGTGAGTCGTCACTGGCTGCAGATGGCGACCAGGCGGCTTTTTATTTAGATGGAACAAGCCTGAGTATCTCCGGCTTTGAACCCAGCCTTATGTTACTACGAGTAAATGAATGAATCTTGAGATCGGGGCTTAAGTCGAGTGATGCTGCAAGAACAACTTGTTTTTGGAACTGCAACGGCAAAGCAGCGCTCGGGGGTAAATAACAACAGAGCCAAAATTGGAATTTAAATACAAAAGGTCATCTGGTTTAAAGTCTGATTCTTTTTTCAGATATGAGTTCCCGAAGACCCAAGACATTTCTGGGTATATGATATATATGAGACCCCACTTACATAAAAAGGCCTAAAGAAAAACTTTTTCGATTGCTCTGAATTATGTTCTTTCATTTAAGACCAAACTCAAGGGGATCTAGACAAATTTCTTTCTTGGTATACTGGATATAGGTTCTAATTTTATAGGAAAATATACATTTCGAAATCTAAGTAAATTCATGAAATAGATACTTACTCGCACTTGACTGTTTTTCTTTTCTTTTATCCTTTATTTCCGTTTTTGCATATATAAAATTGAAAGGTGCACGCACAATTTGAAATCGGACCTTTTGTGCATGCCAAGAACCTAAAAAGATATGCTGCACTTGGGCAAAGAGTGGAAATGGTATGTGATGGGTATATTACGGAGGTCTCACCTTACTTTAATGGTTCGATGGCAAAGACACTGTGCAAAAGAGAGAACGGATTAATGGGAAAATATTCAAACTGCAAAGCAACAATGGAATTTTCAATTACATTGCAATTCGTAAATGTCCACACATACAGACAGGTGTGCCAGGTAGCAGCATAAAACCTAGAGGCGCACTTGTATGAAAGAAAAAAAGAAAAATACCAGAGAGATTTTTTTTTTTCGTTTTTGCAAGAATTCCATAGCATATACTCAACATTACCATTCAATGACACCCAAGAAAACTTGAGAAAAGGAAAAATTACCTTTCACAAGCCCGACGCCGGGTGTATTACACCACCACGAATTGTTTCCACACAGAAGAGCCCATCAGCGTTCCTCCGCGACGCTCTGCCTACCCAACCAACCAGCCAGCCAGCCTGCATACCTGAATGTGGGCCCCCTTGTCTCCGGAGCCCCAGTCCGCTTACTTCGGGAAAAAGTCACATAATTGGTAAGCTAACAAAAGCCTGCATAAAACTAAACCTCACCTACCATCATGCAAAAAATTATACTTTAAGCATTTTGAGCTTTGTTTCAAACTCCTAGCTGACAGAATAGAAATTATAAATTTTATGAATTGGTATAATGTTGGTATATAAAATTGGTAGTTGGAATATTTCAGAACATTTAATTAATACCAGATGATTGTTCGATAACAAAAATCTGAAAATTCTTAGTAAAGAGATTTTATTTGCGTAGGTTTTTTGAATTTCCCAAATTCGACAAGCTATTCGAGGGTATTGTACGGATTATATGAGCTAAAACCATGTAAATTCGCAAACCAATGATTCATTTAATAGTTTCCAGTTTTATAGATTTAGCGATGAGGGAAAATTATGATGATTTAATCTTTCTGCAATGTCGCCTGTCTCCTCTTGCTATATTTAGCAGTTGCCAACCGTAAAAGTGATACCAAAGCATAGTCAATATTTGAATCATTTATAATATAGAAATATTTTATACGGTATGTCCATTCATTAATGAAATATTCTTTAGCTATTGTCCACTGAAACTTGATAACCTTCATCTTCATCTGCATTCTTCTTTAGACTTTATTATAATAAGGAGTTTCAAGGATGACGTGATGACAATTCTTTGAGTGTCGTGCTCACCTTTTTGGAGAATAGTAAATAGCACTTTCTGAAGTTGTAAAACATATTTGCATCACTCTCTGTCTGAATCACTATAAATTACACTATTATTTATACTAGCAAATAAAGGACGAATTCCATACTTGCGGGGGCTGCGATAACAATGTAATGGCTGTTAGGATATCAAACGTCAAAGTTCATTTTTCTATTTATTGGATAATTCATTTTCCCTCTTCTGACTTAGTTTCTTATAGGTCGACGTTCATTCTAAATTAAATCATCTAAAAAATTAAGGATATTAAAGCTAACTTATCAAACAAATGTCTAGTGAAATTAACATAGTAATTAATAACTTAACTATAAAAAGCATTGAGATGGAAAGTGGCATTTTAAGACCCAGATACAATCTATCTTGAAAGTATCGCAGTCGAATCAGCGGTAGACGGCGGCGGCGGTGGCGCTGTTTTGAGGCGCAGTTCTACCGTAATATGATGATGGGTAGAAAACAGTTAAGTGTGAGCTCATAGCCGTAAAATATCGGACAACAGAACACCAATATAGAAATAGGTAAAATAGAAGAGGTTCTTTGATTTCAGGTGAATATCGAGAACACTACCACTACTAGCGCTCAGTGGCCTCAAACTCTTCTAGGCCTTTTAAAGCAAACAAAATGATCCGGAAAAAAGGTCAGTAGGCGGTCTAAATAAGTGCAGATGAAGAAAAGGTACGAAAAAAAATGAAAAGAAATGAAAATTGGTTCGAGGGGTCTCTAGTGGGCCTGCAAGGAATTTGCGGTATGTAAACCAGGCATGGTACCACGTGAGTGTTAAACCACCTTCACTTGCTACTTGTTTTTTTTTTTTTTTTTTTTTTAATCTTGTTTGTTAAACAACTTTTTCATTTATTAATTGTTGAGAAGAAATCCGCGAAATAAATTGGTATTCCGCGAACAGAGGCAGTTAAGTAGAAGGTGCCTCCGGAGGACGGACGGGTGGTATTTTAGCGTTCACTATGTGAGTGTGTGAGGCCACTCCTTTTGCGTGGAAAGGCAAAAATAAGAGTAGCCTTGTATCTCCTTGAATTGATGATTGTACTCTGTTTCCTGTAACTTCTTTTTCATCTTAAATATTATGGTTTCCTTATAATGGGAAGGTTCAATGTGATACCTTGGGAAGGTTGCCAATACTTTTCTAAAGTATTGGTACTAATTCGAGATATACAAATTCCAATAAATATTGGCGCACTCCTAAAAAACTGAGGAAAAAAGAAAAGCCAATATATAAAACTATAGATATTTCTTAAATATTGGTCTGATGGCCCGGAAAGCATTAGTAAACATTTAGGGACGGTGACATAGGTCCATTATCATAAATAAAACGTGATAAATATTTAAATTTTAGCGATAGGCGCTTTCGGCTGCAGGTGTCACAACATGACCAATCCGCGTCCGCTCCTCGCCTGCAAGAGATGCTTATTAAACGGATGCGTTTCGCAAGTGTTTTGTGACTCTTGTAAGATGCCACAGCGCCCCTCGCTTGTCTAGTCCTCACCTAGTCGCGTTCTGCTTCGATCGTCTTCACTTGCATGTCTTTTAGCGTGAATTTTTAATCATATGCCGTGCCGTGCCGCACATTAGGCGAAGATTGCTTGCCGAATTAATTAAAACTTGTAGCAAGCTACTAGCAACACTCGCTCCCGTCCCCCCGAACCCTGCTAGCATTTAATAGGCGAAAAGTCGACGATCCACAGCAAGCGTTACATTATTTTGTTACGCGATCATTTTCTCGCCAACTATTGAATAATTTTGTCCCCAAAAAAATTTTTTTGTACATGGGTATCGTTGGTTTTAATATGAGAAACACGGAAGAGTATCAGATTGGCCCAGTTTGAGTGGAGTTCTATTGGAGCCCTTAGTAGACTCATTCCAGAATTTGAGACTGTTTAATCGATATAAACGTTCTAAGAATGACAAAAGGTCCAAAATGTTATATTTTAGGATAAAAAAGAGTATGAGATTCGATTCTGTCGCAAGAAGTTAAAACAAAAACTTAATCCGAGACAATTTTTTGAGAGATTTCGAATGCGAGGGAAGAAATATAAAAAAAAAAATTAATTTGAGAAAAAGTGAAGGCACCTTCCCGATGCATTGTGACATAAACAACCTGAGCCAGATATGATTTTTGTCTGTTGCCTTTTGGAATATTGCGTCACGCGCCCAACAGCACCAGCAGAAATTAAAACCAGGCCGAATTTTTTGAAGAAAGCCGACCACCTATTGCGCAAAGAAGACAACAGTTTTTTTTTAAGCTACACTTACTATTCCGCATAACCTGCAACATGTTGCAGATGATTACAAGCCATAATAAAACGGCAAAAGTGCAAAAGTCTTACGACCATCAGCGATCTCAGACAGCGGCAGTTTAATTTATTTTCGAGATCATTAAGATATACCACAAAACTCCTCCACAATTAAACTCTCATTATGAGGATTTCAATTTCTTATAATACCAACTGCAAGTGCGGAAATCCAACTCTATTTAGAAGAAAACCGCATAAAAATTGAATCGGTATTCCTTAAGCTATAAAAAAATAAACATACAACATATTTTTTCATTGAGGGTATTTCCCATAAACCAAAATTCTTGAAACCCCCACTGAAAACGTGAGTATCGTGCCGTTGTGCCCGTTGATTGTTATTATTTTGAACAATTTCTTTGAACATGATTAGTATGAGAAGATTCGCAAAAGATCTTTAATCAAATCGCACCAGAGGTGGGATCGATTGGGCTCGCTTATTTCTTCTGTGGGAGCGCTTTAATTACGATAAACTTTCTTTTAACCCTGCAGTGAGGAGTGTGGGCCCTCAAATGTACATTCCAATCTGATGAAATTATCATGCCCAAATTTGATCATCTTTTTATACTGCCAAATATGATCAAGAGATTTTGCATTATTATATTTTTTATATCCAGCATAAAAGTAACATATCGTTAGATTTATTTTTATGCCACCGAGGCTGTTTTGAAGGACACCTAGTTGCTGTTGGGGGGCTCTCGAAGACGTGAAAAATTCAAATGAGACACAACACTCACGTCGAGGTAATTGGCGAGGAAACAGGTTAGACGAAAAGGTGTTTATCTCAGGGCGAGATTGTGAAATTATGTAAAATTCCAGATATTTTTTAACTAAAACGTGAAAAGGAAATGGTATTTTCGATTTTTGGGTGTGATTTCGTCGATTTAAAGACGGAAGTAACCCTCAAAGTGGGATTATATTTTTTATAATAATTTCACCGATTTGAATATTTTACTATTGTTTATTGTTATTATTTTTAGTACCCGCAACAGAAAACTAATCGTTTTATGTTTGAAAGGAAAAAATAACAGCCGTTCGGCTAGAGTCCTAATTGTATAGTTAAATGGAAAAAGAAAAACAAATAACCATTTGAGACCTCTACTTACCATCTGAATATTGCGCTGCTGCGGTCTGTATAAGTAGCACAAAACTGCACAATGCCACCACCAAGAATGTCCAAGGTGTGCTTCTGTGCTGCTCACTAAAGCGCGGCTGCAGCATGCTTGATTTCCTCCTTTTTTTACTATTTTTTCCTAATTGTTTTACTGCAACAGCATAAAAAAGTTTTCGATGATATATGTATATATATTTTAATTTTTCCCTCGGTACAAAGTAAAAAAAATAAAAATAAAACAAATAATAATAATAAAAGTTTCAGCCCCTCAAGAGGGTCTTACAACACACAAAACTGCTTCACAATATTTTATTATTTAGACATTCATCGTTAAGATTAGCAGATAGATAAACAAAAATGTAAAATTATTATTTTTCGAACGTTATTTTACCGTTAGAACGCGCAAACACACCAATTGGCGCAGGCACAGGCTCACAAAAAACAAAAGAAAAAATAAACCATAAGCGAAGAACTCGATTTTAATATTGAGAAAAATAAAAAATACTTTTTAAGGTGATTGCATTATTTTTATTTTTTAGTTCCGGGATTTTTGGTGAATATATGTAGATATTATATATATATGTATTTTTTTTAATTCCCGTAGGGTACCTTTCTTTCAATTCACTCCACCCCCGAGGGTATTGTGGAATTATTATTGCAGCAACTATTTCGCTGCATATAGGCCCGATGACGATGCAGAGCCAAAGATCTCTGGCGAATTACTAAAAAGTCTATCTCTATCCGGAGACTGACTATACGAACACACGGGGGGTACCCTACTCTTAAGTCTGCGACTTATCGAACCGTTCCAATCGACTGTAACTCTTGCTACTAAAAGCCATCGTCCTATGTCCAACTTAAGACAGTCTGAAATAACAACAAAAAGAAAAAAGCCCGCACGAAGACGGCGGTTGCATACTCGACAACTTAAATCTGGGTACTCGGCTCTGGGTCTCTTTGGCGATATAATTTGCGACGGGGGTACCGCGGACTGGGTACCCACTACAACAAGACCAATAACAACAACAACAGTTGAATACCAGATGGACAGACGAATGGACGGTGGCGCGCAGCGGAGAGTTGGCTATTTCTTTTCTTCATGCTAACTCCGGCCGCAAAAGACGCGCCTCGATCCGAAAAAGAGAAGCTAAAAAGACAGCAGTGCAACTTACATTCCCACTTGCTATCTTTAAAATATCTTGAACGTTAAGTAGTCGCAGGTTAGCGGCAGTAGCGCTCCGCAAAAGAGCCATCACATTGGGGCAAGCAAGCTGCCAATAGCGGTGATATCGTGGAAATCTCCATTCTTGCCCCCTGAAAATGTAAGACAGACGCAAAAGCCGCTGCTAGTAAGCAGGTAAATCTTGGGCCGTTTCTTTAGGGGCCTCCCTACTTTTATTCTTCTTCTTCTTCTTCTTCTTGGTATTCAACTTCTTCGCCCATATTTCGCAGACCGCCGTCATCGTCGTCGAAGATTTTGCTCGTTTTCTCACTCTTACTTCGGGGTGCTAAAGTTACGGTACCCTACATAAAGCGCGCGCATATGCCTGCCTCTCAGTTGCCACTGTCTTCTGCAACAGGTTCTTAACGACCCCACTTTCGCTGAAATTGTTGAACTTTTTCTTCTTCAAACTTCTCTCCCCGCCTATCGTCTGCCCTACTCTTCTTAAGTATAACCGTCTGTATATGAAAAAGGTATAACCGCCACTCGTCAGTCATTCAAAGTAGAGAAAAAGTACCTTTTAAATCTCTCTCAACCTTATTTCTTCTTCTTATTCTTCATCTTCATCTCAAGATGCTCTTTCTTTGAAAAATCTTTAAGATCGTCTTGGGAAGAGCATGCCAAGTTTTATCCACTGCATCCATCGTAGCAGTGGAACAGGCCTATAATAACATAAGCAGAACCCTTGGGGCACAGAAGGGGTTTAGAGGAGGAGGATGTAACTATGACCCATTCAAGAAATCTTATTTTATTCAACATCCGCATAGAGATCGGGCTTGGTGATGCCGAAGAGCTTTTCTTCATTCAATTCTTTTACTCGGGCCAGCTGGGTACGATGTGTGGTGTGGTTGATTGACCCGACACGACGCAAACATAGTCAATATTTTTAAATTTCTTATTTTTCTACTTGAAGATGATGAGCACGACATTGCTTTCTATCTCTGCTAACTGGCGGTGGCGGCGGCACTGTTCGGAATGGGCTAGTTCTTGGCAGTACTTCTTCAATCTAGTCGCGAAGATATAACCTGATTATGGGCAGTTCTTCGTCTTCTTCTTCTTCTTTAAATTTCAACCGTTATTACGTGCTCGATATTTATTTATTTATTAATGACACATTATCTCCACCTGTCCTTTTTCATATGGGAAGAACGAATGACAATAATAGCTCAATCTCGAATTTGAAACAAAGGTCGAAATCGAGTTAGAACTTTGAGATAAATTTCCAAGTTCAATTATATAGAATTTGATTTCCATGTTGAAAATTTCATGTAATAAGATTTCTGCGTTCTCTCGGTCAAGGTGATCGCGACCTAATTAATCAACATATACCTATATATATTTCTTTTCTTAACGAGCACGGTAACGTGCCGTTCCCTAAGAACGTGCCCGCCGGGTAAAGAAGACATCGAAGACAGGTGGTGTGGCATGAGCAAACAAAAGATATCTTCTTGTGCCCTAGAAACCCACTCACTTACTTCTTATTTTACTTCTTCGTCGCCATCGTCATCATCGTCTTCTTGACCATATATAATTATGCTGTGCTGCGCCTTAGCTGAGATGGGGAAATCATCTTAAGAATCTGCCACCGTTCTTTCGTTTTGCATAATTTTATCAACGTATCGCTGGTTGAACATTATCGCTCTAAAGCAGCCTGCGCGGCGGAGTGGTACGTTAGAAAATTATAACAAAATTCATGTATAGCATAATACAGTTTTATTTTTAAAACATGTATGCATTTAATCATAGTCGAATCTTCAAGTCGGGTCACATTTTGTGGACCAAATAAAGTGGAACAAGGTGAGGCTTGGTAATGGCAACTCCCCTAATTTGTATTCCAATAGAAGTGCGTACGGGGGGGCCAAACACACAATTCTCCGGGGGTCCTAGTTACCGCGAACCAGCATAGAACGTGCCGGCTGACCGTTACACAATTCACGACTGCAACTGGAGCATGCTACTTTTGATTGTATTTTTTGTATGCCTCCAGAGTCCAAAGTCGTCTGGTGCCCCACAAAGAAATTTCGTTTTAATTGTTTGTAAACGACTTTTTGTGGCCATCGTCATAATCGTATACTAACTCAATGTCTGCATTTTCCAAAAATAGAAAAATTGATAAATTGCATATAAAATAACGCTAGCATTAAATAAAAACTTCCTTCAGAACATGGAAATACAAATGACTAAAGTCCAATAAGAAATACTACTTTGAAAATAAGTCCAGTAAAAAATTTTCATTGGAATCAAACAATTGTCCCTTTTGTTGCCTTGACAACGTATTTGGACAAACAAACCGCGAAACGTGACATGTGTTTTTCTTATAAGATATTATGATGATTATGAATTTCATCACCAGGTGCAAGTGCGTAAACCTCATTTGTTTGCACCTTTTCGCTGCTCGCTGTTGTACGCGCCGAGTTGGGCAAGTGAAAGTAAAAACGTTTAGCTGCGGTTTTCGTGCATATTCGATTACAAATTTTTCCCTTTAGGAAGAGAAAAGAAAAATAATAATAATAATAATAAGCGAGTTCCCACCTTCCACTGTGCATTTTCTTAAGTTTGTTTGTGACCATTCACTAAGATACTATTTGAGGTATCTCTTATCCAAAAGAAAGTCGTTAGTTTGGACGACGGTAGGCAAACGTGCTTAGTTCGAAAGATATTGTAGCACTTTAAATAAAAGGTGTCTCGAAAATATCTGCAAGGTAATCGACAAATGGGACATAATTTCAAGGATGACGATGACGTCTACAGCGGCTTTATTCAGCCAACTGTGGAGACTCTATTTTATGAAATGGACTCAGAAGATAATGAGCAAGGATTTGTTGGTCCAGGCAGCATCAGAGGTACTGGCGCTATATCTGGGACGTCTGCAACATCTTTTTCGGTAAAAATAAAAGAATTCGAGAATTTTTACTGGGCAAAGGCACTTTTTAAGCAAAAATATTTTTTTAGCGCGGAAAATTGATCAGCAGTGGGTCCCACCTGAAAACAGCTGACACTCATCTAGCTAGACCGTCAACAGCAATTCGTGCTGTCGGCTATACTTCTGAGGCTGGTCGACTTTTCGATCCGATCCTCGAGACGAAAAATAAAAAATCCCTTCTTACATGGGAGAGGAGATTTCTTGAGTAAGGTCATATAATATAATATTATATTTATATTCGTAATTAATTAAAAATTAGTTATTCTACTGAAAAAGTAATTTCAAAAAATTTAGCGATAATTCCTAAATAAAAGTTTTTATTTAATTTTTCTCCTGCCACAATCTCGAATAGGCCCGAGGAAAAGTACAAAAATCTCGAATTTAAAATTAAATCAATTCTTGAAGAGTCGATTCTCGAAAGCACTGGACCTCATGCAAATTTTGGCCTTGCCCTCAGCAAGGCAAAGGAGGCATCGACTCTAGATCGGACCCTATTGCGTCTAAGGGATCAAAACGGTGAGGCATCCTCGCACAATTTCGATCTCACATGTTCGGTATTTTTCAATTTGGCCCACCAATATACAAAAAACGAGATGTACGTTGAGACCCTTAATACTTACACTATTATGACTAAGAACAAGATGTTTCCAAATGTGAATCGTTTAAAGGTGAATATGGGAAATATTTATTTCCATATGGGAATCTTTTCCAAAGCGATTAAAATGTATCGCATGGCTCTGGATCAGGTGCCGAATAATCACAAGGAGCTCCGGCTTAAAATCACCCATAATATTGGGCTGCTGTTTGTAAAAATGGGCGAGTACTCGGATGCTGCGGCTAGTTTTGAATTTATTATGTCCGAGAAGGCGGACATTAAAAGCGGAATGCATCTGGTCCTTTGCTACTATGCGATGGGAGACGTCGAAAAAATTAAGAATGCCTTTCGAGCGCTGATCGACATTCAGCTAGAGCACGAGGATGATATTAAGGCTGAAACTGATCTTGAGAATATTCAGGCAAATCAATTTGTCTTTGAAGCGATCAAGAGTGACTCGTTAGCAAAATACACCTCCGCGAAAAAGAGGTTCGCCGAAAAGTGTATTCTTATGTTGGTCGATTTAATTTCGTCAGTTATTGAGGACACGTACAATGAAGGTAAGCTCGTAGTGGTGGTTAGAATTAAAAATTCCTATAAAGGATTCCTCAATTTTCCATTTAAAGGGTACACCTGGTGCATTGAGGTGATCAAGTCGTCGAATTTCGCCTCACTGGCTAACGAGCTTGAGCTGAATAAGGCTTTGGTCTATCTGAAGCAGAATGAAGTCGCACAGGCCATAGACACTCTAAAGTTTTACGAGAAAAAAGATAGTCCGATGGCGGGAAGTGCCATAATAAACTTAACATTCATCTTCATTTATGTAATTTCAAAAATTCGAATTGCGTCCTTAAGACCCCTTAATGGTTACTCTAATCTCTTTAGCTCGGCGACCTGCAGAGTGCTGCAAAATATTCCGAAAAGTCTCGACAAATCGACAACTACAATCCGGCAACATTTATAAACAGTAGCGTCGTTGCCTACCATATGGGTGATTTTGAGGCCGCAAAACAGTACCTTGAGACAGCCCTTTCTCTGGACATGACCTCTTTTGAGGCAATGTATAATTTAGGTCTTGTATTGAAAAAACTCGGCGATTTCGAAGGGTCTGAAGTTGTATTCGGGAAAATTCGACAAAATCTCTCCCACGTGAAACACACCCATGTCTTCTATCAGGTGGCGACCATTGAGGAACGATATGGCAGAACAAGCGCCGCCCTTGACTCGTATTTAGAAATGGTCGGCGTATGCCAGGAGATGGATCCTAAGATTTTTGAAAAAATCGGGGAAATTTATGAAAGTTTCAACGATAGACAGGAGGCAAACGAATACTACAATGAGGCGTATCGCATTAATCCTTGCGATGTTGGAATAGCCTCATCGATCGGATCGTACTATATAAAATTGCAGGCTGTTGAAAAGGCGATCTTTTATTACGAAAGGGCTGTTCTCTCGAATCCGACTGATGCCAATTTAATGTTACGTGTCGCTAGTTGCTACAGACATGTCTACAATTCCCGAAAGTATCTAGGGCTTTTCGAAAAGATCTACGCACAATTCCCTGAGAATGTAGCATGCCTGAGGGCCCTAATGCACGTTTCGAAATCAGTAGGTATGATGGATGAGTATGAAAAATACGCCAACGAATATGCTAGGGTCGAGCGAGCTATGCAGACGAGAAAGATAATTTCAGCACAAAATCGGATGCATACTAGAGGTACGTTATATTCCTTAAATTATGTCCAGCTCAAAAATTATATTCTATTATGGATTCATCTCTTTTTCATTGTCTAACTTAAGCTTCAACTCCGTCATCATCGGCGATAAAGTCTTATGCTGCCAGTGGAGCCTACGGTGATCGAAATCTAACCCAAGGCGGGTCTGGGGGAAGTTCTGAGGGTTATCAGGGTGAAAGAAGTAATGGTAAAGTCCAAAGAATTATGGAAATTTGACAAAAACAAAAAAATGCTTATGCGCGTTTATTACAGAAAACCTAGGGAAGCTATACACTGACCCTTTGGGACCCCCAGCTGAACGGCCTCGTACTGGACAAGTTTCACGGTATCACAGCAAAGATTCAGACGATGATATTGACGCAGAAGAGCTTCTACCTCTATAAAATGTCTCAAACGAAAAAAAAATGATTTTGATTTTTTTTTTAATTTTTATTTGATTTATTCTATTTTGTTTTTTCCTACAAAACAATAGTATGAGACCCTAAAGCTGAGATTTTTGTAGCTCAGTCATTGGATTCTCTGACGAAGTAGCCTTTTTGCAATTGCTGCAACTAGCGCTGCACCTTTTCCACTACCGTCTTCAGTTAACATAAATTTGCTCTAAATTAAAAAATAGAAAATATTTGTATTGTTGAATTTTTGAAAGGTATTTTTGATGTAAAAAAATTTAAATAAAATACTAGTAAGGATTTTCGTACCTTTTTCTGTGGGACAAACTGGTTAGTGTAATAGTGGAGCCACTGTCGCAGCCGAGAGTGATGCTTGTAAACGGACCCATCAATTGCAACTGTGATCTCCTTCTCGTCCATTCGCTCAAGAAGAGCTGAGGTGGTCGTTGCCAAAAATAGGCCAGCACGTATCGATATGAGGCCACAAATGTAGCGTAAAATCCGAATATCATCATTGGTATAGTCTTTTTCGAAAGTGTACCCGTATTTCTTGAGAATTTCCTTCAGACGGTGATCTGTACCTTCAAGAGTATCCCTATAAAAAAAAGACTTAAATTAGATATTCTCCTCATGTATTTTATTTTCTGGATTCACGCATACTGTTCTATCAACGACACATTGTCCGATCCAAACGTCCAAGGGGCTGGAAATTTCTTAAGATCAGTTCCAGCTAGGAAGAGACCTTGATCTGCCAGACTCTTCATAATTACGCGACATAGCTCTCCGAGATATTTTCCAGCAATATATTTTTCGAATGTGAATGAATTTTTGAGTAACGATCCATTGTCGACGATCTGATCAAATTCGGTCTTAATAAAATCGAGGGTGCCATTGTCCCCGAATGCGCCCCATTCAACATCGATTATCACATGCTCTTCACCGTGTCGCTGGATTTCCCAATGTTTGACCCGGTCAGCATTTTCCATGTAGCACGCATTCGTCCCAGTCCCTACGACTATACCAATTCGGGTATTCCTGTCCAGCTGAGCTCCCTGGACCAGGGTACCTGTGGTATCGTTCAAAATTGCCAGTACCTGTATATTGTTGCGGCCGATTTTTCTAAGAGATTCCCTCAATTTTCGTACGACATCCTGATCAACGATCGATGGACAGTTGAAGCTCTTTGTCCACGTGACCAAGCAGCCTGAATCCAAGCTGTGCTGCTTCGTCGGGAAGGAAAAGGTGAATCCCATGATAATCTCATCATTGGTCATATTTTGTTCCCGGACAAAATTGTCAACACATTCGGCTAAGTAGTCGAACAGGGTGTCACCGCATCCGATCCTTAGAGCGTCCGGAATGTGATAGTGCTTCACTTCCTCTCGAACGACGAAACTGTTTCGTAACTCCATGAGGATCACGCGAAAATTAGTTCCACCCAAATCTAGGGCTAAGTAGACACCCTCTTCAGTGCCGTCTGGAAGCTCAGGAATGTAAGTGTTCTCCATCTGAAGGGATGAAGGTTCCTCATTTAGTGCTAGATCCATTTCATTCCGAAAGACTTGAAGAATTCTGTGGGCTGTGTCATCATTGACCTTCAGAACATGGAGAATGTCTTTTATCTAACAAAAGTTTAAAAAACAAACTTTTATTTGGCATACTAAATTTCAAAAATTTCAATAAAAGATCTAAAATCAGTACAAGTATCCAAAAACCCTGAAGTATCTATTTTCATCGTAACTTTGTTTATTGGAATTACATATACAAATTTCTTTAAGTAAATCTAAATTGAGTTGAACGAGTTGATCTTAAAATAAGAAGTGAAGAGATTAAGATTATATAAAATAAAAAACCATAACGGTTTTCGTTATCAGTAGGAAGAAAATATGAGCTGTCTAGTATTTTTTTTAGTGCGTTGATAGGTCAAGTTCGCCTGTTATCCGCGATAACGAATCGTCAGTTCGATTGATAAACTGTCCGTAGCATGTTATCAGTAGACATTTTTGCCTTAAATTAATCCAAATGACGACAGGTTGCGTTAACAAAGGTAATGATACGAAAACAGCTTTTAGCTGCCTCCCACATATGCATAAATTGCTCCGAAAAGTCCAACAATCTTTAGAATTTGACCACTTAAGAATTAGATTTTAATTGACAAGCTTCGAGATCGTGCGGCTTCTTTCTCAATTTATCCCACCAATTGGTGGACGACCGTTTATATGTATGTATGTAAGTACGCCAGCCGGCCGGCGCAAGTATAGACTCGAATATTACAGATAGAAACAATAGATTGCTGTTGCCGGCCGATTTATTGAATTTTAGGCTAAAAACCATAATACTAGGGCTCACCTTCTGGCACCGTCGGGCATCCTCGAGCACTAGTTCGTCGATGTGGCCCTCCATGCCGCTTTGTAAAACTGTAGTGACCCTGTGTAGAGACCTTAGACGATGATGATGATAGTGATGAAGATGCCCTTGGCTAGGACAGAGGACGCTTCTTTTTTTTTTAATAAAAAATAAACTTTTCACACACTATCTAGACTTGATTTGGAGTTACTTGTGGAACAAACGAGCGTTTCGTTACTGCAGTCTCATTTGGAAGGCGCGATCTTCTTATGCTCGAAGAGGAAGAAACTCTTCTTTTGCTGGACGGAAATCACTTGAAACTTGGCGGTTTCGAACGTGAACTGCGCTCGAGATGTGACTAACTTCCCGCACTACCTCGCCCCGTCCAGCCCAGGCAGACTAGCTATCGCGGAACAGTTCAGATCAGACATAAAATTTGATTACAGCGCAGAGGAACTGTAATCAGATATTAGTTTGCATACCAACGACTAGAATGATGCTAAAACGATTTTTTATTATGAACTCCCCAAGATCTGAAGCAAGGTCAGAGATTGTTTGAATTGATTGGGGGCAAAAGCGCAGCGTCCTCTCTATCTATCTGAAAGTTCTAGTGTCTTCCTCAGTGCCGCTTTAATACTGAGACCTGTACTACGTCAGTGAGTGGAATTTAGAAATTTAAGACAAGATCTAACGATTTTGAGTACTTCTGCCCCTTAAAATAATAGAGATTAGAAAATTGCCCACGTTAGTTTATTTTTGTATTTTGTATTTTCCTGTTGTGTCCAGTGGATTACCTAGTAGAAAAATAGAGAAACTTCTGCCTTTCCAAATATATTTAGGGAAAAGAAACCAAAATAGAAAAAAAAATCGAAATCAATAGCTGCTAAAAATATATTTTCATAAATAAAGAATACATTTCAGAACATAAGTACAATGAAATGGTGTTTTGTTTTTTAATTCTTTTCTGCGACACTTGAAAATCTATTGCTTAAAATGCGACAAATCTAAAAACCGCTTAAGTGTGCTCGGTATATTGGTAATCGTTTTTCTGTTGTTGTTATTTTTTAAGGTTTTTTTATGCTTTTTTCTTCATTCGCCAATCCTAGCCATCATTCAGAAAATTCAATTTGTTCTGAGTTGGTAATCACCATTCTGTGTGATGTATCTAACCCAGGGCAGAGCTTGGTATCCACTTTTCTCGATGATTTTTAAGTAACGTACCTGAATACCGGACGTCGTAAAATAGGGTATCTCAAATTTCACCTGAATCGGAGGTTTCCCTTCGGTATCTTCGCATTCGACACTTGGCAGACCGAAATGGGCACGCATTAGATACTCCTTGCCACCCTGTAAAACAGACGTTTTTATATTATACAATAAATTCTTAGTAGAAAAAAATAAGATGAGCAAGTACGAGTTACGGGATTTTAAAGAAATTATCTCTAAGAATTTTATAGGAAATCGGAAATTTATATAATTGTTCAAACATAGAATTCTAAATTAAGGATTTTTGGGATTTCTTTGGATGCGTCAGTCAGTCAGCGAGTTAGTCTGGCAGTATGAAAATACACTTTGAAATGTCGTATCTTTTTGTTGCACTGAGTTCGAAACTTAAACAGGATTATGAAGCTGTAGAGTTGATATTATTTTAAATCCATATCTGATTATTTCTGAGAAAGAGTCTTGACGGAGAAACAGACAGACAAAGTGATCCTATAAGGATTCGGTTTTTTCTTTCATTTCGACGTACGGAACCCCTTAAACTATAGCAATAATAATAAGATTATATACTCACAGGGAATGATTTAATAGTCCATGTTATAGCGCTCTGTTCTGGAGCGTATTTCACACTTCCAATGGTCGTCTTAAATTTTGGTGAATCAGCATCACCTGGCACTGGAATGACAATTTCGACATTGTTGGCTGTTGAGCGCCTCTTGAATTGTGATTTCGCTTTAATCATGTACTCTACGCGACTGTGTGCATGCCGCTCAATAACTGACTCAATCCAAATTAAAGGCTTCACCTAGAGGAACGCAAGTTCAATTTTAACTTTAATAATTATTATTAAAAATAGCATATTACATGTGTATTCAATCGATACGACATCAATTCGAATTCTCCGTCGGGCGGAATAAAAGATATCGTTCTATCGTTTTCGAATCGTGAAAGACGTACGCACTGGTGAAATTTAACATCTTCTAGTTCGACAGACTTGGACTTTCCGCGGCCGGTGCTCTCAAAAAGCACCTTATCGTTGAGTCCCAGTCTTAATTCGGGCATTCCTGATAAGTAGACTCTCATCTTTATAGCGCCAACAATTTCGCTACGAAGGACATTGCCATTCGCATTCGCGAGCAAATTGACTGACTCGATCACATCCAAGAAGACCTCATTCTTTCGATATTTAATGCCTTCACTTCGCCATGAGACCGCATTTGTTACAGCCATTGGAATACGCGGCTGAATTTCAAGCTTGTGACCCTCTTGGGTTATGTACTCCTGCAGGATCTTACTATCTGTTGTCTGCGGATACCCGAAATCGATCAGTTCATCGAGGAGCTCATAGATCACAACAAAATTATCCCTAATGCTCTCCTCCTCCAGCTCCTTAAAATATTCGACAAACACTTGAACGATCTTGTGTAGAAACACAAAAACAAGGGCAATATTTGCATTTTTTCGTGTTGTAGACACAATGTACAAATTATTCGTTTTTATATACGAAAATGTGCACTCTGTGGTCTGCAAGATCGGTGTAATGAGGCCCTCCTCTTCCTTCTCCATCAGCAGGGGCATAAATTTGTCAATAACTGACATATCGATGTCACCGCGATAATTCCGAGATATGAGAACCTAAAAGGAAGCACCGCACAAAATTTTGTAGATTAAGATCCATTTATCTACCGAAATCCCAATTTTCTTACCTTCCCCTTAACATCGAGAATGTAAATCGCAGACGACGACATCTTTTATATTATTAAGTGATTTTATCCAGCATCCAGCGATAGTGTGAAATTATTTACACGAAAACCCTCCTCGCCACCAACGCTGATGATTGCTGACAGTTCTCTCTACTCTTTACGATGCATATAACTAAATTTTTTGAGGGTGCCACAAAACGCCACTTAACCTGGCCAACTGTTTCTGGTATTCAATTGTTCACGAAGTCTATACAAGAAGAAGAAAAAGGGCGATATTCCTTAAAAAACCATCCCCACCGCACCCTTGATGCAAAAATCCAAAAATCTGATGTGTGTCACGTTACGTTGACATATAATCAAATAGTATGTCAGAAATTTGTGTCGTCATATGGCAACGAGCTTTTCCAACTTTCAATTTACCTTAGCAAAACTTTCGATCCACTGTTCACTGAGGACGCTTCGTTATTGTAACACAAAAGCTAGACGCACGCACACGTATACATTAAGAGATTTGAGTTTGAAATGTGTGTTATATATTTAATCCAAATTAAATAAGTACAACATAGTATATAGTGACAAGTCACATAGCAAACTTCAGCGGAGGTGTGAACCAATTCTGGTTTTATACAGATATTTGAAAAACACAGTCAGTGGCTCCGAAATCCCTTTTGTACTCATTTTTATTCGAATAACTTGAATTTAAGAAATTTGCAGAATCTTTGCATACAAAGGGAGTCAATCAACCACAGCCATTTGTAAGTCATATAATATCTCAAGGGGCACCACTAGTGTGACCGCCTGAAAAAAATCAGATTTTTGGGAATTTTTTTAAAATAATTACTGCATGGAATGTTTTAATATTTTAACAATATATTTGTGGATATGTAGTAAATACATGATAAAATTTTTGGATAAAAAAATTGAACATTCAGCGAGTTATTCGCAATTTCCCAAGGCTCCAAAAAAGAAAGTCCTCCACTACTGCAATGATACCGACCTTCACAGTGCGTAAAATCAAAAAAAACAGAAAATTTATTAAACTAGAAGGTACTTCCCGTGCCATGAACCTTGGTCGAAAAAAAAAATTTAAATTTAGAAAAATGGCGGAGTTTTAAAAATAAATTCAAATTTCGCGTGAACATTTGATGATTTTTGGCCTGTCAAAATTACATTTTTTATTCGATACAGAAAACTCGAGGTTTATGGCATGGAGAAACGTATAAAAGAAGCTGCAATAAGAATCAAATCGATCGGATGATTTGTCTTCGAGTTATAACTGCAGCAAATTTGAAAAAAGTAGTTTCGAGAAAAACACGTTTAAAGTTTGATTCATACATTTCTCAATATCTCGATACGACGGCTGCTTTTCTGGTGACTGTAACTCAAAAACTATTTGAGATATGCACTTGAAATTTTAGTATGTTCTTTTTAAAGGTATAGACAGACTATCGAAATATGAAAAAAAAAATTTTTTTTAATTTTCATACTAGTGGTGCCTCTTAATGGCCCAAAAGTCCAAAGTAGATTTTAGCAATTATCTGAAAAAAGGCTTCCCAACTCAAACCTCAGTAAAACCCAGGAAATTTTATTTAATATAATTTCATCGCTTTATTGTTCATCACAAAATGATTATAAAAAAGGGGTCACTTATGATTTAAAGCTAAAAAATAATTTGACGAATTTTCTCTTTACGCCAGTGAACAGTATTTGCATTAATTAGTACAAAATATTTATTAGCTCAATATTTTACAAAAAAAAAAAAAAGGAAAAAAATGATGATTCGGGTTCTACGGCTACATTTGCTATTTAAATCAAAATTTAAACATTTAAAACTGCATTCCATTTCGCTGCACTCCAAGATATTGTAGAAAAATACTGCGCAGTATCATCATCTTTCCTTGAGTTACGCATTAGAGGGACGGATGTTTCTTTTACTTGCTCTTTATAATAATTATTTTATGCCATATTTATAAATCAGACAAAAATTGGTTAAATGTACACGTAATAGGACAGTAAGCGGATTCCTCAAATTTTTATACCTACATTTCTCCTTTTGTGGTTAGAGGTCCACGTTCTAGCAAGAAGCTGATAAATGTGTGTATAAGGAAATTTGTTTTTTTTTAAACAAATAAATTGTTCGAAATTAAAGTTCGAATTCCTCTAAGGAATGTTATAAAAAAAATGATTGCTTCACCTTAGGGACTAAATTGCTTAGTACTAAGTGCGTCTATTTCGAATTCGACTGTGTCGGATAGAACCTTTCCACTGTTCAACATTAAAAAAAAGATTTCTTACAATTTTTTAATTTTTTTTTGTTGTCGAACAAGTAGTCGCTGTCTACAGAAGTTTTATTCGTAGTTTACGAATTTTTCAATATAATTTCTGAAATTAAGCAAATTTAGCCAAATTCACATAGAAATCACCTACTTGTTTGGCAGCAACATTTTTGCTAATCTGTGTTTTTTATGTAAAAAAAAAAATTATAGCAGAATTTGCTGCGATTTTTTGATTTCATATTACTTAGTTTTTGTTTTTCGTTTGATGAAATTTTTTTTTTTTTTTTTTTTACAAAAGACAGTACAAAATATAACGCATGACGCAAACTTCGATCGTCTCGCTTGTGTTGTCTTATGCTAGGGAATACTAAAAATTAATAATACAATACAGTTTACAGTTTTAAGCATAAAGTAGCGTCTATATCACAAATTGTTGTATGTTCTTAGCCTAAAATAGGGTTTGTCCCGTTTTTTTTCCCTTAAATTTCGTGTCTAATTCGTCGCTGCTTTAAGGCATCTCTTTTGTCCGTTTCATTTTTATTTCTAAATAATTTCGTAGATAACAATCTGGTCCTTATGACCAGCAGGCACTCATGGCTAAATCGAATAACGCCGAAAAATATGAAAAATAATAATATTAATAATAAAGGGTAGAAATATAGCAAATTTAATTAAAGCTCTGAGCCGATGATCAGTGGGAAAAATTGACAAAAATCAGCCTCCAGGAGTATTTTTCTTCTTTTATGTTTTTTGCCTCAGCTACACACCGCAACGCACATCTAAACACGTTAAAATCTAAATAAAATATATATATATATATGTAGCTATCTATTGGCTAAAAAAAAAAAAATAATAAAATTATAATAAATATTATCTGCATTTCTTCCAATAGAATTTCTATCTAAACTACGAAACAAAAAACAGCATATAATAGCGCAACGATTCAGGTTTCTGGTGGTTGTTGATTGGTGTTGTTGTTGTTGTTGTTGTTATAATTGATAAAGAGAAATGAATTCCATCAAATGTACGTTCGTTTTACTTTTGTCAATGTACCAGTTTTACAGTGTACCTCCTTTTCAAGATTTTCAGTTGAATTTTTACATTCGTGGCTTCGATCCTTATCACCAACGAACTCATGCTCAAGATTATCTTTTTTATTATTACACGGCGCCTGCGAAAACGGATTCGTGTTCATAAGGAGGTTGACATCTTTTCCGCTGTTTCGGTGGTGAAATGGCCGGTTTTTTCTATATATATATATAAAAAAGAAATATTTTCAATTCAATCAAATATTGGGTACAAATAAGGTATAACTTACGAGCTTAACTGATTCCGGTGCTCTGCATGAAATGGTGAACTTTTGCACAACCTTTTCGAGCTATACAATCCCACTAATATACCAATTCCGAATACCAGAATTAGAACAATGCCAGCAAAGCCCCAATAAAGGTTACTGCTGGCCATATGAAGATTTTCGCCCTCTACGCCCAGTTCGTCTCGAGTGAAAGGGTCTTAAATTGAAGATATAATAAAATTTTATAGTGTTACTATTTAAATATAAATATATTTGTGCATACCATTGATCATATTAGTCAACCCAGCTGGATCAACTGATGTGACTGTAATACGATTTTCTAAATCACCCTGTGGTACTTTGCCAACTGATGATACTGTTCCTCTTGTCGATTGGAAGACAACAGGTCTCTGAGCTTGATCTATACGATTTCCTACATCGCTAAATTTTTTACATAGTACTAGGGCTGCTTTAGTTGAATTAAGGCTTTGTATGAATCCATCATTTGATCCACCTCTAACTGGTTTTGCGGTATCAATTGATTTGCACTCATGGTTGCTTATGTCCCATACACAGTACGGATCCTGGAGCAATACGCAATCCTGACAGTGGATGCTTTCAGAACAGTGGTAGAGCGGCGCGGCTACCATGCGACCGTCTGCTACCACAACAACGCTTTCTGTTTTATGAGATACCGTCAATTCTCTGACCGGCATACCTTTTGGTAGGACTTGCATTTCAGTTATGATTACTGTTTGCAGTTCATCACTATCCGGAGGAAGGATATTGATGAATTTTATCACCTTACCATCGTCTGTAATAAAAATTTAGATAGAGATATCTTTACGTAAATCTTAGGATATCTGTAGAAAATATCGGATCGACTTTATAATCGCTTCAAAAGTTATTCACATATGAATAGGTGGTAGATCATGCAGTAAAAATTAAATACCTACCGGTGCCAACGAATATAACATCGTAGGGGTGCCCATCAAGGGCTATTATTTGCGGGTCAGCTGTGATCGCTGTTAATCGATGATGTAAGCTTACTTTTGTAAGAAGAGGACGACCATACATCGCTGGTACGTCCATTTCCATAAGTGTGTGCGTTTTAACAAAATTCACCGATGTACCCGAAAGTGTTCTTGAATCATCAACACATTTTCCTGGTCGGGGCTCGGGTACACTTTCAACTGGATATGGTAGCCAATTTGAATTTATATCCTTTTGATATTTGAATCGTCCTTCGAACGATCGTAAAATATCATCTATTGTAAAAGCGCATACAGCTGAGCCAGGTATCGCATTTATTGATGTTGTAAAAACAGCATATATTACAGAGCTTCGATTGCCATGGTATAAGCCATCTATGATTTTACTTGTTGCCTCTGTGATATTAAAGGGTAATTTGTGAGCAGATAAAGAAATCATGAGATTTAAAATCATGCTTACGTATTTCATCAAAATAAAACGGGTACTCTCCAGGTACAGAGCAATTAAGTCTGGTCTTTAGGAATGAAGTCCATCGATCGTTAAAAGCATAGGGTCCGCCCTTATCGTTTTTACATACTCGTCCCACTCTAGAATATATCGCCTGTAGAAAGAAGAAGGAATATATTGAATAGAAAATTGAATTAATTTTTCTAATTGTTCACACTACCTTTCCACAATTCATATATTCCATAGATATTTCCCGAAAAAAGAAGAAGACATAGCCGTTTCTTTCGAGGGCGCTTATAAATGCAGGCTGGTTAAGTTGTTTAAGGTCATACTGTTCAGTCCTTTGGGGTTCCCTGTATATAAGGGGGTCTGCCCCTGAGAAATCAGCCACCGTTGCCGAATACAACTGACCATCTATTTTGCATACATTAAGATTTTTGAAATATATTTTTAATAATTATAATTACCGGTATAAATATAGGTGCTATTGTGCGATGGATTATAAGGGCAGCGCCCTTGGGCCTCAATCTCATTGACGACCTCAAATGTTTTTTCCTCACCGCTGGTTCCTGAGGTGTAGGTATTGTAAAATCGACATCGCGGCTTATACGAATTTGTACCGCATATCATAATTTGACTATCACTGGTCCGGGCAAAGACCCTTATATAATTCTGGCAGTCTTGTTCTTGTTTACCCTTAAGGGCACATAATTGAAAATCAGCATCAGTCGATGACCACTGAATTCGTTGATTGTAATTTTCTCTCAGACCATTTAAGCTGAGGTTATACACTGCATTCCTAGTTAAAAAAAAAAAAATTAATAAAAGTTAAGCTTAAGCTCAACAATAAAAACAAGAAATCCTTACCTAGCTCCAATTAGTATAGAATGTTCATCTTGGTCTAATATCTTAAAAAAGTCTGTACTATTCCCGAAAAATCTCGGAAGTTTATCATGTTCTGTGAATAGAAGAAATAAAACATTGTATTATAAGTAAGACTACTCACTGAAGTCAGAACATTTAGAATTTATTTGATTGAGGTCTTAAAATCACTCACCTGTTCTAATTATTAATTTTGGCTGTACATCTGGCATCCATGCGAGCAGTACTGTAACAAGTGAGCTCATCAAGAAGAAGGTGAGCCCGAGATTCGTTGTGATCATGATGAGATTCCGAACAATTTTTGATTAAGATTATCGGTTACGGTTATACTGTTTAATTTGTACTTAATAATGTTTTCTATATTCTATTTTAATTTGTATTTAAAGACCTCTCCTCAATCGTTTTCAGTTTTTTTCACTCTTTGTTAATTCCTAAAAATAGCGATTACTAAGATCTTAGGTCTTAGAAGACGACATTTCTTTTTAACAGGCCTTTAGAAGGGAGTAATTTGAGGTCTTAAATAGCCTAGAGGAAGAATAATAATTTCTCTATGGTATATAATATGCCTCGTTTCCTTAAATCGTTAATTATTACGTTTTTGGGGAATCACCTTTTCAGTATGTTTCTCTTTAAACAAATTTAGTAACGTTTCTTCTTTCTGCGTCCAAAGTTTTCGGATTACATGTAATAGTCAATTTATTGTGCTGATGATTGCTACTAATTTTGTTGATAATTTTACTGCTACAGTTGATGATGCTACCATCGCAGCAGCGATCTCTTGTACAGGTGATCTCAATGTCGTCATTGTTGAATCGGCCTGTGATTGGTCTCATGCAATTAACTGCTAAGCGATTAATGCTTGATAAGTGCATTCTTCTGCCGCCAGGTGGAGCTATTTTACTCTGTCTCCCCCCCTCCGAGGTGTATGCGGTTTCTCACTGGTATGCAGGTCAGCTAGAAAAATGCAGCTAGAAAAGACAGAAAGAAAATTAATGATTAGGATTTTTTTTTCTGAAAGAAAACTTAGATTCAAAATAGCATATATCATAATCATGTATGTCTATCTATACATAGTATCATAGAGCGTTATTATTTTCTAAATCCCCTCACTGAATATTTTTGATCCAGTTATCCATTTAACCTAAGGTCCTAAGGTGTATAAGTTTGTATAGCTTACTTAACTGAACGACTGGTTTCTGACAATATACAGAGTAAAAAACCAGAGTAAAACACAAACCAAATAAACAAAAACATAAAATTAAAAAACAAAAAACAGTCAATCGAGTATGCTGAGGTCCAGCATCAGCACGATCACCAGCATAAAACATAGTAAGCGATTCGTACGATTTCAGCTACCGCAGACCCACAGTATCCCCGGGGTGATCTTTTTTTTTATTGTTATACAATTACTTTTTATCTTTTTATTACTTTCCTGCTGCTGCTGCAGTACTTTTGCCTTATATATATATACATATATATTCTTTTAATTTGTTTTATTTTCGATTCAGCATCTTTCGTCTTGCATCGAGAGCGCGCATTCGTTCCTGTTTGGATACCTTTTAACGATAAGCAATATACGGTCTATTGCACGGTTACCGTAAATGATCTCGTTTTCTTCCACCTTGATGATCATTTTTATTATTATTATTTTTTCCCCCCAGTAACTAGAACTGTTTGCCCTTTTTATATTATTTTTGTTGTTGTTAAAACTTTGTTTTGTCTTGTTTTCAAGCACCCAGGTAAATAACGTAGTAGCCATAGGTGCAGAGATCGGTCCAATGATCTCATGACCACCTTCATACTACTTTGCCTCGTACACAACAGGTCCTATGGGCACAAGTTTCTGAGCCTTAATTTTTATCTTTCATGCCAGCTTCGATCCAGTTTCACAAGATCTTACTGGACCCGAGATTTTTGTTGCTGCTGTTGCTGCTGCCGCAATTATGAAATGGACAAGATTTAGCCTCGATTCCTTCTTCTATATGTTATCAATGTGCTAGTGTTATGTTGCGCAGCATAAGAGGCATATTTTTCGCGTAATTTCGAAGGAATAAATTGTTCTAAATACCTTTAGTATTTTTATCCGACTATGGTAAAACCAAAAGTTATGAATGTTTGATAGTTTGTTATCTCGTACAACCTAAACTACTCGACCGATTCCAACATATGAAGTTGAAGAATTGGATTCGTCTTGTTCCAGAATATATCCTAGACTACAATATGCTTATGTTTTTATTTTTCCGGCATATTTTGCTACTGATCTCATTCAATTTATAGAGGGGTTAAGAATTTTTATTAATACGATCCTCAAATATGTATAAAGTGCAGGCTCTAATTAAAGTTTCGCAAAAAGCTGTTAAGCCAAAAGTTTGACTCATATTTGACCCCAGCCGGCTAATTAAAGCTGAGAATAAATCGCATCATTTAAAATTTTCACTTATTGCTTAAAGTATCTCGCACAATTTGTATTCATCGAGCGTTTCCGCAAAGTACGGAATTGTCGCGTCATTGTTCAAGATCACTGGAATTTTTAATGAATGCCTGTGTTCCAGTTGCAGTTTTACAATGATAAATAAAAGAAATATGTATTTCAAATGATCATCAGTCTGAAAAATAAATTTAAACTTTTTTCTATCTAATGTAAATCGCAACGAAAGAAGTAGCATCTTTAAAACTCAATTCTCGAACAAGTGTTGAGTTGGGCGAGGACAAGTTTTTATGTTATCTGTTTATTTTAGCGTGTATAGGTATAGTGGTGAATTTTTCTTCATCGTCGTCTTATTCTTTTCTTCGGACCAAGAAATGAAAAAAAAAATAACACGACACAAAGAAGTGTTGTTTGTATGTGAAAAATGGAATACATTGGCCAAATAGGGCGGGGGCGACGCCATACGGTCGTAGGTATAAATCTCCACCGGCGCGGCGGCGGCGTCGTTGTTGCCGATTAGCATTCTAAATGCAAAAATGTTTGTTATAAGGAAGTCGGTTATTATCTCATTCATAACCAAGTGAACAGGCTCACTTTTGCGGACGAGGGGTGCGGCGCTGTGCGGCTGTGCGTGCGGCTTAACCCCGAAATGGTATGCGATTGTTAGATACCTCAATAGCCACAAAAAAAAAAATGTAATCAAACGTTTGTGACTGAGGTACCAATTGTCGATTTAACTTAAACTTTTGGCGAACTCCCCAAAATTCCATTTGAAAGTTTGTTTCAGCTTTTGTATTTGTCAACATCCATGATAGGGCCTCCTATAAACGAAAATTTAAAAAAGGAGTAATAATACGAGCAATAGACAGACTCTTGATGTAAGAAAATATTTTTCCTATTCATCAGTGTAAGTCGAAAAGCCCGTACGTACTTGCGGACTGACATGATATTTTCTCCAATTTTAAGCCCACTGTTTTGTATGAGACCAATAATACAAAATTGAATAAAAAGGCGCTCAATATCAATGAAATTCCTCGCATTCCATTCAATAAAGGCATCTGTGTCTGCATGTCCAAATCGTTAATTTATTTCTTTATTCACAAATTTAGTCACCTTGCTTTCGCTCAGCATTCGAATACAATTGCGATTTTTAAATTATTCCATTTTACTTCCATAATTCGCAACAAAAGGTGGTAAGGTGAGCATAAATAAGTCTTCTTTTGTCTTATAAATAATAGAAAATAAAACAATATATATATGCGTATATATTTTCTGTTTTGTGTCGCATAAAACATTCCGATGTGATTTAAAGTCAGGCGCTTAAATACGTTTTCATCGTCGTCTAGCGTTTGGATGAATTTTGATTTGATGACACAACAAGACACACGTCGATTGGCGCCAACGTTACGTGACCATGCCTATTCGAATCGACTCGTCTTATTGTTGTCATCTTAATCATTTATATTTATTTCTTTTCATTTCCATCTTATTTTTGAATTTTTGCAAAAAAAATTTATTTTGCTAATAATCTTCCTGGAATGATTTATGGACTTATGAGTATCACTTTTAGACCTTTTTAGCATATATTAAATAATAAATCTATAATACGGAAATAAATTATGAAAAATGAAGAAATTTAAAAGTGCAAATTTTAGGTGACATGACAGAGGACACGCGTTGTAAGTAGCAGATGACGGCACATTAAATTGCACAATGTAACTTAATGCAAAATATCTGCACGGGGGTGAGCGCATGTCACAAATTAAGATATCAAGTGGCCGCACTTAACCAATCATAATTTATCAAAATGGGTCGTGTGGGGGAGACCCTATAAAAAATTCAAATAATAAATTTCCCTCTACCGGCCGCGGCGGTTATGTTTAAAGAGGGCAGTTTTATCGCTCTGGGCCTTTTCACTATTTCGATACTTAAATATAATATTTTTTAAAAGGGGTTTGTTGGAACCCCTAAAAGTAGAAACTTGAAATTTACCATCCACATATTTTGAACTAGTTAATATTTTAGGTGCTTAAATTGGAATTTTATATATCATGTGGGATATCATTTAAAAGGGCTTGTTATGGGGAATACGAAAATATTTTTTCATAATTTTTCTAGTCTTAGGTCTGGAAGTCGACTCTAAAAACCTCCAGGTACCAATTTTTCGTGGAACGTCAAAATTTACTAAACTTTTTTCCTGAGACTGCTTTACATTGAGAATAATTCAAAAGTGATAAATATTGTTTTCTTAGAACAGCTTCTGGCCTGCTCCATAGCAATTAACAACTGGAGAAGCAAATGTCACATGTTGGTCTTTTTTTACAGAATTAATAATTTTTTATACCGCCTAGAATTTGAGATATCAGAGAAGGATAATGTTGCGGCAATGTGGGGAGATTTCCATTTCCGTCTTATGTAATCAAACTAATCAGAATATTGAGTTGCACTAGAGGGGAATGTGACCGCGAAATGTTATGTTTTCTATGTAATGACCTCCAAAGAACTCCCCGCAGAAATTCACGATTCAAAGATGAATAAAGTCCAATCATGCGGACAATTTATTACGATGAATCAAATAAAATACGTTCAATTTGCGGCACATCATCAAATGATGCTGAAAAAGAGAAAACAATTTAAATAGCTCCGAGATGAATATAAAAACCGATCAAGCCGATAATTTCCTCCAATCTAAACACTTAATCGAAACTGATGATGGAATTAAAAAATATATGTATATATTTTTAAGAAGGAGAAATTCAGCACAGCAAATTAACAATGTCAATGGCATACGAGACGTCGGGAGAAGTCGGGTTTTTATGTTGCGAAACATATGTGTGATTATGCTTGGTGACGATTTATTAATATTAACGGTTTCAGCATGTCTTGCATTCATCTTCTTATGAAAGAAAGCCACGAGAGAATTATCTTATGGGCACTGCACGGTAAAAGTTTGCTTAGTCTTTAAGTGCAGTACATAAAAAAGAACATCACTTCTTCTTTGCGGCATCGTACAACTTCTCGGGGGCTATAAATATTTATAGAAACCGCACGATAATTTCTCGTCGTGTCTTTTCTATTTTCTTTTACTTCAAGAGACGATTTACTGCAACAAGACAAAACAATTTTCAATGTTCAGAGGCCTATCTAAAAAGAACCTGAAAAAATATTAAAAGGAAATTTAAGTTCTTAAAATTTGAATTTCCAGAGAGAGAAATTTTCAAAATATTTTTACGACACAAATTTTATGTCTTACAGGGTTAAATTAATAAGACGACATTGCTCTTAAGACAAGTCCGACCTTGATCGCTATATTGCGCGGGTGGAGACTGCCGTGTTGAAATCTTATCTATTCTTGTCTTATCACATATTTCTTATAAATTTTTTAATTCAGATTCCAAGTATTGTACTTAAATTACAATTTTACCTGTACTATTTTTATAAAAATAAGAACATATCGTCTTCATGAAAATGGGTTCATTGGGGTTCCCGGAATCGCTGATATCAACGCTGCTGTCCACATTTATATATTCATTTAATTATGGAACGATTTCTTTTAACAGTTTTCGCTTACGAAAGCAACAAATTTGTTTTAACTTCCAGACATTCTAGTTCAAAATATTCCCGGATCGTTTTTTGGCTAAATCGACTCTAAGTAAAATAATTAGACGATTCTAGGCTAAAAACAGCAGAGTCCTGAGGAAAAAATCGCAGAATTTTAATATTTACACTCTCCCTTGTATTTTTGCCGCCCTAAGAGGTAAACTAAATTTTGTTCAAAAAATAATCCCAATATTTTTTGGGTACTGTTAAAACATATTCAACTCTTCAGGAAGTAAAAAACAGGGATAGATCTTAAGGAAAAATTTCGAGAAACGATGGACCAAACGCACCAGAATATTCGAATTTAGGCTAAAAATTACTCCTATAGGGTTTCATTTGATTGAAAATAGGTTACTGATTTTCTGCAAAAAATCGCAGGACCCCGATATTATTTGGGGACGGGCAAAACATATTCAGCTTTGTAGCAAGGTTAATCGGGATAGGTCTGGAAGAAAAATGTCGAGAAACTGGGAACCAAACTCTCCAGAATGGTAAAATTTAGGTTCCAGACCCTCTGGCTCAAAATATTCCCTCGGGATGTGCCGGGATTTTATTTTTCCTGGAAAGGTAATAATGTTTACTTAGTCCCTACAAAATGTCATCAATTAAAAATAATTTTAAAGGGCAGGAAATCATTTTCCATTAAAAGGGATTTTCACCTTATTCAAATTTTTCGAAATCCCCTCAAAACGCATAAAATGAATAATGAGAAAAACTCATTTTTTGAATTCTCAGCATTTTATATGTTTTATATGAAATTTGAGTGTTTGATGTATGGACGCCAACGGAGAAATCATATATCCCGTCTCATAAATCGTATATGCGTAATTTATGAGAGGTGATATAGTGTTTTTTTTTTTAATGTTGCATTTCAAACCGAATAAAAATCTATTTAAACGAAATAAAATGGTTCTAGGATTGAATAGGCGTATTTCAGACTCACTTCAAATCCTTTTATTCGTAAGCAAAAAACAAAAAAAACAAAACAAAATGCATATAATTTATAGTGATTGTTGAACTTGAGGTGTCTTCATCGCATAAATCTTGTTAAGAAAAAAGATTATAATTGCTTTATAAATCCTCATTTTTCGATGTGTGGGCTTCTTAAGCACGCCGTCAATCTCACCTGAATTGGAGTCGAGAAGAAAATAAATTAAATAAAAATGAATCGAATCGAATCAAAGAAAAAAGCAGAAAATCTGCTCAACGCCTTCCTACATAATTGCCCGCGAAATGATTTACATGTAATTTCCGAGTTATATGACCATTGTTATTATCTTTTTTTTTTTCTGACAAATAAAATTTATGCTCATAATTCTCCTGTGACTACTAAGGAAATTTGCGAAATGTGTGAAGAATCCGACACACGCCCGTCCATAATTTTCATTTAAGGTTTTTGTATGTACAAAACTACACTAAAAGTTTTAATTAAATTCTCTTAACGCGAGAAAAATGTTATGGAGATTTTGAATAAAATTACATTTCCGCGCACTGACGGCGGTCAGTTAAAGGTCCTTTTTTAAGAGTTCTATGTTGAACTCTTCGTGCCAATTTTCGCAGAATGGTGTTTAATTTAAAACATGTGCGCCCTGAAATCAATTTATTGTGGTTTCAAGTACCGCACCTGCAGAGCGAAAGTTGGCATAATCCATGCAGTGATTTTTCTTCGGATCATCTTAGATAAGGTCTTAAATGCAGCGGAAAACAAAGTGTGGAAATTTCTTTTATAACGCCTATATTCCTTTGTAACTGCCGCTTCTTTTGGGCTTTCATATCAATTTTCAACCGAAAACTTTTCATTGATAGACTTCATTTAAATATGTTTGTGTGTTTTTAATTTTGAATAACCCCGTCACTTTCTCTGGGCATTTTGTTGTTGTTTTTTTCCTCCTACAAAATGATCTTTTTTTCATAATTTTCTACTTTTAAGGCTGGGGTTTTTAATATGCAAATGATTCGAATCGTTTTAAGAAATATTTACCAATTTTTAATTAAAAGAATAATAAATATGACAGCTCTTATAAAAGATCTAATTTAATACGATTATCTAAAAAGAATAATTTTAAGTAATAATTTTAGTGAAGCGAGTCGATTCGATTTTAATCGCAACAATTTAAATTCATATCGCTACAGTTGGAGCCGAATTAAATTAATTTGATACATAGTATGCAAAATTACTGGATTATACCTTCGACGGTATCCAATCAGTTAGTGCAGGTGAAAAATTGAGGAAAATATAATAATAATAAGTAAAAATTTAAAATTCGACTATATCTTCCCTAATTTCCCCTGAAGCTCGCTCGTATTTTTAGATTTTCTATTTACGATCATATTCCTTTTCTCATTTTCTTGAGTTTAGAGATAGTTCGGCTCGGATTTAATTTCATTTCCCATTTAAAATCCGTCCAGGAGATCTTGTTTTCGAATAGGACGGCTTTGAAACACCTGTGAAGATTAATAAAATGAAGAAAAAAGGTAAAATAACCGGTTTTACTCTAAAGGTTGATTCGAAGTAGCATAAAATATGGTTTGGGAATAGACGAGAATATCAGACGCAGGTAGGTTTATGAGCCCGGTGCATCTTCGGTCCGATTCTGATCTGTGCACATAAAAAATAACAAGTCAACATAAGACGTTGGGATGATAAAAAGGAATTGATATTCTAAGATTTGTGTGAATCTCCGAATAATCAGCTTTTAAATAATTTATGAGATTCATATACCATCTATTTGGGATCCTAATCCAATTAGAAAAGTTATTTTAATATGATGGAAATCAGATTCTTTTATCTTCAAGATTTTATTATTCCCAGGAAATTTCTAGTTTGGTAACTTTGTTTTTTTCGAACATTGATTATACGTTTATATGACCATTTTTGTGCTAATTTTGTCCTAAAATTGCATCTGATTTTAATAATAATCATAAGACTTTCAAGCTAAATTGTTTTTTTCTTAATTTAATTTTTTTTTGTTCCCCTATAAACCTTTGGTTTCTTCACCTTGATCTCGAAATTTTTGTTTGACAACAAACTACAAATTTAATTTAGAAGAAAAAAATGAGAACACGATCACATTTAAGGCTATAAAGTAGCAGAAAAGCGAATTAAATGAAATAATACGAATAAAAAATCTGAGCTCGCGCTCAATTCGTGAAGGGAACTGAATCTTCGCGGTCTTCGCGGTCTTCGCGGTCTTCGCGCGCATAATTAGACGAATGAATCTTGCGATTTGTGTCATTTTATTTCTACTTTTTTGCTTGATACTAAGATAGTAAAAATTACTGACATCGTCTCGTTTGGTAGCAGCAGAACGCAGGTGTCTTTATATCGTTTTAATTTTTTTACGCTTCAGGTATGATAACGAATAATAAACGTAACAACAACGGTGAAGTGTTACATTGTTTCTTTTAGTTAGTATGCTAATTTTAATAAATAAAAAAAAAGGAGGAAAACATAAATTCACTTCACAACGGAGAAAAATAAGATTAGAATAAAACAACAGAGAAGAAAAGATACGTGAGAAGTGTATCGAAAAGAATTTCTCAGCAAAACTTCATTCTGCTCTATTTCGTCTATTAAACAAGAAAGATCAGGATAATGTTGAACATTTTTTCTATCACTCGACGATAGAAAATGATCTAAATTATAATTAATATGATGATATATTTTGTTTATAGTAACTGAAAACTCCAAACCAATCCACAAAATGCAATTTGTCTCCTGAAAACTAAGTTTGTCCAATGTTTTATGAATTGGCTTGATCTTTTTATTAAAAATTTAACTGTAAGACAAAAAAAAATCGAAAGTTATTTAGATTTTATTATTTCTGTTTTATTATTTCATGTATTTTTAAGATAACATAACATCCGCAATATTAAACGCTATGAAATGTTTCTAATCGGGTCTAAAAACCTGTTCCTCCGTAAGATCTAAGGCTCTAAAATATAAAGAATACTAATTTTCTTCCTGGGTTTGATCCCTTGCCCCTAACATATTCTGTCTTTGTGGTCCGAAGGTCTTACCCCTGAACTATTAACAATGGCCGAGGCCCGTTAAAAATTAATGTATTTAAACTAGACATAAGAAAAAGTCCTTACTAAGTTAAATTTTCTTATAAGAATAATAGTGAAGTTTAGGACCCATAACGTCAAAATTTTCCTTTAATATACTTCGCGAAAGCATTTTTGGAACAATATAAAATATATAGATTTATATAAGAGCGTCCTAGCAACTGCGTGCTGATTCGAAGGATAGGTTTGTAATCCCCGAATCAGCAGCAGTTCTTTTGCTTTTTTAGGGTTTTCCAAATTTTAGTTTTTGTGTTTTTTCTATACTTAATTATTTATTTCAATGCAACATTGTTCTTTTTCTTATAGTAGCATTCTAATTTGTGGTATTGGCATGTAAATTGTGCCATTCGTCTACGTATTACTGCATTGGGAAGTCGTGTAATTTTTGTTAAAACTCTAAAGTTATTTATATTTTATTTTTTCTGTTTCATTATTTATTGTTGTTTTAAGATAACATAATATCCTCAATATCAAATGCTATGAAATGTCTATAATCAGGTCTAAAAACTTGTTCCTCCGTAAGATCTAATGCTCCAAAATATAAAGAATACTTAGTTTCTTCCTGGGTTTGATCCCTTGCCCCTAACAAATCCTGTCTTTGTAATCCGAAGGTCTTAACCGTGAGCTATTGAAAAAGGCCGGGACTCGTTAAAAATTAATGTATTTAAACTAGAAATAAGAAAAAGTCCTTACTAATTTAAATTTTCGTATAAGAATAATAGTAAAGTTTAGGACCCTTAACGTGAAAATTTTCCTTTAATATACTTCGCAAAAGCACTTTTGTCATTTGGAAAAATGTGTACGAAAAATTGGAAAAATTTGTCCTGACAGCTGCGTGCTGATTCGAAGGATAGGTTTGTAATCCACGAATCAGCAGCAGTTCTTTTGCTTTTCCAAATTTTTATTTTTGTGTGTTTTCTATACTTAATTATTTATTTCATTGCGACGTTGACTTTTTTTTTATAATAGCATTCCACTTTGTGGTATTTTCATGTAAAATGTTCCATTCGTGTGTCGCATTCGGTTGGTAATTTAGCTCGAGGTCTTAAATTATGGAAATGAAACGATAATTCAGTTTTATAGGCAAGGAGACAACACGTCTAGCTAAAGTTGCTAAAGTTATTAGAGTTGTCCAATCTGGTTTTTATTATATATACATATAAACAGGGTGACTAAAGAAAAAAATTCCTACTGAATAGAGAAATCGACAGATAGAGAAAAAGACCCGACCCAACATTCAAGACCCATTTTTGAAGGCGTCTCGATATCCATGACTCGGATGTTATTCGCACTATGCCAGCGCGCAACGATTGGACAAGTTTTGGTCGCGCAACATTTATGACTGCATGTCACATAGTATTTGCAATTTTAAAATTTTTTCCCGCCGCAAGCATTCACGCACCTGAGGTACCTATCTTTGGTGGGCTCCATCGATTTAAGCCGCACGTACATACAAACTATATATACAGTATAATACATAAGTACATAATTCTGTGGTCTGCCTTATTCGGAAGGGGTCCCCACATACTTTACCTCCATAAGCAACCAGTGTGCCTTGGTTGGTTTTAAAGAAGCTATGAAAAATGCCACTTTTTACATCATTATCGGATTTTTTTTTATAATCTTAAAGACCTCTACAGAAAATGTGAAATGACGACAGCTCTGCGGCACCTGGTGGCAATTACTCGCAAGTTAAATGGAATCGGCTTGAAAATTAGTCGACTATCGAAAACGGTCTAAATATGTAACATCTGACCATAAACACATATCGAAAAAAAAAAACAGGTAAAATTCCCTCTGACCGTGTTAGGTGAATGCACAAAAAATGGAAAAATTAATAAAAATGGTCGGAAAGTGCACGACCAGTACATTACCTGTTTGGTTACGAATTCCGTTCGAAAAAGTCGCAGCAAGCATATCAAAGGTGAGCAAATCTCTCAAACTACTTTAACTTTGTATTTTATATCTTACAAAACCGACCAGAGGCATTCAGTTCACCTTCGGAGTGACATTGATTGAATGAGCCCCTCTGTGTAATGAGTTGCGGCGGCGACCGGTATGCTGCTTAGATAGAAAAATCGACCGAGGAAAACTATACATACATATTTATTTTTTTGCTTCATAAACAGCATAAATGGTCTCAAAAAAATTTTACACATAGATTTTTGAATAGTGCGCAATTCACGCAAATGGTAAGTAGCCTTGATATAAAGTTCCAGTTTCTTTTTCTATCTATTCATTTCTTACATATTTCTTCAGTATCAACAGCTTCTAGAAAAATGAATAAAAAAACAAGTTTTTAGGGTTTTTGTTCTACTTAAATTTCAGTCATAAAATATCCCGCCCTCAAACTTTCACAAATTGTTCTGGGAAAACGTGAACGTGACCTTAACACTAGAATTAGTATTACAATCCTGCTGAAAATCGTGCTCAGAAGCCAATATTGAAATTAGACACCACCTGCCGGTGTGACACAGGTCAACTCATAGTCCCTAAGGATTATGATTACTCCATGTGCCAATTTTCACATCTACACCCACTTTACAGATTTATCTCGAAAAATTTCGTGTCCTCAAAACAAAGCAGTTAATTTTCACGGTATCCTTTCTTAGGTTGTTATATTGTTTAACAAAACACTAATAAAAAGGTGAGAGAAAGAAATATATATAAAAGAAAAAATATATAATTCAGGTGAAAAAAAAAAAAAACCAGGTAACCTCGGTTAAACCGTAAATCTTGCATATTTTCACGTTTCACAAATTAGACCGGTCATTTATTGGATTGAAGGTGACTTTTGTCGGAAATTGATCTTTTCTTCGATTCATTTTCATTAGTTTCTTTTCATTTTCTGGTATTTTAATTATTTTTTCTTACTAAAACTGGCACAACGTTTCTTTGATTAAACTCTCTGAATTTATTTTAGAAACTTAATATCCATTTTTTGTGATTTAAATGAAGAAAACTGTGAAATCATTTTATTTATATGAATTTATAATATGGTAACAAATAATAAAAGTAATACTTACTTTTATGGTGAAGCCTTAAAGCTTCTTTTTATTATCCGTTACAACTATAGGGGTTGAGTTGGATTCGCCCTGTAGGGGAATATAGAAAATTTGTTTAAATTATTAAATTTATTATTAACACTATTCTTTAAGTATGAAGTGCTTATTTAATTTTCTTAATATAAAAATATATGATAAGGTAAAATCATAAAAAAAGACGTCTATCACAGGAACGTGATAAAAAGCTTAAATATGCGTATTATATTTCGATTATGCAACTTGAAGTATTCCGAGAAGCACCTGCTATTGATCAAATATTGATATCATTTTTATTAAAAGCCGGGGATTATTAGTTTTATGACAATTGAACGAGATAACAGCGATTGTAGATTAAAAGCATAGGGTTATCATACTTTTGATAGATGTAGATTAGCAAACAAATTATATCTTAAAATTTAAAATAAAATTAATTACAAAGTTCAATGCGTTTTTCTTAATTTCAAACAGGGTGTGGATGAAGAAATAGTAGGAGTATAGAATAAAAAAAAAATAAGGGTGTTAATAAATCAATTGAAAGTAGACGGAAGTATATTCTCAATCCTTCTTGTCGTGTACATAATTCCAAAACGCATTTAAAAGGAACTTCTACGAATAAATAGGGTGCCCCTTTCATATATTATGTACATTACCATCCCCGTACTTAGGATTAGGAGGAGAGGTCGAAATAGGCCCTAATTGAAGGGTCGAATCGTGCCCTTATGTACCATAATCGCTTGCTGTATGGGTCAGCTAACGTGCCTTGCTAAAATAATGTTCGTAAAATGGCGAACAGGACGGCACGGCGACTCAGAACCCTAAAACAGGGTGTGCAGTCAAATGGAATATTATTGCTCAAGTGTCGCATCACTAAAGTAAAATAAAAGTCCACCCTATTTTTGAGACGATGTGCAGAATTACACGGTATAGTTTAATATTTAAAATAAATGCAAAAATTAAACTACGAGACGATTTAATTCCCTCGTGTCGATTTGTTTTTCATGAGACCTCAAAGAGTCATAGTTACTCCCTTCTTTGCCAAGAAGGTTAAATGAAGACGCGGTAGCGGTGATGTTGGTGGGCAAAAAACAATCTTATTCAATATACAGCGAAATTTAGTATTGTGGAAAATTGCTTGAATTTAATGGCGCACGCCATCAAGCTCTACAGTGTTATAAATTCAGGCAGTGGCGTCCTGGTACGATTTAATTATTCACCGCGTTTTTAGGGACCGTGCCACACCCCATTCCCTGATTGTTCCTTTTTAAAGGGTTATATGCCGCATTAAACTCGACTTTTTTTTCGACCCTTTGAAGGAAACTTGCAGAGAAAACCCATTTGAAGTCGCGATTTTAAAAACAAAATTACCCAAATGGAAAATTGTTTGGAAGTATTATCGTTTTTTCTTTTTTTATTATTCCCCTTTTTTTTAACTAAATGGGTGAGTTTGAACCTTTTACAAGGCTTCATAATGGAATCGAAAAATTTCTAGAAAAGGTATTACTTCTAATTTTAAAATATATCATTTCGGATCTCAAATTAAAGCTATTTATGAGATTATAATGAAAATAAAAGTAGTAAGTAAGTTTTTTCCTACGGGGACTAAAACTGGGACTGATTCTTATACAATAAATTCTTAAAAAGGAAATATTATTTCATGGTGTAACATAGAAACTCATTGCCGGAACGAGCCCCATTCCAGGCAACTTAAAGAAAATTGCAAAATTGCGGTCCGTCTCGGATAGATGTGATGTTTTTTCTTTTCCCAGATGCAATTATACAATTTTCAAGAAGCATTTGCTTGAGAACAATTTTCCTGAGCAAGTCCACATATAGCCAAAGAAAAATTTAAGTGACTTGTATGTTTACATTGTCACCGAATATATTTATACAACAAATTTTGAGCAATTGTTTAATTAGCGTGACCCAAATCGGCGCTTACATACATAACTACGAATGGATCTTGAGTGGAGTTTTGTCCCAGGGTCTCCCCACAACAACGTCTCGCTCACTGGAGTGAGAATATTTTATTTCAACGGGCCATAGGTTGGAAGGGCGTTCCCGTTTTGTAAGGGTAACGTATCTTTTTACCCCATTATAGCACCCAAACCCGCTAAAATGTGACTAATCGGGTGCTTGGCTGACTAACCGCGATTAAAGACATATAGGGCTCTAAATAAAATCAATCTACCCTCACCCTTGTTAACGTCACTGCTTATTCCGTCTAGACAATGTTCATTAATTTTATCGAATTTTCACATGTCATATCGAAGCATTCAATCTTAAGCTGAGCCTGCTTGCCAGTGACTCAAGACTTTTGATGAAAAAATATTTCAAGTCCCAAAATATATAAATAATATATAAAGAAAACTAACATGAATGCCCTTTTTAAATAAAGTCACCCTATAAAGTTTGACGAGACAAATGTCCCTTCAATTAGCTATGTGTGTGCGACAAAATTTAGGAGAACAAAAAATAGGTTTTAGAATGACGACACCAAGGTTATGGGATTTTCCTGAGAGACCAATTTTCACGTTTTAATCCTCTGACTGAAGAGACAGACAAAAAAGTATTTTCCTTAAGGACTTTTAAGGAGTTTAAGGGCAACCACTTGAAAGGATTTTTTAATTTTCAGTTTGGCGCCTTCTATTCTAATTTTTGCCCATAATTTCTTGATGCCAATTTTCACGATATTCGTTTTTAAAATCAATAAATTTGCCTATATCTCACTGGATTGTGTTATACTGTTGAATTTCAAAAAAGATTTTGTTTTTGTTTCTTCGTAACTTTTTTTCCTTATTCAACTCTTCCAAGAAACCAGATGCAATCGAGAACGTCTCGAGCATTATTATTATTTTAGTGTACCTGTATGATTAGCATAAAGAAGTCGCCTGTTGTCGCCGCTGCTTCACCGTTTTTTCATATGCAAGTCAAATATCCACCGAGGTGGTTATGTTCTGTGTAAACATTTTTATTGCTTTATTCCAAAGAAGAAACAGGAGGAGAAAAAAAAATAAGCATAAATCGAAACAAATAGACAAAAAATCAAAAAAGGTGAAGCATTTTAATGTAAAATTATGCTGAAAACAGGTTCTAACAGAACCGAATTTACTACTTTACTCCTCCTATAAGGTGGGGTTTTATGGCAAAATGTTTATTTTGTTTTCATTATCATTTGATTTTAAGCAATTAACGGTAGATTTGATAAATTTCTATCATCGAAACGATTATGGTTCACTGCCATCAACATTTTTTGCTTAAATATATAAAATATGAAGAAAATTCTTCATCGAATCTACTGGTCAAGAAATCAATGAACCCGCACAACCGAGAATAAATTTCTTCCCTATTTTGGTGTTTCATATAAATTCTCTTGAAAATATATTTTTTCATAAATATGTACTTTATAACTGCTATTGTAATAAATAAAATAAATTCGTATTGTATTATATATTCGGCATATATTTAAAAAAAGGGAATAATTGAAAAACCGAAAAATAAAATTGTGATAAATTCCAAAAATCCAAAGTTCACCTCCTCAAAGTCTGACTCTTGGGTGTCTGCCCCCGGGATCCTCTATGTCTGCCCCACGATGGCTATTTTTGATCATCATTAGCTTGATTCGGATTTCCTTCTTCTTATTTAATTTACACAAATCAAATGAATCTAAACGAAAAAAAAGAAGGCGAACTAAATAAAATGACGCCTGCTCCACCTCGCGCGCGCTGTACATTAACTTTTAGCGTTTTAGTGTATTATATATGCTCTCTTCGCGCCTGGGTGGCTTTAAAGATACCCAAAAGATATACAACAGCAAGATACTTTCGGATGCTGCGGATGCTGCCACTGTTCTCGAAATTGTGCGCAGCAATCGAGCAATTTGGGGCGGGGTAATTTATCAAGAGAACCTTGTTTAAGAAAAGATGGGAAAATAGCTGAAAATAAGACTCTATGCAGTAGCAGCAGCAACAGCAACAACAAACACAAAACTGGACAAGTGTCGCCCTGGGCGTGCTTAAGACTTTGCTCTTGAAGTCAGCAAAATGCACCGCCACTCCTAAAAAATGTGCATTGTCTGTCTGTCTGTCTGCATATGTATTTATGTATGTCGCGGTCCACGGCGTGTTTTCTTATGATTTAATCTTTACTGCACGCGACCAGCCACGGGCCGCGGCTGGCTTATTATTAATTCATATTTCTTTTCCCCCTTACTTTTTATACTTGAGACCCAGCCAAGAGTGCAATAAAAATCGATCATGCATCTATTAAAATTTTCCTTGAGATCTGATCGTATTTTTGTATTTTCTTAAAATCTAATAATATATATCACGGAGGAAATTACTCAGCAATTCAATAGAGTCGAATTTTGTTGATTTCATTCCAAAATGAAAAACTTCTACCCTACCCTCAAAACAAAAAAGAGTCCTCAATTTCAGGACTTTTGAAGCCTGTGCCTTGATATTGCATTCGATGTTTTTCAGTGCAGCAGATGTTGCATGCAGATGCGATTTTGTTGTAGCAGATGTGAAAATAAAAGATATCTGATCTTCTTGCTACAAATCCGGTTTTCCATTAATAGTCGATTCTAGCCTTCTAATTTTTAGGTTTTTGTAAGCTTTTTCCTTAGAATTTGAAATGAGAAATTCGCTTGAAAACAAACAATTTAACTATTTTTGCTTTTCATTTTCATCTAAAAAGAAAACCATCTTGTGTCGTGTACTACCGGTGGTACACAATCTGTATCAAAATATACGTATAACAGTTAACGCCGTAGCGAACGTATTAATGTTTTTTCTTCAAGGTTTAACTTAATTTGTTCTTCAATCTACCTCAAACATATTTCAGAGATAGCCTAAGCATCATATTTTAAAGTTATTTATTATACGAAGGTTTCAGATGATTTCCGTTTAGGTGTCATAGTTGAATCGACTAGAAATATTTTATTCAATGTACTATTTTTCATTGAGTGGAAGCATCCTATTAATAACTGTTCATTTCCCCTTGGCGTTTCCTTCCAAGAAACATAAAAAGCAGCATAACAACTTTTCACAATTTCCACCTTGCTGTCCTCTTCCATACCTGTTTCTATATATTTACGATGATACTGCACTATGCTTTGATAGTGCGATCTTAGCATCATCCGATAAATAGAGAGAAAATAGCTTAAGATTATGTTTTAATTAGAATTTAATTGATCTATTTTATCATTAAGGCATTACACTGCATCGCTTAGATGTGTCTCTTCGTGTTTTCAACTTCGTTTTTCCTCTATAAGAAATTAGCTAGATATAAAAAAAATTTATATCACAGCTTTCTTTCAATTGTATGTATCTGTAAAATCAGCATTCCCAAAAACGCTTAAATATCAATTTTCATGCCCCGTCTATTTCCGCATATAAATCAACTCCAGTAGCCCTTTTGATAGACGAAAAAAGCAAAAACAATTTTATATCTGAGTCATAGACTTATAAAATAAGACTGTTAAAAATGTTAACCACTGTTAGGCGAGTTTCGTGCGATAGTGCGTCTTGTCTTTTCTTTATATACGATTTTATGTCTCCTAGCCTCCGGACCCGTCTGATTTCAATTCAAAAAGGCATTAAAGGTCTGAAGACAGGTAAAAGGAAAGGGGAGTTACGCTAGGCTTCATGCAGACGATGGCTAATTTCTAGCTAACTTGGCTAGCCGGCTAACTCGCGCGGCGACGGTAGTGGAGGTCTGTGTTGGATTTTCTTTTCTTAAAACGGATGCATGCTTCGATGCGCCAAGTTAGCTTTATTTATCTTGACGCGCCATAAGGAAGGAGGAAACCCACTTAAGTGATCACCTTTGGGGCTGAGTCAATTTAATGCTTTTTTGTGCTGTTTTTACAGATGTCTTTTCAAACAAATGTATAAAAACAGACCCTAAGAATTTTATCATTAAGAAAAATTCAAAAACCAACTGTAGCTATCATATTTTATTGCGAAAAGGTGTTTTTTCCATGATAATATTCAGCAAAACATATGTTTAAAACAGAAGGTAAAAATGTGTCATATGCGGAAGTATGAGATACACAAAAATCACACTAGATAGCAACAAGAATGACATCAAACATGAACAGATTTATGCTTTGCTTCCAGTTCCAGCGAAGTAATTAAGATGAATCAGCGAATATCATTCCACAAAATAATCGCATGATAGTCGCTCTTTAGTACTTCAGAAAATGACTTTTTTTTCACGATATTTAGTTCATGTGTGCTTGCGATTGTATAATTGCTTCACCTTTTCTTCTGATGATGAAGATGATTACTAGTTAAATAAATGATGATGAGTTTACCAACGAAATGAACGGATGAGGGAAAAAATCGTGACACTAAATACCTAGGCATAATCAGATCACAAAACCAATCCAGGTGCATATACATATATATATATATGTATATTTTGTACATACGATGGTAAATATTTTGTTGCAACAGTCAGATTTATTTCCATGAAATTAAGAAGATTGCGGTGATTTATTCCATTCAGAAGGTATCAACGATGATATAAAATTTTCTTTTTTCATTTTCTTACCTAGTTGTGAAAAATATGTAGGTTTTAAAGAAACCTTGTATTTTAATTAGAGTTTTAGATCAGTATAATTTCTGCAACTTTAGAAGAAATGCCCACACAGCTACCCACTAAAAGGGCTTATCATCCCACTTCTGAAACCGCACCTTTTAAACCATTTTAGCGACTATGAGCGTAATCCAGGTACATAATAATAAAAAATATGATAACAACTCATTCTACAGGTGTTAGGTATCTCGTAATTTCTATTTTCCCTATTTAACTCTTTGACTTCTACGTGAATGGGACCTTTAATAGAAGAGAGAAAGGTGCCCGTATATTTATTGTATGTAATTCAAATTTTTTTTTTTTTCTACATTATTTCTCTTCGAAAAGATATCACAAGAACCGTAAGAAGTCTTAATTATGCATTATATAGATTTTTTGTACGTTTTATATGTACAGACGACATGATTCGTTATATATAAAAACGAAACAAGTTGTCATAAAGGGACAGTAAATTGAATTATAAAAGCAGTAACAACAAAGATTTGGGAGTCACAATCTATCTGGTTGTTATCGATGGTATATCTCTTGTATAAAATGCTTGGTTAAATCTTAAGGGGTCCGGTTCTTCTTACCTTTTTTCTTTCTTAAGGAGCACCAGTTACCAGAAGCAGAGTGCGGCCAGGGAAGCCAACATTAAATACAAAATGCAGCATAGGCGTAATACTATCAGCCGGAAAAAAAAATACTACACCTATATGTATACCTTAGCGTGGTTTATACATATATATATGAAAGAGGTTAACGAAGAAAAAAAATAAGCCTGTAGAAAAGGAACAACGCAACAAACCAGGTAAAGTGGAAAAACAACTTTTTCTACCTGGATTTTACGTATACCAGGCCAAAGCGGTAGGTAGCGTATAATGATTTCGGATAGGTAGGCAGTTCAGGTTGGTGTTCGATAGTTTTTTTTTTCTTCTTCCCTCGTTTCGCTCTCCTCCTTACTCTGCCTTAGCCGCAGCTCTTGTTGTCCTCGTTGATGCGACAACTTCGTTATGCTTATAATCAAGCGAGTAGTACGCGATCGCCATACAGTGGACGACAAAATAATTTCATGAGCACTGATATATGCTTTGAAGAAGATCAGTGCTTTAACCATTTTTTTTTTTCCTTTTTATTGAGGGCAGAGAGGAAATTTTTGTTGGTATAACCCATTTTATGATTCAAAACTTACATCAAACCTCGATCAATATATTTATAAGAACAAATTTAGAAAATAATTAAATTGAAGATATTGTATACAGAAAAACTGAAAATGATACTAAAAATAAAATTTAAAACCCGAACAGGGCAAGGAATCAATAATATCCCGTAAGAGTTTTTTTTGTTATATGATAATATGGATTATCTAAAACTGTTTAAAATAATTTAAAATTAAAATTAAATCGATCGGTTAGTTTACAATAAAAAAAAAACTAGATAAGAGTAAAAGAGTTTCTACGATAGAGTTAAATCGAATGTTAGATTAATTTATATGCAGGAAGTTATCACCTTCATGAATAAATTTATGGTGAGCTCTTGTTCTGCATGAAACAAAACAAGGTTTTACCTAAATTAGATTAAGTTAATAAAACAAAAACGAATCCATAGTAGGTATATAAAAAAACCTGCTCAGGTTTCGCCTACATATAAAACAAAACCTCTCTACCTAGTGACTAATTGTTTTATAGAGTGTAAACTAAGTAAAGTAATAACGCTGACCGCCATACTGTCTGCTTTGCTGATACTGCTGCATGAATCAGAAAAAAATATATAAGAATTAAAAAAACGCAATTATAAATTGCTGCAACATACCCCCATGAAGAAATATCGGCTGATAAAAAAATGTGCAAACACTGATAAAAAGTCTGCATTTTGTTTATATTGACATTGATCAGCAAATTTTTGAGTAAGAAATGTAAACGATCGCCGCTAGTCAAATAGGACCGAAGATTTCGAGTATTAATAAGATAAACAATTCTTACCTTGCTACTGATCAGTAAGATATCGTTCCGAAACAAAATTTATATATGTAAGTTATCCTGTGTAAATTGCTCGGCACTTGTTACACTCAGAGGCACTTTTTTAAGTTAGCACTTAAGATCAATCTCGTACGCGTGGCTTTAGCCCTCTTTTTTTTGTTATCACAGGCGAAATTTGTTTTGATATGTTTCATAAAGAAGTAAACGATCCTCGAAGGGTTTTAGTATACATAACCAATAACACAAATCCCTTCCCTTCCGATCACCTCGACCAGATTAGGCATTTAAGAAATATTATTGTTCTCCTTGGAAGATGATAAAACAATCACTGTACGAAGCATAAAAAATATATTTTTTAATCGTAGAAGAAGCGGAAGATGCTGAAGATCGCTGACAAGAAAAAAAAAACACTGAATCCACGTAACTCTGTATAGACAAACTGAAGCCGATCAGCTATCCTTTCAGATCGGCGGGATTGTCCGCCTGGACCATATGTACAATTAAATGCACACAAAAATAATGATCCCAGGTGCTGGCATGATCACAATTGGTCCATTTACGAAATTAAAATCGATGCCCGGGCTCCAGACATTGCTGGACCACTATCTGTTTTTGACTATTGACATACAGTGCGCAGAGCTTCCTCACTATGCGTACTATAAAAAAAAAAACAAATCCGAGAGTATAGTGCACGACGTAAGTAAAATTATATAAATATAGGCTATAACGTCTTTTCTCTAGCCTTAAAATGCTCCGTGTTTTATTTATTTTGGACCACTGATTTTTATCAAACTTAATTCAAGGGATGAATACAAAAATTTGAGGGATAAATAAACCGTTCAAAATAATTCACGTACAAACCCAACCACCACGTACTATAGTTCTTCGAATACTGAAGCGCTTTCAGTGTCTCAGATACGACGAGAACGAGTTTTTTTCTGAGCAGGTAATAGCTGAGTATCTGAGTTTCTCATTCACAGTAAAGAAAACAAGGGATTCGTATTACATCTCATATTCAGCCGCTCATTCAGCTAACTTGGGTAGTCGGAGTGAACTCATGCAACGAATCAGTAATGAAATTGTGAATGCATAATAAAATTCAAAATATTAGATTCTGAGTGATAATTTTATAATTTTTTTCTAAAAGGTAATACAATTGGATACATATTTAAATACTTTATTAAATTATTAAACATTACACACTGTATTTTAGAAATTGCGCACTATTAGTTATGTTTTGACCGATTATTCGCACATTTTGGGAGTAATAAAGAATTTTTGAGTAAGCACACCTTTTAAAATCGCTCTGTAAACTTCGAGTTTGAAGCTAGAGTAAGAGTAGATTAGTGCGTTTTTTAATATTACAAGATTCATTTAAAGTGCTAAGGAGGCTAGATATTAACATGTTTGATTGATTGTAGCTGTTGAAAATCACACTTAGGTCATTATTATAGGCCCACAATATGATACCACTTTTTGTGAGCGTATTTTCTAGTGGGAATTGAACCCACAACAACCTCTAGGGCCCTGCTGGTTCGCAGCCAACGCGTCACAGTACCAAACGAGCTATTTGAGGCCCTGCAAAATAATTAATAAGCGTTAACAAATAAAGAAAAGCATTAAAATCAAATCTTCCGATGCTGTTTTTATGCATTTATGCATTTCAATGCTGTCGACAGCATTCAGCTCCTTATCGCGCTCTATCGATTGCTGAGCGAATAAGTTCCACTTCCGTTTCCCATTCCTATGGCGGTATGTGGTTAGTTGGAATCATATCGCTGTGTGGCAGTGCCGGTAGTACAGAGAGACAAGCGTATAAGAGAGTTAGTTATATTTGAAACTTGGAAAAGAAGGTGGCCGATAGAGTTCGGCGGTATTGTTACAAAAAAGTAATGAGTTGCGCACTCTGGACACTCCCTTCCAGATAATTTTTATTTTTAGATATAGTTCTCTACCTGGCGAAGAGCTTTCTTGTCTCGGAAATCGCATAGACAGGTCGGTACAACAGGGAGCACTATCTTACCGACATTACATTTGCTGCTAAATATCGTGCCTAATGATCGTGTGGACAACTGCATACAGCATACCACAACTAGGTATGAAGGAGAAACTTGTTTCACCTATTTAGGGAGAGTTGAAGCGGTAGGACCAGGTCAGCGGTATCGTTTATCTGAAGAGGGGGCAAAATTATTCTTTCTGAATTGAGTGAGCTGGTCGTCGGTCGCCTACCATGCGAGCAACCGGGACAAACATATTGTCGTCGCTTTTCAGTGGCAGTGGAAGTGGCAAGGAAAACGGGGCTACTTTCGCTCCGGCACCGTCGCAGAGAGGCATTCAAGTTTTATTCGTTGAATATGAAAGTTCACTGGGGGACTTCTGAACAGTATCACAAAGAGCGATTAATTAGGACAGAAGAATTTTACTCCTCGAAAGCAAGAAAATATTTCGAAACGATTTTTTATCAATATTTATATCTCGAAATTAGTTTTTTTTTAAATTTTTTCATATAACTACGTTAATTATTAACGTGGAGAGTTATTATTTTAAAAATAGAAATGCTTTCGAGCAGAAAAGACATAATTTTCACACGTCTTTCGATATAATAGTAAAAAAATTAGTAAATGCGAACAGAAGAATGCAAAATGAGCGAATGATGGCTGGGATTTCGAAAGGAATATTCAAAATAATGGATCTGCAGCTTCCTGGCTAAGTGATAAATAAGTAAAAAGAATTGAAAAAGGCGACTTGTAAATCTGGTAAAAAAGAAAAAGGGGAGCGACCGACGCCACACAGTGGAAAATATTTTGTGGAAATTTCAGTAAAATAATTGAAATAATATTCATCCGTCGTCATACGAAAAATATCAGAAAATAAAAGATTAAAAAGAATAAGCGGACGCTTAAAAAAATTCATCAAGGGGGAGCATTACGCGTCCCTCCCTCCCCCCAATCTACTGGCAAAACGTGCTGATTCGCTCATTTTGCTTCTTAAAAGTAGAAATTATTATTTTTTTATCAAACAAATATATATCAAATGTTGCGAGAGCAAATGGCTGAAACGAGTGAAGTCAAAAGGTTTGATATCAAAAATATTCTTTTTATAATTTTCTTTATCTTTTTTTTATTTTAAAAATTTTTTTATAAAAATTTTGTGCTTTTCGAGTAAAAATTCCGAAAGTTTTAAACCAAAAGAGGGAGGAATGCCCGCGAAGGAAGGAGAAAGAGATACGTAATTTATTTTCCGGTTCAAAGGTGCCCTTACCGCGCGAGCTGAGCTCTAACGCGCTATAAATAAGACCTGCGCCATTTTGTACATCAAATTTCTTGTTGTTGTTTCTCTGTCATTATAAAATTGAGTTTTTAACACGAAATGACAGCGTCTCTCTCTCTTCTTTTAAAAGCTTTCCTTCTCGCTCTCATTCATTGGATGACTGTTTTTTGGAAAAGAAGAAACGTTCTCGTCTCGACAGCTCTCTTATTTGAAGAAATCGCAATTTGTGACGTTTTTCCCGATTATATGTATCTATATAAAGAAAAATGGATTTTCATGTGTGTGATACGATGTGTTGTCTTGTTTTTAAATAATGCTTTCTATAAAATTTCTAATCGATTAAAACAGGCCATTTATATTTTTTGTGAGTTCCGAATTTTTATTGGAGATATTGTGCAACATATGTTCTGTGACTCAGCTTTCTCCCCTCGCCCGTTAATGCGATGTTAATTATGAAAATGTTATTCATCCGGTTTTTTTGTTTTTTTTTTTTAAATAATTTGTACAACACAAAGTAAAATAACGACGCCGCATTTCCGTCGTTTAGGAAAAATTCCAAGAAATACCCACATTTCTTCAATGAGCAAACTAGAGAGCTGACTAATTTTGGAATTGATATCATTATCATGTCTATCGCACACATTCCGAAGAATATGCGATTTTTACTTCTTTACAGAAAAGTTTATGTTCGAGAGACGGATTGCAGCTCTCTTAACTTCGCATAATTATTGGGCTGTGTTTTAATACACATCTCATTAAAGAGCTTTCCTCCTTCCTTCCTCCTAATGCTTCAAGCAGACTCTTTTTAGCGTAACAACGCTTGACGCATGATTGAAATTTATATTAATCAACTACCTGTTATTGATCAGAACAACCGCAAAAATCACCTTAAATTGAGGAAATTTAATCGTAAAATGCATGAATTTTACTTTTTGGCCTTTTCTGTACTATGAATGGGAAATTGCATGCCTTGTATGTTACTTTCTCCCTTCTACACGTACTAAATGTCCTAGGCCTCTCTTTTCCACCATACTATGCCTTGTGTATTAATGTCATTATAAAATACTCCCCCACTATCTCGATTTATTAGCGAATCATAAAATTCTCATAATGTTTAAAACATAGGCTACGATTCGAAGAGCCATCTATCTCCATCCCGCCCATGCTCGGCTCGATAATGTTTCCAAAATATATCTCAGTTTGAAACATCTGGGGAAGAGAAGGAGGGAATATATTAAAGAGATATCTAATAGTGTACATTTTAAGAGAATTTTACATGCACCTGTAGGGGCACATATACACAAAAAACTTGTAAATTCGATAAAGCTTCTCTCTCAATCGATAATGATTGAAATTGAAATTAAGCTTAACTTAAGAGTAAACGAGACAATTCCGTCAAATTGTTACACTGTCTCTCTCTGTTGATGATTTCAGGAATCGAATTTAGAGGAGGTTGAGAGCAACTCACACCAAAAATATATTTTATGTTTGTGAAATTTCTGAGCCGTTTGTGTGTAGGCGGTTTTGCGGGACGACGGAGGCATGAAAAGCGCTTTGACATCGCGTTGAGAAATATTTTTGAGAACAAGTGTCATAGAGGAACACATTCAGAGAAAGAAAAGCAGGCGATTTTCTTGGGGAACTTTTCATTTTTGCTTAATTTAATTGTTTTAAATGATATTGAAAATTATGATTATGACAATGCCGTAGAACATAAGCGTAATAATAGGCCGTCAGTCCGTAGATTATTCGTTGAATATACAATAAGAGAAGGTAACAAAAGACGAGCGGAGCGCCTTGTGGGGGCATTCTAACCAAAGAAAAATACGCAAAAGTGTCGGATAAAATAAAAACAAAATACAAAGTATCTTCATTTAAAAAAAAAATCGGATTCCTCTAAACAAAAACGATATCCGCTTAAAACTCGAGAATCTGTGATGTTTTATTTTAATCGAATCGCATAACCGATTTTGAGCCTCGGCTTATTATTATTATTTAATATTTTTTGTTTCGTTTTTATTTTAATTTAATAAGTATTATTTTTTTTTATTAAAAATCAAATAATTCAGTGACGACTCTATCGATATCAGTCGCAAAATTGTAGCAATGGGTGATGATGCGAAGCCCGGAAAAGGCCTTCAGCAGGATCAACACGATCAAGACGATGATCTTGAAGACGGTGAAATTGAGACAGACGACGATGAGCCAATTGTGACCGTTGTCCAATCACCAGTAGCCGTTGAGCCACCAAAATCAAAAAAATTTAAATCGGATCCTTCACCAGGATATGGTGAGCTATCGGAAAAACCAACAAAATCTTATCCATCGGTTAAATCATCGAGAAAATTTAGTCGAGGCGGAGTTGTAGAAGGTAAGAATCGTTTTATTTTTTATTTTTCTTATGTTGATAGAAATTGGATCAGTACGACTCGGTTTTTTTTTTTTTTTTAAATATAAAAATTAGATGATTGGGCTGAAAATATTGAGAATGCAATTGCGGCTGCTTTGAAAAAGGATGGTATTGAGCCATCTAGACCAGAATTTAAAAAACGTGATGATGCACCTGAGGAGCCACCGCCGTCCAAGAACAAATCAAGAAAAAGAAAAAAACGAGATCAAGAAAAGGAGAAGAATAAGGTAAGTCAAAACGAAATTATCGCTTAAAAATCATAAATCCAATATTAAATATAAAATGAAGAATTGGAATATTTATAATTTTGTTGTTGATAAAAATTAAATTCGTTACGGGGAGTCGATGATTTTTTGAACCATTGGAACCATTCTTTTTTTTATATCTCAGAAAAAAAAGCACGTCCATGAAGAACAAACTGTGATTGAGAGTGACATTGATGAGAATGAAATGTTATGCATTCGGGGCGCAAGCCCTCCACTATTAATGTCCGGTGGAAGAATAGGGGTCTTACCACCACCACCAGATGATCATCCCCCGGCTCCTAGTTATTATGAATCAGATGGATCGTATTCATCCTACGAAACGGAAGATTCAATCGAGTACAGAAAGCCGTATGAGGAGAAAAGACAGAATCGACGTAATAAGGATCGTCGTCAGCGTAAAGGGGGCGGCCGAGGCGGGGGCGGGGGCGGCGGCACAGCCTCCGACAAGCGCCGAAACCGCGAGGAATCTGATGGTGTATGTATAGATTACTTACGTGGAGCCTGTAACAACGTAATTATCTTCTTAAAATATTTTTTACAATATAACTTAGTTATTTGATTTGAATATTTTTATGCTAAGCTAATTCGAAAGCCTTAGAGCGCAAGAAAGTGTCGTAAAAAAGCATTTTTCCTGCCTTAGCCTAGGAGTACTAATTTTTATCTTTCCTGATATATTAAATTACAGGACGATTGTCCGCGCAGTCATGATGGTCGGGCTCAGCGGAAGCTTGAACTCTGCAAATTCTACTTAATGGAATGCTGTGCTAAAAAGGAGAAATGCCTTTATATGCATGCCGATTTCCCCTGCAAATATTATTATTTAGGGATGGAGTGCGTTTATAAGGGCAATTGCAAATTCTCACACGGTAAACCGCTTACCGATCAGCTTCGGAATATCCTACTGAAGCATATCGAGACTGCACCAAAGGAAATTCTTGGCAATTTTCGCCGTATAAGTCGTGAGAATGCAGTCGCCCTTATGAATACAGCACATGCTAAAATCTGCGATGAACATGGCATTGAGAACACCCTGGCGACATCTATGACGACATCAACGATAACAACAACGACTGCAACATCATCGGCGGGGACATCGAGCACATCGTCTTTAAGTAAACAATCAAACAGTGCATCTGAAACATCGTCCAGTATTCCATCGTTATTAGATATGGTCATTAAGCCGCCAGCGATTTCCCCGCGTAAGGAGGACAAGGACAAGATGGCGAAGGGGGAGAAGACCCGGAAGTCTCGGTGGTGTGATAGCCAACAAGGGAACTCTTCCTCGAACATGGCGCCACCTCCACCACAGCAGCACCAACACCAGCAACACCACCAACAGCAGCAGCAGCAGCAGCAATCGTCTAATTCTGGGGGCTCTGGAGCAGGAGGGATACCTGCAAGTTTTTTAAATTTGAAAAATTTAACTGGTGTCATAACATCTGATCAAATTGAAAAGCTCGAATCGCTCGGTATTGAGAATTTAGAGCAAGTTAATCAGCTTACTGTTGCACAATTGAACAATATCGGTCTGACTATTAGCCAAATAAATGAAATACAGCTGAATGCACTGAATATACAAAAATTAGGGTTAATTGGAACAAATAGCACCACCTCAGCGGGTCAACAAACACAGTCTGGGGCAAATATGAATTTCTCACCTTCCGATCCGTAAGTACTTTTCTCTAGAGAAATTTTAGAAATATATAAAAGGGCGGTTAAATTTAATTTATAGAAAATCTGTCGTTAATCAGGATATCGATATGCGCTTCCTAGTTGCCCCACCAAAAATGTCTAGCCCTGGACAATATCCGGCTGCTAGTAGTAGTACAATTTCTTCATCTAATGATCCAGATAAAATGCAAACTTCGAATGTTAGGTTCTCAGACACAGATATTGCTTCTCCGGAACCTACGCCAAATTATGGTGATATTAAAAGTTTCCCGCCATCAGATTCACGTTCAAATGATTTAAGGTCCACAGAATCTACAACAGGTGCTGCGATAAATAGCTCGATCGTTGATTATTCACAGTACCTAAAAGATGCCCACATAGATGCGGATAAAATAGACCTCAACAATATTGCACGTAAGTGTTAAGAAATATAATTTTAATTTAAAAAAAATTTAATAACCATACATTTTTATATATATGACATTTTAAAAGCCTTTATTTGAAATGAATTTGAAAGTTTTGAAATTGAATGGTTATACTATATAATAGCTATTAAAATTCTTAGAGTACGAGTCCAACTCGCACTTTTCTTGTAAAAACATATTTCCATTTTAACAGTTGATAAAGACGACGAAGCTCTAATTGAGGATGAACCAGAGTTATTGATCGATGAATCTTGGTGTCCTAGTGAGGATGAGCACGCTAAAGATTCGAAAAACGATGATGGTGAAGATAACTGGGATGATGACGAGGATAGGGCTGAATCATCAAAATCGAAATCACACAAAACAGGGGAGAATGGTAGAAATGATTGGGAGAGCAGAGACAGTGATCATGCAAACAAGCAAGAGGACCTCGAAGAGGATTGGAGTGTATGTGCTCCAGCATCCGATAGCCAGCAGCCAAGCCAAGATTTCTGCGATGAAAATTGGGATGATGACTTGGATAGGCCAACACCAACGACAACAACAACAACAACAACAAAAGAAGATGAATACTACAATCAAAGCACAAAAGATAGCTGGGATAATAGGAGGAATTATTCGAAATTTCGGCAAACCTCAAATGAAGATGACAGTTGGGGTAGCAGTGACAATAACAAGCCTCAGAGTGGAAGTGGTGGATTTTATAGCCAGCAACAAGATGTCCAACAAAATTGGGGTGGATATAATCGCATGTATCAAACTGGTCCATCATACTTCCAACAGCATCCACAAATGCATCAACAGTATCATCCAACCCAACAGCAATGCCAGCCATATGAACAACAACAACAGCCCGTTGACGACGAGGAGAATTGGGATGATGATCTGGACCAAAATCAGCATCAGCATCATTTGCAAAAAATGGATCCACGTAGTGATAGCTATCATGCGCACGCTCCTATGCCAGCTATTTATGACCCGAAATCTTTGATGCCATCCTCTATAACAAGCAAGATCGATATCAGTGCATCAGTTTCATCTTTGATGGGAATGCCGCCAATGCCACAATCGTCAACAAATCAAACGTACATGGACGCCTGTGGCCTAATACAGGACCGTGTAGAGAATGAAGCTAAATCATCTCCACAATCCGCGGACCCAAGGGAATTTCGCGGTGATCCGAGACTTTTTAAGAGCATGCAACAACAGCAACAGCAACAGCAGCAGCATCAGCATCAATATGAAGATAGTTTCAGTACAGGAATACGCTCCCCTCCGGTTCATTTTCGAACATCCCTCGATTTGCCAAAGTATGATAGAATCAGCATTTATGATGGAACCCCCAGAACCCTCGACGATGAACAAACATCAAGTCGAAAGTCTGACAAGGATATGAGAGTTTCTGGATTTCTGGATCCAAATAAAAGTACGTTTATTTTATATTATTCTTTAAAAGGGAACAGTTTTTTCAAATAGACACTTTTTGAATATTTCTAGGTGACATAGATTTACGACTCCCATTTAAGCGGGTCATGACCAACTATACACCAGCCACCGAAATAGACGGGTCCATATCTTCGCATCCACCGATACCATACAAGGTGAGTGGGATTTCATTATATATATATAATTTTTAATTTAAGTTGAATGCGAATGTGGGGATTTAAACCTTCTCTTATGGAAGGTATTAGTGGATTTAAAAAAGAGTGTTTGTGGATCTCAAAAGGTTGTACGTATGGGGGGTGACAAAATTGTGAGGGATGCATTTCTCTGAGAGGTTGTACGATTTAAAGTGATTGTGTGTGTTATGACCACGTTCTAACCCCCAAGGCAATTAAATCAGCAATCAAAAGCATTTGTTCTCTTTTTCTCTTCTCATTTTTAGGTTGTTGAGATTGAAATACCAAAACCAGACTACAGTGAGATACGTAGAAGTGTCCCAGTTACGGATAAAACTCTCGATCCTCGATTACGAAGGATATTTTGTCTTAAAGAGTCTATCGATGGTGATGGTGAATCATCGGCCTCATTCCTTTCTAGCTTAAGCCGACAAACGACCGAGACTGAAAAGAGTTCTCTGGCTGCAGTTTTAGGTGGACCACGTGTCGATCCTCGTCGAAAAAAGGATAATCCTGATATGTTTAGTGCAGTCTCATCATCATCATCATCAGGTGGGGGAATGCAACAGCAGGGTCCTCCAGCGGCCAGTAAAACTCTGGATATTCGAATGCTGCTCCAAAAATCCGATTGGTATAAAAATCTAAATTCAAAAGTTAAAATTATGGTCAACCAGCAGCTGGCACTTGTATCGACTGAACTTAAGAAATTCCATCAAGACCCATCGCCGAATAAAGTATTCGATATACAATTTATCGTATCGAATCAGTATTTACAGCAGATTTTAACGAATTTGGGAATTTATATCGATGATTACGGCGAGGTGAGGCAACTCGAGAATGAGACTGATGAGGGTGCTGCAGGTGTTGGCGGAGGTGGCCAAGGGCCCCCAATGCCTGGAATGATGGGCATGCGAATGGGTATGATGGACGGAGGATTGGGGGGTGCTGCTCCAGGAGGTATGCCCATGGGCCAAGGACCCCCACCTATGATGCCAATGGACTTTTTGCGGGGACCACCCCCAATGAATGCAGCAGCTGCTGCGGCTGCTGCTGCAATGCAACAAAGGTTTATGGGCGGTATGATGCCATTCGGGGGACCCCCAAAACCTGGCCTATTAGGAATTGCCCCAGGGGTCGGTTATAATCCTTTCGACGCTCCGAATCCGAATTGTGGGGGAGGATCATCCGGGGATGGAAATTTCCCACCATCTGGACAGGGCGGAGGCTACGATGGCAGTGATGGTAACATGTTTGGTGGGGCTGGCGGAGGCGGCGGTGGTGGGAATAATTTCCCTGGTTCCGTCGGCGGGAATTTCTATCGCAGCGGAAATCGCGGCAAAAATGATGGTAACGGTGGAAATAGTGGCGGAGGTAGTGGCGGAAATCGTGGTAATAGAAATTTCCGTGGGGGTGCTGGTAGTGGAAATAATTCCCGAAATAACGATCGATGGGGCGGTAATAGCGGACCACGGAATGAAAGTGGAGGCGGCGGAGGGAACAGGAGAAATTATGATAATAATCGAGGGGGTGGGCGAGGCGGCGGCGGAAGAGATCGCGGCGATTCGAGAAGGGACAAAATGTAAAAAAAAAAAAACTAAGCGAAATGAGTCAAAATTCAAAAAGCTATCTTTACTTGAATACTATGTATTTGCAATTATTTCATAAGGCCGAAGAAGAAAATAACTCATCATCATCACAATTATTTGATTTATTTCTTCTTCTTTTTTTGGCTAAAAAAACAATTTGTTGTAATTTTATTTTCATTTGTAAATATATCAGAGCTGTCTTTTTTTTTTACAGGGTAGTTTAGTAATTAGGACGATTAAAAAACATAGTGTTAAAGTGAAATGAACACATACAAAACCTATTTTGTATTTAGCGATTTAACAAAAATTTATTCAGGATTTTTCTAGGCTATATCATTTTATTAGTGTACAGAGGGCAGTTTTTATTTTATAGTGCCCCTTTGCCACGTATCCATATTTCTGATACATTGTAAAAGATAAAAAAAGCAAGAAGACATTTGGTATCATTGTAAAAATTGTATTATATAGGATAATTTAGGCAATTATAAGTTATTTTGAATTTTCTAGATATATATATATATTTTGTTAATCGTAGAAATATGCGCGCTGCTCAAACTGAGTGGACGTGTATAATAACAATTAATTTAAATTTCTTAAAAGAGGACTTTAAACATAATAATCTATGTTTTTGGGCACCAGCAGCCTACATACATAAATAAAAGAAAGCGAAACAAAACTGAGGAGTTAAATACTAAGAGTACATAATGAACATTTTTCATGTAATAAAATGTCGACGATTTTAAATGTCCAGGACTTGATATGTTTTTAATTATTATATTGATTTTTTCCAGAATATTTCACATATATATTTTTATTTCAGGTATTAAAATGACTACAGGAAATGGTTTTTTTGTGTTTTTTGAAAAGCACAAAATTATGATTATGCCGAAAAATGAAAATGCTTCTGTCCCTTTTGTCAAAAAAAAAAAAAAAACAAAGTTGAAAAATTAATAAACATTTTTGCAGGCATGTTTCCCTTTTTACAGGTCTTGATGAGATATTTTATATATGCAAAATGTTCATGCCGATGCCCAGAAGGTCTTTAATTTATTTTTCAATGCCTACTTTTATGTTCCCTTTCTTTACAGCACGTCAATTGTATCATAAAAATCTCTATAAAAACGTAATATTTTTTTGGATGCTAAGACTTCAGAAATTTACCCTTTATTTCCTCACAAAAATTATGCCTTTTCAGATGCATTTAAAAAAAAGGTAGGTAAGAATTAACCAATTTAATTAATTTCGATAATGAGACAAGCTGGAATTGAAGTTATTTACTTTAAAGCGCATTGGTATAGCATTCAATTAAATTATTTCCACAAACATACCTTTTTATGATTAATTGGTTCCTAATAAAATAATAATATTCAATATTTTACACAAAATTATCTCGTTTCTGCTCGTTAACAAATGAACTCATGCAGTTTGAAGGATCGATTTCTAGTTACATGTTGCGTGTTGCACTAATTGTACTCATGTTTCAGCCTTTTCTTCGTTTCGCAACCACTATGTTCCTCTAGCGACACGGCACGGGCTGGAGCGTTCCGAACACTTTCCTCTTTGTTTTGTTCCACTCGTATTTCCCCTTAGCTTTGACATTGGAATTTAAAGAGTAGTTGCCGTTATTTTCGAATTTCTCCTCTGTTTTCCAATTGGAATTAAAAGACTAGTTGCCGTTATTTTCTATGCAAGATTTTAAAGTTAGCCCGGCGCTGCTCACAGTCGCGTGTTTTTCTGATGGCCTCGGGAGGATAAATAAATAAATAAAAATAAATCAACTCGAAAAGATTTAATCCATTAGAATAATTGACGGTATCGTGTGCACGAGTGATAATTTGGCATTATAATAAAATGGTAAAGACACGACCGTGTAATTGAATGTGAAAAATTTTCGGTGCATTTTTTCTCATCGCAGCGGCCCCCCGTGTTGCATGAATTACGGGGGTAAGTTTCTTTTTAATCCTAATGATTTTTACAACATTTTTCCTCTGTTTTGTTCCACTCGTATTTCCCCTTAGCTTTGACATTGGAATTTAAAGAGTAGTTGCCGTTATTTTCGAATTTCTCCTCTGTTTTCCAATTGGAATTAAAAGACTAGTTGCCGTTATTTTCCTTGCAAGATTTTAAAGCTGGCTCGGCGCTGCTCAGTCGCGTGTTTTTCTGATGGTCTCGGGAGGATAATTAATTATAATAAAAATAAATCAACTCAATAAGATTTAATCCATCAGAATAATTGACCGTATCGTGTGCACGAGTGATAATTTGGCATTATAATAAAACGGTAAAGACACGACCGTGTAGTTGTATGTGAAAAATTTTCGGTGCATTTTTTCTCAGCGCAGAGGTCCCCCATGTTGCATGAATTACGGGGGTAAGTTTGTTTTTAATCCTAATGATTTTTAAAACATTTTATACATGGGACAAATATCGATTTTATTTGGAGAATTTCGGACGATACAAGGTAAAAACATAGTCTTCTTTGGATTTTATGAAGATTAAATTTATTTTATAACTTTTTGCTAACCCCAAAACATGTTGCTGAAACACAAATTAGCAATAGAGTAGAAATATGTTGAGAGATATTGCAGAGTTGAGTAAATGTGAGTAAATTCAAATTGTGCAACATGATCATGTACGCGTATTTTATTAGTGAGTCAGTTATCATTAAAAATCACACTAGTGAACAAATTAAATTGTTTTTTCTGCTTCTGAATAATTGACTTGTTATTTTTATATGAAAATTCTTAATTGGCTCCGGTTTTCGAGAACATGTTAAAAATTACAAAAGGCCTTATTTTTTAAATATCAATAAAAAATAACCGTATATTATCAACTCAAAGCTTTAACTAAACACACGAAATACTATTTATCTATATTTTTCTCTAAGCATCTTGAGGAAAAAAATTTTTCCATTCATTATATATTGTATGAAATAATCAGAATATGGAGAAAAATTAATTTCGCGGAATATTTCGAAAAGCTCTTCCACGAGAATTTGTTATTCTTTAATAATTTCTCCAATAAAAGGGTATTTTCGTGTCCTCCTTCATAATCCACGGAAAAAAATTCTATGGAAATTACCTGTGGTATTGGAGCTTTATTTTATTGATTATAAATTTTTCGATATTATAATTAAATAAAAATATTAATATTAATTGAAAGATATTGGAAAATGTATTTCCTTAACATTCCAACCTCTTTGGCTCTACTAAAGAATTTGTAAATAAAAATTTGAAATGTAAGGTAATTAAACTGGGTTGGAAACGGCACTTTATTTTGTAAACAACTTAATTTTTTGTGCTGGACTCTCTATATTAATTTACAAGACCATCAGATAGTAAATATTATGAAAATGCGCTGAAAACAAGAAATCACCATCCGACTAACTGAATTGCTCAAATTCAACTAACTGTCTCTAGCCATTCTAATTACTCAGCCGACGGGCAGCGCTCGAGAGTATTACTTAGGTAATTTAAATATTCTCCCAACTGATGGGTGTAAATAGATGCCTTAAATAGGTACTTTAGCCAAAGCTTTAGCGATCAGCGTACTTTGCAGAGTTACTTATTTGAATGATTTTATTTATTTAATTTATATAAATTGCTTGAGAGCTACTCAAGATCATTTTTTAAGTATTCAGAACTCAGATCAGTAGCCAAGTTCAGTTGCATTTAGTAGTTGAATAAAATAAAAGATTTTTGGTTTTTTTTTTTTAAAAGTAGACTTTTATTTCTGGGTCTTGTATATACACTGCTTATATACACTTTTAAAATAACTTACAAAACATTATTTTTATCTTTCGCTCTCTATCTATCTTTCTCTCTCTCAATCTCTCTCTCTCTCTCGTTCTCTCTTATTATCGAACTTATGCATTATTCCAGGCAACATTATCAAACGTTCATTTTTAATATATAGATTTTTAAATTGTCTTTTATTTTCTTTTTTAAATGTTTCTTTGAGTTTGAAACGCACCAAAAACAAGATGATTTTTCTTTTATATATGTTTGAAGATAGAGCCAAATTGGCGGGAAGGGTTGATTTGGATAGAGCGTGTAAAAATGTTTTTAATGTTTAATGGTAAAAAATATATTTATCATAGAAATTTTAACTGAAGAATTACTAATAGATTGCGTGGGAGAGAAAAGAATTTAGAGGGTATGTGAACTGAGCTAATATGGGTTCAATTCTCGTACTTATACCACCTATAAATTGTTGACATACATTTAGTATTCTGTTAAAATATAGACATTGTTTATGAATATATTTAAAATGAAATACACCTTTTAAGAACAGCTGAATGCATGGCTAGATAAATACTGGACAACATGTAGAGACATTGCCTTTAGGCTACACCTATTATTTTGTGATTAGTAGTTATTAATTTTTTGCCTTCCCTCTCGATTGTAAACGCCTTCTTTAACTCTCTCTCTCTCTCTCTCGCTAATACTTCCTATGACGGTTTGCTAAACTCTTCACACTATCTCAGAAGAAAAATTAATTATTAAATGAGAGTTGTAAGAAATTATAAAGAAAGAATTAAGTTTTACGAAAGCGCCTTCCTTCACGTTAAAAACAGACTGATGATTGTTTTGCGTTCGTGTAGTATTTTTATTTTTTATTTTTTTTTTTTATTTTTTTTCTTGTTTTGTGTGTATAAAAACACATTTATTATATTCCATTTACAATTCTTAATCGGTAGACAGATGCAATGTTTTTTGAGTTTTTCGTTTTCGTTTTATAAATACCTAGATTTTAAGCGTTACTTTACTCTATATTTTCTCTTTTACTCTCATAAACACATCTGTAATTCTTTCTAGTGCTATATAAAAAGGGAACATCCTATAGAATTGATTGTGTCACGTTTTTCCAATGATCATTATTTTTTTATTTTTTTATTATCTGCTGCTATTAAGTGCTTTTAACGCATTAAGGACAATGTCGAAACATTGTGAAAAAATTCTTAAATATGGTTTTACGATTCTCTTTTTATTCATTTATTTTTTAATTTAGCTATTCTTACTTTGGGTCTTCGAAATTTTTCAAAAATGTTTCCAAATGCTATTTAACACTTTTTGTTTATCACGAAGAAAAAGTAAAATTTTTTTTATCGCTGTTCTGTTTCTCAATTAATTCTTTCTGCCGCTGAAGCTTTCCGTCGAAATAATTTCAACTATAACAATTTAAAATATAAACTGCATTTCTTTGGTGGGAAAGTTTGAATTATATTTTTTTTCTGTTGCAGTTTTTTTTTTTCTTTTTTGGTTGCTACTAGAGGCAGAAAGAATTGAAAATACTAAAGTAAAATAAAAAAAAAAAACTCAGATCAATGATGCAATTGCTATTTCTAATAATATATTTATCTGATAATTTTCTTGAATTTTTTTCCTTTGTTTATATCTGCGGTGTAGATGGGTTGTATGTAACAATTTTTCATTCTTTTCGGTATATTTATTTCATTTAAAATGTGTGTCTTTAGTGTGATAGGACTGAGGAAAGTGACCGTCTTTTCGTTTTTTTTTTTTTTTTATCTTCTCTTGTATACTTAATTTTTGCATTTTTAGTTAATTTCTCTTTTCTTTTATGAGTCAGGAAAAAAATAGTTGTCGATAGGCGTCTTGGACGGATTTAGGAAACAGGTGACTCTGGCTAAAAAGTCTGCAGAAGGTTTTTGCATAAGTCGCAAACATTATTATTATTATTATTATTATTTTTTTGTTGCTCTCGTTCTCATCGCGCGTTTGATGTATTTTTTTAAAATTTTTATTGTTCATCTTATTTTAGCCAATATCGCTAGTAATTGTCACATTGTGTGTGTATTTTTTTACGATTAGTTTTAAATACTTATGGTAGGGGCGATGCACATTTATTATAAGATACACCTTCTTTTCTAACACTGTTTTTGTTTTTTATATCGGTTTTATCATTTTAATCTGTCTTTTAAATATAAATACATATATTTATTTTTTTTTTACTATTTATTTCGGTAAGGGTTCTAGGTAGCAGACAACTGTATTATTTTCATCGAGCATTGCTGATATATTTCTGCCAACAATTTGTTGCTGTTGCTGGCCATGTTGTTGATGTTGTTGCTGCCGGTGGGTCGGTGTGACATCATCATTCGTTGAGCTCGAGTGTGATGTTGGGGATTTTCTATAATTTTTTGATGTATTAAAATCGTAGCTGGCCTTGTTAAGCTGTCGACTGTGTAAAATTAGAAAAGACAATGTTGAGGTACAAGGTAGAAAAAAAAAATAGTAAATTTTTACCTGAAAGGTTGTCTTAAAGAGTCTTCTTTATTAGCGATCATCCTTCTAATCCTGTTGTATCGTTCCTCTTCCATAATAATATCATTATCATCGTCATCATCATCCTCCTCGTCGTCATCGTCGCATATTTCTGATACTTGACTGTTGAGGATCTCCTCGTAAACAGGCTCATCAGGACCGGAGCTCTGGTTATAGTACGATGCTCCGGGTGGCATACTGCATGCAAATTCATTAGATAAATCACAGCTGGGATGCTTATGCCTATAATGTTGCCGGAACGATGGTATATCATGTGGGAAACAATCACTTGGATGCGATGATGATCCACCCGAATGGATTAAATGCGAATCAGCATGATCCTCATCAGATGAATTAATCTGCTTTGGTGGATAACGATAGTATTTTCTTTCATTTCTCATATCAGAGAAATCACTATCGCTCAATTTATCATCTTCAGATGCTGGATGAAAATGTTTGAGCATTGTCTTTTTATAAGATGGATAGAACGCATGGACTGTGTCCGTTTTATGCGGTTTAATATCACCATTATTCTTTTTACGATTATTCTTTTCTGTCCAATAGAAATATTCATGCTGTTGCTGTGGGGTCTGAGGTAAATTTCTAACATTACCCGGATGCTGTTTAAGACGTTTCGATTTACAATCATAGTACAAAAATTTATCATCATATGTATTCAAGTTCTTGCTAGTCATATCATTTCCTAAAGTTGTTGTTTGATTTGAAGGGAAATATTGATCCGGCTGCTGATAGTTCCAATCCTACAAAAAAAAAAAAAAAAAAAATTGTGTAAAAAACATTGGATCCTATAAATTCAAATTAAGGTAACACACCTGTCCCTGATCATTTTGAGTTGAATTGAAAATTAAGTGCGTTGATCCAGCTGAAGATGTCGGAGATGTATGACCACCGCTTGGGGTACGCAGGGTACCTCCAGCTGCCCTTTCTAATATAATATTGTGTCTATGACCCCTGGGAACTGTGCTTTGAATATGCTGCAAAGTTCCTGTAGTTGTTCCGCTCGTTTCTGGATATGATGGAGCTGATTTTGGGGCAACTTCCATAGTACCCTCAGCTGCTACTGGCACAGCTGGCAAAGAAATAGGGCTCTTTTTGCTAGCTGCCGTACCAAAATGCTGATTTTGATTATGCGACGCTGACGATGATATTGAAGATGTCTTTGAACACCTCAAACATTTTGGTAACCATGAATTTTGTCGGACATATTTTCGATATTCACGTCGTATCTAAAGAATTTTAATAATAAAAATTAAAAAAAAAAAAAATGCTATTAATTGTTTTCCTGTAAGAAATACCTTCTCGTTTTGAATGCAATGAAATACAAAAATATACAGCCCAAGAAGGGAATTGAAGGTAATAAACAAATAGCCATATGTGTTAGACACCTCTTCTTCAAGTTTCGTCTTACGAAGATAAAAGTAGGCAAACATCCAGTCAGCGGAGAGTATCACCAAAAATATAAACGAGCACCTAAGATCAAATCTGGAAGATAAATGTTCAATAGATATGTATCAGATATTTTTATTCAAAGCGCATATTTTATATGAGAAATATACCTCACACTAGAAAGTCTGCTGTGCTCCTTGTTCTTTAGAGTAGTCTTATTTTTTCTACACATAATATAGCATGCTAAAAGGGTGTACCCAACAGCTCCCTAGAGACAAAAAAAAATTTTTTGTTGTACCATTTTACATATTGAAATATGAAAGCTATAACTTACCATGACAAATAGAATTATTGGAGCTACAAAAGTCGTATAGAAAAGTGCATTGGATTCCATGAAAACGCAAAAATCACTACGCGTATAGGAGCTTGGATCCACTGCCAGTGATATTGCGACAATTGTAAAAGATAGACCGTACGACAATAAGTAATACCAAATTATTTTTGCTGAATTTTCAACTTCCAATAGCATATCATCTGTCGTCAGAGTCACATACAATTGAAAACCTATCGAAAATAAAATGCTCGTTAGATTATTAGTGGTCTTTTTTTAAATTAAAATTTACTTTGTTGAAAGTTCATTTTTAATTTAATTAAATGATGTTATTTTTTGTGTTTTGCAGATCCCAGATTGGTTCTTGTATTGGTAAGTCTTTTGTTTTTCTTTCTTTTTTTCTTACTATATACTTCCGAAACCTACTCACCTTCGAAGAAAAGCCACGCAATTGCTGATAGAATGAAGCAGTGTAAAAATGCTGTCGTAAAACCGCATAAAAGACTCATTTCACTTTGTTCAATTCCAAGTAAGAACAAAATTTCAATTATAAAAAGACATACGTAGATATTTTTGTAAATAGATGTTCTTGTTGACTGCAAAGTTTAAAAGATAAATAGAGAATACTAATGGAAAAGTTAATAAACAAGAGGATAGTAAGTGATGTTTAAAAAGTCCCTGCTACGCCTGGAACTACTTAAAAAATGAGGTTTTTGCATTTATATTATAATAGAATAATCAGTAAACTACAAAATAGCAAGGGGATTCGGGAAGAAAAGCATGAAAGCAAAAGAATTTTGTTTTGTTTCTTTTTTTCATTTTTAATATTTTTAATTTAATATATTTAGTTCGAAAATGAGAGTAAATATTTGGAAATAAAATTTTGTTTTTTATTTGTTATGTTAATATTTCAGAAATATATAATTATGTAAAAATAAATCAGAAGATTCAGTGCATTCAGGTGCACACAATTCAAATCCAAAGTAGTTTTAATATTAAAATAATTAAAATAAATGAAAAATAAAAACAACAAACATAAAAGAGAAAAGCGATAAAAAAAGCATTTAAATAGACGGTTTAAAAAAATAGCTGAGGATAAATGACAAAAATAAATATGTAGTTATGTAATAATAAAACAGCAATTCGTTAAATTTGTGTAAAAAAACATCATTTTATTCCAAATATTGGGAGTCTTAAATAAGATATTTAAATAAGATGTAAAATATACAACGCAGTCGCGTATTGAAGTTAAAAATAAAAAACGACATTTGTTCAATTTGAAGAAAAAATAAAATAAAATAAAAATTATAAGATCTTAAAGTTCCTATTTTCGTAACTTATCTTATTAAAATCTCTACTTAATTTACATTTTTATCTCAATCCAATTTAATTAAAGCAAAGTAAAAATTAAATTAGTCACTTAAATAGTTTTCTTACAATTTAAATTGGTCTTTTGCTCTCATGGTTTTCTATTTATGTATTTATTGCCTCGGATATGTTTGATGCTACTTTATATGATTGATTTTATTTACACAAAGTATTGCATGTTTTTTGTTGTGTCGGCAAGTTTTGTTATATTATTAAATTATATCTCGCAACCTTATGAGCTTAAAACTATGGCTTAAGCTTATATCACATATTTGCTTTACACTGATTTTTAAATGGAAAGAAATAATATTTAAAAATAACATAACTGAATTGATTAGAGTCATTGTCATTTTATGTAATGTCTAAAGTTTTTATAAAATCTCAAAAGTTCCCAATCCCATCGACGTTAGTTTGTTTTAAGCACCTTTGTTTTTTAAGAAGGAATCCCCAAGACAATTTAGGGAGTGAATATTTCCTTTATTCATTCAACACAATGTGCTTTCAATAAATTTTGGCTTTATTTCCGAGGAGATAGGAAAAAATATATATAAAAGCCACATTCTTTCTGCGTTCGTTCCCTTTTAGAGCTTTTAGCACGAAAACTATGAAAATCAAAATTGATGGCACATCTGCAGCGGGGCAGAGAGCATAAGCAGAACATTTTTCACAAATGATGCTCATGAAGAAAATTTTCCCACAAAACAGGAAATACGCTTTTCTGCATTACACTTTCATAATTTCCGTGAAATTCGTATATATTTTGGAGAATGGCGGAAAATCGGTGCCATTTACATAGAAAGGATCATAATAATAAATCATTGCCTTCCATATAATTTTCACAACTCCCAACAGGTATAAAGAATAACAACAAAAGGTTTAATAATTTAAATTATAAAATTAAACACACACATATACACACCACCCAATTTCAAAATCTATTCATGTGACTAATCATAAGCAATATTCGGTTTTATCGTCGCAACTTGCGTTCCACTGTGAGTTATTGTATCAACCGATGATGTTGCGAAAACTATAGAATTTATGTTCGTATTTTTGAAATTAACAAAATTACTATTTGGACAATTGTTAATGTTTTGATGTCGTATCGATAGTATATTTTGTGTTGCAACCATTTGTAAAACACCAGGTGCATTCGATGAATTATTACTTGTACCGGTTGCAATATTATTATCAATTATATTGTTGGGTGGTGCTGCTGTTGAATTATCATTTCGATTACCATTTCTTACCTTTACAAATACTCCATTAAATAGTTTAAGGGTTAAAATTGCAATTATTATAAATAATATACATATGGCAATACTGATATAAATCAGTATTCGCATGTTACTATCAAACATTGATAGCAATGATGAACTATGCTCGTCCACGATATCCATTAATATGGCGAAATTTGTTAGATGATTGCACATACAAACTGTATGTGTACGATTTGTTGACTCTAAATAGCATCCATCTTCCGACCATGCACTAGAGGCAAAAATGAGAGAAACAATAAAAATGTTATATTAATTTAAATTATTATTATTTAGTTATTTAAATAACTAATGTAAAATCTGTCTTAAGTCTTTCCATCTGTCTATCAATGTGTCTAAACAATTTTTCTTAGTCTGTCTGTCGTTTGTTCGAATTGAACAAAAATTTATTAAATTTAATTTGGACTTACTGATCGATATAATTCCAAAAGACACATGTTGGATTTGTTACATTTTCTGTTTTAAGATGCCTCAAAACAAGTCGTATAGGCTGCGACAACTGTATATGGCGTCCCTTTCCTAAACTTGCTGATATCACTTTACTATTTAAAATACGAATACGTTGTGGTGGATTTGTTTGATTTAAAATTGGTTTTTGTACTGAAAAGAAGAAGTACAATGAAAAAAATAATAATATAAAAAATATAGTTTAATCGATTTTTGTTCACAATACTCACTGTAATTTGTTGAAAATTTAACATCTAAGTTATCATAAGATGGCTTTAAAATGGATTCAAGGCGATCGAATGCCACAAAAACAATACGAACAAGGCCGCTTTCACTGTTTTCAATTAAAGCCCCACGTGGAAGCTCAATTTGATCATCACTAACTTGCCATTGTTCCAATTTAGCATCCGGAAATATTTCGTTCGTAACGATATTTCTTGTTTCCAAAACACGAACAGATAAAACTGAAAAATTAGAATTAATATTAAAATTAGTTTTTAACTACAATACTATATTTTTCGTAAGGTGTACTTTCATTGTCCTAAGAAGGCATGGGACTTTTATAAAAAAAAAAAAACCTTTTTCTGTAAAACCTAAAAAGCCGCTTTTATACTTTTCTTGAACCTTTTAAATTACCCTAATTCAAATTTTACTACATAAAGGTATATAATCCACGTGATCACGTTCATTTCACGGAACGTATGAAACTTTTGCATAAGGAAAACGAACAGAGAAAAATATCTGGTGGACGATTTTTTCTTCTATAAACTTTAAAAAGTTTTCCTCATTCTTATGTTAAGGTGAAACCAGAATATATATTATACGCGTAAGTGTGCAGGAAAATAGTTCTTTTTTTGGCCAAGTTTTCTTAAGAGACAAAAAAATATATACATATATATATATATATATATATATTTAGGAATAAGACGACGCAAAGTTTGTAGAGTTTTATCTTTGAAACGGTTCGTGCACGAAGGATTTATGAGCTTAAATAGATGGCGAAGGGTTTCTTTTAAAAGAATAATTTAATACTTTTGACTGTTGTTATATATATTTTTTTTAAATATACTTTAAGCTTGCTTACGTCTAATTTGAATAACAAATGGAATATAAAATTGAAACAAATATCTGTACCTATTTTGTGGGGAAAATATTTATATTAAAAGGTAAAAAAATTACTTACGAATATTTTTAACTTTTTGTACAACATTCCTTTCGCGTATGATTGTATCAGCTAAAAGAAATGCATTATCTTCGAGTCCAGTAAGCAGGGATGTTGCCACCCTCATCTGATCCTCAAAACTTAAATCCAGCCAGGAGACCTGCTGTGATACATCCAATAAATTTGATCCAGTCTTAACGACACCATGCAACAGCTCATAAATAATCGCCTCCCTTTGTCTCTGATCCGGAAATGTGACAATATCATAGGTCATCTTTTCGGACATTGTCTGTATTATTTTCGTAGTGACCAGCATATCTCCGCCGTATAATGTTTTACTGCTCGTCACCTAGAGGTTATAAGTATAGATATCAGATAAAGTTAAAAATAAAATGAAATGATTAAAATAAATAAGCCGGATTGCATTCGATTAATCTGATAAATTTAATTTATCACATAAATCAGAGAACCACAATAAAAACAAGATATATATATATATATAGGGGAGTTTTCACATTTAGTACCTGCGACAGATCATTTGCTATAGATATCAGGGAAGAGTCTCTCTGGTTAACCCGAATTTCCAAATTATTTAGCCACAGGCTACGGCATTGAGTTAAATCCGGTGTAACAGGGTGCCATGAAGGTTGCAGTCCGCCGGTGTAAACCTTTCGGGCTGTATCACAATATTTGTCACAGTCACCCCTGTTGCTGCTGCCGCTGCCACTGTCAACATTGCCAGACTCCTGATTACGACCGCCGCTGCTGATGCTGGATCCTCCATGGACCAGAACACATCGCCACTTTGCTATACCAGTTGCACCCCCTGCAGATACAGAAAATTATGTACTTTAAGTAAATAGTACTTGCCATTGATTATTTAGTTAAATGCTGCGGAATGGCTAAAGTTAAGTATCCTCCAATATCCATTCCGAAATACAATTCTCTTATTTCTACTCAAATGTAGGAATTTCTAGGGGGCCAAACCAACCCATACCTTTGTTAACTTAAATATCGGATGTATATCCCCAAAAATTACAAAATAGGCTTTCGTTGCGGTGAAAATTAGCTAACTCTCACCTGGACAGGGCTGGACATTGACTTCTCCCACACGTGTTATATTCCAGAAAAGGTTTCGTGATGTCGTTGGACCGCAGTAGTAATTGCTCTCGCTTCCATCATAATTATTATTGTTAACCGATGACGATGATTGGGTACCCTGAATTTGATTACCTTGATGATTGTTAACAGAGCTATTTTCACCTAATTGTCGGTCTAAGGGTCGTCCGCCGAGTGATGTAACTGAAGCACCATGCAAATTTGGACTTGATGTTGAGCCCATTTGACCATCACCTGTTTGGAAAATGTATTAAATTAATTTACAAACTAGACAGTAATTTCATTAACATATTATTAAAAATAGTATAAAAAAAAAACACCAAATTGAAGGAACAATTAAATTAAAACTAAATTCTTTTGCACACCAACACTGAAATTTGTTTCCGCAAAAGAATCCTCTTGAAGTTTTTTTTAAAAAATAATCGCTAATCCAGTACGGATGACGATATGGGGTCTCTAGCCAAAGGGCGTAACAGTCAGAGAGGAGGGGATACGACAACGAAATCAAATTATATACTCGACCAAACGCGATATTTTTCATTAAAATGGAAATTTTTCACATCATCCAACCTTACCCACCTCCTGGATAAAATGCAATTGCGTTTTTTCTGTTTCACTCAACAGCAAAGAAATGCACGTAGGGGCTCTGGGGGTTGAGCTGTGGAGCTGTGGAGCTGTGGAGGTTGGGTCAGGATATAAACAGCAAAAACGACCCCCATACGAGAGCAGATGGAATGAGTACTGCATTGGTACACGGCTAAAAGGACTGAAAAATTATTGACCCCATTTTTCTGCCGGGCTCAAACAACCTTTAGGAAGTGAAAAGGGTTCGAGGGTATTTTCTTCCCCACCCATACACATGTATCTCTTTTAAAGTCCGACGACCGCCTCTTTCTGAATTATTTTGTGGTAATTTTGCTCTGTGAAATTTGTTGTAACATGGATAGCATTCCGGACCGATATGAGTCCTTAACCCGAATATATAACTCTCGGACGTAATCAACAAGATCTCGGGAACTATATTATGGTTCGAAAATTCAATCCTCCACTGGGCGATGTAATTTTCATTCAAAAAACCGACACACGCTTGTAGCATTATTTGGGTAAAATTTCCGTATTAATATGTATGGTTGGGTATGGTAAAATTTTCAGTTTTACTGGGTGATAACAAAATGCGATAGGATACCAATTATATTAAGTTATCCCATCTGTTGGTCTTTTTCCAAAAAAAAAAAAAAAAAATGTCGCAATTTGTGTGTAGCTAAAGGTGTAAAATTGTGCCTTTTTTTTAAGTGCCCTATTACTATAAAGGGCATAGAGGTCACAGGACTTCTGCTCTGCTCATTTAGCACAAATCAACTTATTCTTTTGGGAAATGGACAGACGACGACTACTCAAGAGAGTAATCCCAAGGGCAGCAACACTTTTAGAATTAGGGCTAGGGTATGGCTGGGGAGTCTTAGTAGAATTCAGGTGCCTAGCAAAATTTAATCGAATTCAATGAAATGATTTTGGACTCGATCCAACAATATTGAAATTTTGCTGAGGGTACAGTTCAAAGATGTTCTAGTTAATCGCATTACCCTCCCTAACTATGCCCTGTACCCGATTTCCTCTCGCCGTCCCTCTGGGTCCTAGAGAGGATCACATCTACCAGATTTCGCATGAATTCATGAAATAATCAGCAAATTTAATGAAGACTGATTGGTCTCATCACTTGCTGCTGGATGCTGTCTGATGATGATAATATATATAATAAAATATATACATATGTATCTATCCCGACCGTATGATTTCTACTGCTGTACGAATGTATTCTATAGATCGCTGTATCTGACTGACTATCCAGATTCATCTAGGAGCCACTTTAGAGCACGAAGGATTACCAAGGATTCGGACATTATACGACACGAGGCATATCGTGTATTTTGCAGGAGAATTTATATACATATGTGCGTATAAATATATTTGAGAAAGGAATAGTTTCAGCTACCCTTGCGCCCCATACTCTTGCTTCTCCACTTGAATTTAATTTGGATCACAAGGCCCAGTCGATTTATTTGCGGCAATTCTTGATTAATACAAAATTGTTCTGACTGGCGTTACGATTTTCCTCAAATTACCCCTCATTAGTAAGGTTTATCTGGATGCTATTGACGGGATTAGATTTTTTTTTTTTTTTAATTCTATAATTATCCAAAATATCCCACTGAAGGATAATGTGAAAAAAGTAAATTTCAATAAAAGTCAAACCTAAATAAAAATTAAAACAATTTTTCGTAAATTGAGAAAAGTGTTTTATTTATGGTTCAAGTTGAAAACAAGCCAATCTCGAGGAGAATATGAAATGAGCTCCTGGAACTTAGGGTTTGGATGAATTATTGAGAGTTCGACAGCCCCTTGGAGTCATATTAAAGCCAGAATCTCCCGCCCCCACACACACACACACAACTTCTAATATAATTCAAGTTGAGCATAAGTTTTGGAACGTTTTCCCAAATTGTACATAAATAAGGGAATGTAACAGTTTTGAAATTGTGTGAAATTACTTGCTAACAATCATTAGCAATTAATCAAGTGAAATTGTTCGCTCACCTGTGCCACGGCTTGATAAAATAGTACCATTGTTTCCCATTGTTCCCTTAACGTCCATTTCAAGGGTTGCATTTATTCTGGTCGATTGTAAAATCCCTAGACGTCCAGACGATGTGGATGATGACGACGACGAGGATGATGATGATGATGATGATGACGACGACGACGACGACGAAGAAGAGGACGAGGCTGATGACGATGGAGTTGTTGGTCTATAAACTTTTCCACTTCCAAAATTATTCCCATTATTATCATGTGCCACATTATCTTTAGTACTCCACGTAGTGGTCTTGTGATTATAATCGATCGATGGTGGTCGTCCAGCTAAATGAATTTCTGTGCTACTACTACTACTACTGCTGCCGCTGCTCCCAGTATTACTGGGAACGACCCCTATAGTGGCGTTACTGCTCCCACTATTTGTGGATCCGCTGCTAGAACCAGAAATGGGTCGGATACCACCTGGACCCACACCAGAATTCGAAGGCTTTGGTAATGATTGTGGTATGACCATTTCGTGGATGCTACCAATTTTAGCTGTTGTCACACTTCTTATTGTTGATGTACTCCAAATATTTGGTTGGCTTGTTATAAGCCATGGTGGACTAGGACGATTTGTTGTTGTCGATGTTTGTGCCGCTGATATGCATTGATAATGCGCCTCAAGATATTTATGAGTACCTGGACATGGATCACCAAACATATTTGTGCTTGCCAAAACACTACAATTTTGCTTATGGGCACACCTAATATGGGAAATTACATTTTATTATACATATATAGAATACCTATTTTCCCTGATTGTACTTACTTTGAGTGTAATACTCTTAAACTTTTTGGTGACATACAATTCACACTCCATTCGACGTTTCCGTGATCGTTGCATATCGTGATCGAGAAACGACCATAATTAGCACGTATCAGGCTGATTAAATCTCCAGGCTCACACTCAATTGTAAGTGTTTTACCCTCGCAGGCGTAAGCTGTTTCGTATTTTGGTGCTGCAATAAAAAATTTGGGTAAAATAATTAAATGAGAATATATAGTAAGAATATAGGAAAAGATTTGTTAACCAGAAATCAAAGATAGAGAAGAAAAATAAGAAAATAAAAATTCAAGTTTAATGGGGCACGTATCAAAATCAGGTAGGTAAAAATAATTTTTTTTTCCTTTCTTCCCACCACTTTCTTTGAGAGTTAACATCTTAGAAGACTTTGCGTATCTTAAAAGTATTTCAAATGATGTGAAATGATCCGTATAGATGCCATAAAACTGATTCTTTTTTTTTTATTATCTTCTTATTGGCTAGTTTTTTCCTTTTTACCACAGGAGTGGCCGTTCGTCAATTTTATCAATTTGTCACGGACAAATTCAAGAATTAATGGACTAAGCGGTCGGTTGAGTAGGGGCATATTATCGCATAGGGTTCACTTAATCTCATGTTGGGAAAGAGCCGACAATGATGCCAGCATAGGTTCATAGCTAGAGCCCTCTTTTGTCTATCTGCAGTAACAAGAACAAAATGGCCCTGGGGTTAGATCTCTTCTTTTATATTTTGGTCGGTCGGTAAACGTTTTGTCCGGTAGCCAGATATATTTACGTATAAATGTACGTTCCCAGGTCATCATTATCTAAACAATTTTAAGTTAATTCAAACCAAAGAGAGAGAGAGTCATGGTCACGGTCGCGACCACACTCACTAGATTCAGTTCAGTGAACACAAGTTACACTATGACCGTTTCAAATTGCTACCGCGGCCTGCCTACTTTTATACTATTTAAGTTATATTGCATTATTGTGTGGCCCCGTGACGAAAACGACGGAAAAACGTCTGACCCAGGTGTAGGAATTTTCGGTATCTTTTTAAATTCTCTACATATTCTTATGTTCGAATAAATATAAGTCGTTTTAGAAGGTATTTCTTTTATATATAAATATAAGTCGTTTTAGAAGGTATTTCTTTTTCAAGGAAAGATAACCACATAAGTTAAAAGGGTTCAATAGCAAAATTCTATTCCTGATAATAGAAAAGGAACAAGCCTCAGATTTTAATGGTTAGTAGTAGTAGCTGCTATAGTTGAATTTTGGTATCATAAAAATCTTTAAGGGTATGTACGATTGTATGCAAAAAGTAAAAAATAAAAAGCTATCCATGGGCAACAAAACGCGAAAATGTATTTTCACGCGAAACCCAATTGGGATGTTGAAATGAGGTAATGGTGGGATTATGTTAAATGGGCTATAACCGCATACGCGACACGCCAAGCAGTAAAAGTTCACACCGCGTTAATTTTCATGTCTTCCTGGAATGACTTCATTTCCATTTGGTAACATTACAACACATAAAATCCAAGGGAAAAAATGAGGAAAACGAAGAAATCATAAAAGGTAGCAGCAGCAGCAGCAGCACCACACCACCACCACCACCAGACGCAACTTAACCAGCCAGCAAATTCCATTTCAATTTTAATAGGCCCCGTGTTTGCCCGACAGTAGTCGGAGCCAGCCAGAGATGAGGTCAAATGGTCAACAAATTTATGTTTTGGTTTTTTACTCTGCGGCATGGTGTGGTCGCTGCCGATTACTCTCTGTCCCGGCAAGGGTAGGGGAGAGGGTGGCAAGATGGGGTACTTAAGGTTTGAAGATCAATAAAAGAAAACTTTACGTAGTGAGACATTCATATTTATGTTTTAATTAACAACTATTTATTACTCTTCAAATATTTGGTGAAATTAGGAATTTTTAATTATACATTTTAGAAAAAAAAATAAAAATAAAAATAAAGGTGTTTTGCCCCGTCTTGCCCCATGGTGAGGGTAAGATGGGGTACCCCCCTGAGGTAAGATGGGGTAATGAGAATTATCATACAGAATGATGATTATTTCGACTGGTACAACTCGCTGACGTGAAAATCTTCGTCATCATCATCGTCGATTCCTGCACAGCTATTATGTGCCCATTTTCCACAATTTGAGCATTATATCCACCCTTCGATGGAAGCAGAATATACTTCTATACAGTACATACATGGCGTGTAGTCATTACCCCATCTTGCCTAGTGTGCCATTTTCTAATAATAATTAAAACAAAAAAGAAACAGCCGGCAATCTCAAGGAAACACAATGTTTACCTTATTGTAGGTTGGTTTAAGTGTCAATAGCAGTAACTCCTCACCAGCTAGTATTATTTAACAAACCACAGTCACGGGTCAAACTGGAAGAAAATGTGATAAGCACTTTGCAGTAAAACAGTTTTTTTAGATTATTTCGCCACGCGTACACTTCCGAACAAATAATGGCCGGACAACTGACAGGTGTCATGGCGGCGCATCGAACAATGCATGAACGAGCGTGATTGGTCAGTTTAAACTGTGAATTTCGCTGGGTACCCCGTCTTACCCGCTACCCCGTCTTACCCCCATCTCCCCTATATATGTCCAAAAAAAGTATAAAATTATGGTAGACCCATTCAAGGAATCGGATGCTTCTTTAACCCACTTCCCGAAACAACTCCTCTGAGCCCGCCGTCGCCGCCACCACACAAATTATAATACGATGATAACAATAATATATAGTATAACAAAAAAAAAAAAAAAAAAAAAAATCGTTTCGAGTACCTAAAATGGTAGAAATTGTAAAAAAAAAGGGAAAAACCATTATCACCGACCCTTGGGCACACAAGAACTGGGTCAGACCTTTCCTCTGGCTAAATCTGCGGATTGCTTCGACCACAACATAAAAAACTTGATTTTGTTTTTTTATATTTTAATTGGTGTCCGGCTCTTTTTATGCTTTCAATCTTCTCATCCTCAAACCAATAGGTCATTTGTATTTTCCTATCTGTTGAACTTTCCGTATTTCATCGCCACTTTTTAAAAAAACGGATTATATTCAATATTACTAATATTTTTCGACACCATAGAAATGATACGTGACCAATAATTGATACATCACTTCCTGGGCTAACTATAGGCCATATATCGTCATCCTACACGAGGGACAGAATATTCAATTGATTTTTGCTTTTTCATACTCGCTTATTTTTTTATTTTTTATTATTATGCACAAATCCATTTAAATTGCTTCCATTGTGAAGTCGTGTAGCTGCGATCTATCATCCAGATGCTAAAGGGATAAAAAGGGCGCAATTAGGGAGGAATTATTACGTCGGACTGAACAGGGGCAGTTGAGGGCTGTGACGTAATATTTTACTTAATTTTATGCCTTTCAGTCATGTCTTTATTGAAATACTTCTTGGTCGTCTCATCAACGAAATAATGTTGGTCAATTCAAAAATTATGGAAGGTAATGAATGAAATTATTACTAACTGATGAATAGATGCCTTAACGAGGGCTCCATTCAAACTATTCATATAAACATATTTCGTTTTTTTTTTCGAGTACTCATACATTGGATATGAATCCCACTTCTGCCAGCAATTGTTTATACTAAGTCCAGTTTAAACAAATATTCACAAAGTGTGACATTATCCAGGAATTATTACGTTAATAAATCTTCTAGTGGAAAACAAAATGTAATAAACAAGTACTGAAATAATTGTATGTATGAATTAATTAATTTATATGTTGAAATTCTATCCTCTCGAGATTATTGAAAGAAAGTATACATATAAAATATACATATAGTATGACACTTCCACATTGTGGTTTTTTTTAATTAATACAATTTCATAAACACAACGATGATTGGAACAGCAAAGACATTGTAGAAGATATTTAAAACCGCACATATGGCCTATTAATTTCAAGTTTGCCTTGCGTTTATTTATGCGGTTTCTGCAACAGGGACATTTTTTTTTATGTTTTGCTTGTACGTAAGATAATTAATTTATTTTATTTAAATCATTTTTAAAACGCTTTGACTGTGGCACAATCAAACACAGATCAATAAATATTAGAGTGTTTGCACAATTAATATTGAATATATGAGAGAGCGTATATATACGCTTTTCATACATATTGATGGCTATGACAGGACGTATATATACGTCTTTTATAAATTGAAAGAAGAATATTGTTTTTGTGGTGAAAAATGATATTAATGAGGTTAAAACATTTAAATGAGAATTTGCGGAATAATCCCGCGAAAAAAGTTTAAGCGAATAAATGCAGGTAACCTGGCATTATATGTTACATAATCTGTCCGTAAGTAAGTTCGTATGTACGAAACCAATGCCGGACTTGGGGCCGCATAGAACCAAAGGGCGCGAACTGCAGAGGGGGGGCATAGGGCTTGAGCTTCAGGTGAATGGATTGGGCTGGGCTTTGCGCTGTAGAAAAGAAGAGCACATTATTTAATGTTCACATTCGCGTGTTAACTTCACTTTGCAAACTCTCATAAATCCTTACCTTCAAGGTAAGTAATGTGAAAAGTTATTCGTGGTGAAAAATACAATAACACCAGCAGCACCGGAGCACTGGAGCACCAGCAACAATAATAAATACGAAAGTTGCGGGGGGAGGATTGGTTGGAAGGGTTTCTGGGATAGCTGACGGGCTTGCCTAGGGTTTGCCAGTTGCGGAGAGGAGGTGACGGGCAGCGGCATGGAATGGGCAACTTCAAGAGTGAGTGGATTTCGCTGAAAGGCTGTGTGGTGAAAATGACTAAGGTGGATGGTGCGGGGTGAGTTTTCAAATGGGGAGGGGGAAATAATATGAAATGTTCAGAGAAAGTTGTTTATCGTTTGTGTTGCTGCATTAAGATGATATTTCATAGAAAATTGAAACAGACTTGGAATTGAGGGTGCCCTGTTTTATGATTACTCCTTTTATTTTTTATTTTTTTCTCTCTTTTTCTCTCTCCTCCATTTATTCTTGCTATAACCTTTATGGTCAATTTAATAACAAAAAAGAAAAAAACAAAAGGTTGTTTCCCTCTTATTTTATTATTTTTTGTTCTTTTCGAAGAATAAAAAAATATCCGTAAAGTGGATTTACTTCGAAAAGATTGTTCATTTCTGGGGCATTAAATGTATGAGAGATTACGCTGCGAAAAGAAAAAAATTTATGATTCTATGCCCTGGTATATAACTAGATGCAGAAAAGAAAGTTTTCGCGCTTGTTTAATCTAAAATTATGGGTATATTTTGAACTTATTATTTTATGACCACTTCTCATCAATGGTTGTTTGCAGAAGTTTGTGGGGAATTATTCTTAATAAAAATAACATAAAACGCACTTATAAATAATTGTAATTCAGACGGGGTCAGACAGTTCCCTAAATTGTGTCTGTAAAAATTATTTTTATGATATATCAACGAACTTACCAGCTCCTAAAGATGTCCTTGGCAGAATGACTAGCAATGATATAACTAAGAATGCTGATGTTTTTGCCGCACAGTGAATATGTTTTTTTCTGCACATGGGTAAAATACCCTCATCGAAATGTGGGCATTGATTGTACATCGCCATCTGTAATTTAAAATTGAATAGATTTATTAATTTCGATAAGAAGTCAGTAGTAGCTTAAAAACAAATAGTTAAGTATAGTGGCAAATATAAAGTTTGATACCCCCAGTTTAAAGAGTGAAACATTTTCAAAGTTGTTAAGGGAACCAAAATCATACCTATGAAGATTACAAAAGGTTAAATTAATAAAAAGCAGTAACAGGACAAGGGCTAAAAATAATAAAGAACCACAAAATTGGTGTTGGCCTGATGAAGAAAAACCGAAAAAAATATTTCGGGTTTCATTGATTACAGCCTTTTTCTCGATGAGTTCTCGATAAATGCAATCGATATGATGCGCTTGCTATCGCATATCAGAGATTCAGTTTCTGCGCGGGGCAGTGTATCTTTTTTTTTTTTTAAATAAGACCAAATAAGAAGGTAAATTTTTATATCCCAGGCGTGTGAATTTTTATTTTCTGTTGGTATTTTCTTTTTTGTGGTTTTATTTATTGTTTTGTGGTAAAGATAACTTTACCACATCATGGCAATTTTATAACCGAAAACATGTTTTTTTATATATGCTCTCGCCTGCGGTGGATGTGAAGTGAAAATAAATACAAATAAGTGAACAAAAGAATCCAGATTCATGCAGAATTACCATGAATTAAGGGTTTTAAGGTTCAAATTAAGAATTTGCTCTTTTCATTTTACCTTCAGCGTTCTTTTATCGGGGGAATTTGGCCATGTAATAACTAACCACCAAAAAGTAGCCTCCGTCACAGCAGTCATTAAATCGAAATTCGCACAGCTCCCGATTTTTCGTAATTTTTCATTTTTCTTACTCTCCTGTCTTATTACATGTCTCGAATTTATTCTATTTTATTTGTATTTTTTACTTCACTCAAAATTGTAAATTGAAATTGGGAGTATTTTTTAAATTTAAAATTGCAGTTTTCATAAGAAAGGTTGCAAACGATTCAAATCGTAACGTAAATGTTGACAGTAATCACACAACGCAACATTTCTTAACAACACGAACTAGCAACATACTACACTCTCTCAACATCCGGTAGATTTGAATTTAACGGGTGAAATCTCTCCTCTTCCTTCCGCTCAACTGCATGACAAAATTGAGCTGAGAAATCGAAAGAGTTTAAAAATTGTTGCAGTTTCCGTTTCATTCCGTTACAGATTTTTCTCTTTCCGGTTCTATTTATTCTCTTTAAATTTGAACTATTTTTGCATTCAATTGTTCGTTATGCGTCGAGTGGTTCGCTGCGGGCGTTTTTCTTTCGTTTAATTTCATTTGCAGTGGGTTAAAAAGTGATTATACTATATTCCAAACAACATAATTCGTCGCATAAAATTATCGCGAAGTTTCGTCTAATACTAATTCGTGAAAATGCTCCTGGGATATAATCGGTAGTTAAAAAATCTTTTTCGGTCGGTGAGATCGTGTTAAAAATAATTTCTGCACGTAAAATGGCGCTGGTCGGTGAAGTGAATGAAATAAATAAATAAATAAATAAAACAAATTGTTTCTTCTTGCGGTTTGTTTTGCGTTTTTAATTATGTTTTAAAAAAAGTGGAATAATAATAATAATAGAAAAGCATGCATAAAAATAATTTGTGAAAATTACGTGTGAAACATAAACGGGATATAGAAAATATCTTGGTCATGAGATTTTCTTCTCGAATTTTTAAAATTGTGGGTTTTGGCAATGATTTTGCTGAAGCACATTGGAATCAGTAAAATGTAGAAGAATTTCTGAAGTATTGATTGTTTGGTAAGTTTTAATGGATTTTCTTTTTATATATTATATTAAAAATTCACCATTTGCCGTCGAAAAGTATAAAAAAATTTTACAATTCGAAAATAGTAGATTTTCCTATTTAGTTCTACACCGAAATAAAAATTCCCTTTAAGATGCTCTCGCCTGTAGGGGATGTGAAGTGAAAATAAATACAAATAAGTGAACAAAACGATCCCGATTAATGCAGAATTACCATGAATTAAGGGTTTTAAAGTTCAAATTAAGAATTTGCTCTTTTCATTTTACCTTCAGTGTTCTTTTATCGGGGAATTTGGCCATGTAATAACTAACCACCAAAAAGTAGCCTCCGTCACAGCAGTCATTAAATCGAAATTCGCACAGCTCCCGATTTTTCGTAATTTTTCATTTTTCTTACTCTCCTGTCTTATTACATGTCTCGAATTTATTCTATTTTATTTGTATTTTTTACTTCACTCAAAATTGTAAATTGAAATTGGGAGTATTTTTTAAATTTAAAATTGCAGTGTTCATAAGAAAGGTTGCAAACGATTCAAATCGTAACGTAAATGTTGACAGTAATCACACAACGCAACATTTCTTAACAACACGAACTAGCAACATACTACACTCTCTCAACATCCGGTAGATTTGAATTTAACGGGTGAAATCTCTCCTCTTCCTTCCGCTCAACTGCATGACAAAATTGAGCTGAGAAATCGAAAGAGTTTAAAAATTGTTGCAGTTTCCGTTTCATTCCGTTACAGATTTTTCTCTTTCCGGTTCTATTTATTCTCTTTAAATTTGAACTATTTTTGCATTCAATTGTTCGTTATGCGTCGAGTGGTTCGCTGCGGGCGTTTTTCTTTCGTTTAATTTCATTTGCAGTGGGTTAAAAAGTGATTATACTATATTCCAAACAACATAATTCGTCGCATAAAATTATCGCGAAGTTTCGTGTAATACTAATTCGTGAAAATGCTCCTGGGATATAATCGGTAGTTAAAAAATCTTTTTCGGTCGGTGAGATCGTGTTAAAAATAATTTCTGCACGTAAAATGGCGCTGGTCGGTGAAGTGCATGAAATAAATAAATAAATAAATAAATAAAACAAATTTTTTCTTCTTGCGGTTTGTTTTGCGTTTTTAATTATGTTTTAAAAAAAGTGGAATAATAATAATAATAGAAAAGCATGCATAAAAATAATTTGTGAAAATGCTCCTGGGATATAATCGGTAGTTAAAAAATCTTTTTCGGTCGGTGAGATCGTGTTAAAAATAATTTCTGCACGTAAAATGGCGCTGGTCGGTGAAGTGCATGAAATAAATAAATAAATAAATAAAACAAATTTTTTCTTCTTGCGGTTTGTTTTGCGTTTTTAATTATGTTTTAAAAAAAGTGGAATAATAATAATAATAGAAAAGCATGCATAAAAATAATTTGTGAAAATTACGTGTGAAACATAAACGGGATATAGAAAATATCTTGGTCATGAGATTTTCTTCTCGAATTTTTAATATTGTGGGTTTTGGCAATGATTTTGCTGAAGTACATTGGAATCAGTAAAATGTAGAAGAATTTCTGAAGTATTGATTGTTTGGTAAGTTTTCTAAGGATTTTCTTTTTATATATTATATTAAAAATTCACCATTTGCCGTCGAAAAGTATAAAAAAATTTTACAATTCGAAAATAGTAAATTTTCCTATTTAGTTCTACACCGAAATAAAAATTCCCTTTAAGATGCTAATGGTTTTTAAGGGCACCTAATACAAACCAATCCATCCATGAGTGAGAGTAGGATAAGGTGTAGAAAGTTTTGTTGCTCTTGTATGGATACGTACGAAGGGACGGGTATAGGGATGTTTTTGGAAATGGGCTGAGACTTTTGTTGGCTGCTGTGAAAACGCCGAGGCATAGGAGTGAAAAGTAAAGAAGGCGGGAGAGAAAAACCGCACCAGTGAAGAAGTCTTAAAACTTTCAAGACAAACATCTCGGCAAACATTTCTGTCTGCAAGAAAAAGGCTTGAGGCCGACAAAATGCTAAATAAAACCCATTCAGTTCTCTCCTCCAGCTCTTGGCGGGTGCCATTCTCAACAATTTTCAGGTGTTTGCAAAATATACTATAGTATATGTAGATATATTTTAAGGTATATTCCTCTTGCCTTCTCTTGGCATCCAGTAAGACATCCAGCCTTCCTCCTCTAAGAAATTGTAGAGAGTTTATACGATATACATGTCCTCAAAGAAGAAGCAGGAGAAGTAAATCAACAGCGGGATGCAGGTAGAAGGGAGATGTTGTTGTAGTAGATTCTTTTTGGAAAGAGTAGGTAAAAGATGAGGGGGCGGACGGGACGACATGGGTTTTAAGATAGAATAGGGAATGGTAAATGTTGCTTTTACTTTTTTATTTTATCTTAAAAGAAGTTTCTTTTTTATTTCCTGTGACGTTGTAACTATAACTCTTTTTTCTTTCCTTTTTGCTAAAATACTAACCAACTTCGACAAGTAAAAATATAGAAAAATAAAGTTGAAAAACAGAAGAACAAAATATGTAAAATACGTCAGAAAACTGTAGAGGGAAGGTAAAATAAGAAGGATGTGAAGTGTACGGCTAAGAAGAAGGACGGGAGGGGAGGAGGTCCAAAGTGAGGGATACTTCTCGGTGTGGTTCCTTTACCTCAAACAGCATTTTCATCACAGGATATGGTCGGGAAGTGCTTTTGCCACACTTGAAATGAGTTTTACGTACCTACCGGTCGTCACACCATCGGCATCATCATTATCATCCATCTTATCCAGTTACTTTATGCATAGGGAAAAAAAACACCCATATACACAAAGAGAAAAACGACAAATAGAGGATTCGATGGGATACTTCTTCTTAAAGAGCCTAGAAAACCTAGAGACTTTCCTTTGAATAGCAAGTTTTGGCTCTTTAAGATGTTTTTTCTATTCAATCTCACGTTTCTTTTTAATACGACCCATATAATATTGTAAGCATTAACATATATAAAAACTGGACTACTAATCCACGTCTGAAAAGCGAGACGATTTTTAGGATATTGAGCCCTTATGGGGCAAACCATGCTATTAAATAATTTCTGCACAATTATATTTAAACAGAAGCAAATAAAAAATAATTAAACTATCACGAACCGATTCCGTTCATACCAGGCTGTTCTAAGTTTTTTCCCACTAAAATGTTTCTCAATGCAATCAGCTGGGGACTTATATACAACACACCATACCGATCAAAGGTAAAAGTTGCAACATAAAATGACAAAACCATCTGTTGGTCATCGTTCTAACTATTCTGACAACTGATTGCAGCGGAAAATAATTTGAAATATTAAATATGTAAATGTTTAAAGAGGCTCTTTCATGTGTTTAGTAATTTATATCAACAAAGTTTAATATCTCGAAATTTCAAAACTTTGTGAGATTTCTATGAAAGTCAGAACTTAGGTGAAAAATAGATAGGGTCAGGCTACTACTACTCTGCAACTGTGGAAGGTTTTGTATCAGCAGTACAATTCTTATATGTTAGTGATTGAAAGATAAATTTTTAGTTCAAATTCGAATTTTTTTTCGATATTGTTCGAAACAGTATTTTTATTTTACTTATACCTGTATCGAAATAATTAAGACTTCAAGACACATGGTACGATGGGTCGAAGAACATCAACAATGAAAAAAAAACATGAAAAACTTGAGCAAATAAAAAAAGTCGTTATACGCCTTCATTCGCAATCTGATCATATTGTGGTTAGTTATCATCATCTTTGCTCCACCAAATCGGATGATGAGAATGGAATTTTTTTCTGTTTTAAGGCATGAACAGCAACATGCTGTACATACCGTGTGTACGTAGTTTCTGGCGATTGATTTTGCAAAGCGAAATGTTTTTCTTTTTGTTCATGTTAAAAACAAAAAAACACGCCCAATGCTATTATGCTATACAATGAAAATTCGATTTCCTTTCGGAGTTCAATGGATATGTACTAGTAATTTTTTATATTTGATATAAAAAAAGCAATAGAAAAAAACTTCACCCCTGATGACTTTTGACTTGCGGAACAAAAGCACAGCCTTAGTATTCTTTGCTGTCTTCAAATGCACTTAATTCTTCTTCCCAAAATAACTGGCCGAGAAGGATCGTAGATAGCAAAAAAAGTATTAGGATAGAACCTATTGAGCAAAAAACAAACATTTTTAATTGGATATTTGATTGGAATTTGTTAGAGAAGAGGTAAAGGACTTGTTAGTTAGCAGTTTATTAGATATTTATGCAACATCATCAGATTCTAGAAAAGTATAAAATTTAATCGAGTCTTGCAGCAAATTTATATCTTCAAATATTTGTTTAAGATATATCAAATGCTTTTTCTTTTACACTAAATATGTGACATATCTATTCATGGTAGAATTTGATTAATAAATGAATTGTTAAATATTATACTATATATACATATATATTAGGGTGCTTTTTTTTCGCGACTATTATTTTTTTTTCAGTCCCACCTCGAAATTTTGTGGCAAATACCTAAACAAAAATTCCCTGAAAATTGGAGCCCTTAATATTAATATTAAGTACTAGACCAAGGCGTATAAAGATTTCCCATATAAAATACACGTAAACTTTGATTATTTTTCTTCAAAACCCTACAGCTCAGAGGCATTTTATGGTATAATCTTGGTCAATGGTAGGATTTCTTCAGATTTGAATGCTTTACAAAAGTGTTCATTGCGGTGTAACCCTAACTCCCACCAGCGAGGTAGTACGGGTCACAAACCCCAATTTTTCCACGAAATTCTCACTTTTTGCCCTATATCTTAGTAATACATATCCCGAAAAAATGTACAACAGAACTAGGTAACTTAAAGAACAAAAAAAGAGTCAAATTGTGTAGGTTTTTGGGGATAGATTAAACGAAGGAGGAGAGGTATAATAAGGATCGGGGAGATAGGAGAGCTATATTAAATAGGGCAACGTGAAATTCGCATGGGTAAACACATCTCAAATGTATGTACACCCGATTGTGGCAGTTAAAAATAAAAGCTTAACACCTGCCTGCACAGCACAGGTAAAAGGGAATCGTCTGTCGAAATGAACTCATAGTCTAATACCAGGCTACGAAGGATGAAGAGAATGTATAGTGTATGTATGTATAATATAAAAGGAGGGAAGTGTATCTAAAGGAAAAAGGCAACCGAAGAAGATGGAGAAAAAGGGCTCCTTTGCTAGTAACCTATTGAAGCGAACTCTTCAACACGACTTAATCTGTTCGAAAACATAACAAGCCCTGGGCTCCTGCACATTGATGTTCTATGTCCTTTTCAGAAGATTCAGCCCACGAGGGCTAGAACAGCAGCCGGGCTAGCGTTTGTAGCACCGAGCGAAGACGATGACGACCAAAATCCTGGTAAACTATAAATATATCGACAAAAGTTGAGCTAAAATAGATGGGGCTGTTCGGGGGGAAAGGCAAAAAAAAAACATGAACGAAATTGACTTGCTAAGGAGCTATAAGGGCTCACTGTCGTCGTTGTCGTCGACGTCGTCGTCTTCGTCGTTGTCGTTGTCGTATTTAACTCACACGAAATCACGCTACTTCAAGAGGTATACTACCTTAAAAGAGATTCAGGAGCACAGGGTATATCTATCAGCCTGACCCCTCACTAGGGCTGTAGTACGGACTGGTAAATTTCAGCAATCCTTGGCTGCTTAGATAGTAAGGTAGGTGAATGTGGTATATGGGTTTGGGTATCGTGAAGGGCGCTTTTTGGATGCTGTACTATACCATGTTTCTCCGCTTTTCATACGACCAGTCCCTTCACCCTCTAAGAAAGGGAAAAAATAAAAAAAAACCAACCCCCGAGAATCCAAACATTTCGTGAGATTGAGGAATTAATTTGGAAAACATTTTGTTTTGCTGCTGTTGGAATTTCCATTTCGCGCTTTCACTTTGCTTTCGGAAGCACAGGGAAAAGTTATGAGTTATGGAGCTTATACAGGGTGACTTACAGGAACCTACAACATTGCTGTTACCATACAGCTCACGCCACACCGCCGCGCCATACTCGTCTTCGTCTTCGTCGTCGTCGTCGTCTCTTAGTGGGTGCTAGTGACTGCTGCCTCCTTAAGGAGCAGAGTAGCACACACATTCAAGATATAGGGTGGCTAAAAAGCTGGCAAAGTTAGCAGCAGAACGACAACGACGGCGGCAGGCAGAAGTAAACAAAACACAGGGACATTCTCAAGCGATTTTGTTCGTCTTTACAGAGAGATACATAAATACGCCACAGAAAACAATGTATTCCGAGGGTTGCAAACGTTGGGGTTGGTGGGGGTACAGGGTGTTGCAGGAGAGCGGCGGCGACACAATGAAAATATGAACAAAAGGGTGGGTTGAAGGGAAGAAGAAAGGTATAAGGTGTGAGTGGTTTTGGATGATGATGGGTGGCCTCTGACGGTACTTCTCTAAGGGTAGACAAGTGAGAGAAGGGATGGGAGCGCCCTAACGCCCAAGCAGGCGGTTATTGTTCTGAGGTTTGGGTAAATACAAACTTTTGTTTAGAGACTGTTTAAACACTGCTGATTGAGGCAATTCCCTAGAGTTGTTAGAAATCCCCCGGAAAGTAGTTGCTACCTCTAATGCCAAAGCCAACAAAAACACAGGAAATCACACACACACATACATCCTGCCGCTCCCCTCCTGGCCCTACTTCATTGCTTGTAGCAGGGCAGGGCAGCGCACTTAATATCTTAAGAGAGTACATAGCTCGAAGCAAAATTTGTATTTTTCTTATTATTTTTATCATTACATGTGTTTTCGAATCTAGCAAAAAAAACTTTTTTTTAAATTGTATTTCCATTTGCGATCTGTTGATAGAGGTATAAAGGTTTGTATACATTATTTGGAGTTTGCTTATGAAGGGCTCTCGCGTTTAACTTGTTCACCTAAAAAAAAAAAAAACCAAATCCGTGAATTTACTCATCAAAGTAAATTTTCATTTAATCAACCTTTCTCTCGCACCTCACTACCCCTCAGGATATACTTGTCTCCTACCAGGAATAAAGGAGGGTCCTTGTTTTTTACCCTTTATTTTTTTTTCTTTTCGATAAAAAGATTTCTTTAAGGCTTTTGTTCATTTTTTGTAATATACATATAATATTTGATCCTTTCCGTTTTTTCTACTCATAAAACAAGTCGATGAGAAGAAAGGAGAATTTGGGATTTATTTTTGCCATAAGAAGAATTCTTTTCAGGATTTAAAGATTTTTGTTATTATTTTAGAATCTCAGCAATAACAAATGCTTTTTTCACGAATGGTAAAATAATTAACATCGATATATTTTTGAATATGTTTTGTTCAGCTTATAAGAACTACATATTTAAGATTTGACAGTCAAATGTCACTAACGCTGATACTTTTATTTTCTTAAAATTGTTTTATCTTTTAGTATATTTAAATAGTATTGTTTGGGGTGTAAACTTTGTAAAGAACAATAACCCTTTTATCGCTTTTCTCATCGGCTGGAGATTAGAAAGAAGTTATGAGCACGGAACGAACTAATCTCTTTTAATAATTATCAGATTAAATTCTTTGCTTCTGCAGGAGTAGTCCTCGCAACAGCTAGAGAGTGCAGGGTAGTGCATTTTGTTGTTGTTCTTCTAAACCCATCGCATAAAAGATGACACACAATTAACAAGGGTGCAGAATGGAATGTACACAGTTCAGTGTCTGTATCCTTCATATTTCCTGGGCTAGATGAAAAAAGAAAAACAGTTTGTCATAGAAAACATGCACTTATGTGTTTCATATTTGTGCACGCTGTACCCTGAAGACGTACATACATACTATGTACATATATAAATTATAATCCCACCTTAATTCTACATACCTTTACGTTAGACGGGAAAATATTTATGTATATTTTATACTATATGATGTGGGGGTTTGTGACAGCCACTGTACCGGAAAGGTGCACTATTAAAAGCTTGAGTAGAAAGCATCATGATTATTTTAGCACACCTGCCTAAGCAGCAAAGAGCGCAATTGCGCTCAGGTCTTTGTCGCATGCTCATCATGATGATGTTGATGATGATGATGGCGATGATGCTGATGATAATCATCAATTTTTTCTTATACTCTTCCTTTTTTTTTGCGCTTTTCATAAATTTCATGGCCTGCTTTGCATTTAATGGGTACCTTTAGGCCTGACTGAATTTATCTTAGTGCTCTGCAGAAACAAAAAGTAAGTCAATGAGTGGTGGTGTTGATTATAAGTGGATGAAATTCTAATTACCTCATTAATTTGTTGATTTCAATAAAATCATCATTAAAAAAAAAGGAAAGTATAGAGTAGCATATCTCTAGTTCGTCCACAGCATCTAGCTGTATTGCCTCATTTCCAAGAAAACAAAAAGAATTCTATCGAATGCTGTATAAAAGTATAAAATTTTCGAAGACTGCAGTCAGTAAAATATTGAAAATCTACCTTGTTTACCTGTTCGGTACAGCTTCATTCGCTCACCACCGCCAACTTTTAGTTTCTGCCATCCCACTTATGGCACCAATATTCTGAAATTCATCCTTTCGTTCCATTTCATTTGAATATTTCGCTCTGGATCAATGGGATAAGGCTCAACGAGGTCTGGATTCGCGCAGGATGGCTTACATTGGACCGGTGTAGAGGCTGGATAGAGGGTTTTCGAGTGTTTGTTTCGTACGCTACCGCAGCTACAATAAACTTTCGATTATATCTACTTGATCTCTCGATGCTGCTGCTACTGGCTGCTGGCTGCTCCTCCTGTTCCTGTTGCAGCAAGCAGAATCGAGTGATTCAAAGTTCAATTGCTGAAAATTTTATTGACAACATTTTACCAGGATTTTGTGGTATTTTCGGATCGTACCTTCAAATGTTAAAGGATGAAAGTCATTTAATTTTGTGATTTATTTCACTATGATATACCCCCGCTCTGGCCGAAATCATCGGGTCATGGAGACAGTTTCCATTTTCAGCCAAAAATGCTGAGGACATAAATTGGTCCTGGATCCGAGGGGCGGAATCATTCTGATTTTGGTGAAATAAGTACAAAAACAAACATGAAAAAGTCGATACACAGACCACCGATGACAGGGATTAGGTGGTTAGTGACTTTTTCACTGAATGATAAACCACTTCTGATGTGTCACAGTTGTTTGGGATTATAGTTTTTTTTTTTTTTTTTTTTTTTTTTTTTACGAACTGCAATTACAGTCTGCTACTATTCACTTTTATGCCAGGATGTCAGAAAGTCTTTTGAATATAGAGGAAAATCCTTAGAGATTACCTCAGGACATGAACTGCTAATCAAACATGAACTTTTTAATTTGAAATTTATTTTTTTCAATTTTTTTCATTTGTTAATTTTTTTTTCTAGAAGAGGAATATTAAATTTTATTTATTCCTCCCTGTGTTTTTTTTTCTTTTGACAAGTTGCGGTAATTAAAAAAAGAAAATGATTATTTTTTCTAAGGGAAAAATAACTTTTCATTTGGTGTATATTGTTTTGTTTTGCTTTCTTTTATTATTTAACTTAAAACGAGATTCAAGAGTTTTTTATTATGATATTTGCAAGTGAAATATAAAAACTGCGAAACAATTGTTTTCCCCCATATCCCCTGGGGTGGGGAGGAGGACATTGAGGTATTAATGGGAAATATAAGGATCTGGGCAGTGTAAAATTTACAATAATAGAGTCTACCTGAATTACCTACCCGCCATAAATTGGTGTGACGGTATTTGTTTCACTTAAGGGGGAAGTCCATGTAAACGACTGATTTTGAGAGTCATATTTTGAAAATGTATAATTTTATTGCTTTAAATTTTTAACATAACTTTATTTAACTTTTCTAAAGTATAAAAAGAAAAAAATTTTATTTTCCTTCCAAAATGTCGGCTCAGGATAATTACAATTTTATAAATATTTTTAAAAACTGCTCGTGCGTAACTCAAAATGTTATTGACCGATTTCCCTGAAATTCTCTCTCTCTCTACATTATTATCGGAAGGATAAACCTAAAATATTCATTCGTTCGATTCAGATATTTCGCGTTAATACAATAAAATACTTTTTGGGGGTCAAATATATTCGAGAAAATAGCCTAAAATTCTGACTTATTTTTCAAAGGTTTATTTTATATTGAATTTTATGCTTTTTTTTTTTAGTGTTACAGGTTTATCCTTCCCGTTAATATGTTATAAAAAGAAAACAATTTAATTTTTTTGTTTCCGATCAATGGTTAATGTGTGACAAATGGATAACTTTTGGACCTCGCGTCGGAGACGACAGGCAAAAAATTATCCTGAGCCGCCATTTTGGAAGGAAACAATTTTTTTTTTTTTTTTTTTTTTTTTTTTTTTTTTTTTTTTTTTTTTATACTTTAGAAAAGTTAAATAAAGTTATGTTAAACATTTAAAAGAATAAAATTATTTAATCACCTTCTTAAACATTTTTAAAATATGAGTGATTTTGAGGCGTTTACATGGACTTCCCCCCTTAATGCTTTTATTCCTAGTCATCAAATTTTAATATCAGAAAGTAATTTTCCGGCCAAATTTAATTTTCCTCTGTGAAAATAATCTACAGGAAAAGACTGGAAAAAATATATATATGTATATATAAAATATAGCAAAAACAAAATTACGTAAACGTTGAAAAATATGTGAGAGGAAGGGAGGGAGCGAAATGACACCCATCACCTCAACTACTACAGTAAAATTTTTGCTACCGACCAGAAAAATGATGAAGGTGCCTTTGGCGTGCGATGGTGGCTCCCTCAATTTTATTATTACATAAACTCGAGAAGCGAGCACTGCGGACCAGAGCCCTCAACCCAAAAGGTGGGTTGGCGCAGAACGTTCAGGTGGGTAAACTATTTTATAGATGGAACACCAGAGGCGATAAGGTCGGATACTAGCGGGGGCTATATTGGTTTATACAAGCGTACCCTTATTGAAAACGGCTATTTATGGTTAAGGTTTATAGTGACGTCCATATTCCCCTTAAAAATTCCTTTTTTGTCCGGAGCAAGATAAATTGCGAAGGTGTTCCTTCTAGAGGGTAGCAGCGTGCACTCCCTGTTAACTTGAGGAGTGGCAAAATAGGTAAAAAAAAGAAAAGTTATATATATAGCATATATATACATTACACCTAAATAGGCAAAGCAGGTGAGAACGATGGAAGCGATGTGATTTCAGGAGGGGAAAACACATTACTAATTTTATTTCCCTCTAAATTTTTCATTTTCCAGCATAATAGCTACGTAATGAGTACCCTAACGATCCTTTTGAGATCATAAAAAATGTTTTTTTTTACTTCAGTACCACTCATCTCAGGATTTAGGGAACCCGCGCAACCACTCTCTCTCTCTCTTCAACAACAAAGAAAACTTTTACCTTCAGGGCTAGAAGAAATTTTCTTTCGAGCGAAATAGGTGGCAAATTTTAAATGTAAATTGATGCAATATAGCCTGAGAAATTGGGAGACTCTTCGAAGATTAGAAAAATATACATGTGTAGTGGAGATGGGGGTAAGACGGGGTAGCGGGTAAGACGGGGTACCCAGCGAAATTCGCAGTTTAAACTGACCAATCACACTCGTTCATGCATCGTTCGATGCACCGCCATGACACCTGTCAGTTGTCCAGTCATTATTTGTTCGCAAGTGTACGCTTGCCGAAATACTCTAAAAAAACTGTTTTACTGCAAAGTGCTTATCACATTTTCTTCCAGTTTGACACGTGACTGTGGTTCATTAAATAATACTAGCTGGTGAGGTGTGACTGCTATTGACGCTTAAACTAACCTACAATTAGATAAACATTGTGTTTCCTTGAAATTGCTGACTGTTTCTTTTTTGTTTTAATTATTATTAAAAAACGGCACGGTAGGCAAGATGGGGTAACGACTACACACCATGTATGTATTGTATAGAAGTATATTTCGCTTCCATTGAAGAGTGGATATCATGCTCAAATTGTGGAAAATGGGCACATAATAGCTGTGCAGGAATCGACGATGATGATGACGAAGCCTTCCACGTCTGCGAGTTGTGCCAGTCGGAATAATCATCATTCTGTCTGATAATTCTCATTACCCCATCTTACCTCAGGGGGGTACCCCATCTTACCAGCACCATGGGGCAAGACGGGGCAAAGCACCTTTATTTTGATTTTAATTTTTTTTTCTAAAATGCATAATTAAAAGTTCCTAATTTCACCAAATATTAGAAGAGTAATAAATAGTTGTTAATTAAAAAATAAATATGAATGTCTCACTAAGTAAAGTTTTCTTTTATTGATCTTCAAACCTTAAGTACCCCATCTTGCCACCCTCTCCCCTATGTAGATAAAAAAAAATAAAATAAAATATATTTGAATGTAAATTTTTAAGGGTCGGCTTAAGGCAAAATATTAGCTAATATAAATGAACTAAAGAAAAAAAAAAAAAAACCGCAACGCAACCCGCTCACTTTAGAATTTTTTGTTTTCACCCACTGTACTCACAAAAATATGTGCGCCTGACGCTGAGAACGAGCTGTGGGCGATATCTCACAATTTGAATATAAGAAAATATGCGAACGTATGTAATCTGTGCGGGGATAACAAAACTGTATGAAGGTACATCATTCCGAATCACACAGGTTGTCTTATACATATAAGATCTGTGCAATTTCCCTTATAATGAGATAATTTAAATTTTTCTTCATTGGGGCCGTATATTGATTTCGACTTTTTTTTCTGAATAAAAGTAATCAGTTATTCATTTGATTATTATACTTGCCTACGCACCCCCTTCCCTTTCCTCGAATCTCTCGAATATCATCGCACATGCGAACCCTATAAATTCGTTTTGTACCAATCAGTGAAAGTATTCACCACTAAATTGTTCCTATATCCGATCACGTCCCTTCTATTGTCCGATTTTTATAGTCCCCCAGCCGATAATATGTGATAAAAGTTGCGTTCTTGTTTTGCTTTTTTTTCTCCTTGTGTTTGTGGCTTGCTTGCTCTAACACAATACAGTCCCTGTGTGTGGGGGTGGCACGGAAGGGAGAGGGGGGGGGGCACAATGGACCGCCACAAGGACCACACACCATCTCTTGTATCTACTATGCGGCTACTATGGCACGAGATATGTTGCATCATCGTCGCTGATTTGGTTCTGTTTCTGTATCTCTTTTTATTCGATTCTGATTCTTTTCGCCTGTCTACTATCCTTAACTGGCCCCAACAGCAGCAGCAGCAGCATGCACCTGAGCACAACATTTTTTTTGCAATCAATAACAATTCGTCTTCGTTAAAACTTTGTACAGGGATTTTTCCCATGTATAAGTCGGTTGCATAGAGGGAAAATTCCAATTTTTGTGTCTAATGCAAATTTTAGTTTGTAAACAGTTTGATTCGAATTCTTCCCCGATAGAGATGCATTTTTCATTCCGAAAGCAAGGCCGCCCCGCGTGTAGCTTAAACTTGTGAATTACCGTTTTTAGTTTTTGTGTTTATTGTATAAAATTTACCCTAACGACGTGGCGTAGGTGCTCCTTTTCTATCTACGAGGACAAAATCTTCAACCCGTTCTCGTACATGACCTTTTTTTTCTCCGTCAGCAACACTTTCTGGGACTTTTTTAATAGGAAATTTCAGAAAAAAAAAAAAAAAAGAAAAGAAAGAAAATCAGCAAAGGAAAAAACGTAGGAGATAGCGCATCACGATTTCGCATAGAATCCAATTAGTCCAATTGAAATTCTCCGGGATAATTTGGCTTTGCTGCTTTTCTGGTGCGGCGGGGTGTGCTCGTGTACACCTTCTGTTTGGGTATCTGCCTGCCAAATCCCAGGAAAAAAAGCGATATTGTCTATTTTTGTTGCTTCAACTTCAATTTTAGCTACATCCCCTCGATCTCTTCTTCTTTTACTTGTTTTCTTACCCGCATACACCCCACTAGCACAGGGTAAATATTTGATGAACTTGAATAGATTGATGAATAGATGGGCAGTACGTGTCAAATTCATAATTTTTAAGATATTTTCTTTTGTTTCCTTTCTGAAGTCATCAACTTTGCGCCTTTTCCCTCTCCTCCTTCCCCTCTACGGGCAGTATAGCTATAATATCGATTAAGTCTAAAAATTGGAGGATTCGTTTATGAAATTTAAAGCTTTATATAAAGGGTGGTTTTTTAAGCCCTATAGAACTTTAAATTTAGACCAATTTACATGGCCATTTCTCGATGGTGTGTGTCGCTGTATGGCACATAGCGCCATCCTGTTGAAACTACATTTCGATCAATATCATCCATATCTTCGCAGAATTATTCATTGATCATGAACCGGTAAAGATTTCCACTGACCGTAACGCGAGCCTCTGCCTCTATTAAAGAAATAAGGACCAATGATGCCAACAGCGTGTAAGCCGCACCAAATGGTGTATTTTTCTGGATATAATAGGGTCTAGAATTAAAAGGGCTCTTACTTTAGAAATATGAAAAATGATACTAGAAAATTTCAAATTTTATTAATTTTTTCTCTTAAAATTTTTTATTTTTTTTTTTTAAATTAAATTCTGAACCGTGACGAGATGTAATAAATCACAGAAAAAATCACTAACTCACCGCAGCATGTCTAAAACATAACGCTTATTGCGTCCATTAAAGGTATTATCTCGAAGAATTTCCTTCATTACCCATTCTTGCTTAACAGGAAATGACGGTAGTAGGAGTAAGTGGGGTTTTCGGGGTAGGGGTGTTCTGCTTCTTTTACTTCCACCCTTATCATTATTATTGCATGTCTTCTTTGCCACGCCGCGCATAGAGCGGTCCCATAATTCTATCTAAAACACCTAGTTTAGCTGTTTCTGCCAGTAGGCTAGCTATCAACGAAACAACTAATATTTGCCCTATATATTTTTTTTGTGAAGGGAAAGGAGGGTTAAGGGGTTAAAGACTGTGTGTGTGTGTATGTAGGTATGTTCAGCTTTACTAACATTCTTCTGTACTAAACTACTTATTGCCGCAATTTATTTTCATCGAAATTGAGCAATTTTTCTCCTTTTTCGTTTCTTCATTAGGGCGCTTTTACTTGCACGCCATCTACTTTATACGTACACTCCCCCTCCACCGTCGCATACCTCCTCCTACATCTACCGCCCACAGCGTGGCGCCACCATCTTTTGGCTATTATATAAATTACTGTATGTATTGCCGCGCCGCGCCACTAGTGCAGAGTACCATCAACAGCCAGCCAGGCAAATCCCTTAAAAGGATCATATTATTAAGGGACACAAAGCAAGAGTAATTTACCCTTGGTGGGCCCTGTGACAGGGAAGAAACGTGGCAAATTTCTGGCGGGGCCGGGGCGGGGGTGTGCACATTAGAGACGCTAAGATTATATTTGCCTGTTACACTCCTGATACATTTGCGCCTTCTATAAGGAGCTTAAAGTCAAGACAGTGCAAAAAATGAAATATACCTAAATATACCTACATTAAGGTTTATATCAAAAAATTTCTTTCTGTTTTAATTTTAGGTATACTTTTATCCTGAATATTTTGCTTTAAGAGTGTTTAGGCTGTGAAAATTTGTAGAGGAAAGAAATTGAATTTCGGTTTTTCTTCACTTTGCAGGCCCGTGGAAATTTTTCTGCAAAGTATAGTAACAGATAAGCTAAAAAAAAAAATTGAGATTGAAACCACTAGGTTTAAACTATCCACTATAAGTTTTGAAATTAAATTAAGAATTTGATAAATATATACTTACTCAGCGTGGTCATTCAGTACAGGAGCCTAATCAGCCATGTGATTTTGTTAATTTGATTGTATTTTCGGCGTAGTTTCATTACAAAAAAATTTGCTTTTATGTTGTTGTTATTTAATCTGCAAATAGAAGAAAAAATAGAAATAATAGAAAAAAATATTAAATTCTTTATTGAAAAATTACAGATTTATTGATGGTTTATTCGTATAAAACACACTAAAACTTCTAATTTTATGTTTTCCAACTTGCCTCAATTTAATTCGTATAAAAGGTTTTAAGTCAACTGAATTCTGAACCCTATTCGTGAAAATAATAAAAACATTCGCCAAACGTATCGAATTTCTTTGTCCTTTGATATGTACATATATACGGATTAGTAATGTCGACAAAAAAAAAAAAACAGCAATAATCCCCATGTCCAAGAAAAATAAAAGAATATGAGACAAAACGTAAATCTCTCTATTCAAATTAAAACCTGAGTGTGTGTGTGCGGATCTGTGATTAGGCTTGTAGCATTGTTTAACGTTCTTTAATTCGACTTTAATCATCGCTTAATCGGCTTTGATTTTTTTTTGAGAGGCTTCTGGGAGTTAATTCTCTGCAAATGGTAACAAAAATTCGCAAATGCTGCACAAGTTCAAAGACCAAAAAAGCAAAGCCTTGCTGGAATAGCTTGATTTTGGTTCATTGACATGGTAATTTATCATCCACTTAAACGATATTGATAACAAAAACGTACATTTTTCCATTATTGTTTTATATTTACTCTTTGTTGCTAGGGCTTTACCTGTAGAAATAGGGGTAGCAATCAAATGAAATGAAAACCATCAAATTAGCCACCTTCTTCCTGCCTTTTCTACTTTTTTTGAGAAATTTGCTTTATTCACAAAAGTTACGTGTTATAATATCAGCCTTTTTTATAATAAAAATCCGACCAGGCATCAAAAAAAGGTCATTTTAAAAATTATGTCATAATCATATCATGACAACTAAAATGGCTACTTTTAAGTATATATATATATGAAAAATGGTGAAAATAAAGTAGTAGTGTTCAAAGGTACAAGGCAGCAGCAGAGCTACGATTAACGCATTTCGACACGCTACACTCACCTTATTTCTTGCAGGGTGGGTATTAAGCGACTTTCTTCAGTTGCTCCCCCAAAAGGTCTAAATATAGTCGTTGTGGGCCTTCTGTGGGGCGCCCACGACTGAAGTCGAGGGCCAGGATTAGGTCTTTTCTTATATTTGTTTTCATAACTAGTACCTAAAAATTATGATGATGATGACGATGGCGACAAAAATATGAAAAGGCGTGTATGACTACTATATGAAGTTTTGTGTTTTTTCGGTTTCTATTGTTGCCTTTCGATAAATTAATTATTGAGGATTACCATGGAATATAGTATACAAAAAAAAAGGCATTTTTTTCTCTTTTGTATTAATCTGCTTGTCGCTGAGAGCGATCTGTGGGCGACAACTCGATCGAAATGAAAATAAACTTCACGTTTCACGAACACAATAAATTTTATGTTGTGATAGATTAAGTTGATTTTCTATTTTACCTATCTTCTACAGTTGGCCATAAATTTAGAGGTAACAGACGATGGATTATTTTAGGGCTAGACAGTCAAAACAAAACGTAAAATAAGGAGGGATAAAGAGGGCTCTGTCAGAATATAAAATAATCTAGTTATTTTCTAAGAAGGAAAAAATAACGAAAATCCCTTCCTCTGACAGAGGGTGTGTATGTGTTTAAGAGCTTACGAGGAAGCTCGCGTTAAGTCGTTTGCAACTTTTAATTATCTCCTTTACGGATTCAACCATCCCCTCACCGCCGTCCTCTATATCCCCACTATGGACGAGAAATCCCCCCCACCATCGTCATTCCATTTCCAGTTTTAATTTATAAGCAAAGGAGGAATTTCAAAGGCAACTTCTCACGAATTAAACTAGGGATAGGGCCGTGCTTCATAGTCACCCTGTGTCCTTCCTACTCCCTTTAAAATGTTCAAATTTCGCTCTGCTCCCTCCACTTAAGTTGCCCTTAACTTCCCCACTCCTGAGGTGGTTCTGCCCACTTAGTACAGTAGTAGGGGGACGGAGAGGAGTGAAAAAAACAAGAATAGGGTGGGCAAAAAGTCCATGGTCATGCCCATTGTTTGGGCCGAAACGCATAGAATGTGGCGCCCTTTTTCTATTGTTCCATTTGGTCCCTTTCTACATTGTTGCCGAGGCTATTTATACAACTCCTCTTTATTCCCCTCCGCCCTTTTCACTCCCCTTCCCCTCTCCCATCCCCACCCCTCTGTTGCCCTCTCCTGTTTGACTTTCGGCACGGTTCTCGGTGAGTATAAAATGTGATTGCGTTTCGTGGGATGAGCGGAATTAAAAAAAATAATAATAAGAAAAAAATAAAGCGGAAGTAGTCCCTTCATTCAAGGGGCACCGGAGCATACTAAAGGATTTGTAGAAGGGATTTCCGGGTGGTGGTGGTGGGGGGAGGGTAGGAGACAACAGCAAAAACAACAATTATACAAAAAACGCGGACAAAATAGGGGAAGAGGGCGGGGAGGGGATGTAGATAGGGGATAAAGTGGGTGTTCTCTGGGCGCGACAGGATGATTCTTTTAAATTAAGTATCAGCGTCAGACATCCGGGGGAACAGGATTAAAAGACTGTGACAAATCGCTAAAAATAGTACTATGTATAGAGAAGAAAAAAGCGATGCTCGCGGCACACCCCCATAAAATGTGAAGTAAAAGTTGAATAAATTAGCGCTAGTGGCCCATATAAAGCCCACGCTAGCATCGTCGTTTTTTTCGCTCCTTAAATTCCTCAGAATTTTACTACTTTTCGAGTTATGGGCTAGAACAGGATAGTCCATTCTAATCAAAGGATTGAAAAGTCTCCAAGAGAATTTTAGCCCCTAAGCATCATCGAGGTCTGTGTGTCTTAATTGGAATTTTTCTGGGGCTGCTTTTCACCTGTAGATGTCGTTTCGTATCAGACAAAAAGGGCCAAGAGGAACAGCAGGAAAAGTAAGTAAGTATAGTAGGAGCACCAGGTTGACAGGATAGCTCGTTTTTTCATACCTTTTATGCGAAATTTAAGGAAAGATTTATAGGAATAGGACTAGGCCGTTAGCATTATTTAGCATCCCTTTGTGCCGAGGATAAGCTACGTGAATCCGGCCATTGCTGTACTAACTGGAGATCGTGCAGGTTACGGGAAGAATGGTGTGTAACATTCTTGTTCAAATATATTTTAAAATGTCGTAGAAAAAGAGAGGCATCTTTCGAGCTAAGCTAAGCTTAAATCCGCTCTGCTGCTACGCCGCTGTCTTCTTTTGCTATGTATCCGGAAAAGGAATGGGAAGGTACAAGGGCTGATGCTGTTTAGGGATATCTTTCTCGTTTTTAGCTCCAACGAAGATGTCGTCTAAGACGACGGTGAAAATAACGACGACAGCCAACAGAGGATATAACAACGCTTAGAAAATGAGCTTCGTCCTTTATTCATTTAAAAGCCATTGTGTGAAATGTGGCGTAGTTGCAATTTCATTTTTTTCAATACATTTCACACGAAGATATTTGAAACAGTTATCTTTGTTTTTTTGATTCGTATACGAAAAATGAATTTCTATCTTTAGAATTCTAAAAATTTTGGGTTCTGCAAAGTTACAAGTGGAAAAATAATTATCCTAGTTAATTACATAATTTCTGAAGGATCCACATTTATTTTAATTCTATCAAATTACATCAACATTATTTCTGATGAATCCAAATTGATTTTAATTCTATCAAATTACATCAAATTATGGTTGGAAAAATAAATTAATTGCCCGAGAAATTACATAATTTTCTTCGTGAGGTAACTACTGTCCGATTAAAGTCAATGAAACAGCAGTTGCCAAATAATTTTGTATTTCTCAATTGAATTTTTCAAAAGGACGAATTACATATGAAAAATTTAACACAATATGGCTTTGCTTTTTTTCTCTGAAAGTTCTATTCCAAATCGACGATGGTAAGAGCGTCGGTATGCGTGCATTTGGTGAATTAATTGAAACAAATCGCTGGATTTCGTGAAGTTGGTAGTTAGTTTTACCCCATAGTTGAAATATTGTTCAACAACCCATTGCATGTGACCGCTAGAAAAAGGCGACGGTGACGACGATGCAAACGTTAATTTATTTGGACGTTGGCTATCGGTTGAACAACATTGAGACATGCGGCAAAAGGTGGTAGCTCTATCTACTGTGTAGAACATGCTTTGTCAAGATTTTTTTTTCTAGTTTTTATGCTATTTTGTTTATGTTTTACACTTGTATGAATATTAATAACTTCATGTTGATCACGATATGAACTTTTTTTCCATAAAAATTAGATTATTTCATTAAACTAAAAGGAGTTTACTTAATTATTACTAAGTGTAGTGACAAGTAGAATAGACGATGACAATAACTTCTACGTAATTTTGTTTTATGTTTTTTTTTTAAATTTTATAAAATAGGACTTCCGTACACATGTATCCTTCAGGAAGGTTAAGATGACATTTTACTCTATTCAGACAGAAGTTTTAGTAAACTTTTAGATACCTTTCATTACGTACATTTTTAAATTGTGTCAAACCCCACTGCTAACACCACCACCAGTTTCATCTTGTATATTGAAGTTTTAAACAACTATTCAATTTATTTATTGAGTTATTTATTCAAAGAATCTATAGATTTTGCTAATACCTTTGACTTAATATTAAAGAATTGACTTTACTTTGGTGCATGAGCTTAAAGCTAATCCTCTTTAGCCTCTGTAAGTCGATTCCTAAACGTGAAAGTACAAAAACTCAATTAATTTGCAAACCAATTAACATGGCACAGAAAGGTATTGGAGTGTATAAAAGATTTTGAAGATAACATGCTTTTTTTCCTTTAATTTTTTATTCATGGCTGAATAAAGTAAAGGCTGGGTGTAATTGCTGCCGGCACACCACCGGTCCAAAATGTGAAGGGCTTTTGCCCTATGAAATCTACCAAACCAACAACGAGGTAAAATACGATTGGGATTCTTTTTATATACCTATATTATTATATTTTTTTGTTTTGTGTTTTCCAATTTTTTTAATGGCCACAGGCATCCTATTGGAAGTGTGAAATAATGACATGAGAGATGATGAGTTTATCCTGCTAGAAAATTACATAAAAAAAAAATGTTCTCGTTAGATTGAAGAGGGACGTGTTTTGTTTGAAACTCAATTAGAAATTGATGAGTGTGTTCATGTTTTCGGGGAAATGCGAATTAAGAAAACTTCTTTTGAGTATGATTACTTCTACGTCGATATCAGGTTGTGCGAAAATATGAAATGCATGAAAAGAAAAATTGTAGTGAGATCTAAAAGGTTTTTTTTTCGGTTTCTTTTGTAATATAAGAACGGGGACGATGAGAGCTTATGTGCTTGATGTATGTGTGAAAAGGACTCTTGCACTGAAGAGGCATTAAATTTAATTAGAACATGTTGGATAAATCTAGATTTTTTCATAACCTTGTAAAAAAAAACAAGCTTCCTTGGATACGGCGGCCCACAGGAGCCTCAGTTGCACGCTATGACCAGATCAGATAGCAAACTCCAGAAGTAATTAAACTCTTAAAAATGACTACACAAAAATTTGTTTTTCGAAGCATCCCTATTTGTGTGCCTCTTTTTCTCTCTCTTTCTTTCCCTCTCTTCCTTTCAACATTGCTACCCGGCCTTTTCACAAGATATTTTTTTTTTTTAAATACAAAAAAATAAAAAATCTTCAGGCATATTGAAATTTCAAATCCTCCCTCTCACTGGGCGAAGAAAACATACCTACACAAGATCTTTTATGGGCACATACCTGAGAAGAGATAAGGATTTGGAATTCTCTTTTAGTTCTTATGCGTCGCATTACCTGAACCAGATAACCTTGCTTATTTTATTTTTTATTCCTCGTGCCCCTCTTGTCTGTAGATATAAGAATTGCGACTACCTGGAATATAGCAGCAAAAATACATATCTTGAGGAATAATAGCTCTTTAAAAATTATGCATTTAATTTCCATTTCTTGCTCATCTTTAGGATATTTTTATTATTTTAGTATTATCATTATAATTTTTCACTTTCTAAGATATTCCTCTTGACTTCTTCGCCCTATCTCGACCGCTTTATTCAGGAAGAATTCCATTTTCTAAAAAAAATTCTTAAGACAATTTTTCATCGGTCTATATTCTGCCTGTGGTATACCTTTCTTACCTCACCTTCATGCCGGCAGAGGGCTACTTATATGTCGTCTTTCAAAATGGATTTCTTAATTACTCTGAAAATTGCCTTTTGCACTTTTTGAAAACTTATTAATTTTAATAGGCGTAGGGAATGGTACGTTCAGATAAAGATAGCTTAAATAACATCCCAAGCAGTACGAACCCCAAGTTTAATTGACTTGTTTATATCGCAGTGATTGAGAGGGTAGCATCCATTCTCAGTATTATCTTTATATCATTGTATTTATTGTTTTATTATTCACCTTCCGTTTTTGTTTTCTTCAATTGTCTACCCAAAACTGAAAGTAAGGTTAAATTAGCACAAGCAGAAATTTCCTGGAAATCCTTACCAACACAGGAAATGTGTTTTTTGTAATTCTGAAATCTGTTTGGTGTTATTGACATTTTGAGTTTTATTTATCTATAAAAAGGGGTATTTAAAATTTATTTTTAAGATACTTTCTTACTTAGTTTTACGGGCATTGATCCCGTAAGGTAAAAAAGAATAAAGTAGTTGGACATAGCTCCGTTAAGCCTGAGGATAATAAAAAGACCAGAGTATGGGAAGCGAATAGTCAATTGATTTTATTTTAGCATCCTCTTTCTCCTCAAGGCAATTCACTAAAATTGTCGCATGTTACATGTGATAAAAAAAAACGGTGACGACGACAGCAAGGAAACTTGACATACGGAAGATTATCAAGGAAAAAAATCGAACCTAGCCAGAAGTTACAAAAAAAAAAGAAAAAAGAAAAAAGAAATACCTTGAGAGAAAAAGAAAATTTTTGCAAGTTGTTTGGTAGCCCAGTATAAAGGGAAAATACATTCACCTTCACTCAGTTTCTATCCCCTGCTGAATTTTCAATATTTTTTCTCCCCCTTCAAGCATTAGGAAGGACGGAAATATTTCGAGTGAGTGAAGTGAAGGGAATTCATCTTGTAGCTGGCCATAAAAGTAGACAGTTTTACATGTATATATGTATATATATGTATGTATAGAGATAGATAGTATGTACGAAGATGTAAGCGTTTAAATGCCGACTATTTACAGCCGAAAAGACCTTTCTGATGCCTTTGCCCCCGTCCGTTCCTAGCCTGCCACCCCCTAAAATTGGGACCTTGGGTCAGGTTTTTCTTAATTATTTTCTTCCGTCATTCTTGTCTGTCGTCCGTTCCCCCTCCCCCCACCAAATCGAGAAGACCCTTACATGGAAAGTGTTTGAACATTATTTCGTATGATCGCCCTCGCACCATTGAAAATATTTTCTTGCCAGCCGCCGCCACTTTAGTCACCTCCTGTGATAGTACGTTGCGTATGAATCGGTCGTTTTTCGCTGACGGTGCGGGAGTAAATATGACTCATTTTCTGGATGATATGGTTGCTTCTGGGCTCGTGGTCGTGATAGCTCCCCGGTTTCAGTTCGGTTGGGCGGGGGTGGTTTTTGCCCTTTTCCTGGGCTCCTCTTCTCTGTACCCTCTGGCTGGGCTGCATTATGTTTTTACCCTCGGGGAAATTTTAATGTGCGACAAAAGTTTACGTTTCTATCTCCCTTTAACGTAGCATCCTTGTAACCTTTTACAATTCATATTTCCTCCCCAAGCAATGCTTAAGAGCAATTTTTGGGCCGCTCCATTTCTCTTTTGCAATACAATTGGGGATACCCCCCTTAATTCTCATGTGTTAGTTTAACACTATTTTTTTCTTTTTTTTTACTGCCTGAAAACCCTCTACGAGGTACATATAGATAGGATACATGTTTTAGTTGTTACCTGCCTTCGACCATGGCCATGGCCAGTGAAAGTTTTAATGCGCTCAACGTGAGGATCAAAATTTAATCGCATTCTTTGACTAGGTTTGCCGTAGCACTTTACTTGGTTTAGGTCTCATTAAGTGCTTGCGGTGTTTTGTAACACCAATCGAGGTTCCCGGGGTATTACTTAAATACCTAGAGGATACGTAAACCTTCGCTCACAAAAAACGAGGAAAAATCTATACCATAATTCTGCGGTTTAAACTTACACTTACCGACCTCTGAACATTTTCCACCCTCTGGTGTAATTTAGCTTTGGGAAAGATATATATTTTCGGTTTTTTTTTTGTGTTTTTGAGACCAGTCCAAACATCAAGTATACTTCATTTTATTTTTTTAATGAAAAAGATTTCAATTAAAAATAAATCATTCTAACACGAAAATTAGTAATTGGATTTTTAGAGAACCAATATCTGGCTCTCTTCGTTTCAGTAAATCTACCCCCTTAAATTTAAGTCTGCAAAAGGGAATAATAAGTAAAACTTCATTGAAAGAAGGATTTTGATATAGGGTGAGGTTGTGGAAAATGAAATTATGATTCTTTTCATAATCGAGGGTAATATTAAATTAATAATATCCCAGAAGGCCATGTAACATAATCACATAAAATAAAAAGAATAATTTTTTTATGTAAAACTTCTACAATCTCTGTCAAAATTGCTTAAAACTATGAAAATTTCAGCATGACCCCATACTTTCGAAACCGTACCACCCCCGATAAGCCTACGTCACCAAAACCCTTCCATTTTCAGGATATAGTCTGGATGTTAGCCATGTACTTCAGGGCACCAGGGATCAGGGATGCTGTAGAGGTTCATGGACACCCTGTGTCAGGGATGCAAAAGGTTTGGACTTTTAATTGAATTTTAATTGATGAAATATGGGTAAAGTTTATGATGAAGAAAGCGGGGAAGTGCCATTTTACCGAGTTTTCCATATAATTTTCTGTTAAAACGAGAACAACCTGGCGATGGTTTTAAAATAAATCTTTCCAAAATTGCTGAGGGACAGAAAAAAGGAATCCAGTTGGAAATAACAGTCGATATATATAAAAGGCAATCGATTTTTTTGAATTCGAGCTTAAATTTTAAAGAAGACTATTTAAATTTTGACACCCTGTTACTCAAAATAAAGCGTACAATATTGAATGCACTGAATTAGAAGTCAATGTAATTAGTTAAACCCGAACAAGACGAGATCATTTTACGTTTATGTTTGTGATATACAGCGAGCTGTCCTCTTTAGTTTAAAATTTCCTTTATAATTACATTATTTTATATTCTCTGGAATTAATAAATGTAAATAAAAACGATAAATTTGTAAAGCATAAGCGAAGATGTATTTTGCAAGTCCAAAGAAAAATTACCATTAGTCTCTTGCAAATCGTACAGATTTTCAGCTCTTGTGCTTTATTTTATACGAAATATGTAGGAAATGTATTTTAATTTATTTTAAAACACAAATCTAAGCATAATTAGTTCACTTACCCAAGCAGAAAATAAGCCCCGCGAATGTTGATTTCGATTTAATATTCAAAAATTAATTCGAATAAATGTAAATCTCATGCTGGTGCTTCCAGCAAAAATATATCCAATTACATATTCGAACTAAAGCACATCCATATTTAAAAAAAAAAAAAAAAAAAAAAATTGAAAATGATATAACAACAAATTGTAGGAAAAAACGCTAATTTATGCCCTAGCAATTTTTTCCCGAATAATATTCCCAGGTAATATTTTGAATTGAAAATTGTGTATGGCACATAAAACATTTAAAACGAGCTCATTAGCGTATATTTCCTTAGGGCACTATATTTTTATATTATTTATTTAAAATAAACAGTACAATGGTTGGAAAAAAAATGTGAGAACTTGAACTCCACAGCATTTTTGTAGCCGTTGAGGTATTATCACTTGAATGCAACATAACTCATAAATTAATTGAACTATAAAACACATTTCCCCATTCTATTTACACTTTTATAAGTTTTTAAGATATTCACCTTGAACTCTCGTAATCCATAGTCACGTGTAACTATGATTGAGGTCACCAAACATAATATTAATAATAAAAATAGCGAAGATAATACAGTGATTGAATGCTTTAACAATAGCATTGAAAAAAATCTACAACAAGCAGGCACGGACGATTTTTTTCAAGGTATGCCTTTTCTACGGGCCTCATATATATATGTATACCTTGACCATAAATCTTAAGTATCTAAATGTATATAGATACATGTATCCGGCGGGTATTGGATGATAACCTGAATTAGAAGATAGTTATGATATTCTCCCCATATTTTGAACAGAGCCCAAAATATTGTTAACGACTCTTCAAAAACGTTTGCCACGCGATCGAAATGTTTTTGAGACCTTTTCCAAAGAAAGTTTGGCCACCGACGTGAACTGAAGAAGCCGACGGCCAAGCGACAGCGGCGGCATGCGACGCGACGGACGGCAAAAAGCGTCAAGGTATATTATTCAAATCAAACATTCACATATCACACACGTCTTGAGGAGGATGAGAGCTCGCTTGGATCTGTCTTTTCGCGCGGAGTACCACCGGAGTCCTCAAGAATCGCCCCAAGAAAGCGGCAGAAGGCAACTAAAATGCTTAATCTTTTCTTCGAGCCACACCGGTACGGTGTAAGAGATACTCAGATACACAGTTCTCTCTGTTGGTAAAACTGGGAAACAAAAAAAATAAAATATAAGAAAAAAAAACCGGGTACTTAGGACGGGCTACGACGATTACGACAAAGACAAAATTTAAGAAGAAGAAGACGACGAGAAGACAAGAGGTTTATAAGACGAAGACGATAGTGAAGAAGACGAAGACGATGGCTAGCCGTAGTTAAGGTAGCGTATATCTCAGCGGTTTGGGAAAGTTGTATAACAACCTACAGCCAACAACAACAATAGACGTAAAGAAGGTATAAAACTTGTAGAGCATAAAGCCAAGATGGCAATAGTCGTTAAGACCCGATCTCAAGCTTCAGAGTTCGAAACGGAGACCGAAGAGAGCCGCCAGAAGAATTGGAGTCAGAATCAGTCTTAGCTTTGGTCATACCTCATACTTAGAGTTAGAGGGGCCAGGCCAGGGAAAGACGATGGATGAGTAATAGCTCTTTTCTTACCGGAAGATTTCCAGAAGAAGACGAACAAAAAAATACAAAAAAACAGGCTCTTTAATACTTACGAAACAGCACGTTTCACAAAATGCAGGAGGAATATACACGAGTATATGTGAAAACGTAAAAAGGAGCCACAAGCCTAAATGGAGTTAGTCAAACAAAAGATCCTTTTCAATGCTGAAAGGATCTAAATTCGTACCTCGGGTTCTCCGGGGTGCCTGTAACACATGTACACCGTACCGTGCCCCACTCTCTCTCATCCCTCCCTTATTTCATTTTGCTTCAGGAAGAAAGAAGATTCTTTTCTTGTACAATATATTTTTTTTCTTCGGAAAATATATTTTTATGCTTTCATACATATTTTTATTAAAGCTAAAATCCATACACTGACCAAACAGAATCGGTATTATGCTCTTCGTTTCTGAAATATTGTCGTGTTCTTTATTTTAACTTAAGGAAGGACATATCTCTAATGGTCCGTGCTCATTCTTAAGAAGGAATTTCATGAATTTTTCTGTCGGCTTATGAGTTAGTATGACTGTGGCTTACATTTTATTCAAAATCAAAAAAAAATCTCATCTCAAAATGCAGAGCATTTTCGGATCTTCTTACACATTAGCAAGAAAAAATACGTAAAAGAAGAAGCTATATTATGCTTCTGTATAAAGAAAAAAAGTGCAGAGATGAATGAAGAAGGCGACGCGTCGTCGGTTGCCGTCCGTCGCTTTAAGTCTCCTTATATGAATACCAAGGTGAGGGTACGAGAAGAGGGTATAAAACGAAAAACAACTTAACTAGAACTCCTCAAAATGCCATTCGTCTTTTATTCCTTTAAAGGAAATGCGAGGAGAGCATACACATGTACATATATTACAGAGCATACATATATCGCAGATAGTTGCTAGGACGTTAGGCGGGAAGAATTTGCGTAGAAAATGGTTTTAAAAGGAACAAGAAGAAGAAGAAGGATTTAAAGGATGCCGACAGGACGATTAATGGTGCATAACTCTGGCCATATGTGTCCCTTTTAATTTTGCATTCCTACCTTCCCCCTACCACTCGTTTTCCTGCATTGAGAAAATGTTAAGACGGTCTAAGAAAGGACGTGCTGCAATCTTGTACTTCTGTACTATATATATAGTATATATTATATAGATGTAAGTAGCAGGACTAAACTTGCACTCTCTTCACATAAAACAGGAATACCATCAAAATTATATCCATGAAAACTTGTGAATAGGGTGCTGGTGGGGAGGAAATGAGTACCAGAAATTCCCCCTTACATCCCTTCCCCCAAAAAAGGTAAGGTTCCATACACCTTGGCATGAATGAATGAAATGAATGAATCTTAAGGATATCTCTTTTTCGTGAGAAGTCCCAGACGTGTATACCACCCCATCCTCCACCAACCATCCAAGAATCCCTTCTTTACCCAATCCTTCAAGAAGGAAAATTGGTAAATTGTGGCGCTAGAGAATCATTAGTAACTGTCTCTTTTGCAATACGTCTAGCAAAACTGTACATACATTTATATATATATATATATGATATATAGTATAACCAAACTGCTTACTTTAGGACAGGATTCAAGCCATACACCAGTAAAGGGGGGTCGGGGGTTGCCAAACAGGGGTTTAACCCAAGAATATTTTTGGGACCGGGATGCGGAGGTTCGAAAACTTGAAGCATTTACATGTCTCTAAATCGAAACCAACCATCCGGATACTAAGACGCTTTATAGTACACCATCGTCTCCCCCTCCTTGCGAGGATCAAGCAATGTCGTAATGGGACTTAAGAAGGGAGGATGGGGGATGGAGTTTACATTATTTCTTTAGGGATAAGGAGACCTGTGGAAGAGCGCGAGGGTAAGATGATTTTAAAAAGAGATTTTAAAGCAGTGATCTATGACACCTTCTGCTGTATCATATCAGAATTATTTTTTTATAGGGTTCCACGAACCCTCCTTATACTTATATCACTCATACATCGCCGTCTGTCTGTCTGTCTCTCTGTGTCTGTTTTTCATAGTCTCGTTTTTTAAAGGAATATTATACCGACTTATTCTTATTAAGGTACTATTACCGTCTAGAATGCTAAAAAATGACATATATTCAACAATTTTTTTCTCACTTTCTATATTATATATTGTTATCAAACTTTTTTTACAGTATTAAACAGTTCTTGAAGATTACGAAAAAAATTTTTATTTTTATTTTCTATTAACTGTAAATTTAATACAGGGCGCTCAAATTTTCTTCTCAAAAAAACATTGCTGCATGGCGGACAGTTAATCTCTGGAACGGTAAGTCTGAAACATAAAATTCAAAAAGAGTTACAAAAAGGAAGTGCTCTTACGTGATAGTTTACCAGAAAAATTGAAAAATCATTAAAAATAAAAAAATGGCGGATATTTCAAAATTTTTTTCAAAAATCGCCCTTTTTTTCGACCTTTTTTCAGGCTCAAAAATTTTATATATTTTTTTTGTGGTCAAATTGTGGTAAACTATCACGCAGGATATAACAACGAACAGAATGCTTCAAAGTTTATTAAAATCGGCCCAGTAGATCCGGAGATTAACTGTCCGCCAGTTAAAAAAACCTAAACTCGAGAAAAACGCATTTAAAGTTTATTTAGAACATGGGAACAGCCGAGAGCGCGCTTCAATTGAGTCGTTATATCGCGGCACTGGCTTCGAATTTCGATTTAATATTTTAGACAGTTATTATTGAAGGTATAAAGAATCTAAAAATGTAAAAAAAAAAAATTCATTTTTTGAAAATTCTAGACGGTAATAGTACCTTAAGTAACTGACTTAAAATCGCAATCCTTTTCTCAGTCTGATGTTTTCCATAATTCAAAAATTTTTATAGATTTTATCAGGGAACGATAAAATTAATTATGGCAAAAGGAGTCTTCGGTCAAATCGTTTTACTTGTATTTATATTAATTTAATTTTTTGTGTTTTGTTTTCTCTTTTACAACTTTGCCCGAGACTAATGGACAAGATGCCCATAAGCTCTGGCTGTTCTTATATCATGTCCTCGATCGGTTTTATATCTCTCGTTCTCTTTTGATATAATGGGGGGAGCTAAAGATTTCGAATTTTTAAAAAACACAAGAAATTGTAAGTCAATAATTTTCGATATAAAAAAAAATAAAAAAATATATAAATTCATATCAGCCAGGGCTGCAAAAAAGGCTGTGTATTTTTAAGCCATAGAAGATAAGGGGAGACGGTAAATAAACATATTTGGTCGCTCCATATCATGTCCTTTTGATAATTTAAAAATAAAGTGCAAATAATAATAAAAGTAAATAGGAAAAAATTAAACACCATCTCGACTTTGGCCACATCGCTTGTGTATGATGAAGAAGGCAGGCCAAGGAGGTACGGAGATATTTTATTTGCTTGATTTTATTCACTTACTTGAAACCTGATACGGCTGGAATTCATGTGATCGGCACCAAACATATAACATGCAGCGACTTGCGCCGCACGAATGATACCGATCTTCCCCTGGGAATAATTCCCTGATAAGAACAAGCATTCCCGATGGCCAAATGGCGAGTGTGCCCGATGCTCGATAGTGAGCCTGCGACTACGCCGCCGACGAAGAAGAGGACGACAGTGCATCTATGTATATATAGTATACAATATTTTGTACAATGCATGTGTATGCTTATGCAATGTCTGCACAAAATTCAAAATGCACTCCTCGGGAATTATCACCGAAACGATTGGGGTGCTTTATTAATTTACGTGAAGTAGATGACACTGATAGCACGAAAAGATTTCTCCTATTGGATGAAAAGCTGAGACCCCTTTAGGCGATTTGTTTGCAATCGTTTTAATGTAAGATTCGCCATTGATTAAGGGTCCCAGAAAGGCGTTGAATTTTTATGGATCCTATGAATATGATGAGATAAAACTTTTGATTCATAAGTATGTTTAAATCTCGATAGCTAGCGAAATTTAATGTCTATTTATTTGATTCCTTTGGTAGATATTAAGCCAATATTGTACCATTAAGATAAATATAAAATAGCCAAGTAATATTTTGTCGTTGCACACTGTAAGGTAATAAACATTATTCTCCCATTTGATTTTTGATTACGGCTCTAAAAAGCTGCAGTAATGAGCTCATAAAAATATTTGGAATTATAAACATGTGTGACACACAATAATCCATAATATCTTATGAAATAAGCCGAAGATACCGTCGAATCGTATACTATATATACTTTTTAATATCAGTTATATCGACGGGACGCATTTCTTATTCTAGTCATCGACATCGAATATCTCAAATTATATTGTGGGTAAATCTTTTTAAATAAAAAATTCCCAAGAAAGAAAAACAAAAAAATCATTAATTAGTCACCACAAGATAAGCAAACAATGAAGTAATTGGCTTCTTTGTTTTTATTGTAATTTTTTTTTTTTTAATGTTCTCTGCTTCGGATTTAATGTGAATATTTATTTTGATTTTCTGAATATATTTTTTCGGGAATTGATTTCACATATAAAATGTAATGTGTCTCCGTTGGGGGTCATACTGCAGCAAAACCAGATAACTTAAGAAATATACAGTCGTATATATGTACATATTTTTTATTTATTTTTTCTATATACCGACAATCTGAATGTCTATGAAATTGACCGTCCCGATCTGAAGCCACCTAGAGCGAGGCAGACCCATCAACGGCATTCCATGCAAATTATTTTAATGAGACAAACAGAATTTCTCGAAAATCAATGTCATAAAAGGTATGAAATATAGAAAATGATTTTTCTTCTGAGAACTGACTGGGGAAGAAAGAGGATAAAGTTTAATATTATTTTTCGCTAAAGACAGGTCAAAGTACTTTGGTTCGATAAAATATGAATATATAAAATATATATTATTAAAATGAACCTTCAAAATAATCTTAAAAAGCTATTTGTACGGAAATTTGAAATAGCTTATTTTTAGTAAGGCCAACATTCTGAAATAAAAAATAAGAAACTATTGTTAAATCATCACATAAATCAGTTCTAGGGTAAACTATTTTGTAATATATATTTATATTTATATTTATAATTAGATTAAAGTTTCAATCGTATACTAAAATTCTGGAAAAAGTACTTGTTTCTACTCGAGCTCGTTAATATTCTTCGATTTGCCTATAAAATTTATAATTTTTCTATACTGCTATATATGTATATATTAGGGTGATTCAAATTATTACCAAAATTTACAAAACCAAGATGGCGGAACCAATATGGCGACCAAGATTTCTCAATTCCAACGGGTTTTAATGAAAATTAGTACAATGATTGTTTTTGGGTCACTGATTTTGAATATTATCAAAATTCCCAATTCCAATATGGCGGATTCAACATGGTGACTAAAATGTCTTGATTACAACGGATTTCAATGAAAATTATAACAATGATTATTCTTATTGAACTAATTTAGAACGTTACCAAAACTTCCAAATCCAAGATGGCAGATTCAACATGGCGATTAAAATATCTCAATTACGACGGATTTTAATGAAAATTAGTACAATGGCTATTCTGAGGCAACTAATTTAGGATATTATCGAGATTTCCAAATCCAAGATTGTGACCAACAATTTTTCGATTTTAACGGATTTTAATGGAAATTAGTACTATAAATATTCTGAGGCCACTAATTTGAATGTTATCAAAATTTCCAAATTCAAGATGGCGGATCCAACACGGCGACCAAAATGTTTCGATTTATTTAATGCCACTAATTTTAAATATGTATTATCAAGATTTGGATATTCAAGATGGCGGACCCATAAAGGGGTTTTCGGTTGAATCAATTTCTAGGATATAACAAACTAGAACATTTGAGAAGTCTTTAATTAGTAAGTATTTACCCAACGTCGGATGAAACCGGGTAATTTTCCAATATTTGTGAAGTGTAAAACGGTTTACTTAATATTAAACAACGTGTAAGTTTGTTCAATAAATTAATTAGGGATATGAAACGGAAACACTGTTTTCTTATATTAATAATATTATTTGTAGAAACATGCGAAAAGAAAGAACACGATCAAATATTGATCAACGCACAGGGCATAATGAAAATGTACCGGAAAGGGCAGTACAACGTCTGCCGGGCCAGCTAGTATATATATATATATATATATATATATCTATCCAACCCATAACTCCTTGGGTGTCTTATCTAAAAACTTATAAGATCTAAAATTGCAGTAGCAACAGTACGTTTTTTCCTAAATATAGCTTTCAGCTTTCTAATACTATTTAAAATTTTACTTTGATTTATTTTCAAGATATTAAAAAAATTAAGTGAATTATAACTTATATCCCTAAATCTAGTGTTAAACTGTTATTAAGTACATAACAGAATGTATAGTTACAATTATTAAGTGTCGCGGGTCGCGCGCAAATATGCTAATTTTTGTCTCTTTTGTTTTTTGATTTTGCCTTATGATTTTGTCTTTTTGTCTTCTCTTGGTACCTTGCCGTGAGAGAAAATTTATAGGATAGCGCGCGCGCGCAACCGATTTAAGCTCAGCATGAAATTTTTTAATGAACGCATTTTTCCTTTCCGATGGAAAAAAAAGCCGCTTCTTAAACATATATGCATATATGTATGTATATATATAATATATATGAGAAGAATAAGAAAACGAATCATCCATACAATGAAAAGACAAGAAGGCGAATAATCAAGGAATAAACAAGAATAAAATATTCATTTGGCTTAAACAATAAATAAAAAGTAATAACGCGGAAAAAACGGTTCAGCGACGGCTTTTTCATTTTTCATTTTTTGTAGTTGTTGGTGTTTCTTTTTTTTTTGTTTTTTGTGAAGATACACCACCTCGTGCTTCTTCCAGGTAACTCGCATTACCTGCACCAGCAGCGGCGGTTTCTTGCGCACCTTGCCGTCTGTTTCCAGCGAGCTCGCGGTAAGAAAGGCTCAAGACAAGCGACTAAGAAAAGTGAGCCATTCTTGAGAAGGGGCCACAGCCCCAGGCCCATTCAGGGCTCTTCGGTGTGCGACTCCTGGAGGTGTCTCTTGTTCAGTCGAGGCCGTCTTTAGATCGTGCCCGACAGTTTTGTTTGTGATGTTTAATCCCCTTTTTTACAGTTGTTGATGTTTTTATTAAACTTTTTTTCATTATTTTTAATATTTTTTATTTTTTTTCTTCGCGTTGCGTAGCAGCAGCATCCCTTTTGATTTTTTATTCCACTTTTATTTTTGCTGTTGACCACGATAATAGTGCGCATGTTTTTTTTTTTGAAAGCCTACGACGCATGATGCGTTCATGTGTGAGATTTAAGACGCTTTGCTCCGCCGCGGACCGATAGTGCGGATCGCTTGACGCTTCTCATTTCTCGATGGTCTATCTCTGTCGCTCTTTTTTAATGTTGTGTGGGAAAAATGGGTATGGGCTCGATGATTTAGTTTCAAGATCGAGATAGTCTTAAATGTCACACAACTCATAACTGAATCGTCTCTGGGTCAGTAAAAAATATGTTATTTTTTTATATATCATTTATTTTTTGTTCGTTTAATGCATCCCTTGTCCAAATCGATTTATTTAAACTATTCTGTGTTGTTGCACTCTTTCCGTGGCGGTGTCGTCGTCGTCCTCGTCTCTTGCAACCTAAAAACGAAACAATTGGTTTCATGTCTAAAAGATATTCATCTTGAGAAGAGTTCTTGCTCGGTATCTTTTTTTGATATTCTTTATAAATTCAAGCTTGTGTCCCCTACACGCAACTAATCCCGCTTATATTCATTCTCATAAATTCCAGTATAAGCAGTATGAAAGTTCGAAAAGTGCTCTTTCATAAATGAAAGCTTATGCTTTGCAATAAGGCTAAGTTTTCTTAACATACCATATGACGAAGCTGCAATTCTCAGCTCGATTGCTGCTTTTAATCGCGGTTTTCCTACCGTGTGTCCATCTGTCCAGAGACATTTGTTAGGGTCTTTAAAACGATTTCTCCAGTGATTTAGTTTGACAGGTTCTGTCAATTCTTAAAAAAAAAAACATACGGATATGTATATATGAAAAAAACAAGAACAAAAAACATTTTTGTTTTGTTTTTTATTTTTCTTGTTTCTGTCGTTATTTTTTATTTTCATTATTCTATAAAAGATCAAGGCGAAGAAGACAAACAAATAAGAAAAATATCTTGACTTCCTTCATATGAAGTTATTGAAATTTTTGTTGATTTGTATCGCTGTTGGAAACGACAATCTAACACAGCGAAATTTCTTAAATAAATTCGTCGGGTCATAAGAAAAAGTGGAGTCACATTGGGGGCTTAAGCGTACAATAAGAAAAATGAGAAAAAAATCGAACGAATTCCGACATTCATTTGCAGAGGCAGAGGATTAAATGCCTCTAAATACTGATTAAGAGGCTCTTTAAGCTGATGGTGCTTTACATTTCGGACAACAATTTTTTTTTTTTTTTTTTTTTTTTTAATGTTTTTTTGTCTGGTATGAGCGCTCTTAGCTTCTCCGAAGACACAAGAAACAACCGACTTACAAGCTACCTAATGTTTATTCAAATTAATTAAGTTTCGCTTTTTTAAGCTTTTTATTGTTATTTTTTTTTTTTTTTTAAGTATTTGATTTTGATTCGGCACATCTTGTTCTGTGTTTTTGGAATTCTTACTCTTGAACGAAAAGAAAGAAAAACAAGAGCGCTAAGAGGATTAAAAACTGAATCACAGGACGCAAATTTGAAAAGAACTGATCATTTGCTGGTCATTGGCATTTTAATTTTTAAAGTGTATAATGCGATCATCTAACGACAGGCACTACACAGCGGCAAGTATGCCACACTATTCGTTTTTAGGGAAATATTTTAAATTCCTGGGATTTTGGTGCACTAAAACGTACAGTCTCCAACCAGGAATAGTCACCATCGGACCTAAGACGGAAACTTGCGGAACATAAAGAAGTTTGGGAGGACGTTTAATGGCTAGTATTTGTTGTAAAGTAAATTTTATGTGTTTTTAGCACTAAAAAGATGCTTCCCAGGGATAAACTGGAAGTCTTAGGGAGGCTGTAAAAACAAACCTACAGTTGTATCAGCCCTCCACCTCTACGAAACCAATTCTCCGGCCGTTAAGCCCTTTAAAACCCTATCTACAGATATTGCCTAACTTCTAACCTCCCTCCCTCCCCCCAATCTTAGGGTACAAGATGTAGCATCTACTTCAAACTGAATGAGCGGTAATTTCCAGGTTTATTTGTGGGACGTGAAGTAAAAGTTGTTGAGGGCATAAAAATTAATAATGAAAATTGACAAGAAGGTTGGCGTCGTCGTCGGCGTCGTTGTCGACAGTCGTTTTGTTGTACCCCTCTTACCCCATCTAGAGTATACGACGCCCCACAGAACAGAACGATCTTAGAAAATTCGAGTCGCTTGCTTGATGATGTTAATTTGGCGATAAAGTGATATGATTAGATATTTTGGCAGAGGACTTCAAGTTCGAGGGTGATAAATTGTCCTCACGAATGATTCAAGAGGGTTGTTGGGTACCAGAGAAGCGGCACAAATTTACTTTAATTTAACAAAACTCAAACTAAAACGCTTGGGACTGTTTTATGGGGAAATTTACTGTAGCGTTTAATAACTAGGACAAATAAAAGATACAGAGATAGAGAAAAATATCATTAAATTATTAAAATAAAAAGGAACAAAAGTGGATCAGGACACAAATTTTAGCTTTGATACAATATTTTTGGGAACTTCAAGGAATACTCACCTCGCCCCACCCCCTTCTCCGGGATCCTCTTTCAAGTCGGCCATCGGCTTCCCCATGCCCACCTTTTTTGTCCCACCCTATGAAGAGATGACGTCGTTGCCGTAGGATGACCGGATGACACTTCAAACCATTCAAGGAGCCTATCTTGGATCTTATGAAATTTGTTTTCCTCTCTCTTCATTTCTAGCCTATAGTCCGAGTCAGATATGACTACAGTTAGAACCCCCCTCCCTCTCTCTCCTGTGTCACTGTGAGCACAACGCAAGCCCTAATATTATTTTTACAGTTATTTCCTTGGAAGAAGTTTTTGGGTTCCTACGAAAAACAGTCGCATTCCCACCACCTCTCTTCCCCTCGAAGAGGTGCTTCAAGTCATGGCAATGGTCCCGTTAGGCTGTTTGCAAGATTTCTAACATCTCTTGGAAGGATGCCCTACAAAATTTCACCCAATCTAACACTTTTACGATATCTCATTAAACGGTGGATACGAGGAGGAGGGAAAGGGGAGTGGGCGGAAGGAGGAATAAGGTGGGGGTGCAAAAATTTTGTCTGCATACAGAAATGAGACTTCGAGAAAAGGAGGAAGGGATAAGACTCCCCTGCCTCCCTCCTCCTACCCTGTACCTGGACAGGTTTTCTTTTCGCTCCTGTAGCTAGGATCAGTTTGGTGTACGATGGTAAGGACGACGGGCGTGTGTGAGTTTCTTCTTTATATTTTTCTTCTTCTTATTTTTAAGGAAGAATTCAGGGTAATTGGTGGTAGAGGAGGGGGGAGGGGGGGTTACCGACGTGTTGGGTAAAGCCATGGGGGACCCATTGAATATACTGCGAACAGGAGCGAATATCTATCTTTTGGCGGGACGCTTGGGATCAATATCAATAAAATCGTGCAGTACTCTCCGGTGTTCGCTTTAGGGAGCATTTTAAGGAATGGACGGACTCCGGACTCCGACCTCTGCCCCTTTCTGTTTTAACTTAGAAGGAATGTGCCACTCCTGGCGGTGGTGCTCCTTCTTTCCATTTTTTAAGGTTTTATGTTGCAACAGGCTTTCATAATATAGTATACATGTCAGGAAGACGATTCAGTCGAACCAGGGGGATACTTCGTTAGAGTAATTCTCGCAAGGAGAGGGTGGGTTTTTTGTTTTTAAATGCTCTTTACGAGTTTTCACGTTATTTTTCTTCTTTCCGTCCTTTCACGACTCGTTATAATACCATTAAACTGGCCCCTGAACTCAATTTAAGGAATGGCCAATGAAATTTAAATTGAAAATCGACATATCTTGATCGTTTCTCGTGAGCAAGCACCAACCATCAGCCAAGAAATGAAGAAGAAGAAGAAGCGGGAATAAAAAACAAAGTTGTCTGGATGTCTGCAGGAAGTTAGCTTTTCGGATGAAGAAGGCGCCATTATAGGTGGGATTGGTTGGTGCCGAAAAAAGACTTTTGAAGGATCCCATTAAAATTGATTAATGATTTACTTCATACTTTTTAATTTACTTTGTCACTTTTATATCGGTGAAATTGCTGGTAAGGCTTCATGATGTATTTACATATACATATATTGTATTAAATAGAATAGATTTTCTTTTGCAAGAGAAAAATAAAAAACAAACAAAAAATTTAATGCTTACCTTCATGATTCCAGATGATTGCCATCACAAAAATTTTGTTTTTAATTTCTTCTTCTGGTGGTTAAAGCAAAATAACTTTCATTTTTTGTATGTAATTTGACTATATGTGGAATTTCTCACTACGAATTTCTTTTTACTATATCACATTGCATAAATGAGCTACTTTTCCTTTATATTTTATTCATTTAATTATTATTTTTTCAACAAGTTAACAAAACGAGAAACATAAAATGTGAAATTCAAGGTGTTTTATGTTTTGGACTCAGTAAAGGATATAAGGGAGGGCAGGGATAGACATTTATTAAAACACTTAGAAACACTGCACAAACACATGAGGTAGAGGAATTTATTTTTGCAGTAAATGAATTTGAAAATTTTTGTAAAATTATAGATTTGACAAAAATTTTCTAGACATTCATTAAGAGTAGAGGAATCAGGAGACGGCGATTGTTGGTTGATTGATCAGTGGTGTAATCAAATTCACATACCACACTTTCAGCACAAATTCTCTATTGAGAAATATTTTACGTGATGATGTTCTGAAATGAAAAATAAGAGAAAAATATTAGGAATATATTTCGCTGTGATATCAATGAAATAAATAATAATAAATGTTTCTTATTTGTATGCATTTAAGGGAGTGCAGAAAAAACAGAAATTGATTCAATTATAATTAAAATCCCTTTTATAAGTATACCTCTGAAATTTAAGGACAAAAAAAGAATAAATACAATTTTATCTTTATCCCTAAATTAGTGGTCTTATCTTATTATTCATTTTCGGTCCTTTTAAGAAGGAAAAAAAGGAAAAATTCTTCATCATAAAATAGGAATATATTCTCCTCGGGGAATACGAGCACAAAAAAAAAAAACAGAAACAAAAACGAGAAACGATGAAAAACCATCATCATCCCGCACAACAGCGAAAAGTCCTCAAGTTATGGATACCATAAGAAATTTATCCGATAATTTATGTAAGCAAGGAATTTTTACTTTGTCGTCGTCGTCTCCGTTGTCGTCATATGTTTTCTTTTTTTACGTTTGGATATTTATTTACATTTTCCTTGCTCACCTGGATAAAGAAGAGCTAAAAAAATAAAAATAAAAAACAACTCCCCAAATCGAAATGCTTTTTTTATTTTTTATCTCATCAGCATGCAGGCCTTCGATGCATTAAGAGGTTTAAAATTTTGACGAATGGGAGTGGTATTAGAATTATTTTCACTCGCACATACAATTTTATGGAAAATGAATATTAAAGGAAAAACAGAAAAGTTCTTAGATATTTATATCCTCCGAAAAATTAATATACAGGATGATTCATAAGCCAATCGATTCTATGGAATCCCCCGATCAATGGTCATAAATAAACGTCCTACTTAATTTTTAAATTCCAATAATTTTCTTAAAACACGCAGATGGGTAGAGAAGAAATTGAATGCTTATTATAACGGTAAAAGTGTTCTCTATTAATTGACACCTTAATGAGTGTGCCTTAAGAATTGAGACCTTGAAGAGGTTCGTAGGGTATATACAAAGAAAATGACATGAAAAAAGATGTACATAATAATGTATAATATAGATTACATAAACTAAACTTTGCAAAACTCTGTCCAAATTAATTCCTTAATATATTAAATATACATTTTCTTATAAGTATTAAGTACACAAAGGAAAATAATGAAGCGTTCTAAGAAACTATTTCGAGGTAAGCCCGGATTATCAAAAATATCGGCCGGAAGTTGCTGACGAGTGACTCATGCTAATCTCATGGGTCAACGGAGTCAATTTACCTTAGTTTTTTTTTTATTCTATTCCACTTAAACTAAATTCTGTCTTATCTTTGTCGAATTCGGTTCATTTTTCGTTTTTCGCTTATCTAAGAATTTGATAAGAGCGGCTGAAGACTGTTCTTATTCTGACGAATGCTGACTTTGTTGGTGGCCCAGATTATGTCTATAAACAGTTTACAAGATGCAAGAGACGGCGAGCGGAGGAGAAAGGCAGCATAATTTGAGACCGACGACAACTGAAAAGGCACTTAAAAGGACGCCCAGTTGGATTATGCTCGCATGAACGTAAACATAAGAAACCCACAACGACGACGACGACGGCTTCTGCTCGAAGGGGCAATTTTAGTCCAGCTTTCTTTGATTGATCATTGCCGTTGATAAAATGCTCGGTTTCGTTTCTTCAATTGTTCTGGGTTTCGCCACAAATTGCTCGGTTTCATGTGGACGATTGTGTGTGGGGGAAAAAAATATATATATTATATATAGTATAAATAAAATGTTAAAAAAAAGGAACGTGAATAGCGAGGTAATAAAGTAAAAATAAATAAAGATAAAAATAAAAAAATTAGCAGCTTCCTGGCTTATGTTTGACCCCTTTCTTGACTATGCATTCTCATATCAGATCTATTTACGGGCCCATCTTTTGTATTTTCTGTATTCTCAACTTTAAGAATAAGATGAAGCTGAAGGCGAAGACGCCGCCGCTGACGCTATTCGCTACTGGTCGGCTCGTCCACTTCAAGCGAAAAACGTTCAGGCCAATAATTCCTCCCTGTTCGATCAATCCAAGATCAATCGGGAATTTGATGGATTTTTATAACAATTTAACTTCTAAAGTAATCCGATAGAGGTTTGGTCAGAGGTTCGCAGGTATTCTTCCATTTGTTTTGGGTACTTACATTTTTCTCATTATTTTTACCTTTTTACTAAAAACCTTCAGAAGAAGTGTTTATAAAATTATTTTAAAAATTGTTGTATCTGATTATTTTATTTGTTTTGCTAATATAAAATTGCCTTTACTATACATTATAGAGTAATGTAAAAAAATTTTTTTTTTTAATAAATACATCTCTCTTCATTGCCGTTGTACACTTTGATCATTGTCGTCTTCGTCATCGTCATCAGTATCATCATCAGCATCATCATCATCATCGACTGTGCCTTTCTTGTCCAGTCTACGAAGATGTTGTTATGCATGAAGAAGATTTCATATGGGCATTACGAGACAATGAGACAGCACGGAAAAGATATCAATCAAATCACATTTAAATTCGAGCTCCTTTCCCCCGCAAAGAGTAAAATACTCTTGGCGCTGTTTGGGACCAATCAGTTGAAAACTATTTGACTAATGTCTGTCAGCACAAGAGATAACCGGAGGTTAACTAAGACGATTGGCTTTTGTGAGGAAGACGACGATCACAAAGACGACGAAGATCGCAAAGACGATCTGTGAGACGACAGCAAACAAAACGGATGGGACAAAGACGATGCCAAGGAATGTACTTTTATTTTATTTTATCTTTTATTTTACTTTTATTATAAGCGATTCCACAACCAGTTTGCCTATTCTTTTACATTTCTTCCTAAAGTTGATCTCCCTGTCAGTTTCACCCTTTTCCAATTGTTGTGGGAGAATAATTTCGATCATGATCTGATCCGGCAAGCTACCGTCCTCGGTATGTTCATAAATATTTACAATTCCATATCTGGAGAAAAAAAATGTCTGAGAATAAAGATGATGATCATGATCAAGATAACTATGATCACAGCATACTACTCTATCATAGAGTAGGATAGACGAAAATTAGTACTGATTTTTATATATTATATTTTAACTGAAACCCATTTCTAGACTTAAGGATTTCTGTTCCCACTCAAACCACACTTAATCAGATAGTTTTTGGGAAACAAGGACAAACTCTCCTGGCTGGTTTTGTTTTCTATCCTAACTTAAAATTACATTTTGGGGAATAGTGTGAAAGGGTTTAATACGCAAAATAGAAGGCCTCTTCCTTCCCTCATACATCATAAAATCTCTCGTCTGTTGTTGTTCTACTGAATAAATTGTTTATCCACTTCTTGAGTGAGAGTCCCATTTTCCCTTAATTTAAGAGGATATTCTGGATTTTCGTATCATATCCGTTTTAGATTAATTCTAAACTTTTGCCACAATGAAGATGATGATGAGGTCAATGGTGATGTCACGATGAAATTTTAGTAAGAGAATAATTCTCTCTATGAATGATAGATAAAAAGATAAGGATTTATTAAACTATATAAAAATGAACGCTATCTGAAAGTTAAATACTGTAGAAAATATGATGGAACCCGTTAATTTTTTTTTTACCCTTCCTTTGGATCAGAAAAGGGAAATACGAAATTTTTAATTATTCACACTGCCGTAACCTAATCTAATGCTTTATTATAAAATTGTTGTAATTAATCTCTGGATAATAATAAGCAGATTACAAATATTCTAAAATTCTGATACTTCTATCTAAGTATCTTAAATTTTTTGCAGGCTCATAAAATTCTAAATGCAGTATCCGTGACAAACTGATCATTAACCTTCAGGTGTGAGACAGACAGAAGTTTTTTATGTTCGACGATTATTTCTTTAATCTTATTTTATTCTTATCATGTTCGTTCGCCGTAGAAGAAGATGAGTTTTTGAACACACATAGAAAGCTAGATAGGGAGTAAATTAACTAGAGTAACCCGCGCTTATATTATAGCGATGTTGATCAATCGCAGCAAACAATTTAACACTTTGATACCATGTAACATGGGCTGAAAAGGTAGGCTCTGTGTTTGGGATAGGGGCCCAATAGCATATCATTATGCCTCTAATCGTTTTGCACTCTGCAGTCTACAGTCTGCCTCTATCTCTGCGTATCCCCCCTTTGAGCCCCCAGTCAATTCATTTTAACTAATTTAGAGGTAATGGAAGAATTCCCATCTTCATCCTTTGACGACTTCTTGTAATTTTTTGTACTCCTCTCGCGGTATAGACGCGCAAACACACGTAACACGAGGCTTAAACTGATTCTGAGGCTGAGACAGCATAAACAGAGAACATAGTCTCGGGCGGACGTAAACGCCTTTTATATAAAAGAGAAGCCGCCTGTACCATTTTTGCTTCTTTAGAAACTTCCAACGCCGGCAAAGGAAAACGCCCGTCAATTGGTGGGTACCTTCAATTTAAATTTGCTTTTTTTTTTTTTTTTTTTGAATAAGCAAGCAACTAAAGCCACCAACTGCTGGCAAGTTTTAAAGTGGATCTTGTATTCTTATTTCTTATTTCTTTTTTAACCGACTCAGGTGGGATAGTTTGGGTTTAGGTATGCCATGTGTTTGATACATACCGATTTCTTTTCAAAATCAGCTATGTTCTAATTTTAAAGATTTCAACGCTATGTATGAATTCTGGCGGTATTTCGTCAAAGGGGTACTGTGGGGGAATGGGTCTTAACGTAAGAAGGATAAGAGATGATTTACGCACGTTTATTGCTCATTTAAGCGGTTTGCTCACTTTTCCAACTTAAACCCCTCTAAGTCTTTAGTGAAAAACCCACGGCGAGGCCAAAGACTGGCCACAACAAGCGCTAGTCCAGATCAGGCCGGCCAACAGGGTCCACGGGGAGATCCCCACGAGCGTTGCGCCCCATGGAATAAGCCCGACGAACCGCGGGGGGCAGGGGCACCCTCTTTTAGATGGAGAAATCTTTGCTTCGTTGTAATTCGACGCCTTTCGAGCGCCTCCAATATTCACCGCGAGAAGGATTAGCATAACGAAATGAGCACAGCTGAGTAAATCTTAATTTATCGCACATCATGAGCGCAGACTTTTAAGACTATTCTAAGGAGAAGGAAAACGACATGCACCTCGCACCGTCCCGCGGGAACAAGGGATACTAAGATTTTTCCTGGTCACTTCATTTTTCAGGCAGCCATCAAATGCGTGCGGCCCTATATAAAGGGTCATTGCGCCCCGCCAATCCTTTTTTATTCAGTTAATCCTTTTTTAATGAGCCAAAAGATTAAAGTGTTTTTTTTTTTTTTTTTTTTGTAGCTATAATGTCATAACCTTATATGTATATGAGCCGGTGTTTCTGGAAGTGGTATAAGTCTATTTTTTTCATAAATTTAGATATTAATGATATAGTTAATTTGTTCCGATAAAATATAGGATCTAAAAATGACAGACCAACAATTTTAAATTTCACGAGATTGCCATTAAAACTGGAACTTGAGGGTTTTTATGAGGGAATTGATTTCGAATCTATTATAGAAATTTTTCAATTTAAAAATGGCGAATCCAATAAGGGCCCAAATTTTTAAAATTCAAGGGAATTTAATGCAAAATAATACAAACGGCATTTCGGATCTTTTGATTTGAACGGAATTTTATGCAACTTAACATAGTGTCACCCTGCATATAGAAGTACACACATAAATTGTTCCATTTTCTATAGTTGAATATTCTCAACGATACTAACAGTACAAGGGGCTGAAGGCTTCTTTCTACTCTGAGAAGTGTACTAAAGATAAGAAAGTGAATGGGATTTCTAAGACCACTTAAATGTCATCCGAAGATTCCCAATGACTGCAATTACACCAACCAATACGAAGTGGTGGGGGGAGGATGAAGGCCGAAGGGTCTTAAATGCCACTAGCAATTTTGCTTCATTTTTTTTTTGTCGTCATAAAAAAAGGCACACTTAAATGTTTGAACAGGGTGACAGAGTAGCTGAAGTGATGGGGAGTGGGGGGAGGGCTTCAGACTTATGTTCTTCTTCTTTCCTGGGCAATCGCTCAGGCTCTAAGGTACATGAATTTTTCTCGATATAGTGTGTGTTCTTTTCCCGCCATCGTCGTAGGACGTCCCCCTCTCCCCCTACCCGCTCTATGCCAGCACATACAGGGGAACTGCTATTGTCCTGTTTTTTTTGGGGAGAAGAAAGCACAAAAGTACCTTTCTAGGAACAGGAAGGAATGTGTAGAATATGTATATATGTAAGTCGTTCTCCTAGAGAAGGAGAAGAATAAGACGTTCAGGCGGCATAAGAAGAAAAACTTCTCTCTATAGAAAAGTTTGATGGTAAAGCGAAAAGGTCTCTACGAGTTGTGGGGGGAGGTAGGAGGGGGACAGTTAAGTTTTGCAAGAATCAGGAACAGGAACAAGAAAAAGAAGAAGAAGAACTAGCAAGAAAACCAGCCAGACCAGCAAAATGGATCGCCTGAGAAACATTCCCAAGTTATTGAGAACAATTCCGACAGCTAGCCCTAGAATTATATCTCATGGGAAATCCAATCCGATGCGGTTTTATACATACACAACACTATACATATACATATACAATATATGAGGGAATGAAGGGAAATCGGATGAGATGTAGGGCGGTAGGATTAAGAATGGGAGATATATGACCACCATAAGTGCTCCTCATCCCCAAACTCTGGAGTAAAGGAAGTCGAAACGATTTCAGCATAGTACGTCATGAGCCCTTCAGATCGACATAGATTACATCTTCTATGTGGCTGGTCGGATTCGGACTACAACGGTGCATGTCTGACCAATAAATGAGGAGGGGAGAGAGTGGACACTATCGTATATAGGGGGGGGGGGGGGGGGGGGAAGGACTTAGATTGCCACTGCCACAGGGACCCCTCGAAAAAGGGATGGAAATTTTCAAGTTTTCATACCAAAGTGGAAATGGAAAAGTCAGCATGACTCGTCATCGGTTCTCGACTATACCATGAAGGGATTTTACTGGACTGGGAGGTAAAGGGGAGGCGAGACGGGGAAAAACAACCCTTCAGACGTCGACCTAGACGTGTAACGGACATCCCCACCCTAGAGTTTGAAGATGCTAAATTCTGACAATTAGAAGTAAGGTCAAAGTTAGTATTAATTTTTGTTATTTTCCCTCTTGTGGCTTATGAAAATTAACCTTTCGGGAATCATCAGATAAATTTGTCCTAAAACGTCGCCTACTTTCCCTTTTCATCCCCCGCAACTTACGGAATAGGTAGTACATAAAACAAAACAACAAAAAAAGGGGGCTTCTCATATATCAGAAGCCACAAAAAGGGATCAATATTAACAAACTTCCCTTTGAAGACAGAAATTCATTGGAAACGTGAAAGGAATGCTAAAATCATTCTAATTAAATTGCTGTGCTGGGGATGATTTATTTTATTTATTTTCTTGTTATTTTAACCCGGCTACGGTAAAGTAGAAAATTAAATTATAATTTTTAATCAGCCTATTTGATTCTTTCGTAGGTTTTATATTGCTATTGCGATTTCTACATTCTAATAATTTTCAGTGATTTATAAATATTAATTGAATTTTTACATGATTTTAAATCAAATAAATATGTCGCTAAAAAATTACAAACTGAGCAGAATCGGTTGTCTTTTATTTAGACATTTCTTTTAGAAATCCCGTGGCTTATTAAACTAACGGTCACTAACTCTCACGATCGCTCCCCCCGCAGTTGTTCTCTGATCGTCTTGCATTGCGCTCGATAATTTTTGGTGCAATTTTACTATTTCGTTCCGGTGACAGAAATTTTCTCAACAACAGCAAATATTTGGTAAGTGCGAGTGGCGGCTAGCTCTAAAAATTCTCTCTGACGGCTTGTCTCCGGGAGGCGGTATTCAAGCAGCTTTGATCTTCTAGCAATTGTTCATTTAATTACCGTTATCCTTCGCAGCTGCTGCATGTGCTCCAGTTCAGTCTGTGGTGAGTTCTTTACTTGATCGTTGTTGATCTTGCTGTCGCGTAACGCGGTGTACAAAATATTTAATTAATAAAAATATAGTTAATTTATCGGAAAGAATAATCGCGGATATATCGTAAAAATGCTTACTTTTATCAGAGTGATATTAAAATAATTGCGTGAATAATTGGATGTGCTTATCGCTAAAAATGTCATACCTTTTGCCAATTTGTGTGCCGGATATTAGCCGATTAAACTTTTTTCGGTTATTATTAATTTTTCGCCGTGAGCGAATCTTTAAATATGTATCAACATTTTTGAAAAAATTCTGATAGCTTTTGCATGAAGGTAGGATCCAAGAATTTTCCTCTGATAATTTTAATTAGTATTTGTTAGTTAAAAGTTTTAATATAAAATTGAAGCTGGCTAATCATTGCTGAAAACCTATATTATATATATGAGCCATTTATTTTGTAAATTCATTGGAAACGTGAAAGGAATGCTAAAATCATTCTAATTAAATTGCTGTGCGGGGATGATTTATTTTATTTATTTTCTTGTTATTTTAACCCGGCTACGGTAAAGTAGAAAATTAAATTATAATTTTTAATCAGCCTATTTGATTCTTTCGTAGGTTTTATATTGCTATTGCGATTTCTACATTCTAATAATTTTCAGTGATTTATAAATATTAATTGAATTTTTACATGATTTTAAATCAAATAAATATGTCGCTAAAAAATTACAAACTGAGCAGAATCGGTTGTCTTTTATTTAGACATTTCTTTTAGAAATCCCGTGGCTTATTAAACTAACGGTCACTAACTCTCACGATCGCTCCCCCCGCAGTTGTTCTCTGATCGTCTTGCATTGCGCTCGATAATTTTTGGTGCAATTTTACTATTTCGTTCCGGTGACAGAAATTTTCTCAACAACAGCAAATATTTGGTAAGTGCGAGTGGCGGCTAGCTCTAAAAATTCTCTCTGACGGCTTGTCTCCGGGAGGCGGTATTCAAGCAGCTTTGATCTTCTAGCAATTGTTCATTTAATTACCGTTATCCTTCGCAGCTGCTGCATGTGCTCCAGTTCAGTCTGTGGTGAGTTCTTTACTTGATCGTTGTTGATCTTGCTGTCGCGTAACGCGGTGTACAAAATATTTAATTAATAAAAATATAGTTAATTTATCGGAAAGAATAATCGCGGATATATCGTAAAAATGCTTACTTTTATCAGAGTGATATTAAAATAATTGCGTGAATAATTGGATGTGCTTATCGCTAAAAATGTCATACCTTTTGCCAATTTGTGTGCCGGATATTAGCCGATTAAACTTTTTTCGGTTATTATTAATTTTTCGCCGTGAGCGAATCTTTAAATATGTATCAACATTTTTGAAAAAATTCTGATAGCTTTTGCATGAAGGTAGGATCCAAGAATTTTCCTCTGATAATTTTAATTAGTATTTGTTAGTTAAAAGTTTTAATATAAAATTGAAGCTGGCTAATCATTGCTGAAAACCTATATTATATATATGAGCCATTTATTTTGTAAATTCATTGGAAACGTGAAAGGAATGCTAAAATCATTCTAATTAAATTGCTGTGCGGGGATGATTTATTTTATTTATTTTCTTGTTATTTTAACCCGGCTACGGTAAAGTAGAAAATTAAATTATAATTTTTAATCAGCCTATTTGATTCTTTCGTAGGTTTTATATTGCTATTGCGATTTCTACATTCTAATCATTTTCAGTGATTTATAAATATTAATTGAATTTTTACATGATTTTAAATCAAATAAATATGTCGCTAAAAAATTACAAACTGAGCAGAATCGGTTGTCTTTTATTTAGACATTTCTTTTAGAAATCCCGTGGCTTATTAAACTAACGGTCACTAACTCTCACGATCGCTCCCCCCGCAGTTGCTCTCTGATCGTCTTGCATTGCACTCGATAATTTTTGGTGCAATTTTACTATTTCGTTCCGGTGACAGAGATTTTCTCAACAACAGCAAATATTTGGTAAGTGCGAGTGGCGGCTAGCTCTAAAAATTCTCTCTGACGGCTTGTCTCCGGGAGGCGGTATTCAAGCGGCTTTGATCTTCTAGCAATTGTTCATTTAATTACCGTTATCCTTCGCAGCTGCTGCATGTGCTCCAGTTCAGTCTGTGGTGAGTTCTTTACTTGATCGTTGTTGATCTTGCTGTCGCGTAACGCGGTGTACAAAATATTTAATTAATAAAAATATAGTTAATTTATCGGAAAGAATAATCGCGGATATATCGTAAAAATGCTTACTTTTATCAGAGAGATATTAAAATAATTGCGTGAATAAGTGGATGTGCTTATCGCTAAAAATGTCATACCTTTTGCCAATTTGTGTGCCGGATATTAGCCGATTAAACTTTTTTCGGTTATTATTAATTTTTCGCCGTGAACGAATCTTTAAATATGTATCAACATTTTTGAAAAAATTCCGATAGCTTTTGCATGAAGGTAGGATCCAAGAATTTTCCTCTGATAATTTTATTTAGTATTTGTTAGTTAAGAATTTTAATATAAAATTGAAGCTGGCTAATCATTGCTGAAAACCTATATTATATATATGAGCCATTTATTTTGAAAGTAGCTTAAGTCCAAATGATCATAAAGACTACTTTTCTATATTCTTGAAAAGTAAAATAGTCTTTATGATGATTTGGACTTAAGCCACTTTCAAAATAAATGGCTCATATATATATTTATTATTATAAAGAAATATCGAAAAATAAAATTTTGTTTTTAACAATTATCCACTCGCACACTTCTTTTAACACAGCTCTAAATTTTGTCTGTTCTGAAAAGTGACACAGATTTTTTTAAAGAAAATAATAATGCTAAATGAGTCCCTTCCAATTAAAGTGAAAACAGAAGTGACCTTTAATGCGTCTTAAAAGTATATATATATATATTTTTTTTTTTTGGATAAGAAGCAGAGAATCAGCTTAACTCGCCCAATTACGAAAAAAATAAATCCGCTCAGCAACAGGTGTGCTGTTGAGAGCTCTTTGACGAAACTAAAAAGTGGAAATAATTCAAGAGAAAAGAGATATTCACTAGATATGTACACCATGTATATATATCCTAGAGAGATCCGGAATTTCTTCTTATTAAAAATTTCCTTTTTCTTTACAATACTACGCGACGATAAATTAAAAAAAAAATGTAAATTCACAGGAATGTAAGAAATAAGGTGGGTGCAAGGAGGAGGAAACCGAGCGAAATAATCGTGCAAAATTAATTTCTTTAAACGTAAATCCTACTCCGATCCCAGTCTGTGTCCTGGTACACTACACCACGAAGGATTCTTTTTATTCCCGAAAAAACCAGGACAAGGAATCCCTCTTTTCTTGGGCGGCTCCTCCCCCCCTTCCGACGAAGTCACTGAGTCACCGAGGGAAAGAAGTGAATAACACCGGCAGCAAGATGGACGGGGACCAATTGAAATCTGTGCACAAAAATTTCAAAACCTTCGCGTCCAGTGAGCTTACGATTAATTGCACATTTCCAAAACGCTGTCTGGTGTCCTCTTAACTTTCCTTCTTCGAGGGACTTTGTTTTTTTTCGTCGTTGTCTTCGAGTTTTCGCAATTTTTCTTTAGTAAAAGTATCCCTCCCATGTTGTGGGATGCGGGGAGGTTCAGGGATAAAGACAATCTTAGGGATTTTGTAGATTTCTTCCCTTTTTTTTACACTGGGGTATTTTTGTTTGCCATTTTTATTTTGTCAAGCTTTGAAATCCTTGAAACGGTGCACCACTGGCTTCCTGTGCCTCTTTCTTAGGTTTTCTTGGCTCTATATATTTTTATATACATATGTGGGTAAAGAGAAATCACGCGAAGGATTGTGGACGGAGGCCGGGGGCATAGGATTTATCCTAGGAATAGCTGCAAAAGTCACATTGGTCTTGGATATCCCCCAGCAGAGCCAAGATAATGAGAAACAAATGAAATTAAGGGCTATCGGGTACAATCGCAGCACAGCAGATGTCTCCCGCTGTCGATAGTTTTCTGAGAGTGACACATTGGGGGCATAAGAAAAATACAAATAAAACAAAAAACAAAACAAAAAATTTGTTTGCTGCTGGTGTTAGGGTTTTTGTTTGGGTTACTGCTTTCCCTTCCTTTCCCTTGCTAAAGGGACAGCAAGAATGTCTGTACAAATACACCAGCGATGTGGACAGCAAAAACAAAGGGATTTAGTTTTTTCTTCAAGAATCAAAATAAGGAACAGGTTAGGTATTGTATGGTATAGTATATCGGTAGATGTCTTTATTATACTTAAGTGCAGGGGATGTTTCGGTGAACAGGAAGTAAAGGGCCATCACTGTGGACAGAAGGAGACAATATCCGTTTGATCCTTCTTCGTTTTTAGTAGGAGCTTAACAAAAGTATTTATATTTAATTTATAAGGATATATATGAACATTATCCTTTTTTTTTCAATCTGACAAATTTCCCTGTGAGAGATGAAATCATTATAATTTTTTTAATGGTGTTACTTTTTTACGACAAAAAAAAATATAAGTACCCACCTCCAGCCTTAAAGATTCTCTGACGACAAAAAATGCACCGACGGTCTTAAGTTTTTTTTTAATCTTTTTCTTTTAATACCTGTTTATACCCATCAGCGTTATGTTTTAAAGCGGCGGCACCGGCGGTGGCGGAGTAGCCAATTTTTTGTGGTGAGACAGATCCTTACCTGATGTCTTTTGGATGACTTAATAACTGGTCAAGAAAGAGAGAGTACACGGAAGTCGGTACACACTGATCGTGATCGACAATTAAATTCACTTCAATATTCCATCTATCAAGTTGGCCCCAAAGGGGGCTGTGCTGTTGATTGAGAGGTGTGGGCATCAGACGCCAGCCAGAAGAAGATACTTTAGACCCCAACACTCAGGTCTAAAGTCTGGAGTTCTGTTGAGATTTTTTTATCATCTCGTAGAGTGTCGTCGTATGAAAACGGCGAGAAATTCTTCATACGTATATATGTTATGTATGTAATGTATGTTTGAGTGTAACAAGTGGATGATGGTGGCCAAAGCAATTTCCACCTGTATAATCTGCAGCGAACATTTAACGAAACAAAAACGTACCATATCTTTTAAGCTTTGGGGGGCTCGCAATGTCCAGAAAAATTCTGAGTTATACTGCTCTTGGCCATTTCGGGCTGGATGGAGGAGGACAAGAAGATGTTTTTCTTCATCGAGACCAATCTTCTCCTTGTCCGCGAAAATATTGTAATTATTTTTTTATTCTTTATTTCAATATACGCCCGATTGTGAGGCGTATTCTGAATGAATGTCTGGAATATTGTGGCTCAGAATGAAAAAAATTGAGGCCCCATTCGAAAGGGCCATATCAGGGTTATGGGAGATAGTAGTGCGAAATAAAACACCCTTAAAGTGTGTATACGCCGTGTTATAATTCTGAAACACGAAAAACATTTCCATTATAAATATGATAATTGACCTGACAAACGAACAATGTAAGAAGAAGACTGACGTTAATTAGTGCAGGTGAAAAGATATAATGGGTACGAACACGACGGGTATCTGGGAATCGCTGGCGAGCCAAACAAAACGAATTATTACCCCAAGGCTACCTTTAATTATATTCCATTTTTTTATTTTTTTTATTCTGGGCTTAAAAAAAGTTGATGGTTTTGTTTTAATTTTTTTTTTTTTTTTTTTTTTTTTTTTTTTGTAACTTCATTTCATACTCGAAGATGTCATGAATTTTTTTGATAGGTGGGTGGTCCTCGACGGGTGCTGTTAAGATTAGGCCGTCACCGGATGAACACCAAGCTAATTAAAATAATAATAATAATAAGATTATATAGAAAGCAAAATTTTAAAGAAATACGTCGGGGATTTTCTTGAGAAGGGTTTACCGTCGCACCGTGTGGTCACGCATTGTTGATAATAAATTTTATTCACCTTACAATCCCCCCGAAGAATGGACATGATGTGTTGTTGTAGTTATTTTACCTGAACAGAGGCGTAACAGAGGTGCTTAAAACGTTCAGGAACGATAAAGATCTGTGAAATGTCCAAATTATTTTTCTTTTAAATTTAATTCTCGAAGACATTCCCGGACATTTTATATATATACAGATAAAAAAATATAATTGCTCACAGTCCGTTCGCAGCGGCACACAGTGGGCCCAGTAGGTTCAAAACCACCCACAAGTCGTAATTTCTAACGGATTTTGAAAATTCTTGTTTGAGGATACTCGTGATGAGGAAACGAAGAGATTTACGAAGCCCTTTTTCCCAAAAATTGCTTCCGTGATTTTAAAAATTCTCACTTCGACCTTCACATGACCTTCAAATGACCTTTAGGAGATCTTTTACGATCAAGTAAATGACTAATTTTGATTCAGCAACCTCGAAATCCTACTTGTAGCGTTTATCCAGATTTTCATTTTTGCTTTAAGTTCTGTGATCATAAGATTGTACTTTCAATATGCTGAATTTTCGAGATCAAAGCGAAGTTTTTTGAATTTTTAAAATCACCGAAGCAATTTTTGGCAAAAAGGGCTTCGTAAGTCTCTTCGTTTCCTCATCACGAGTATCCTCAAACAAGAATTTTCAAAATCCGTTAGAAATTACGACTTGTAGGTGGTTTTGAACCAATTTAGCAATATAGCCCCACTGTGCGGCATATTGAAGCTCACACATTTCAAAGTCCCCGGTTATTCTTGAAATATGATTTTTGTTTTTAATGACACGGTACGTCACACAGCAGGTACCTTTTATATATCATACATTTACCTAGGTACCCAAACGAGTCGACATGATGACATTTCAATAGAAAGACAAAATGCCATTAAGTGCTCTTGTGCCACAATGTCTTCTTCATTAGTCACAAAATAATTAGATTTGAGTGCCATTGAATTGCTTTTTTTCCGTATGTTAGGCGGATGAGGTACACCATTGCGCCAGAACAGCGCCTTTCTGTCTCGGGATCCGCCGGGCCATTTTATCTCCGGTTTCACACCTCATGCCTGTCGTCGATGTACTACGTCTCTGCGGCAGTTCGTTTGAGGGTCCCATAATCACGTTTTTGGCATAGCGAACAAGGTGACATAGTGACGACGTGTCTTGTCACACAATTTTTCGGTAAATGATAATATTTCAGCGTAAAGCTAAAATAAACCGAAGCGGGGTTCTTTAGCAAAACCAAATTTTTTCTTTTGATGGTACCCACTTAATGATGGTGATAATTTGAACGACAGTATGGCGAGCGGTGGGTGGTGGAGGTTCAAAAGATAATGACTATGTCGATAAATGTTCTTTTAATACATCTTAAAGTGAATTAGTCGAAAAGATCTTTTGTCACGTGTGTAGGTTTATGAATAGTTCAAAATTCAGGGTAAAAAGAGATCCGACTAATTCGGCTGAAACAAACATTTACGATGGATTTAAAAAAGTTGATGATTCTAACGATAATACCTTCTTAATACCTCAAAACAAGAGAACATTTTAACAATTCTTGCTCAAGCCATTTGCAAGCGCGTACATGTCCAAAAAAAAAAAAAAAAGTTTGAAAAATAAACTCTTACATGATACGGAATCGGAGTCTCGTCACCTTTGAACAGAGGAAAACAAGAAAAGTAGGCACCTATTTACGAAAAGAAAGATTTAAGATCTGGGCGGGATGGATTGTCACCATGCGATGATGAGGAGGCTGATACCCGAAATCAGCTATGGAATAAATACGTCCCAAATTAATCCCGTCACGATTGAACAGAGACGAGATACTGACGGGAAAGAAAAAAATTAACTGCTTGGAAAATGACAACAAATCACGAGCAAAACAGTTTTTTGTCTTGTTCTTAAACGTTTTTTATTTTATTTTTTTCTTATTCTTGTTTTGACTGATGGATAAGAACGATGGGTGGGTGGATTTTGTTGGGTGGGTCATTATTTTCCGGCAATGGACTGTTCCGTGAAGAGTGCAAGAAAAGAAAAAGATTTGTATATAATCATTGTTTATGGGTGTGATTTGGGTAAATTGTTTGTAATTAATTCAAGAAATACCACAAAATTAATTTTCATGAAAAGGCCAATTGAAAATGAGGCAAAATATAAGAAATAATAATTTGTGAGTGTACTTTCGAAAGTTAATTAAAAATATCGTTTAATAGAGAATTTAAATTTTTGTAAATTTTGTGTTGGATTAAATATTTGGCTGGGAACAACACAAAGTACAGTTTGATTCCCAATAATAGTTTTAAAAGTTGCTTTAAATTGTCTAGAAAATTCCATTCGGGTTGTATGCTATGAGTCGTAATGGGTCCTTCATGTCGATTTGGGTTCTCGATTTAACTATTTTGGGGAGAATGTTTCAATTACCCGCCAATTTTGCATCGAATCTCTTCATCTCCCGTTTCTTGGGCTGATGAACAAAAGATTGAGCCAGCACAAAAAGAATCTATCGAGGAAAAAAAAGATTCTTAAGTAAAAAAAAAAAAAAGAGATACTGAAGCGATTCTTTCGGCTCAGTGGCTGGACTGAGTGATCTTTCAATTCATTTCTGCCTCCGGTAGCATCGCGGAACCATATCATAAACAGGCAGGCGCACTGACATGCTTCGGTGATCGAAAGAAAGCTTCTCTCATTTAATGTGACCCCTTGATGGCGTTGAATTATTTTCAGTAATGGCACAATGCTCTAAAATAATAAAAATTAATAGCATTAATACAAAAAAATTAGAGCGAAAGTTAGTCAAAACAAATCAATCATTCAATTTGTCTGTACTTTTTTTTTATTCGGGTATATACAAATTGTGCACGAGATGCATTTAAAAATTAAAAATATCCTAAAAGTAATCACCATTGTCATTATCATCATTATTTTTTATTCACATATTGGTCCATCATCTAAAAATGATGCGCATGAAGTGAGGATGAAGTTTTCGTGATGATGTGAAAGATCGAATGCTTCGCAAAAAGCAATAAAATAAAAGTAAGATGAAATAAAAAAAATAAAAGAAGAAGGGAGGTAACTCCATTAATTAAAGACGGAGTACACCTTTAGCACCTTAATTGCTCCCAAACTGATAATTAGCTCAAAAAAAAATAAAACACAAAAAAAAATCGTTCACCTCCTCTCGTCCTCATGAAGATGTAGTAGTAAGCATCCAATGGACTGAGAATCGAAGAAGAGTCCCTCCTGCCTCTTCTTGTCCATCTCGGGCAGCAGTTGGTTTTAAGTCTGTCGGTTTCTCATTTTTTACATTTTTCTTTGGGTTGTCCCTTCACTCCTTTTTCGATTTTATGGATTATTATAATGAATGTTTTTTACCCAAAAACCGGAGCTGTAAAAGAATGCATTATTCTTGAAATGCATTACCATATTCTAGCAGTATTGGCTACTACAAGTAATGCAAACAAGACAAATTACCAGTATTATTACAAGTGTGGATACTTCAAATTATTAAATTACCATCACCAAGTAATGGTATTGGTACTTCGTATTTCAGAAGCATTACTTAGAAATTACCTAGGCTAGGTAATGCTGGGTGTTATTAGGCAATGTAAGGTAGTGATGAGTGAATTAATGCAGATAATGCTCAGTAATGCCAAGTAATGCTTCTGAAATATGGTAAGGTGAAGTACTAATACCATTACTTGGTTATAGTAATTAAATTTTATCAATACTAGTAATGGTACTAGTAATTTGTCTTGCTTGTATTACTCGTAATAGTAATGGCAGTACTTTTTTAACAGTTATGTGAAAACCCCGCAAGTATTGATTTTTGAACATTTTAAACGTCTTCTTGGATATCAAAATTTCGATATCTTTAAATCCACATGCCCTGAAGGTTATGCAAGTTACAAAAAACTTAAAATAGTAACTTTAAGATTTATAATCTATTCTTCCCGTCGAAACGGCCAGGTAACGCTATCAGGGACCTTAATAGATATCAAAGAAAAGAAAAAAATAATAATAAATCGTTATCCTCTGGAGTATGGCATGTTAAAAAGACTGCGGACTTCCAGTGGTCCATCGAAAATCTATATGTATAGAATGAAAATGGCATCTGAAGAAGTCTGGCTTGTGATAAAGGAGAAAAGTGCCCCTGAGCTAGCTGAACGTCTTCCCTGAGATCTTTGTGGCGTGAACCGACTTCATCTATTACAATCGTTTGTAGGTATGTAGCTTCGGTTTGAGGGCGAAGGGTTTGAGGTGGACACAAGTGATATTATGTATGTATGTTTGGATATAGCTAGAGCATCGTCACCCTTTGTGCCACCCACCCAGAGAGGGCGCACGCCGCAAATGCCCTATTCGCGCCGGGCATCTTCATCTTCTTCATATATCCAAAAGTTTTCTCGAGTATTGTAACTTAGATAGGAAAAGAATCCATAAAAGAGGAGTAATTCGCTTTTCTTTTTATTTTTCATCCTATTCCTTTATCAGGGATCACCATCCATCCGTATTCCTTATTCCTTATACTATATATATATAGGTATTTACTGCATCATATACAGCATCACTTTATCTGATGATATCAGACCTTGGTTGAAAATCACTTTTTAAGCAAATTTTTGTGAATTTTTTTTTTTTGGAAGTATGGCTAGATTATTTTATTTTTTAATTAAATAGGCTTTTAAGTATAATTCAAAGAATAATTATGTGAATTTTCAAGTAAAAATATTAAGAATTGTGGCAACGGTAGCCATTTTTCGCAGACACATCAAAAAAAAAAAAAATGAATTTGCGGTGAACATCAGAACTCGTCACTGGATCATCTGAAACAAAAAATTCAAAAAGATTATGTTAGTTTATGAGTTTCTCGAGGGAGTGACGTCGAGATAATTTTTTTTTTATGCATATATTTTTTTAAACAATAATAAATATGTTGATTTTCGCACTTTTTTTACAAAAAATTTCGTTTTTTTGACTTCTAAGTGATGCCAAAAACTCAAAAATCGATAAAAATTGAAAAGCTCGACGTCACTCCCTCGAGAAACTCATAAACTAACATAATCTTTTTGAATTTTTTGTTTCAGATGATCCAGTGACGAGTTCTGATGTCCACCGCAAATTCATTTTTTTTTTTTTGACGTGTCTGCGAAAAATGGCTACCGTTGCCACAATTCTTAATATTTTTACTTGAAAATTCATATAATTATTCTTTGAATTATATTTAAAAAGCCTATTTAATTTAAAAATAAAATAATGTAGCCATACTTCCAAAAAAAATTCACAAAAATTTGCTTAAAAAGTCATTTTCAAACCATACCCCACCATGCATTTTTGCACGTGGGACCCGCTTTTCCTTAAAGAAATTCTTCAGAATTAAGACATAAATGCGATTTAGGATAGATTTATTAGAGAAAGAAATATTGAAAATTATTTTCATAAAATATGTAAGTTAAATGTTTTTCGAAAATATTGAATATTAAACATTTATTTTAAAGAAAAATCTAAATTAGGATGGATGATGGAAGCTTTCTGCGAAATCAGTACTAGTTGGTGGCTTCCTTTACGTCTTCCGTGCGATGGACCACCTCAGTTATATATTCATATATACATACTATATATGTAACTTTGTATCTCAGCATACTCAGTAGCTTGTGCTTTGGATAAGTTATGTGTTGGCTAAAAACAAAAAAAATGAATTTATTTTACCTTATTTTTTAAAACTTGTGGTGGCCCTGGAAGAAGGTATCCGGGAAGAGATGAGATATCCGAGTTTAATGCGTGTTCCACCAGCGGATCTCTGGTCCAGCGAATGCAATGTGTGCGGTGTGAGGCGTGGGCTGAAGAGGGCCTTCTCTTATTTTTATTTATTTATTTATTTCTTCTCTGTTTCTGAACCCAAACGACTGAGTTACAACTTTAAGGAAAAGTGTTCCACCATAAGAGGAGGATGGTTTTATATATCATCTCTAAAGTCTGGTTGAGAAACAAATGTTTCAGAGATAAGGAAGTGCAGCAGTATCAAAAAACCTGAAGATTCCAGAGAGACCCTATACCTTGCCTGAATGGTTGATGTTGCATTCGAATCACATTCATTTAGAGGTCTCGGTATCATTATAATTTATTTTCAGAGCCCTAATAGACAAAGTTAATTTACCTTTTGATGATACTACCCGGATCCGTATCAGTGACTTATTCTCGGAGCCTGCGATGTAAATTTTGCTATTATTTATTTTGTAATTTCTTACTTTTCTGCTTGTTCAATTTTACTTATAAATATTCTACAGTACATTGCAGAATTCTGAGGCTAGACTAGACTAGAATCCAATCTTTGTCTTCTATATCTATGGTATCATACTCATACATACCTCAAATCTCGGTCTTATCCTTCTAATTTTGATTATTTCCTTTAGCTGGGAAGCTCCTCCTGTTAATTGATATTGTTGATGGCACCGCTGTGCATTCAGGTGCCATTCTCAAACCCTTTATACATCACAGCTTTTCCTTGCCTCTTGTTCAGAAAGTGAATTGACGTTTGCCATAAATTAGAAATCACTAAATCGAAAAGACCCATCTATAAAAATTGATATTTTTTCTTCATTTGAATATGACACCTTTTGATTAGCCGTTGACAAAAATCAGTCCAATCAAAATGGGTACGAAAAGATCTTGTTCTTGAGGTAGTCTATTAAATGCGTGATATTTATTAAAAACACACACATTTTTACATGATATGTACAAAGAATGTACAAAATTATTTATTGATTCACATCTCTTGTAAAAGGTATATGTTGCTTCTTGTTTTAAAGTGCATTCAGTCATCGAAAATTAATCATTTTGTGAAACATTTTAATTTCACAACGAGAAAAGCCCATTTTAAATGTGAATATTTTTAGGGCACCATTTTACACCCGTTTTCGGCCATTTTGTTTCAATTGTGTGTAAGGCTTAATGGTAATTCATTTCTGGACGCACAGTTGAACATTTTCCCCCTCCCCCTTGTCCCAAAATTCGAGTGTATTATGAAAAGTAATGGATATTACTGCGCCAGAGGTGATAAGCTGAAAAATTCGATGAAACTGTAGCAGTTTTATTTGTTTTTTAAGGTTTCCAGCAAATAATTCGGTTTAAACTGGAATTTTGTTTGGTTTTACATACATTTAAAGGGAATTAAAATCTAATAAAATAAAAATTGTACTGTAGGATTCGAATCCCACTTCTGACACCAATTTTAATATATTTAAACTATTCGATCTATTGTACAGTGCGCTGAAATCGTGAAAGTAATTCAAAAAATTATTTAACAAAGTTTTGCCTAAATACCCCACTTCTGGATAGTTCAATTTTACATTATCAGCCCTTTCCCTTTGATTATTGTCACTATTTTCTACTGTACTGGTGCTGTAATTTCTTACCTGTCGCACCTGTGCACACTCCCAGAGCTTCGATGGTTAATTGTGCGAAAATAAAAGTTATAATGTATGTAAACCTGTCATATCGTGGGGCAATTTTAAAGTGACACAGAAGAACTTTTTATTGACTTTCCTTTTTGAATGTAATTAATAACACTTAATTTTTGCCTCTCACCCCTTGTGGACGTTACCTTTCGAATTATTTATGTGATTGCCTTTAATTAGGACATCTTGCGCAGTATAATTATCGTGCTGAAAAGTGCACTGACCTCTTCTTCTTCTGCTTTTCCTTCTTTTGCATGTGCAGTTAATGTACTATACTTAAAAATTGGAATTTCAACTTCAAATTTATGCACTGTAATTGCATGAATTATTACAGTGCTATATTCAGGTTTAATTTGATCATTTTTCTACTTTTTAATTTGCATTATAATTTGTTATATCTTTTTATGTAATATGTTTAAAGAATAGGCAAGCCGCAGCGTGAGGTAGGGGTTGGCATCAAAGTGGTAAATTTAAGATAAATTTTTCATTCCAGTATTTCCTTTGGTAGCATGATGACCTAAAAATAGAATTAGGAAATATTTCGTACACTTTTCGACCTATTTGAAAATGATGTTCCATTTCTTCAGAAATTCACCCTCAAACCTTTTCTTTTGCTTTAAATATTTTGATTGAAATCCCATAAAAGGATTCGTTCTCATCTCCTCGAACCCCTTAGCAATTTTCACTTCGACGAAAGGTAACACAAAACAATGGACTCCAAACTTTCCTCGAATAGCAAAGGTATGCGCTGCGGGTCCTCATTTTACTCAAAAGAATCTCATTTTAATGACTTCACCGCGAAAGCGCGGTGACTTTAATTAATTTCAATTTTAGTGCCTATTTTTGTGTCCTTTTAAGGTTTTCTTCTTCTATTATTTTTGCAATTGTTATTCTTCGAAACCTTATATAAATAAAATGCCCACAATGTAGGCGGAAATGAGACCGTTTTGGGTGGAATTGAAATTGAAGAGAAAGTCTTTTTATAAAATAAAAATTAGTATGATCAGGGTCACCGGGTGGGCTCCATTATTTTTATTCTTGTGATCATTTTGAATGGAGCCCGCCTGCTTCTGGGAGTCTCATTAATTTATCGTGTAATATTTTTAAAATAAACTCACCACACCATCGTATATTATTGTACTATAAAAAACATTTTCATTTCTCGGGAGCGCTTTTCATGGCCGCGCGCCGTATTAAAAAAAAAGAAGGTAAGTCCGGGAATATTCCAGGCATATTATTGTATATATGCTAGTCTCAGGGCTCTGCTGGTTTGGTTCTGGCGGCGGCGGCGATGGTGCCCCGCTGGAACCTTGCTTGTCTGTTGTTTCTGTGCAAACGCTTCCATACCCCCAGCACCGAAGATTATATTCGCGAATATAACGAGTGAATTGCACGAAAACTCGTTTATGTTTATGCTCCCCATATTGTGTAATTATGTACTGCCATGAAAACATATAAAAGGTGTGAAGATAGAGAAGATGACGGCTCACCTTGCGCCATACAGTCGACTTTCCTCGACACCCTGTCCTAAATCTGTTTTTTTTTTCTTTCACTTTACGAAAAAATGCACACTGTGATTTTTATTTCATCTATCTGAATGCTTGAAAGGTATTTGATTTTATAAATTCCTATAGTAAGTCAGTTGTTCAGCAAACATCGTCTAGAATTAATGGTATTCGAAATTTTGATTATTAAAAATTTCATTTCACAGAGCCAAGCCTCGTCCTGTTGAGCTCCTCTATTTGATTTTATCCTCTTGCACAAAAACGTTTGATTTCAAAGGATTCTACGTTTAATTAGTCTTCATATATGCTTCCAATATTCCAGAAATTTACTCTAGGTGTATCTGTGAGATGATTAATCTACAGGACTACGTTCAGATGTCGATCTTATTGAAAGCAGTTTGAAAACTATGCTTGGGAAAATTTACTTGTGGAATAATAATTACTTCCAGAATGTTTCGGTCGCTGTGTGGCACGTAGCGCAGTCCTGTTGAAACCACAAGTTGCCAATATCAATATCCCGTAGTTTTGGAAACGAAATTTTCTGATTTCCAAGAGGATTCTTTTCAATTATTTAATTAAATACTATAAATATCGATAAATTATGTCGGAAAAATTACTCCGACTAATTGCTGCAAAATACTCGATTTAATTCGCCACCCGCTGTGAATAGCAGTTGCAATTGAAACCTTTTGAAATTTTTGTGCATTTTCGTAATATTTTTGCAATACAACTTTCAATTATTCATTGTGAGTTTTTTCCCCCCTCTTGTTTATCAATCGGAAATATTAAAACAGATATTCGCTAAAATATTCGAATTGTGGAATTTTAAAACGAATTGAGAAATTGAAATTTTTTCCCTACATTCCTTTTAATTACATCCTGAATGGTATGAAAATTGATACCGTGTTTTAAAAAATAAAATAAAATTGTATGTTTAGGGGCTACAGGTGAATATTTTATCTCTTCCCCTTTTTTGTTAATTTAATTTTAATTATTCCTGACGAATAAAATGAAATCAAGAGTTTTTCAGCCGGGGGTTTGCTGGTTGAAAAGGAGGTAAAGGGTTTAACTATAAAAATTTTCCATTGGTTGAAATGAAAGTCCTAAAGCTGAGTGAAAATCACAAAATTGTATTAATGCTTTTGGGAAGGTTTGAAAGGGTTCGGGGAGGTCACATCATGATGAATAAGCAATTAATGAGGCTGCTATGCTCCACATGAAAAATTCCCATTTAGTTTAAAATGTCTGCACCTTCATCAGAATATATGTCTATATATAAAATACACTATATATATATAAGCAGTTTTATAGACGCGAAAATGAGAAGGAAAAATTTGTCGACGTGGTCTTTCCGAACTACACGTGTTAAAAAGGGTAAAATGCTACTGAGGAAGGTGGGGCTCGTTCAGAGAGTCGAGAGGGTACTAAATTAGAGATTCAAACAGATTTATCAAGTGGATTCGATGAGGACTGTGAGGTTTTTTTTCTTCTTCAAAGGGTTTGTAGGTGGGTATGATTTTAGCTGGGACCCTTTTGAAAAAAAAAAGGATTTTAATTTTTTTTTTTTTTTTGCCTAACAAGGTACGTCGCAATTAGTGATAGACTTGATTTTTATTTTTTAATCCATAAACAGACTCAGTTATTGAATTGTAGATTAAGTCCTTCAAACGGCAGAATTTCAAGTATTATATCTTTTTATTTTATTTTGAAGAATAGAATATTTGAGTTAGTAGAGCTTTTCCTTAATTAATCTGTCAAGGGAAATTGCATAGACCTCTTTTGCTTTTCAAATAATATATCTCTCTGTGATAAAATGCATAAATTGGAGAGGGTTTTTAACATGCACTTGACATGTTAGGAAAGCATCCTTGGGACAAGGATAGAGGGACAAATTGGGGGTACCTACCTGTAGAAGGTATTAATTTTGAATGATATATATCTGAAATTTCCATTATCCAAACTTATGTGCAGTGCTCTCGTATGCTAATTAGTTGCAGACTGGACGTTGAAAGGACAATTGTAAATGAACTGATGACAGGTGTATGATTTCAAAAATTAAAGTTATGCCGGAGTTTGTTGGGAAGTTCTCGTATGCAGTTTATACAAAACTAAATGATGGCCCAATCAATTTGTATTTCAAAATTTCTACCTGAGCACTTTGAAAACGTTCATTGTTGCTGTCATTCAACTTTAGCTTTAATTAAACGCTAATGAGAACAAAATAACGAACCGGAAGTCATTGTACATATACATATATACGACCAATTTTATGAAATTGCTATACTTGTCACCAGGTTTATTTACAATGAAATGTGCTTTCAATGGTCTAAAGGACATTTTAGGAAAGGATATTATTTTTCAGTGAGCATTTCAAGGGATTATTAGAATGATTTATGTGATAATTTTTTCATTCATACACTCTGAGTTTAACAGGGAGGTATTTTGCTACAGTATTTTGTCTTCAGACAAATAAAATATAATCTGAAAATCAGGAAAATTTTAAATGAAGCAAAAAGCAATTTTCATTTTATGCTTTCGTATACTGCCGTTTTAGGATGAAAAGGAAGTCATAAAGGGCTTGGAAGAACTGAAAGCAATAATATCGTCGTCAATTTACACTCTCAATGCATCACTCAAGCTCTAAAGTATCTAATAAAGAAATCTTAGAAAAGCGTCGGCATAAAGCAGTCAAGAAAATTACACACCCTCTTAAATATTTCTTCTGAATTTATGAAGAACGATAATAATTTACATTTTCAAGAGATAGGTGCAATATTTAAAACGATAATGATACGTCAGTCATCTATGCAATTTTAACGATGATTTTAATTGTTTTAGTAATTATCGTGAATCTCAAATTATCTTTAACAATAATTAACAGGCTGTTAAAATGAAGGACTTTAGCAATTTAAAATTAATGATATATTTTTCTATGGAATTGAATTTATTGGATTTAAATTATTACTCAGCTCAGGTCGAATTGTGTAGGAGAGAAGGAAAGATTGGTGCGGCAGTTCAGGATTCGGTTCAGAAGGTTTTAACCGAAGTTGAGAAAATTATATAATTGTTTTGGTGGTTTCTCAGCTGGCTAAGAAAGTTTTCAGTGAAAAGAACAAACAAAAAGTAAGACGAGAAACAAAACTTTCTTCTCGCAAACCTTGTTTCAGGTATAATAATTGTTTTAATTTATCCGCAATTTGCACTTAGTGGCATTTTAAGATTCATCAGAACGTAAGGAAATAGCAAATATAACATAATAATCTATGTTATATGTACAATAATTTCGAATCTGTTGCTTTGTGCATTGAATTTTAACCTCGATAAATGTTGAATCATGGCACACCAGTGCTAAAGAGTCTGAGCTCTTTAAAGAGTGTAAGAAAACAGGTAAAATGTTTGACTAATTGACTAAAAATCCCTTTCGGCGATTGAATATGAATGCATACGGGTTTCACTTTTGTATAGTATAAAAAAACACGAATCATCCTGAGACGATGGAGGTGTGCTGTGTGGTTTAGTGTAAGTGACAATCAGTTCAAAATCTCCTCGTCCTTCTCCCCGCAAACACCCATTAGCAAGGGCATAAAGAAGGTATTATTATGGGGAGGGAGAGGGGTTGTATAGAAACAAAAATGAAATTCAAGAAGAGGAAAATTCAGGTGAAATTTGATTGTGGAAAACATGTTTTTCTCTGGGATTTCTCTTGTCCTCATGAAAATACAATAACTTGCGAAATGTAGAGGATTCTTTTTTTCTAGGTTTTTTTTTTTTTTTTTGTGCTTACCTTCCCACATAAATCGTAAACGGTAGCGCAAAAACACGACAACGATGACGACGACGGAGAGGATACCAAGGTAACGAAACCTAAAAAAAATGTTTTTTTCTTTTACCTAAATTTTTGTTGTTAGGCTTTAAACATATGTAGGGCTCTGTAGGGATGATGGCCTCCCAGGAAAAAGGTACATTTGTCACAGTGAATAACAATCCTTTTTTTTTTTTTTTTTTTTTTTTTTTGTTGGTACACCAGGCGAGGTAAAATCCTTGTATTCATCTGGGCGTATTGTTGCTTTCTGGCGTATATATTTCTCTAATCTCGAACTCAAACTTCAACACATTTCACGCAACTGAGCTGAAACAAAAGCCTGACTCCAGTACTACCACCCCCCTTTCTAAAAAAAATCCGTCTAACCAACAAAGCCAAGCAACCAACCATCCATCCAATCATACGTTTTACCATTTTCTAGGCAAGGGAATAGGAACGAGGTAAGAGTTTTCCTTTTTTTTGGGAACTTTCGTGAAAAAGAGGCAATTTAAATTCACAGAGAATTTGCGTGGATTATAAAACAATAGCATAGAAAGAAAGCGGAAGCAATTTTGGGGTTTTAGACAAAGGTAAAGGACTAACCATGAACTATAGTATATCAATACAGTACTATATTAAGCTAAAATATAATAATAAAAACCTTATTATAATTAAGGTGAAAAAAACAAGTAGAAAATTGTGTGTACCATTTTCGGTACACGCAGCAAGAAACTTGTTATTAGCATATATTATACACACCGCTGTGTCAAAATACCCTCATGTTTTTATAATATATACATATTATAAATTTTCTGTGTTGGTAGTTTGGAATGTTTCACGAAAATTTAACGTCCCTTATCCTCGTACCAGTATTGCCACCCCCATCACCCCGAAAACTTTTAGTTGGAAGCAAATATAGCGAAAAAATGACCTTTTTCTCTAGTCGTTTCGTTCGGTGTGTGTTTTATAGTGTATAGTATATGTTTTTTTCGCGTTTAATTTTTCCGTGTTGTTCCGTCCTGGGTGCGCTTCGTTGATTCCCGTCAGATGAAAATCCTCCCCCACCCAACTCAACCTATCCTACCTTACCGCGTTAGAACGAGGAAAAGGTTCCTCGCCAGCATACTGTAGAAAGGCACAGGAGTATGAGACAACTAGGGGGCGCTATTCGAGTGTTTGCGGCGCGGTATAGGAAGTTAGGTTAAGGGGGCTGAATAAGGGGGCAGCACGACAGTGGCTTTCTAACCCAATTCAGGGTATCCCCCCCCCCCTCCCTTTTTTTTGTTTTTGTCACCATTTTTCGTCCTTGCTCCTTGTTGTAACTACATAGATACGATGTATATTTTGTTAGTGCAAACAAGTTTCTGGTTTTATTTCATGCGCTTTATTTATTTTGTTTTATTATTATTATTATTATTTTTCTGTGATACTTCCTCTATATTATACTGAAGTGTGCTCCCAATTTCTCTGACTGAATGGAACATATCCTCCGAGATCAAACACCTTTGCCAGCGACCCTATGTTCGACTACTTAGCTCAAGGGAATCCCTTTTTACCTTCTTTCTTTCACATTTCCTTTTTCCTTGTAGTATTTCTGTGTGTGCATGTGTATGTCACGGTTGGGACACTACACAGGGCAAACGAAATAGGGGAGGGGGACTAACAGGTAAACGTATCACGTTCAATTATTGTAACCACTTAACTTGATTGCTGGATCTCTGTAACTGAGGTGAAGTACGCGACGTTAGTCTTCAAATAGAATGAAAAAAAAGGCATACACACACACATCCATACACACAAGCCTACGTACACATCAAAATGAAGGGAAAAAAATAAATATCATACCTACAGATGAAAACTTGAACAAAAAGTTGTGTTCTGGGTGATATCCTTGGTGATTTCTCTCTGTGGGTCGTTTCATTCGACTCATTTTTGTATAACATGCTTTATTTCATTTTTATGTTGTATTTTTTTTGGTTTTTCGCTATTTGTACATAAATAGGTCACAGGTCATATATGTACAGGTGTTAAAATTGGTTTAATATTTTTTCCTGATTTTGTTCTAGGGTAAATGAGTAATGATATCAACATTTTTCTGAAGCCACAAATTGCTCCTCTTTCAGTCGTCCCTTTTTAAGCTTTCTTCAACGAAAAAAAAAAAGTTTTTTTTGAAAAGACCCTTGAAAAGATTATTTTTAGTTCCTGACCTATATCTCTCCTCCTTCTCGGCCTCTCGTAGTAATCCGTATTATTATATTTTTTGCATGCCTTCTCATGCCTAATCTTACACACTTCACCCATTTTCGTATCTCAGTACCAGCCCCAGCCTACAGTCCTAAGAGCCACTAATTCCCTATTCAGTCCCCCCCCCCCCCCCCCCCCCCCCCCCCCCTCCCCCTTACTCTGGCCTTACGACAGAGGAGACCCGGCAGTTCTATTCTTAATACGATACAATTTTGTTCACCTTTATGCCCTTAATCACAGTCATTTTTTATTTGTTGTCTCTTTATTTTGAATTTTTTTTGGAGATATCTTAAATATCTTTTATAAATACATACATATATGATGTTTATCCTTCCCTTACTAGCACAAGTATAGGGTTATAATCAAAGATAAAATTAACGCTTCTATTAAACATCAGTGGATCCAGTCTATGGAGGCTGCTGTTTTCAAAGATAAACTTTTAAAGGGATCGACCGTTTTTTGGAGCGAGGGGAGGAACGGATGGTTTTATAGGGCCTATAGGTGGTATATGTTAGGTATAGAGATTGACGGTTGAAAAGGGCAGGTAATTTTGAAAGGAGGGAAAAGATTGAACCATCCTGCCAATGTGATTTCATGTATGAGTTCCTCAATTCATATTTAACAGGATTTCAGTTTACAATCAGAAGAGGGTGTGGGAAATGGGGTGTGCAGTGAGTTGACGATGACGAGAACGAAAACGAAAACGAAAACAAGAACGACAACGACAACAACGACGAAGATGACAACAACGGCGATGACGACGAAGATATCCTTTGTGTCCTCTCATCTATTGTTCTTACAATAGTGCGGTAACCCAGCAGAGTTTAAGATCCCCAGCTATAGGTACTAAATTGTTTATATATGTATAGTGTTTTTGAGGGAGTTTGTGATAGCAAAATGGTGTGCGCATAGAGAGCTAAAGTTTTCATGATGATGAGTCAGTCACTCTATATACTTATAATTATTATATAACCAGAAATATTAAACCACATAACCTAACCTTCCCGGACCCATTCAACTTTACAATCTTCAACACAGCCATAGGCCTTTTATTTTAATAAAAAATAGATATATTATTTTTTATATACTTATATTTTGCATTCACCTCCGTATACTTATCGATGATGATGATGCCAGAGAATTGAAGGTATACGATCAATTTTTCTATTACCATCAGACTGACATAGGAGCCAGGAGGTTCTTTTAAATTAAAATTTATGAAAGGATCCCTTTGGTGGCTGCGATTGAATTGAGAAATGGGGGGAAGAGGTTTAGAAAAAAGGAATCTCTTCAGTAGGGTGAAATAATATGGTATATTTTAAGCTTAAATGCTGGAAAATCGGGTATTTATAGAAATTAATTTCCTTTAAAGATAGTACAACGTTTTTCTTTCCTTTTTTTTTTTTTTTGTAAGGAAATATAAACAGACTTATGCAATTCCCAAGCAGGTTATATCTTATCTAAGGAAAAGGTATTTTTAGTATTTATATTTAAATTCTCAATTTTTTGTTTTTGTGAAAACGAAAAATATATACTAGTTTTTCTTATCGATCCCCGATTGATGAAACAAAGAATTTTGTATTTTATGTGCTTCTAAGTGCTATGAACAGAGCGGTTCATTAGCACAGGTGGAGGTAGATGCGAGCTCATTTTAAATAATTTATCAAGTACTTTGCACCGCCCTGCTCCTGATATAGAAGCCAGGAGCCACTTTAGTTAGCGATGTCAAGGTATATAGGGCTTTTCTTCGCCGATCCATTCATTCATCCATTTGAGCTTCTGCTTGATAGGTGGTACCTCCTAGAATAATTTAATGAACCTCGCTTGCTTTCTGCTTGCGCGTAATTAATAGGTTTTAAAAACGTTTTAGGAGGAGGGGATGGAAGTCTAAGATGATGTTGGGACCTTCTAAAAGCCTCCAGGGATAAATTACCGCCTGAATTAATCGATATCCGTAACCTACCTCTCCTTAGGTATATGGAAAATTCCACGGAAATAATTTTGGTTTGATAGTTTTGGTATACGAGTTAATTTGATGTAATACCGCACGACTAACGCCCGTTCGTGATTCAAACGCCATCTATCCTCTTACTCAGCAAATATAAACAATAACTAGAGGAGCACATACAATACACGAGTCGTTCATATGGCGGTGACATTACTACGTACCATCGAAAATTGAATTAGGGTAAATTCATGAAATTCATCCCCTACCGTTTTCGGCGCCACCAGCCACCAGTAGCAGCACTGGCACGCGCAGAAAAGTTAAAGGGAACGAGCATCGCGGCGGCTTATAACAATACGGCCCACACCTGATACAATTCCAGATTGTGGGTGTTGGAAGCCGGATGATGCACACAATAACAATATCCAACATCATCCCACTTCTTCTTAGCAGAAGTGAAGTATAATAGATAGAATGGGGGTTGTTGCATTTTGTTCTGGAGTTGTGTCGATAGGCAGCCGGGATGCAAATATATAGGCATATTTTTTTTTTTATGCAATGATTCCTTTGATTGAAAACGCAATATATTGTGCTGGGAGCAGAACTCTCTATCATTTCATATGCCCGACAAGTCATGTCATATTTGTGCCCTTTTGTCTGCTACGACCAATAAAAGTAGAGATGGCTTGTTTAAAACCAAACACGTATTTTATCAGCGGTGATGTATATTTTCATATTTTCAAGTTAATTCTTAACTTTTTCATTCATTCAGCCGTATACTAGAGTTTTTCGTCATTATGTGCGCTCGCTTACCGGAAATTCACTAAAAACGTAAAATTCTTCATTTCTATGCAAGCGCCCATCCCCCATATAAAAGAGCTTTCATATATGTTAAAAAGTTTTTGGGTGTGATGATGATGACGATGACGATGATACAACTTTCAACTTTCGAGTAATGGGAGTGAATATAACTAGGACTTCTTTCACTTACCACCGTCATCGCTCCAAAATTCGAGGTATGGTCAACTTCAAGTCCATTCAACATTATACCACTGAATTTTATGATGACAAACTTTTTACTTTTTACCTTCGAAAACTTTTGTTTTAATCAAAAATTGGACAGGATATGTATGCTTTTAGTTTATATATTTATTTTTAACATGCCGTGATTATATTAATTAAATTAAATTTTTGCAATGTTGTTTATGTGGAAACTGTAGCACATAAAAATAATTTAATTGTAACTTTAAAAATGGGAAGCTAATTAAATGATATTGATAAACCAATGTTTACTTATTGAGATTTTCATTTTCTTATTTGTATTTTAACTAAATCTTACAAAAAATGATTTAATTTGTAAAGGATATAATCATTGTTAACGGAGTGGATGATAGTTATAAGTAATTCCGGTTAAATCACAGCAATTAATTAAGCTTAATATGTAGGATATCCGTCTTGAATTAATCGAAAGGTGACACAGATTGTTTGGGGATGTGAATGGAATCAGATGCCCATTTAAATGCACTTTAGTTGTCCGATGGGATGGGGGTCTTCATCCCCATCCAGCTTTGAATCCCTAAGTTTATTTAACCTCAGTCTGTCTTCACATCACCCCCGAAAACTCAAACCGACTTCTCCAAGAAAGAGGGAGAAAGGAACACCCTATTCAGAGGACAGCACGATACCAGTCATTGCAAAATGTCATCACAATCAGATTGTTTCTGACGTATTTTCTGAATATGGAACTTCTGCCCGGAATGCAAACTAACCACTCGGGGAGGCATAGAGCTTTATTAGCTACCTATCATCATCCTCTCCTCTCCTTTTATATCTTTTAGGCAGATAATATACACAATACTTTAGGTACGATTAATTTAAACCTAGGCCACTGTCATGAGCACATTTTGCCTGCCGTTGACAATAATGCCACCTGGATGAGGTGTGAGGCTTTAATATTTCTTCGGTTGAATTAAATCGAATCCTCTTTTCGATTCGAATGAAAGCTATACACAAATATACACATACCGAAATGTACAGACAGCATTTTCGAGCAGGAAGGGGAGGGATATTATATGTCGTCGAATAGATTCGATGGGTTGACAAGTTATTGAGGTTAGGTTCTTCTTCTGGGCACGAGGCGGAGTGATCTTGTTAACGTGTGTCTGCTGCTTTAGCGTATATTTTGAATTTTGCAGAATAGGTGACTGGGCTTTTAAACCGATTTTCCATCATCTTATCCACTTAAGTGACTTTCATAAAAAAAAAAATTGCCCCGAACCTTCATTCTGTTCTTCCATTTTTCATCCACAACCACTCTTCTCCCTCCTCTTCCCCTCTTGTAAATGTGATCCTCTTTTTAATATTTCGTCTGTGGACTATATTTATTTTATTTTTTTTTGGATTTGCACAAAATAAAGGAGCGGCAAAAAGGAAATTTCAAATATTTGCTCAATTCAATATGGAAAATACCCTTCATATACATACATATATATATATACATACAGTAGCCCACCTTTCTACCTATCGACCTTGCTCCAAACCTTTGTGTTATTGCACTACGGGTACGGAAATTTTATTGTACGAAATCATCCCTACAACACCTTACCCCACTCATGGCACCAACGGTGACATGAAGGGCTGCCAAGATATGTTTCATATGGCCCTAGAATGTAGCAGGCCTATATATATATATATATATATATATGCAGCTATGTTTGTAAATATGTATCATTGCACAGCGCGGAGACGGACCAGATTTTTAGGCACGTCTCCAGTTTTTCTATCTACCAATTTATTTTGAATCCGCCCCCGGAATTAGTAAGTGAAATTGAATATGTTAGGCAAAAAACTCGCACTCTCAGGGAAAAAAACTCCCATTAAAAAAATAATATATATATATATATATATAAGACTATATACCCGAAAAACACTAAATAAATGGGTGGGACATAAAAAAAACATACAACAAAATATGTATAAAAAAAAAAAAATAAATAAATATCCTTAAATTTACAGATTCAGCACGTTAAGAAAAAAAAAAAGGGTACCGTGGCGAGGGTGCTGAGGGTTCCTGAATAAAAATTGTATAGGAGGGAGGGTAATTTAGCGAAATAATATCACATACCGATAAGCTGCCGGCCAGGGGAGACGATAATTGAAACTTTTTCAATATATCCCCAGACAAGAATAATTTATTCACCCCTGCACCACCCCACCAGTTAAAGAAAAAAGAAAATTATATATGTATATATATATATAAAATAAAATTCTATAGAGAATTTATTCTGTCACGTGGTTGGGTTGGGGAGAGCTGAACAAGAAGAAGATTTCAGGACGGACCGGTTAAACATATACATAATTTTAAAATCATTCCAGCGAAACCAATTCGCCCCCCTTTCGGTAATCCCTCTTCGCTTTGAAAAAGCCCTTTCGCATAAGCCCTATCACAGGAAGCGTTGTTTTTTGACTGTGGGATACACCCTGTATACGTCTAACGGTATATCACACCTAAAACCTTGTCTTCTACTGAGGGCCAGGGTGTACATTTGTCGGCTGGGATTTTCATCGATGGTGGCGCCTTTCGCGGGGGTGGACCGAAAAAGGACGCTGGTGGTGGTGGCTGAAGAAAATTGTCAGCAGAAAGAGGACTGAAAGAGGGCTGCTGGATGCGGTAAAAGGTTATAAATACGCATCCACAAGGTGAATTTCTGAAACGATCCCTCGGTGTTTGATGGGGCAGAGGGGCGAGAACCGGGGGCCAGTGCGCCGGGACCAGAAAGAGGTTTTGATGGAACGAATGAATTTCCTCGAAAACAACCCCAAATGGTTTTTGGGAGATTGAGGCAATTGAATTGTAAGAAAATCGTATGCAGCGGAAAATTAATGGGTTTATGTACGACCCCAAAATAGCCCTAGATTCGCGGCGGGAAGTTAATCTTGTCTATTTATTTTCCAGAATATTCAGATGTAACCTCAACTGCATATTATCAAATTTCTTTAATATTTCAATCAATATAATTTTGGCAAAACTTAAATTTATTATAATTGAATTGAATTCAATTGAATGTTAAATCAAAAAAATCACCAGTCTTTTATAAATTTCAACTTCTATACTCTTATGGGTCAAAATATTCCAAGGACGTATCCTGATTATATTTTTCCTACAAAGGTAGACATGTTTCCCTAGCCTGAAAAAAAATTCAGTAATTAAAAAAATATTTTGGCACCAAGCGAACTTTTTCTGCGAAAAATAATTCCAAATTCTCTGTTGAATTAACTAAATCGGTTGAACGTTGAATTGAACTCATTCAATTTAACATTGCTAGGCAATGTGCTCATACAGTCAGTCAGCCAATCATAAAAAAGCAGCCATTTTGTTTTTCTGAAATTATAAGCCAGTCACGAAGTAGCAACCATTTTGTTTTTCGGTGCCATGAGGCAATCACCGCTCACAATCTCTCAACATCCGGGAGATTTGAAGTTAACGGCTGAGTATCTCTTTCCTTCCGCTCGATACAGTCAGTCGGCCAATCACGAAATGGCAACCATTTTGTTTTTCCGATGTTATGCGCCAATCACAGCTTAAGCTCTCTCAACATCCGGCAGATTTGAAGTTAACGGCTGAGTATCTCTTTCCTTCCGCTCGATACAGTCAGTCGGCCAATCACGAAATGGCAACCATTTTGTTTTTCCGATGTTATGCGCCAATCACAGCTTAAGCTCTCTCAACATCCGGCAGATTTGAAGTTAACGGCTGAGTATCTCTTTCCTTCCGCTCGGTACAGTCAGTCGGCCAATCACGAAATGGCAACCATTTTGTTTTTCCGATGTTATGCGCCAATCACAACTTAAGCTCTCTCAACATCCGGCAGATTTGAATTTAACCGCTGAGTATCTCTTTCCTTCCGCTCGATACAGTCAGTCGGCCAATCACGAAATGGCAACCATTTTGTTTTTCCGATGTTATGCGCCAATCACAGCTTAAGCTCTCTCAACATCCGGCAGATTTGAATTTAACCGCTGAGTATTTCTTTCCTTCCGCTCCACACCACAGAGAAAGAGAATTAACTGAGAAGTACATTTTCAAAATTCTAGCAGTTTCCGTTCCATTCCTGTTAAAGGTTTTTCTCTTTTTGTTTTAATTTCTCTTCCATAAATTTAAACTGTTTGTTTGCAGTTAGTTGCCCACTTCACCTCGAATCGTTGGCTGCGGGAGTGTCTTTTCTCTTATTTTATTTCATTGTTACCGCGTTGAAGAATAATTATATTAAATAAAAATATAATAATTCTGCTCATCACATTGCCGCGAAGCTCTGCATAAAAATAATTGGTGAATTGACGTTTGAAATATAATCGGAATATACACATTCATTCACGTTATTTTTGATTTTCGGATTGTTAAAATTGTGCATTTCAAACATTTTATTAGTGAAATTCAGGGCAATTTCTCTATGGCATTAGTTGAGGGGTAAGTTGTGATTTTTTTTTTCGGGGAAGGGATTTTCATTCTCTTAGCTTCAGTTCAATTTCAAAAATTTCAGGGAACGTATGGGAATGAAATAGCAGCGATGATGTTCATTCTTTTACTCTTTAATTTGATCTCGCCTAATTTCTCTTCCTTTTGTTGCCACAAGAGCTTGTATAATAGTTCGATGATGTTCATTCTTTTGCTCTTTAATTTGATCTCTTGCCTAATTTCTCTTCCTTTTGTTGCCACAAGAGCTTGTATAATAGTTCGATGGAGTTCGTTTCTCTTTTGTTTCATGTGCGAGGATCAAACCAATTGAACTTGTGTTATAGTGGGTGGTGGGTGGATTTTTAAGAAGGAGAGTGTCGAGTTATTATTTTAGGGGCTTGTGAGATATAAGTAATTGATATTTTCTCCTTTATAATTTGCAACTGCATAAAATTCACATCTTATAAGTTCAAAATTTGCATATAATCTCTTTGGGGTTTAATTTTTATGGTAAGTACTGAGAGAAATTCCTTTCGTTTAAATCGGATCTGGCGTGAACAAATATCGTGGTTCAAGTGTTCCTTGTATTTTCGTTTAAAACAGTTAAACTCACGTCCCACCCACACCCTACCTCTGTGTCTCTCAATTCACAAATAATTCTCTGGCATACAGTATGTAATTTAACCTAATCTTGACTACCCTTGATGATCGACATCCTTTTACGTAAGAAAATTTCAGTTCATAGGAAAAGGGTTTTTGTGTCACTCACAAAGAAAATTGTTCCTCTTAGTTTGCACCCCCTGCAATGAACAAATACATCCAATTTAACTATAGGCAAGGCGACAAAGGATACGATACTGGCATGCACGCATGCAAAATATAGGCGCTTTGAGTATTATATCTACATGGACAAACGTTTCACTATATGTTGACACACACCTTCGTTGAACGTTGTATTTTAGAAAAGAGTGTGACCGAAACCTCCTGAACGCCGCCGGTGTACTATATGGCGACGACGACGTCGACTATGAGAATACAAAGTTTCCACAATATTTTCTTAGTTTCCATCTAGCAGATGAAATATTCATGAGAAAATTGCTTGCCTAGTTGTCCCGGAGCCTCTACAGGACTCTGTGTGCTTCCTAAAGCGAAATCAAGTCGAGGAGGTCAGAGAGGATGGGATTTGGAAGACGTGAGTGGGGTTGGGCTGTTTGTATCATTTGTTGGTGGTACCCTACTGTACCCTGTGGAGTACCCCTGCCGCGCGGCAGGCCATAATACAGAGTAGAAGGCGACACTTCACCGGCTAATACTATATGAAGAAAGGTATAGAAGTGCGGTAAAACCCATGCTATAATGACTTTAATAATTACGGGGACCAATTGAAAGGGTTCCGTACCAAAGCTTAGGCCTATAGAGAGGTATAGCATCCACCCAGGAAGGAGGGGTTTCACACACTATATATGTGCACACGTTTTATGCCTATCAGAAAATTGAGGGTGAAAGGAAGGATGTTAGCATATGTGATTACATATGCATATATATATTTATAAGTGCTACATCCCCGTACCTATGTAATATAATATGACTGGAGTTTACCACTGTGATTTGATGGCAAAACAAAAGGTTTTTAGCTTTTCTCGCGAAAATTGTTGAAGAAAATTATTCAGAGGCGTCGTGGGAGCACACACAACACGTAAGAAAACTGCGAACTTTGCGGTGAAGATATTATTTTAGCATATATCCTCACATGCGGCTGGTTTCAGGTGCTCCTTTGCCATCCAACCCCCTACCCCCGGCAATACCTCTTCTATCCGTGTGGCCACAATTTTAGTAACAATCGCACAAACGTTGTTTTCTCTATGGGTATGGGAAAAGGTTTAACACGCATATGTGTTTACAATGAGGGCGTGATATTGTTTAACCCACTGCCTGATGATTTAATTATAATTTTAATTTTTCGTAGAAGTCTTGATGATTTTTTAAAACCATTTCACTTTGTAATTTTCTATCTCATCTGGAAGGGCAAGAGACGACCACTTTAAGTGTGCTATATTTTCGGAATTTATTTAAGTGTATTTGCAATTTCGCTCTCAAAAGATTGTATTCAAATTGATTATTTTGTAAGACATGTGTTTTTATGCCTTGATGCAGGTGCAACAAAAGTGATCTCACGGCAATTAGCTGTAAAATACTTGTTCTCATCGTTTCGTGAGTAAAAGTGCAATACTTAAGCACACCTGTGCGTCACAAAATGTATTTAATTATACCCATCCAAATGATTTTTCACTCAATTTCACTTCAAATTGGCAATGGATGTTCAGTGTGCTAATTAATCCTTGAATTTTTGTGCCCCTTTGACTTAACTTTGAAAGGAGAGAAAATGCACTTTTGCTCCGCGTATCGAATGTACTAATTTAATACCCATCGGGAGCTTCTTTCTTGGTGATGAGAATATACTTCTTTTTTTATTTTTTCTCCCATTATCCTTTTGATCCCTTCTCATTCATTCGACTAATGGATACTATGATTAGTTAGCTATTCTATTTGTTAGTTATAAAGGGAGAAAAGTGGATAAAAAATCGGCAGAGATTCTATTTCCCATGAAAGTTCAATGTAATTAAAATTTAATGTATGCGTTGAGCGAATCTGAAAAGGTTCTCTATGGCGAAATCGGTTATTTTTGCATGGAAAATGGTCGAATTGTTAATTAGTTCCTGATGAAAACTGAAAAATTATATCTTATTTGATATTTCAGCGGGATTAAAAGATCTTTTTATTCTAGTGAAAGGCTTTATTTTTATTAAAATAGAACGTAATTAGTAGGCCGAATTTGACAGACAGATTACTTCTTTGATAAAAATGAAAAAAAGGGCTATGATTCATGGAATATGGAACTTTATTCTGAAAATGAATTTCTAGTATCTCACTATTTCCATTCATTAGTTTTCACATAAACTAGTTATTCCCAAAAAGAAAACAAAATTAACTGAATAGCCCGAATTATTTAAAATCGAAATTAATTATATCTCCACCACCATGGTCACGTTATATTCCATTTATTTGAGTTTTCTCAGAACGGAAATAAAAGGAAAAGACGAAAATAATCCTTTTAATATGCCAAGTAATTCACCATCCCAAAAACTGACAGTCAGAGGAGAGGGCACATTTTCAAAGTATCCAAAAGGGACAAAAGTAGGGCTCGAAAAACGTGTGTAGGGGGAGGGGGGGTCGTCGTTATTTTATTCAGCTGCCAGAACATTTTATTGCAATCAATCAATTTTCGGACATTTTTCCTTGATTATATTCATAAACGGTTTTCCAGCGAAGCCAAGGCGAATCTTTAAAATCAGGATGCGACAGAAGAAGCAAGGAATTATGGATGCTGTGGTGAATGGTCGGTCGGTGGTGAATCGTTGGTAGAAGACGGTGATGAATCTTTTTAAAAGAGATAGGCAGATTGAATCTTTCTTAGTATTTTAGTATTCAATTTACATCTAAAAAATTTATCATCAAGTCATCCCTTCTACTGGCCATCGCTCTGTACCCGCTATAGATGCCTTTCTTCGTTTCCTAAGACACACTATCATCATCTGTGGTGTGCTCTGGGGCTCTGTTGCTGCTTGTCAAGAGGATTTTCCTTCTCATCATCATCCCCATATACAACCGGGGGGAGATTGTTCATTCTTATGACATCAGTTAAGCCTTTTTGACTTAACTTTTCGCCTATTCGGGAAACCCATACCCCTTCCCTTTCGAGATATGATGATGTAGAGGGGCAAGGCTGATGGCAAGCAGCAGGCATTCTGTCCGTCGTTCTTTTATCCTCATCTCCAGGGCCGAATCAGTCCGAGGGGCAAACGACAAATAATAGCAACAACAACAACAACAACAAACAATGAGGACAGTGATGAGAGGAAGGAAAAAAATTTCTTGATCCTTTCGGACCCTTATTCATTCACTGACAAGGAATCATTCCTGGACTCCTCGTCCCAACAAACATTCTTATACATCCAGACTCATAGGATTCAACCTTGGACCACCCCCTCGCTCATACAAGCTTTATCCCTTTTTTTTGCATCTTGACGTCCTTCCTAATCCTTGCGATATAGTGTTCTTTTTTTCTTTTATGTATATTTTATTTTAAGGTCTACCTCCAATTGCAGATGATGCTGCCTGAACCGAAAAAAAGCAATCTTGATTCAGAAAAAAAATCTAAAAACTGAAAAAAACCCTTCTTTTTATCTTATGTATTTATGTCGTATCCAGCAGCTATCATCACCCGCAGCAATGTTTTTATTTATTTCTTTTTATTTTTCATACAACTAGCTTGCAAATGGAATTTTCCAACTATACAATTCCTGGCGAATTTAGTTAGTAGGGGTGGCATACGATTGTGCTGAAGGCAAATATTTTAAAATATAGCTTGAAAAAGTATTTTCTCTTTATTAAATACTATGAACTCAGTCTTCTATTGATTTCGATTTCCTTTAATTTTTATCATTTTAATTTCGAGTATAAACACTTTTGGGAATGAAAGGTAGGAGGGGGTGTGGTGTGTTCACCACAATCAGATTTTTCTCACAATAATCCCACCACTGATTGTATTAGTCATTTGTCGTCGTTGGTATTTTCTATTGGTTTTTTGACTCAGAAGACGACGATGAAGATCAGGTGAATACCGACAGAAATCTGAAGTACCAATCCCCAACCCTCTGCCTTCACATGACATACCATAACCTGGGGAGGTCTCCCCTTTTTGCCAGGAGTCGAGGAGGTACTTTTGGGTGGAAAATTCTCATTTCGTTCGTTTGGTGAAATGGACGTGACTAAAGCTCGATTCCAGAAGAAAAGAAGGGACAACCGGTGGCATCAAGATAAAATGGGGTTTCTCTGGTGTGTATATACATATATCATCCATTGCCCAGAAGGGATAGTCGTCTCATAAGGCCGACTAAAAAATAAAAATAAATGAAAAAAAAATATATATATTAGGGCGCTTTTTTTTTGTGACTATTTTTTTTTTCAGTCCCACCTCAAAATTTTGTGGCAAATACCTAAACAAAAATTCCCTGGAAATTGGAGCCCTTAATATTAATATTAAGTACTAGACCAAGGCGTATAAAGATTTCCCATATAAAGTACACGTAAACTTTCATTATTTTTCTTCAAAACTCTACAGCTCAGAGGCATTTTATGGTATAATCTTGGTTAATGGTAGGGTTTCTTCAGAATTTAATGCTCTACAAAAGTGTTTCTACAATTTAGCTCAATAATCCATGAAAATTCCACACTACCTCAACTTCAATGTCATATATAGCAAGAAATATCGATGTTAGCGATTTGGTGTACAGAACTTTTTTGTAGGAAACTGAATTTGCTAGAAGTTTGTCATATTCACTTTTTCTGTACCTCTTGTTGTTTACGAGATAGGGGTAAAAAGCGAGAATTTCATGGAAGAATTGGGGTTAGTGACCCGTACTACCTCGCTGGTGGGAATTAGGGTTACGCCGCAATGGTAGCATTTATAGAGCATTCAATTCTGAAGAAATCTTACCATTGACCAAGATTATACCATAAAATGCCTCTGAGCTGTAGAGTTTTGAAGAAAAATAATGAAAGTTTACGTGTACTTTATATGGGAAATCTTTATACGCCTTGGTCTAGTACTTAATATTAATATTAAGGGCTCCAATTTTCAGGGAATTTTTGTTTAGGTATTTGCCACAAAATTTCGAGGTGGGACTGAAAAAAAAAAAAAATAGTCGCGAAAAAAAAGCACCCTAATATATATGTATATACACATGCAGAAAATCGGGTAACAAGAAGTCAAAATGAAATTGGTAGATAGTACCGCGTGTACGATTCATCCCTCCAACTCTTCCAAAAACCCACCCTTAACACTTTTCGTGCATCTATCTCTCTATAAATGGTCGAGGAATGGGCAGAAAATTAAATTATTGCAAAAGGTGAAATTATGCTGTTTATGCTCATTGTGTGCTTCCTGGGTTTTTCCTGATTTTTGTTATTCACCATCATTGGCCCCTTTGTCGCCGTCGTCCTTTCTCCACTACACCATCGCATTTCTGTAGTGTTTCCTCAAAAAACAAGCTCACACGACCGGCTCGAAAACGGAGAACCACCACACCAGCGCATTCCTCGAGTAGCCTTCAAGCAGCGTCGGGGTAATTTTCCAGTAGCAGCACCAGTGATGGTGGTGGTAAAGTGGTGTTGTTTTTTGATGGCTGAAAATGTTAGAAAAGTGCATAACTTTTGGTAGTGAGCCACACAACGCAACAACAAAATCTACCACGTAAAGGCAGGTGTATTTCTATTTTAAAATGTCTTTTTGTTTTCGGGTTTTCTATGTTTTTATTTTTTATAGAGGTGGCAGAGGTACTGTTTGTGATCCCTTAAGGCCACCTACATGGGACACCGATTGCTCGGTTGAACAATAATACACGAAAAAAAGGAAGTGACGGCAAAAAAATGGTAAAGGTATCATAAAAATAAATTATAGGCGCAAGCACAGGGAGGGAATGGGTCTACGTGGCTATTACCTCCTAGTTTACGTTGTGGGGCAGGGGGGTCCTTGACTCTATGGAGCATGGAACATTGTACATTTCCTCCCTTTTCCCTTCCGTTCAACCGCCTGCTTAGATATGTACTACATAGTATATATATATATAGTATATATTTTAGGGTTGGTACGTTACACCGAAGGGCTGCAGGGTGCCGTATTGTAGACTACTGGCAGGCAGGAAATTTTCTTTACCCGTGAAAAATCGAGGTTTTTGGCTGTAGTATTTTACAGGGTGGGTGAGTTTTAGTGGGCAATATCACTTCTCTTACAGTTTTCAAGTACAATCCGCGCCACCCTCTACATACACGACGATAAAATGCTCAGAGTTGGGTGCGGGGGGGCAAAGAGAGAGGAAGTGCACAGAAAATTTTGCACAGCAGGAACATTGTCGTCGTTAAACAGGAAGAATGAATTTGTTCGTTTTTGTTTTTTTGTTTTGTTTTTTTTGGTTTCTTTATTTTTCGTCATCGTCTTCCATTCGTTCATTTGAGTAAAATACGCTAGACCCTTAAGTAAATCCACCACAGGTATCTTGATGGTCTATCAGCCTCTTTTCAATGTACGCACATTCTCATATAACATGTAGTATAAACCTATACAGTCCACCTAAATGTTAAATTTATTCCTAATTCTCTTATCCCTAGAACAAGAAATCCTTGGATGGCCTAAAACAACCCCACTTCTACCACCTTTACAATAAGCTTTTCGTCTTGGGGATGACGACGACGAGGACGACATTCGCGGCGACGGTGGAGTTTTCATCGTGCCCTTTGAAGGTTCTGTAACTGTCTCTGAATGTATAGAGACCGAAGTCACTGGCATAAGTACATAAAGTAATTCGAAACTTCTTCTTTATTTAAGTACCCTCTGATATATTTACTTACACATTCTGAATGAGAAATTTTCATTTAAGATTTTCGTTATTTTTAGTCTTAACGCAATATCAAGATATTTCCTAAGAAGAAAAAGAAATTAAATTAAAATATAAATGAGCAAAAAAAAACCCGAAAGGTAACCATTCGTGTGGGAGGTTAAAAACCAGGTAAATGTCACACGATTGGTATCCACTAATTTTTTAATGCCCTCCTCCTCTCACCAGAACAGAGAAAAACCTCCTTGTCTCCTTGTTTCCAGAACCAAGAAAGCGAAAGAAAGAAAGAAAAGAGTCTCATGCTCCAACGAGCCAATTACAGCGGCAGGAGAGTGTCACAATAAATTTAACTATTTGATGAGACCAAGCGAGTGCCAGTGGCAGTGGTAGCGGTAGCGGCAACGCGGCTACAACTCCCGGATTTTCAAGGGACATTAGGGAATCCGGGGTTTAGCATAATCCCATCAGTAGCAGGCATTAACAATGGGCCTCTTCCCTGGGTATATGTATTTGCGGCATTTTCCAATAGATATAGTCTTCTTTTTATCTACATCCCACCTGCTAACCGAAGGGAGGGAAGTAGGAAGCGAATTATGTCTTTTTTTAGCGCATAATTTCTGGTCATTAATGGAATATAACCATACGCCTACCGAACATGCGGTTTAATCTTTTCAGGGAATTTATTTTTCTTTCCTTGTTTATAATTACGACACTGTTTCGTGGGCTATAAATGCCGCAGAAATGAGGAGGATTAAGGCTTAAATATGCAATGAAATAATCAAAGTTTATTAGAAGACCTAATTTCCTTTAGGGTTTCTTTAAATTGAAATATATATATAAAAGAAACCTACAGTACAGAACGTTGTAGGTATTTATTTAAAGTTAGCCGCAAGAAATAGTAAGATGGCTCTGTTAGAGACGATTAGGGCACTTGGTGGATTCCACATTTCCTGTTTAATTAAACAAAAAAAAAAAACTACAAGTGGGTACTTGAAATCTACGCCTCTAGTTGGTATCCGATTTGTTTGTATATTTAATTTCTTTCATCGTCAGCTCTGTAAAAGGGTATAAGTTACAGGAAAGCTAAAAACAACACAAAAACGCTACTACATACTGTCCCGGCCTCGAAAGTAGCCACAGAAATGAAAACAACATTGTTTCTTTTCGGTGTTTTGGACATATGTATATAAACATATAGGTAGATATCTTTTGCACGGTATGCATTTATGCTCGCCTACTACGAAGAGGAGGTCTAGAAGAATGTCGTAAAATTGGACATGGTTTTCGATGGAAAGCTATTAGAGTGATTAACGAGGATCTCCTACAGACAACAGAAAATTCCTGTATAGGTTCTGCTCTTTCTTCTTGTTGGTGAGCAGGAGAAATAGATAAGATGATATAACCTTTATTGAATTACTTTTCTTAATATGTATATATTTGGGCATTTTTAAAAATTGTCTGTATATAATAATCAAATATTTTATTTTATTTTTTGCCCACATTTACATCCAAATGATAGCAGCATTAAAGTCTGCTGTGTGCTCTGTGTTGGAAAAAATATAAAAAATAAAAATTGAATTAAAACATAGAGCAATTTATGCTGCCGTTTTGTAACCAAAGGCAAAAAGATATAATAATACCAGGGTTCGGTGTTTCAGTTAACAAAAAAAAAAAGGGAGCCTTTATTTTTATGTACACCGCGTTTACCATTCATGTTCGCGGGGAATAGGGTTTACTATCGCGGTGCCAGCTTACCTAGTAATCTCGTCTCCTCTCGGGTGAATGTTTTTAATCATCCCGACAAGATCATAACCACTGTGCTCCTCTGGGATAATTGAAACGTGCCCATTTAATTAAGCACTTAAAATTTCCGTGTCAACATTAAACTTGGAGGAAGAGAATTTAATGCGATTGTGCTAATTTCTGGGTAATCGCTCCTTCCAGGTATATATGGTGATGGGATTTGTGGGATGAGCTTTTTGCTCTATAATATTATATAGGCTGGAGCAATTCTTTTCAGCCTACTTCCCCCTCCGCATCAGCCACGAGTTTTGTCTGTTTGTACTTTTCACCCATGCTAACTTCACAAATTATAGTATAGTATTCTAGCTGTGCTAAATCTGATGGTAATATCTATGTATGTTATATGTATCTTTTGCCTTCGAACGGCGGACGAGGAGTGACGTTCACTTAATGCAGCGTAATTCGGTGACATTTATAGTTTCCTACACTTGTCCTTCCTGTGTCTGGTTAATTATATCGTCTGTTCGTAGGCCCTTAATTGATGCAAACTACATACCGTGTACTTGCAATTATGTCTGTCCCCGCGCAGCACCTCTTTTTTATTTTATTTTATTATTCGTCCCCTTTTCGAGCTGATGGGGCACCGCATTCGTTTCGCTGTCGCTGTCGTCCTCATCGTAATCATCTGGTGCTGCAAATCCCTAAGAGTTGTAAAATATCTTTTTAGCCTTGGGCTTGGTATTCGGTTGAAACGCGCCGTTCGGCAACGACGCGCTTCCTTACCCTGTACTTAGGGTCGTGAAGTGCGGCGCTATGTTGCGCCGCGTCGTTCAATTTTCAATTCTCAATTTTTTTTTTTTTTTTTTTTTTTTTATAGCGACAGTGTACCATTTAAGACCTCATGTAATGCTCTAACATTCTCCTTATGTGCTTGAATGTGTCATTTATCTAGAACTCACCAGCTGCAGAACTTATCAATTAAATATCAAAGTTTAGAAATTACAAAATTCTATTATTTGCAATTGAAGGGTATATACTCGTAAACATTGCCCCAGAATGCATTTATGTTGCGATAAAACTGTTACTAGTGGCAGATGGAAATTTTTTTATAACATTATTATCATTTTTAGTATAATTTAATGTCTTTAAGAGCTTACATCTTCATTATCTCAATCATCACACCATTGTCCCATTAGTGAGTATACACAACATTTTCTTGGGGTAGAAAAACAAAAATTCATAGGGTTTGAGGTGGGTTTTGGAGGTTTTAGGAATTTAGGGGAGCAAAAATAATAATAATAATAAAACAGAAAAGAGAAGATTTTGAAAAAAAAACTTGCCAGAGTGAATCAAAGGCGAGAAGCATTTACAGAAATGAACTACATATGTATGTAAAACTAGTTTCCATTCCCGTGGCCGGGCCGTGCCGTGCCGTGTCGTGCCGTGCCGTGCCGTGCCGTGCCGTGCCGTGCCGTCGACGTCGATGTCGTCCTCGTTCTCTGGGATTTGTTTCTGGCCGTTCCTGGGTCGTAAACATTCACTTAAAGGAGGGCGAACACGTTTTTAATAGGTACAAAAAAGGGAGGGTCCCATTGAATCTCGCCTTCTCTCATCGTAGTAGTCTCAAAAAAGGCACCATCTGTGGATGCTGTGTGCTCCACTCGTGATGCTTATACTGGAAAATGCTTATGCTGCTGGTTGGTACTTGTGCTTATGGTACTTATCTTCATACCCGGCTCTATATATGTAATGTACGATAGGAAGAAAAAGAATATCAGAGCATATATAGCCTTAATTGCATGTAGTCCCAAGAAACTAATAAAAAAATATATGTATATATATATATATATATATATATATATACATATATATATAGAAATAATTTTTTTGCATGCTCATATAATTTTGGGGGATATATCTTCATGGGCTGATTCATATTTTTGTTTTATTATACTTTGTCTATCCAGATTACCAGGAAGTTACTCAGTTGTTCGGTCAATGAGCTCCTTATACAAATGAAAACTGAGATTTCCAAGAAGTAGGAAAATAGTATAAAACAAAACAAAAATATATATATATATGAAAATAGAAGCTAAACAACTTGCATACGACACACATTTTCTTCAAGTGCTTTCCGGTGTTTTACACGAAGAAAGCATGGGGTAGTAAAATACGCTGGGGTGGCTAAGGACTGACTTTTGTTTATACATCACACAACCGGATTATGGTATATACATACGTTTTATTTTTAGGAAGTCCAAAGAATGTCGCCTTTTAAATTTATTATAATAAACAGCAGACGACAAATTACAAAAAACAGATGCTATAATGGGTCCCATCGAAAATGGTTCCCGATAGTTGTTTTTCTTTTTTGTAAGTACCCCAGCATACCAGTCATGGAGTGCATTTGGATCAAAACCATATAGAGCACTTGGAGTGAATAGTAGAAAAAGGATGTCAAATGGTAATAGTAACCTGGGAACTACAAAAAATTCTCAAAAATATTAAGAGCACTGTAAAGGACATCACCCATCCTACAATTTTTGATCCCTTATGGCCAATGCCAGACCGTACAGTTTGGTTCGCTTAAGCTCTACTACCACGTACCAATTTTTTTCTTTTTTGTTGCTTTTAGGACTCCTTCCCTCCCCACTTTGTGAGCCGTAAGACCCATATGCAGCTTATTTCATAGCATCTCAGAGGCGATGTCGACGCCGGCAACGACGACTACGAGGATGGGAGATTGTCCTGTTCAGCATATTTCCTTTTGCTCCCCGACTGTGGAGGGATGGAATGTAAATTTGGAAAAGAATAAAAAAAAAAAAAACTAAATATGTATAAAATAGAAAATATACATCACCACATTGTCGTATGTCCTGTTCCTGGATAGTGGCAGTGTCGTGTAGACCCCCCTGTAGAACTTTCGTGCTCCCCGACTCCAAATTTAATTCCCTACTATTCACAGAGGACTACACACGTCGTCCTGCATTTTACTCATTTAATTTCGACTCGGGGGGGGAAGCTATGTTGGATTTTCCTCCTTTATACCCAACCTTTTGGGGAGGGTAACAGAGGGCGCTTTAAGTATTGGGGCATATTCAGGGTTTTTTGGTTGGTGCCATTGTATAGAACTATGTAAACGAGGTAGTCCAGGTGAGTGCGCTCCCTCTTATAGAAAAAAAAAAAAACAGTTAAGTGTAGTAATAGTTAAGAGAATCTTTGCCACACACAAATGCAAAGCTAAAATTTTCAATAACTGACATTCTTCTTCATGTGAGGGGACGAATGATGGTACAGGAATATGGGAAAAATACGTTTTCGTCGTCGTAGTCGTCGTCATCGACAGACGTCCGGAAGGAAGGAAGGAAGCGATAGTGATTTCATCGTCTAATAGTGGCGCTATTCCTGCTGGGGAAGATATACTTATATATGTATATAGTAATTTTCGCAGTAAGACAATAGGAAGATTTTCACAAAATAAAAAAGTATATTTATCCCTGGAAACAATCTACCCAAAAGTGGCCCCTATCTTTGTTTTCGCCTTCTTGGTGTCCTGGGTAGAAATATTGATTCTTTTGGGTGGTATCACCACCGCCTCCTCCTCCTGATCTATTTAGGACTTTAGGTGATTCTCGACACAACACACGTTGTTACAGGAAATTCGAAATTCCATCTACTGACAGCCGTTGACACATTAAAAGTTTTTCAGGATGGACCTCCGACTATCCAATTTTAGAGTAGGTCCTCATGTCTATTTTCAAATTATTCCCTCAAGCTGCTCAGCTCATCCTACATTTTTTTTTTTTTTTTGGGTAGCTTCTGTCTAATGCTCTCCTGAAAAGTGTGCTTGCTTCATCTGGTGGATGTTCCCATGTTTGGATTTAGGCAAAATCTATGTTACCATCACACGTTTTGGGAGTTTTCTTTTAGCCGCCTGTGGTAGTTGCAAAATCATCGAGTATTTGGGATGAATTCTGAGGGTTCCCTCTGCAGGTTTGACCTGATTTATCCCCACTCTTCCCTTCTTCCAAAAATAAAAAAAAGTAGAATGAAGAAGAAAAAAAATATCGCCCAGTAGATTTAGGTCATTCCATCGAAATGCAATTCCGGGAAAAGTTTTTTGCTCAATTTCCGGGAACTTCAAGATGACGCATCTTGTTCTATGGCCTGGAAGTGTGATGGAATCGGGAGAGAAGGATATATTTTTTTTTATATATGTATATATACTTCTAGAGCTTTTAAGAGTAGGAGATTTGTAAGATATACCTGAATAAATATAAATTTTTTATAAGGTTTTTTTTTCGGGACTTACGAAATTATCTTTAGAGAGAAAAACGGATTACGCTCTGGATTAGGACATTCAATAAATAATTTTGAATCCACTCTGACTTCTAGAGCTTATACAGATTTTGTGTTTTATCAACTTGATGGTGGTTGATTTCATTTGAATTTAAGGATATACAACACATATATATCGAGAAATTCTTTTTCTATGGTAAAAGAAATCCCTTTTTATTTTGGTATCCCAAAAAGCATCATAAACCAAACGTTTAGCCCTCTTTTCGAATTGTCATATAGATAGAAACGATTTAATAAGTTCTTTTCTGGTAGAGAGTCCCAGGTGTGTGCCATCTGGCATCTTTTGTCGTCATCTACATCCACCCAATGCGTTACTGTGTAGAAAGGAAAATAAGAAGCAGAAGAAGAGCTATCCTTTCTGGGAAGTTTGGATAAAATGTATTTTTAATAACTGCCGAGAATAAAATTCATACATACAGTTTAAGAATTCGAGGTGGAGTATCGTTCGTCCTTAATGCAACAAAAATTCAAAATCAAGCTCATTTTTTTCTCTTTCACGATATGTGGAATTCATGTATGTATGTCTATATGTGTGGATGGTGTGACACTGCTATAAGTTATGATTCTTCTATATAAAAATCCCCCTAATCTAACCACCCGCACTTCTGTATAAAAAATCTCTCGATTCGGATGGGTAGAGGGTACCACCTGCTCTGCTACTTTTCCGAGGGTGCAGAAATGAAGGTTCTGCTCCAGAACACGCTCCTTCTGGAATTCCGTCTTCTTCTTCTTCTTACTGGTCTGAAAATGCCGCGCCGACGATGCTCCAGCGCCAGAGTGATGCTAATGGCAGTGATGGGCGACTCTCGAGAACTCGAGAAGATCCCATAATTAATGATCGAAGGAATGTTATAAGTTCGCCATGAGTGAGCACGAATATCGAAACCTTGCCCCCGCCCCGGCCCCCTCCTCTTTCTCGCATTGGGGCAATAATAATAGATCGTTCGTTCACCCACGTAATTTTCACAACTCTATCGAACCGAGCAAATTGGGGCGTACATACAATATATGATAAAAAATAAAAAATAAAAGGAAAATATGTGTGATACACCTTCTCTTCTTCATCTCTAATTTTTTGAAGGTGGGTTATTTTAATTTATTTTTCGCGTCCAGGTGCCCTTCATCATCATCTCGCGACGACACAACGACGACGACGACGACGTCAACAATGACGACGGCGGCGACCACCTTAGAATCATTACCTCCGGCACGGACGGTACCCATCAGCCGTTTGGGCCATCTTTTTATTATTGTTATTATTTTGCCACCTTGATTTCCTTCCACATCAATCTTATTGGCTCTCAGGTGTCATTTTTATGATTGAAGCATTAATCTTTTTTTCTTCGAGGCCCGTATACGAAGGTAACACACAGGTACAAAATGTTTTTAAGCAGAGTTTTTCGCTACGTTTTTTTTGTGTTTCCTTCATCTTTTGAACTCTTTGTATGATTTTTTTGTTTTTTTCAACATCACTTCACGCAGCATCTCTTTGGAGCTTTTGCCAATATATATATATATCTATAGTTATATATATATATATATATATATATATTTAAAATTTTTTTTTTCTACTTTCCAGATCTTTACCCTCATCTGACTATGACCAATCAGCGACGGAGAGACGTCACACGACCATGTTGATGATGATGACAACGGACAACGGACCAGTGACCAGATCATTGCGGAAAAGTTTAAAAACTACAAATTAGATAAGTACCTGCTTATTTTATTTTTTATTATATTATATATTTGTGTAATTTTTGTAATTTTCGGCACCTTAAAAATTATATGCTTTCACATTTAAGTTAGTAATTATAAATGGGGAAAAAGCTTTTTAATATGTTTCAATTTTGAACCTCATTATTCAAGGAAGAAATTGAGTACCAGTCTAGTGTTAAAATTTTGGATAATATATTTTTTATTTGTATTTTTTATGTTTTTGAATTTAGTTTTTTACCCTTTTTTTCTACTTTTCAGATCTTTACCCTCATCTTATTATGACCGACCAGCAACGATGATGACAATGGACCCAACCTTGATCATTGCGAAAATGTTTAGAAACCTTACGAAGTAGGTAAGTACCCGCTTTTATTATATTGTATATGAAAATTCGATGTAGGATTTTAGGAGATTGCTGATATTTATTGTATAATACAAATAGCTTATTTTCAATTTGCATTAAAAATTCTGGATAATATTTTTTGGTAGATGGTTCAATAAAATTTCTTTAATCCTATGTAAGTAAGGCCGGATCGCCAAAGTACGTCCACCTTTCAAAAGGTAATAATTCCAGTAAAAAGCTTATCAGTTCAAGTTTTTTTTTCATAAAATTTAAATAAAAAGACGATCACTCCTTCGTTAAGTTCCACTTTTAATACCAAAAGTCAATTTCCATTTGGGATAAGCCACTTCGCGCTATCGGCCATAAATTGCTGCTTGATTTTTTCCTTTTTCTTTTCGTTTTGTGGTTTTTGCCCTAGAGTTTCTATGGGGCCCATTAGCCATTGAATGAGAAAGAGACACAGTCACTGGCTATGACTCTTCGACAAAATGATGATTGTTTTGGGTGTTCAAATAGCTTTCGTTTTGTTTTTTCTCATGTTTTTTATTTTATTTTTTCTTCTTTTGGAAGAGGGTGGGGGCTTACTTTATATTAATTTCATTTCCACAACGAGCCTTCATAGAGATATTTTGTAGCGATACCTCTGGTGCCAGGTAAAAGAAGCAATTGGAAGGTCTCCTCCGACCGAACTAGAGCTGCTGTAAAGAGATAGAAGAGGAACAAACTCCAGAACCAGCAGCATCAACAGCAGCACCAAACGAGCAACAACGACGACAACAACGCCGACGAGCCCAACAGGTAACAAATAATCAAATCGAAAACCATCCATTAGGCCCCGGCCTTAAATTGACGGAGAGATTGCAGTCCACTTAGGTTTATCGCGATTAGAGTAGGAGGGCTCCTCTCAAGCTGCTCAATTCACTTTAATTCTTGGACGACTTTAGATGGTGCGGCTCAAATCGCATCGCATCCGTATAGGATCGCATTCTGTTGTGTCGCGTCGCATCGCACACATGTACGTATTTTTCTACATACCTGAGAAAGCCACACGAATTTGACCTCGTCCTCGTCTCCAGGTAAACACAAAAATGGCTCTGGTCTCCGATATAAGCGCGGTGTATATCTCACCGGCATATCTTAATTAGCTTGGATGAAAATTTAGAGGCATTGAACGTGCCTTCAGATTGCATTCATATTAAAATTTATCTTTTTTGTTATATGTATTCCTCTCTTTCGGTGACCGGACCGCGTGACGACGATGTCTTTTTGGGCTTTATTGAAAACCCGCCAAAATGTCTTGGTATAATTTTTTGTGATCCGTAAACAAAACACCTAATGAATTTGCATTTTTTGCTTTTTTAAGTCCCATCAAATCATATTTTTGCCCCATTTGACTGGGCTTTTACGTTAGCGAGCTGTTTCTATTGCTTTAACGTATTTTATTCTCTTAATTCTTCGTTATCAGAAATACAAAGAAAAAAAAACATATACAGAAATAAAAGCCATAACATTTTTTAAGTTTTTCAATTAACTCAAATTTTTTTTTATTAATATTTTGGAATTTCGATTGATTGTCGATCTAAACTGAGAAATCCTTAAGAGCAGGCCCTTGGTTTTGTCTTATCTGCTCTTTAGGGTCTTCCATTAGTGCGATCAATTAATTAATTAATTTTTCTTTTCTCTGTTTGCCTCGTTAAATTTTTTGTTTTACATTTTTGACTGATTTTCGGACACAGCTACATTTATTTCCAATGATTTTATCAACTCATTTGCATGATGACCTAAAAGTTATGGAGAAATCTTTTAATTCGACAATTTTAAAGCTATACAGCAACTTTACAGAGTTTGGATAGACAAAACAAAATTTATATCTATTTTTAATCGATATTTACAATAATTTTATATATCATAATTCAATTTGGAAAATCTTGTTGAGGGTATAAAGTTTGTTGCTTTTTCGTAAAACCCCAAAAAGCTTTGTCTCTCATCGTTGTCTCGTGAGTTTGAATGAAGAATCTTTAATTAAGGTTTACCCCGTAAATTGTTATTGAAACAAATTAAGATAGGATAAATTCTTTGTTGCAGATTTTATATCATTTTATTTTTTTTTGAAATCCTGCAAACTTAATGGACAAATAAAAATTGGTCCAGAGATCGTTGCAATATCGTCCAGCAATGAGTATCAATATTTATTCCACACGCAATTTTGTAGACAGATAGGGTCTCTGCGAAAATTTATTCGAAATCACGTTCCCTGCCTTCCCCCTACTCTTTACACGACCTCTTCACTGGGGGAAAAAAAAAATCGGTATGAGTTTTATTTTAAGGGATTGTCCTATTTGCTTAACAATTATACTAATGACTGGTATTTTATGAGGATATATATTTATATATACCATATATTTTAGAGCCCCTGACATGGGGAATTGTCAGATATATGTATATGCGGTGTAGATAGTAGCGAAATTGTTAAGATAATTTTGTAAATTGTTAAATTACACCTTAATGCAATTTCCTGATCGATTACCAACTGACTCCTGAATGTGCTGTGGTCCAGTATTATCGGGGCAACATCATCGTCATCATCATCATCGTAGTGCGGGCCCCATCACAGTCCGGGACATTTAGTGTAATTGGAGGATGCATCGAATTCGGTGGGTGTTGAAGGGTTGTAAGGGATGATTGGACACTATCCTTGCATATGTGTGAAATATTTTGGTCATTGACTCTCAAAATTGCAGCCTGTTAATTTCAGATCCAATATTTAATTTTCACTTTGTCCACTATTCCAGGAGCATATGTGTGTAGCGTCCAATAACTGTTGGGGGTGGTTCGTATATGCGTCCTGAACCTGATCTATATCTACACATTCAGCTATCTGTCCAGCCATTTAGTTTAGTCCAATGCAAGGACAGTGGACGGTCGCATCTAAATTCGATCTGCTGTATAACTAATCAGAGGAACAGCAGCAGCAGTCGAGCGCCAAGTTATTAATCAGTTTGACTGCCACCCGTCATTTTGATGACCTCTGGCATTCGAATATTTCACCCACTTTAAGTGAGGCCCTCCTCAAACTATTCAGTACGTTAGTACGGAGGTCTTTCGGGAGCCCCGGGTCATATGGGTGACGAAAAGTTTTTTTTTTTTTTTTAGGGGTCTATATGCAAAGATTCAATTAAGTCCCTCACTCTCGCTGTCCAGGAAGGAAGGTTGTGAATCTTTTTATCTTGTTCGTCGCCGGCGACATCGTCAACCATCGTTCTGGCAATTAAACCAATTTTTTGGTCAATGCACCTAACTATAGACGGCCGTCGTCGTCGTTGCGGCCCCCGCTCATATACTTTACGATATGGTTCACATATATGCTACATATATCAACCTCCAGCGGAGCCCCCTATTAGCCCCGACGGGGTTTAGAGGAGGTCCATCAATCGTTCAATTTTCTACTTTCACACGGAATTTGATTAATTAAAAGGAGCTCCTCGATGATGCTGCTATGGGGCTCTTCTGAGTTGTGGGTGCTTTTATTCTTCACCTTTATCACCGCTGACGCGACGTCTACGTTGTCATTTTCATTTTCGTTTTCATTATCGTCCCCATAAGACAGTGGCGATTAAGGCAGATGCAAGCAGCATTTCATCGGCCGAACTGAAGACGAAGAAAAGATACTTAAAATTAGCATTACCGAACGCTGATAGATCCTTATGACACTCTTCTTGTTATACACATAGTATATGGAATGTCAACGAAAGTTTTAGCAAGACAAGAACAAAAGTAACACAATTGGACAACAGATGGCACTATACGGAAAAAAGTCCCTTTCTTTTTGATCATGATAGTATACACATACGTGGATATATATGGTATAAAATTTTAAACTTGAGACACATTTGATTTATTTCTTAAAACAGAAAATGTCATCGACACAAATCAGGAAAAAAGAAGAAAATTATTTTCTTAACAACAAGAAAAAGTAATAATAATAAGAATAGGAAGAAAGCCGAAAAAAGGGGAAGAGACTCATAAAATTTATATATAAAGGAAAGATGCTCTTGTGTAATTTGAGAACTTCCACACAAAATTGTCTTGAATCGCATCTTACTCAAAAAACACAAAAAGGTAAGGTCTCCTCAGGTCTGTAGTTTAAAAAGCAAAAAATATATTGCTTGACACGCTTAATATTTTTCCGTGTTACATTTATCTTTTGATAGCACGTCACATTTCAATATATTTTTCTTCTTTTTTTTGTACAGCATCGCCCTTTTCCTCTTATTAAGCTTGAATGCTTCTTTCGAGTTTTTGTCATTTTTAATTTGAAAGAATTTTCGGTTAATTAAGATTGTGAAAAATTGCCTCAGCGGAGGAACGATTTTGTGGCCTCGTGTTAATAAGAAGATAAACGGAGCCTGTTCTTTAATTATGTTTTATTTTTTATATTTACGGGAGAGGAAGGGTTTTAGGGTGTTTACATCTTTTATGTGTCATTTAGGAATTTTTTGGATAGTGTAAGTTGCGATCTTGACTGGTAAGAAAACATGATCATATATCATATTTGTACCATTTATTAATCTATTCTAGTAGTATAATATTTAAAATTTGGGCATTTTGCGATTTTTTAAATTTATAAATTTGAAATTTTGAGCCATTTCATTCAATTGGCGATCAAATAGAAATAAATGTTTGGTCCGAAAATCATTCAAAACTTATTATTTTCAAATAGAATTTACTGAAGTACTTATTATTATATTATTAAATCAATCGATCATTTTTCAAATCAATTAAATCCGCGAACATGAAATGATTGAATTATATGTGTTAGTTGTTAAAATTAAAAAAAAAAAAAACAATACTTTAATGTATTCTACATAAATTCTACGCTTAATTAATTTATTAAACTTTAGCTTATATTAAGTGCTTCAGTTGTTAGATTCGAAAATTTCAAAAAGTGGAATGAATCAATTTGGCAAATAATAATTTTTATGATTTTGCTATAAACTCACCTTAATAATAGAAATAGCCGTGGATAATTTTCGGTGAGAATATTTTTTGGTTCACAATTTTAAACACAAGGAAAACACTTATACACTGGTTATTTTCTTTTTATTTTTTTTTAAATTTATTTTATTTATATATATTTTTTTTATTTAACCTTATTTCCACTTAATTATCCACTTTTTGTTTCACTTTAATGATCACTGCATTTTTTGATGTTGTTCTGAAAAAAAAAACATTGATTCTGCATAAGTAAGAGAATGTTTGTTTGTATTATTTAGGAGTTTTGATTATTTCTTGCATTAAAAAATTGTTTAAAAGTCTATTCTGTGATTCCTTTTTAGCGAATTTCAAAATTTAGACCTTATGTCTCAAAAGATTCGCTCGGAACGTTCGCTGATTTTATATTTTCTTTAAAGATGAGCATAATTTGTTAGGTTGAGCAAAATTTTAAAAATTAGAAATTTGTTTTGGACCCAAGGGAGCATTTCCCAAGATAAGGGTTCTATTTTTTCATATAAAATTCGCTTATTATTAGCTAAAAATTGATTATTTGCTGTATTTAATTCTGATTTCAATTGAATTTACGATATGATATTACAATGAAACGGCTTTTTAGATATATAGTCTGTAAAAAATTTGTTTGACAAAATGCCATTTACAATAACAATTTAAAATTGCATTTCTGCTATAAATTCATTAATTTTGTTCAAGCTGCTGTCGAGATTTTGCTTCGTTTGAATCGACTAATAGGGTAATATTTATAAAAACTAAAACAAGGGGAAAATCGTATCCACTTACCTTTTGTTTAAAATTCAAAACGCAACCGGCAAAGATGAATCGCTCGGTTTCAATTGCGTTTCAATATCTTTTCGTGTTCTGACGACAATAATGCTTAAATGCTACTGCCAAATTCAGTTACGAAGATTCAGTCTGTCTGTGATTGATCCGGAGAATAGTTGCGATTTATTAGAGAAAAACATTTTTGCAGAAATTGTTGACAATATTTCGGGCTGTACTGCATTTAATTGGCTGGCTACCAAGCAGAGAGTAACCACCTTTTACATACTGCCGTACAAATAACTCAATTAAGATCCCCCTGATAAATTGCCTCTTACGATATTCGATAAATTCCAGGTATATAAGGTGGCCCCGGAAAGGGCAATTTGCGATTTATTAGCAAAGTAACGAACTTTGGACCCTTGTCCTTAGCACCCCCTGGTGAGGGTGGAGTACGGTTTTGCGGTGCGGTTATTGGGGCTAGAGCGGCAAAATTACGGGTGCAATGCAAAGTAAGAAGTGAAATTTAATTTCCAAAGAGTAATTAATTTATTATTTCCGCTCTAGTGCAAATTTTCTAGAAAGTTGAATATTTTCGAAATTAAATCGTTGGACGATTTGTAGACACAAGCGTCATTCAGCACTACCACCACCACCAACGTCGCGCAGTGAGCCCAAATAAGGGACGAAAGTTAAATCGGAGAAAATTTTTAATTTATATTATTTCAAACTAAAGAAGTTTGACCTAATTCTCACCGCACACAGTCACTTTTATTTATTTTATTTCATTCCTTATATTATTTTTTTGCTTTTTTCTAGGAATCAAACAGAAATTTGTTCGAGCCAAAACTTTGGACAAATCGTCCTTACTTATCTATATGTATATATATTTTTTAAACTATTTTATTTAACTTTAAGAAAACTATGATTGATTTTGTCCGAAACGAGGACAGATCCACCAAAAAATTCCCCTGTAGCGTTAAGTGTCGTTTCTAACACTTAAAAAGTCACAACCCTACTTTGATTAAGGGGCTAAGATCAGAATTTTATTGTTATTACTAATTTATATATTTATTTATACGTATATATTATAAATATTTAAAAATCGCGCCGAACCGTATCAATAGTACCGCGTCCGATTTTTCATCCTTCATTAAATCCTTTTTATATTTCGGCTCACAATAACCAAAATTAAAAATGTAATTATAGTCCGAATTTTTTCTTTTAAAAAAGATATATCGAAAAGACGACGTAAATGTTATTAAATAAATAAGTTTTATTCAATATTTTCAATCTATCGGGTGAAAGTACGACGAGACCACACTTATCGCCGTTTTTTCATCTGGATGAAGATACCGACGCAACTGAACGAATTCAAGTCCCGTCCTCGACTGGAAGATATTCCCTGTTTGCGCTAGCTGGATACTATGGTACCGCTTAAGCGAACTCGAACTCGTACTAGATCTCGGCCTCAATCTCGATCTCGAACTCGAACACTATCGATGAAATCGCTCACATTTCGCGGTGCGTCGTCGTCGTTGTCGTCGGTGCCGCCAGAGAGCCCCGGATCGTACTAACGCACTCGGTCGCGCGATGTCTCATCGAAACTGGGAAACTGCAAGACCAAAGGGAACCCTCTTCCCAGACTGATGGATGATTTTTCTGCATTCCATGTCTCGAAGCTCGGGTTCGGGATCTCCAAAGCTGCCGACTATGCGCCAAAGCCGATAACAGTTGCCAGGCGGAAGGTGCATGCATTCAGTCGATTTCAGTCGCTTCATTTAGTTAGACGCAAAATTTTAACTAGTTCTTCTTCTGGAGTTTTCAGATTCCAAAAAGTTTATGGTATATTTTAAACGTAGAATAGAACTTGAAATACTTGTTGAAAATAATAAATTTATTATACATTGGACCGATTCAAACTTTCAGCGTAAAATGTTAAATTGTGAAGTAAAAATTGTTCGAAAATATATTTTCCCTTTAAAAATTCGATGTGCGGGCACATAAGCTAAAGATGTTTAGGGATTCTTGTCCATCAGCATACTTTCGAGGAACAGCAATATAATACGTGGGGAAAATATTAGGCTTATCCTTCAAAACGTCCATCCATTTACAAAATACAATCTCACAGCCTCTGATTTTGAATTTTCGCTATAGAATATAGAAATTCAAATTGGCAGGAGTTTTCCACTCAACTGTAATTATTACTTCAACATTTTCTCTAAAACCCTCCTTATTCGAATGTGGTAAAAGAATTTTTCCTTCAGAATTCACAAATTTTCATTGAGTATCAAATTTCATGTAATTTCAGTCTGGCAGGGCCGGTGCCAACAGGATATCGGAAGGGAAGGAGTCCTGTCTGTACTTTAAACAATCCCATTTTATCCTTGAGCCCTACCCCTCAAAGCCCTTGGTCCTCAAAATGCGTTTCCTGTCCCCTTCGCCCTCTCGGTTCCAATCAATGACTCGGTGAGGGAAGTAAGTGATACGACTTAATTCGTCCCTTACGAGTGAACCACTTTCGCACTGAGTCCTTAAAGGGCCACCACTATATCCTAATCCCAGTCTGACTGTCGTAATCAGGTACCGTTGGACACCCTCGAAAATAGAAAAACCCTTAAAATACGTAAGATATATCATAATTTTTGAGTTTTTCAATATCCGAAAACTTGTAAGAGATATTTTAATTTCTGTTTAGAATTGATCCGAATTGGTATGTAAAATGTACTGAACATTTTTATCCTTTCTAATTTTAGAAGCCCTACCGCTTTTCGGTATTGCTGAAATCCCTTCGATGTTTCCTCCCCTCTGCCACAACCCCCAGAGGGTTTGTTTGGTTGTGCCGGGGACACCCGAATTATGCCGGCTAGGGCTAGCACAAACTTTACCAGTCCTTCTTCTTCTTCTTCTTCTTCAGTGTGTGGTGGTATTCCGACGTTAATATTTTCCCACCATCTCATAATGCGAACGAAATTCCTGGTGTTCACTTTGCGCCTCTTCAAATTTAAGGCATGCGGCCTTTTGTTCAATCTCAAGGTGGCCCTTCAGCTTTAACTTGGCGCTTTTCCTTGAAAATCAGCGAAATTTTATACCTTAAAATAAAGGTATAATCAAATATGAGTGCTTTCTTGGACTTGGCTAAGATTTTTGTTTAATTTTTTCAAAAGTTTTATATCTTATATATACACATTTATTTATATCTTATATATACACGTTTTATAAACGATAGCCAAAACTCGACAGTGCAGCAACTGTTCTATTTTGTACACTATCGAAACTTTTTGGAGGGTTTTCCTTATGCGGCAGCATCTTACAAGAAAAATCCTTTTTTATCGGCTCTACCGTGAGACGTAACTTTAAGTAAAATTCTTTCAACTCAAGGGTTAAGCTTTCGCATAAAAATTTAAGATGTGCTTCTGTGAGATAAGCGAATTTTTCATGGTGGATACGAATAAAAATCTAATTGACTTCCATGACTTAATATTACCTTTGTTGGTAGCTCGAGAGAAATCAGGTGAGGTGAGGTGCAAGACGGAGGTTGGCGCAGAATCTCCCTTTCAAAATGTACCTAAAAGGGCCAACGAAAAGAAGAAGATAAAGGGAAACATATACAAAAACAAAATGAGAGATTACATCTCAACTTCTGTGTAAAACAGAGATTCGTTGTTCTTGTTTTTTTATATATTTTTTTTTTATTTGGTTAAAATTGCAAATCTTAAGCCGCTTCAAATCGGCTGCGGTCAATAAAAGAAAAAGAAAATTATATACAAGATACAAATAACTTGTATATACAGATGTGTATATGGATTTATGTACTTACAACCAGATGAATGCACAAAATCACTTTAAATGAGATTATACAACAACCGCAGAACATTTATACAATTAGAAAATTTCTAACTAAAATTTTGCTCAACAGGGGTGTTTTTGTGCATCCATACAAAACTTGTTTTTGATTTTTTAATCTAATTGAGAAACGAAGGAAAGGGGTTTGATTACAAGTAGTTATGCTTTCTGAATTTTTCGATGATTTTGAGAAGCTAATTTTTTGAAATCACATCTGAATTTTGGTTTCCATGAATATGTTAAAATAAAATTATTTTAAAATTCGTTATAACAAATAATTTGTGCAAAACAAAAAGATTTTCTTAGATTTATTTATTTTATTCTTTTTAGTTTTTCATAGTTTATCATATTCTGCTCGTCAAATTCTTTCATTTGATACCCATGTTGTGAAGAAAAAAAGGTAATCCGTTATCTTGAGGCATCCGCTATATTGGATTTATAACAATATTAGATATACTATATTGCATTGTCACCACATATATTTAAATCTATATAATTTCATCAAAATCAAATAATAGGAAATGAGTTAAAATTCGAGCATAAATTTTGAACCGCTTTCCACTATTTATTTTTTACACATTCCAGCGATGGTCGAAAACGCTAATACACAAAATTCATCAACGCAAGTGGCTCACCACTTTTACGAGGGGGGGATTATAATAAGGGTAAAATGGTAAATTCAGACGTGAGCTAGATATTTTTCGCATCCGGATAATTTTGGAGCCCTCCAGCAGCCGTCAGACGCTTCATGGAAGGATATCCGAGCTCTGTATGATATCGCGGCCTGAATGGGTTTCAGGGGCTGAAGCGGAGGATTATTGGGGCCCACTCCACCGTGTATGCTCGGGTGCAGAACAACTTTCGGGTGCACTTTGAGAAATTAATTTCGTTTCAACCCTCCATTATCTCGGTGTAGAGCACAAAACCTTTCGAAAGCCGCCTTCTATTATTATTTTCAATATTTCAATGCTAGACCACACACACATCCCCCGGAGGAAGTTTGATTTTCATCGAAATTTTTTGTGCTGATGGTGCAATACTTTCAGAATCTGTGAATAACTTCATCCTTGAGTATATATTTATTTCGAAAAATAAAAGTAAATGCTAAAAATGTTGATCGGATATCAATTCAAAATTCTCGTTACGGGGGGAGGGGGGGATTAAATTGCTGGCTGGGTCTAGTGGCTGCTAATTGATGCTAAGTCGTCTTTATTACCTCCCGATTATCCCCGCACTTTTAGGCGGGAAGAGCAAAATTTCCTGAAGTGGGCACCACACCTGGAGCAAGTATTGTTCTTCTCCTTTCTGCCTTTAACCTGATCCAGTCTGGAGCCCTCACTCGAGAATGATCCGATTAAACGTATCTTCGAATATTTCATCCATTTATTATATTTCTCCAATGCGAATCACTCAAGGAGTTTTATAAACTAAAATCCTATTAAAATGGATTAAATATCTCTCCTCCGAAGGTCTTCCGAGGGAGGCATTTAATTTTAACTCGTCCAAGGAGACCAGACGGATCAACATTTAGCGGAAATATTAATTGGAATTAGATGAAGACTACCAGGAAGAATTATAAAATTTGCTTGTCCAAGAAGTTTTTATTTTTAACATTTCTCCGATAATTTAAATTGCCTCTTAATTAGTAATAGTAGGATGTGCGGCATTCGCGTTACGATATAAATCTTTTTTGCACGGTGGCTGCGTGTATGAGTGCGTCGATAAGCGATGACACGCCGCCTTACGTAACAAAGGGCTGCGAAGAAATCGGCGGCGCGTATTTTGCGCAAGGGCATCAACTCATCCGTGACAGAATTCTGTTTATTTTAGAATTACGAATGTCGTCGTCACCGAGGGCGAGGGACTCACCGGGCCCTTCCCATCCTCCCGGAGACTTTAATGCCCCTGAATCGACCCGGAATTATCATTTATCCGGTCATGCGTTAAATTGATTTCTCCTGGACTCCGCGGGATCCGTTATATACATATATTTATATAAATTGATAACTTGATAGACGCACTAAATCGTGGAGTTTCTCACCATAGTACCCTCCAATTGTGGCTCTGTTCTATTCAGATGTAGGTGCTCCTTTATATATATCTTTTTTTACTTTGATTTTGAAATTTTCAATATTTTTGCCAATTTTTACACTTAATGTAGAATGTTTATTATTATTTAAATATTCTCAAAAAAACAGCGCTAAGTACCATGTTTAAAAATTTTAAAAATTGACTTTCCAAAAAAACCGGCTCTAGAGTTAATTTTTTCTATGTCATTAAGTGGATTGGATTAATTATTTTTATTGAATTTTACATACGTCGAAAGTAACCTTTAAATACGTCGGATGTAACTTTTAATTTAAATTAACTTAATGCGTGCAGCCGGACGCATTAAATGTAAAATTCCGCCGAATTATTGCTGGAATCGACCGTTTAATTCAAAATGCAAAACGTGGAAGATCTGGAACGCGACCAAACGGAAATGGAACGGAATTTCCCCTTCGGTTTGTATTTAACGGCTAATTCTTTTTGTCTCTCTGGTTCTCTCTCGTTAGTTGGCAGTTTGTTCCCGAATACATCGTTGGCCATGTCGCGTCGGATATAAAAATAATTAAATTAAAATATTTTAATCCTTCTAACGGGCACGGAAATCAGCTTACGGTTAAATTTAATCATCGAAATATCGATATACAATAAAAGTTTTCGCAAATATCGAATAATAAGTGATGAATTTAAAAAAATAATTTTAAGAACATTTTACGGGCATCACTTAACGGTTAATTTGCAGAAAATCAAGTTTTGTTGCAGACTACATCTGTCAGAAAAAGAAATGTGGCAAATGAAGTTGTGAAACATTGTTTTCTTGTGTAAATCGTCGATTACATCGTGTTGGGTCGGTGTAAAATTATTCATTTAAAACAGGAATTTGCGGTTTAATTTTATCACCGAAATACAATAAAAATATTTGCAAATATTAAGTAATAATTGACGGCTGTAAAAACAAAAATTTTGGGGAATTGCACGGGCATTATTTAGCGTTTTAGTTGAATTCAAATTTTGTTGCCTACAACATGTGGCCAGACCAACTGAAAAGAATGAGGCGGACGTTATTAAAATGTAAGGGCTTGGTTTTTCATCATAATACAATATGTTTTTACGTTACTTGCAATTACAATTTTTAATTATTGATCCTTTAATTAATTAATTTTATTTTCAGATGTCTTTCAATAACAAATTCAATGGTCAAGTCAACGACAATTTCATCAACAAATTCATATAAGAGGTGAGTCTTTATTTTGTGCTAGAATTTCATTTTTTGATATTTGATTTATATTTAACACCCGATTCAAATTTGAAAATTACTAAGTTTTATATTTGAAATTATCTTTTTGGAAGCTGTTTAATTTCGCTAAATAATTAGTATTTTTTCCCGGGATTTTATAAAAATTCTACATAAATAAAATAAGATCTTTTCTTGATATTGCGCCTCTTTATTTATTTATTTTATTTTCTGTTTATTTCAGATGTACTTTCAACAACAAATTCAACGAAAAATACATATAATAGGTGAGTCTTTATTATTTTATTTTAGAATTTCATTGTTAGCGTTGTTCCTTTCGTAAAGTTTTCCTGGATTTTTATTTAATATGTGACTTAAATTTGGACCATTGCTTAATTTGTTTATATTTGAAATTATCTTAAGAATTTATCTTACTTGAAACCATTTAATTTGCGTTTTTCCCCGAAATTTTTTAAAAATGCCCCCTTAATAAAATATTTTTTTTTTTTTTTAAATTACGCCTTTTTATTTATTAATATATTCATTAAACAAAAAACTTCATTTTAATTTCACATTTTGTATTTTTGTGTGTTTGTGTGTGTATGAGGTAGGTTTTGTGGCTTTAACCCCTAGCGGTGGATTTTTTTCCTGTAATAAATTGTGACGATTTCATATCGCATGTCTCTTCGGCGTGCAGACTGTAGGCCATTTCACATTTACAATCGCTAATTACTTCCAATTTCGATGTATATTCGGCCAAATTTGTACTGATCGCATTAGCGAAAGCCTGCTTCTGTTCGGGTGAAGATTGTTTATCGAAATTTTGTAGGGCAAATATCCATCCGCCGTCACCATGTACAATATCAACGCCCATATCACCGCTGTATTGAAGTTTGCTTCGTTTCTTTGCATCACGTCCTTCAGGTGTGGCGACAACTCGTGAATTGAAACCTGTGGATAATTTTAAAGATGTGTTTAGTTTTTCTTATTTTTACAAAATAATAAACTTGTAAACTTACCAACTATCTTCTCGCTAGGCAATCCTTCAACAGAAAGATCTCGTACAGGTCCAATTAAATGTAGGGCGATACCATCATTCTTTGCAATTTCATTAGTTACAGCTGCTCCAAGGAATTTTATCTGGAGGAAAAAAATAAATATTAGTCAATAAATGTTAAATTATGTCGATATTTTGAATTATTTACCGGATTTCCAAATTCGAGATGATCTCCGCGAACGGCGACAATGGCTTTGCTAGCGCCAGCCCTGAAGGGATAATCCAGGGCTAGATTGAATGCTTGGGCATCGGATGACAATAAACTTTTTGATCTTTCCTCGCGGAATTTGGCAAGGATTTCGTTGATTTTTTCGTTTGCAACATCTTCAAGTTCCTCGTGGACGGGACCATCAATATTCGCACTCTTAAGATCACCTTGGAAGTTGAGTTTTCCATGGGTGGTGAAGAAGTTCGGATACTTTTGAGTGTGATCATAGCCGATGACGGCAACATGCACATCATTAATGCCGCGACTCTTTAGCTGATTGCGAAGTTCTGAGATTACTGGATTAATTAATTCTCCAAGTTTTTGCCTGCCGAGGGATGTATCAACGACGAAAATAAAATCAGCCTTGCTGCTTGGCACCTTAGTCTGGAAGGTGGTTCCAATTGTTTTCTGTTCTTGGGTATTGGGGTTGCATTTTAGGCATTGTGTCGGTACTGTAACTGGAAGGTACTCGAGTCGTGCAGCAGATGCATAGGCTGTGGCAATGTTGCAAGCAACGTCTTCCTTGTTGGCGGCCTTTTCAACAGCATGATTACAAGCCTCGCGGTATATTGCCGGGTTGATGAACAAATATCCTAGAATAAGGGGTGAGTCCAGGTCGAATAGATCCTTGCAAATAGGCGATTTTTCGTGCTCGTGGGGTTGGGGTGCTACTGGTGGGCAGTTTCCAATTCCGTAGGCATTACCAAAATTAGCGTAGTTATCAGCGACGACACCGTTGGGTTGGGTAAAATCATCGTAGGGTTCTGCATTACCGTTTCCGAGCAGACCGCGTGTCTTAGCCGTGTAGAAACCATTGACGGTGACATGACAAATACGCAAATCAGTCGTGCACTTAACATTCACACCGTATTCACTCAGAGCGTTGACGGTGTAGTATCTTCTCCATGCGTGCAAGTCACCCTTGTGAACAGGGTATTCAGTGGGTTGGCCGTTCAGTTTGATGGCACCCTGATCGGTAATTTCGACGAAGCCTGTCTTATCGACGAGTACGATCGACTTCAGTTTGCCTTCTTTAAGATTTGCAATAACGCTGAAATTGTTGTTTACATAGTCTTGGGCGATGACATATTTGCAGGTGCCGGGGAACGCAATGTGGCGACCATCGAACGTGAAAATGTGCTCTCCGTCAGCGATGGTACCGCGCATATCGTAAGGTGGCAAGATATCGAACAGAGGACGTTGGAATTGCATAAGATACTCGATGGGGTCCTCATTTCTCAAGAAATTGATTGGGCTAGATTTTAGACTGATCCAAGATGGCACCTGTTTGATAGTGTCCCATGTGTATGGCAGTGGGGAAGTGAGGCTACTCTGGAATCCTTCGCCCTGAAGGTACAAAATTAGGGAACGGATCGCACTAATGAAAGTTCCATATAACTCCTCAAGTTTCTGGACATCATCGACTTCGGTGTTGGTCAATTTTGCATTGATGTAGTCATGCAATTTAGCAATAAACTCTTTGCACTCCTCGGTGACGACATAGTCTTGCAATTGAATAATAAATTCATTAGCGAATGGCAGGATTTCGTTTATGAAAGTAAATTCGCCGATCTTCCCCTTTAGTTGACTGTAGACCTCCTTAGCGCTTGGCAATGAGTTGTAGTAGGCCTCAGCCTCTTTAGCGAAATCATCAATTTCCTTTGTCAAAGTCTTGAATAGCTCACTGATTAGTTCGCCGATTGGTTTGAAAATTTCCATTAGTGGTTTTCCGAGTTTATTAAGCTCAGCTTCGACTGATTTAAGTGATTTGAGGACACTTTCTAGAGACGAGCCAAGGATCTTAATCGCCTCCGTGTAGAATTCACCAATTTCTGTTGTAACGCGCTTAGCGTACGCTTGCAGTTCTGGAATAATTTGATCTTTGAAGGCAGCTGATAGTTTGCCATACAGTTCCGTTGCTGATTCTTGAGTTTTCTTAAAGAATTCTGACAATGTCTTGATGAATTCTTGAAGGGCTTTCATGAATGACTCATATGTTCTGCGACTGGTGGGGAAAAAACGATTTAATTTTTAAAAAACACTTTTTTGTTGTTGTGTTTTTGGTACTTACTAGGTACTAACGATGTTCTGAAGAACTGGATCTTCCTCTAACTCCTTGAGCAAGTCCATCATGTGCTTCTCATAGCTGGCCTGAAGCTTACCAATGTTAGGGCTGCTACCCTTAAGGGCTTCCAGCTGTTGTTCAATAGTTTGTCTGGCCTTCTTGAATTGCTTGTCGACATTGTTGCGAGCCAACTCAGTGTCCTTCTGGATATGATCTTCGACAGTTTTCTGAAAGATGTCATTCCCAGTTGAAATTTTATGACTTCAAATCGTCAATTTTAAGATACAAATTTATCGATTGTCATGTTATATGGGTAGTTCTACAAACTAAGGAATTTTTGGCGGCTCAGCCAAAATATGATAGAAAAATTGTTAATAACAATTTTTTTTGGATGGAATACTATTAATTACAATTGTTTCTAGATGGTCACTAAAAATAATTAAGATTCAAAATTCTTTTCTGAACAAAATTACTGTGCAAAGTGCCGAATTCTCAGGATCCTGCAGTGTCCCTCGTACATATTTTAGTTCAAAGTGCGTCGTGATACGTTTACTTATACATTAGGGTCTTAAAAGAATCCCAAATTAATAAATTTACTATTTTTCCTGGCTAGGTAGAACAATTACTATAGTATTTACTTCAAAAATATTAAATAAATCTTGTTTACATTTTGTCCCCACCATTTTATCTCAGTATCCTGTTCGCTGTTGAATTAGCAAATATTTACTAGACTATTTGCCTTGCGTCTTTACCATTCCGCTGAGTCGATAGTACCTACGAAAGAGATAAAGAATGTCATCTATTTATTCTCACTTAACACGTTGTTTAGTGAGCCTAGTGCGTTCGGCGAGTGAAGTGGTGTCGTAATCAGTGAAGTTCTCAGGATCCTGGTAAGATTTTTCTTTACGAAATAAATAATGAATATGACTAATTTTAGCGTATTGATATGTAAGATGCTAGCGCATAGGCCTAGTTTAGGTTAATTTTTGTTGAAAGTTATAAATTGGTTTGTTTATTTTATTTTTAGACAGAAATTCTCAGGAACCTGGCCTCAGGATCCTGTCCAATTGGTACTGAGAACCATCCAGGATCCTGAGAAGATCATATTAAAAATATTGTTTCTGTGTAATAATAGTATTTTTTTACACATAAACATTAAACTACAAATAAATAATTTAATAAATAAATTGAACTTACTCTCATAATTTGTTTATATACAGTTATTTAGTTTTGGTGGTGGTCTAAGTTTAAGTTTAAATGGACATAAATCAAAAAATATTAAATTTTTTGACTGTTCCCTTTAGGATAAGCTAAAAGACACTGTACTCTAGTTATTAGACTGAATTCTGCCACCAGAATGTATAAAAAATGTCGGGCCGAAATCAGACTCGAATTCTTCCTTAGTTTGTAGAACTACCCATATATCGGTTTTAAATTGTGTTTTTTTTAATAATGATTTGAAAATTATTAGACAGAATTTTATTATATTAAATAAACTTACGAGGAATGCCTTGACATCGTCCTTATTGACTTCATAGGTTGTGGATAGGAAATGTGCTGGATCAAGAGCAATAGCGCCCTTGTAGAGGTTCTTTCCGTCTCCGTTGAAGACGAACTTAATCTCCTTGCTAGGACGTACCTCGCCTGTGACATCGAACAAGTTGTCGTGCTTAATCGTGAATCCAACATGAGATGGTTCAGCCTCTCCACTGATGATTAGTGGTTTCGATCCCAAGAAAGTTATTTTCGAATCGACCTTAGCCTTGTTCTTTTGTACATTTCCCTTAATGGCGAGTATTTCGGTGTTCAGGGCATTAACTAAGACCTCAAAGTGATCCTTGCTGGCGAATAAAAATGCGCCAGCCTTACAGTCTGCGGTTGCTGAGGTGAATGTTGCACCCGAGCTCAGTTCACGTCTATCAATTGATAGAGCTGAATGTCCAGTCAGACTATAATCGAATCCAAGACCAGCACTCTTAATGCTCGAGTCGCAGGTGATGTTGAAACCTCTACCACCTTGGGCGACACCCTGATATTTGGCGAGAGCAACAATTTTCTGGTTAGGTGCTCTGAATACATCAAAGACTACTTGACTATGGGCGAGCTGCTTTTCGCTATTAATTTCTACCTGGCCAGTGATTTGTAGTGGTCGAATCGCGGGGTGTTCCAATTTGGCTGCGCCCTTCGCGTTAACGGCGATACCTTCAACACCTCCAACGTCTGCGCTGAAAGATAAATGGGTCTTCTCGTTGGGGTTGTTCTTCTTGTCAAAGTAGAAAGTGATCGATTCCTCGTAGTGTCCAAAAATGCCATTGACTGGACCAGCGTGATTCGTTTCCACGACAATATCACGTTTGGGCAGTTTCACCTGTATCACGTTCTTTGCTGGTTTCATATTTGCAAGAAGTTGATACTTGTAATTATTGCTCGAAATTATGTTCGCTTCGATCTCATGCTCGACCTTGAAGCCATGCCTAGTCGTTTTTGATTGCAATTCGAATTCATGAGGATAGCCGAGTTCTCGAAGGTCAATCAGGACCATAAGTTCGTGCTGGAGGTGGTCAGCCCGTTTTGGATCTGGAATCGTTATAACTGACTGAATTTCGAAGTTAGTGCATTGTTTCTTCTCTTCACAAGATGCCAATTTTACATGGAAGTTCTTATTGGTCACCTTAACTGCTGAGACGATACTTTTGGGGCCGAAGGTACCATTGAAGGTATATGAGAATCCGATTTCCTTATCGACGGCATGTTCGTAGCCTTGACGGACTAGCTTAAAGTTAGCATTGGTCGTCTTCTGGTAGTATTGAATACTTCCCTGTCCCTCTACAATAGCCTTGCCCTTCTCATGCTTAACATTGTATGTAGCACTTCCTGCAAGAATTTGTTGCTGTGCATCCTTAACAAGGAATTCAACACCTTTGCCAGCTGATCCCTGCTGGGGATGAGCTTCAATATGCAGATGATTAAGTTTAAGTTTTTCCGAATTTACATCAACCTTAATATAGAAATCTTCGTAGTTCTGGAAACCGCCCTCAGCGGATGCATCAAGATTAAGATCTCCAATGTTCTCGATTAGGAGAGAGGCCTGACCTTTACGATCACCAAACCTTTCGAGATTCGATGAGAATTTAGCAGTCTTTTCTGGGCAGCTTGCAGTTACATCAATAGCGCTTTTCCTGTCGTTTATCGTCACTACAGTATTAAGACCGTAGTTTTGTCCATTATAGTTCACTTGAGAATTTGTAGTGTAAGTGTCGTCGTTCGATTTTTTACCCTTGAAAACTAGATCTACATTCTTAGCGTTCTCGTAAGGGGTTTGCAACGTATAATGGAAATCGATGGTATCTTCGTCAGGGGCGTTCAAAATAACTGAGGTCTTTACAACCTTTCCGTTGTCATAGTCGACGCTGAAAGTGTACTGGTTCTTAGAGCTTTTGCCATGTTCTTCCTCATTATAGGTCCCATCAATTTTAACTGGGGCATATTTGGGTACGTGGGTTTCGATATGGTAGGTACCATGCTGAAGATTGCATTTTGCATTCGCATCCAGCTTGAAGGGCTCATTACTTCCGATTTGTTCGTGAATATGAATTTCGCCCTCGTCCAAAGCATTGGGGTCTTCAACCAAAAGAAGTTTTCCACTTGATTGCATAGCATACTTTTTGAACTCAGTTGTCGGGGCGTCCAAATTCACCTGGATTTCGTAGGTGAAAGGTTTTCCTTCCCCACCGATGCGATAATTACCATTAACATTTCCCTGAAGTTTATCAGCATATTTTCCTGACACACGATAGATTGCATGCTCATCGCAATATTCATCGATATTCAAAGCAAAATCGATTGGGGCCTCGAGCATATCGCCTTTAGCGCTTAACGTAGCACCGATCATCTTAAAGTGATCCTTAGGAAGATGCTTGATGACAGTATTTATCTCAGCGCTCTTTCCGTCGAAGTTTGTTATAACAATGTGATGTTGTACATTAAAGGTATTTTCCTCAGGCTTGTAGTTATCGATCTTAGCATCGATGCTAATCGATCTCTTCTGATTGCTAGGAAGCTTATCGTTGACTATTATCTTAGCAACCCCATTTGATATGCCTGCTTTACTCGTCACCTTCCTGTGGAGGCCACCGTCCAGTTGTCTTCCACTCGGTAGGGTTAAGGCAAATTTGTAATCGTGTTCACTGTCCCTGTAAATATCGCCCTTACCAGCACCGCTTACATCAAGGGCATACTTCTCAGTGCCAAGTTCAAGGATATTCTTTGTGGAGAATTTTTGCTTATCTACAACATTCTCTGTCTTGTAGTAAATCTTCTTGCTCTTGTCCTTGTCAGGATCGAAGAATATTGTGGTTTCAACGTCATATTTCGGAGCATGGATAAGGAATTTAGATTCGGCCTTAATTTTCTTACCAAGTTTCTTCAAATTTATAATCATAGACAAATCGCCTCGGCCATTCTTTGCCATTTTAAAGTCTCCCTTAGCTACCAATGTATCTTTTGTTGCAAAGTTAACTTTTCCAGTAAGAGGCTTATCACTTGGGCGATTAACCTCAATTGCAAAAGTGACAACATCGGCATTGTCCCGATTGAGCTTGAATTCACTTGTCGTTTTTTCAGGGGATCCGTCCGCCTTTAACACCCAGCTTTAGGAAAAGAGAAATCATTATTAAATTTATTGAAATCTAAGAAAAGTATCGAATTACGAATTATTATTTAAGAAATAATTTAAGCTACTTAAGCAATTTTAACTTTTTCTAATTATTCAAAATTTAAATTTTAAAAATATAATTTATTTTTAATTAATACCATTATTTCAAATTTTACATACCTTGTTGGTTTATCCTTAGAGGACATAATGGCGGTACCTTGAAGGTCAATATCAATATCCTGAACGGAGAAATTGGGTCCAACTTCGCCCTTAGCAGTGAGTTGTGTACCCCAGCTTGTTGTCACGGTGTTGTCGACGTGAATCTTTCCTCCCTTTGTTTCAGCCTTTGACTTAATATCAACAAAATGTTTATTCAACTTTGCATTAAAGTCAAGCTTGTAATCGGGGCTCTTATCGTCTTTTTCGAGATCTAAATAGACGCCTAATTTCTTATCCTTTTGAGTGGCAACTAAATCTATTTTAATATGATCATTTTTCAGGTCACCGTTGCATTTAATTGAGCCTACTGCGTGATTCTGTTTTTTCAAAATCATCTCATTTTGGAATTTAATATGATTGTGTTGTAGATCCTTCTCCTCACTCCATTCCCATTTTTCATGAAGGTCGAAGGAATGTTCGCCAATCTTAAGATTAATTTTTCCTTCAGCGCCGGTCTTTTCATGTTTTAAGGCAACCTCACCTCCGTAGGTGTTACCAGATGCTGGTTCAGTAAAATATCCATTAAATCTGTAGTCCCCGGAACCGATAGATCCTAATCCCTTAATTTGGTATCTCTGTCCGCCGGCATTAATGTCTAGATCTCCTTCAGCGGAGTGTGGTCCGATAGCGGCCTGACCGTTTATGACGATACTATCACCTTTTGGTTGAATAACCCTAAAGTTCTCAAATCTATATTTCTTAAGTTCGCCAGCTGGCTCTACGGTAACCTTTCCGTCGGCCCTATATCCAGCGATTTCGTTCTTTGGCTGATTGTCCCTGCTGGAGACTTGTTGGATGAGTGGATGGTATTCGTTGCCGTGTTTTGTGAAGCCGACTTTAGCGGTCATCGTCTCAGAGTCATGTTCATATTTTCCATAGAGGGCAAATTCAGAATCATTGTCGACACCGCCGGCCTCAAGGGCAATTTGCTTCTGGGGATTCTGGAATTCGGCCCGGGCATAGATGTGTCCATTGGGATCACCCTTAGGAGTGGCTGCAAAGGCCGCTTTAAAGACAGACTTATGGGGCACTTTAGATCCAGGCGTATCATAGTACAGCTCATAGCTTTCCTTGGTAGGAGTTTTCTCATGTACACCGCGCAATTGAATCTTAGGCTCGCTTTCGAGTTTCAAGGCGACATGAATTGGACCGGTCAGTAGGGAAGGTGCATTTCCGCTACTCACTTCGGGGAAAGTGGCTGTGTAATCAACGGTCAAGCCGAACATTTGAAGCTGGTCAAATGTTCCTTGATGTACTGATGGCTTCTTCTTGTGCTTGATCGGGAACGCCTTTGATTGCTTTTCACGATCGGCAACGAAGAATTCGACCTCATGTTTCAGTTCGATAAGATCGATATTTCGGCGTGGAAGCTCAATATCAAGATTAAAGGCATTTCCATCATTTTCAAGCTGTAGACGTACATCAGATCCGGTAGCTGAGTGTAGATTGGTCACAACACGGACTCCGGTCGTAACGAGAGATCCAACGACACGCAGTTGTCCATTAAGTTGAACATTTACGCTGGGAACGATCTTTACGCGAGCCTTTGAATTTTGTGGGTTCGTTGTAAGTTCTTCGACATCGAGTTCAGTTGCAAAATTTATGTTACCAGCAGCGGTACCCTGTGCGACCAATTCAATTGGGAACCCTATACCGCTCGGGTACACTATTTCTGAGTCGAGGAAGAGGGAATGGTACTGGCAATTGTGCTGGAACGATTTAGCCTGTTCCTTAATCTTACCAAGACCTTTCTGGATCTCTTGGTGAATTTCTTCGGCGTTAGTTGGTACATTATCGCCCAAACTCAAGAAGAAAAATTCTGAGCCGAACATCTTAACGGATAGATCTAGATTAATATCGTTGTTCATTTTTCCTCCGTAGGGCTTGTACTTGTTCGCAAATTTGCCAGCATCATCACTTACAGAACGCTTCGAGCGTGATAGTTCGTTTTTGATGCGATCATAGATATGTTGGGGATGCTGATTGACTACACCCTTTGGCCCTAGATAGTATTCCATAATGCTTTCTAGATTCTCTTGACGTGCGCTGAATTCAAGCATGTTAAATCTTTTTCCGAAAACTTCGCTAGTTAAATTTAGACGACCGGAACGGGGCAAGAAACCATGCTGAGAATAGATTAAGTTGTAATCAGCGCTAGCTCCCACACCGAAGGTATCAAAGGAATACGATAATTCGCTGTTGAACGAGTACCTCCTTGGATCGATTGGGAATTTCTTAGTTACACGAATATTCCCTAAAAAGTATCTTGCAGCTTCCCGACTGGGCTCAGTCGAATCCCGGATACTTCTCAGGTGTGTTGTGATGAATCCGCCGACTTGATTAACAGTTTCGGTATTTACAATTTCTGCAATATGATTTCCAAGTTCCGCATTCGGACAAGACACAGCAGTTAGGTAGGCTTCAATACGAATTTCAGAGTCTTCATTACGATCACGAAGGACATTTAGGGCTTTCTGTTGTACGGCTGGGTTGCAACTATCGGCAGTAAGAGCTTGTAGTGCTGCGACACGGACGCGAGACGAACGATCCTTTGAGATACACTGAGACAGTGGCTCAAAGGCGGCATTCGCAATCTTGTGGGTATTTCTTATACCTTTAAGGGCATAAACAATTCGATCTTCTTCAGCGCGTGTTCCAGCCTTGCATTGTTTAAGATTGTCGGTGAATTTCTTTGTAATAGTTGCAATTTCAGCATCATCACATGAATGCTGTCTACAATATTTTCCAACGAGATTTCCTATTGCAAGATATGCTTCTTTTGGTACACCTGGATTTAAAAGATTTGCTGCTTTAATTAAAGCATCACGGCTTACATCTTCGACTAGATTGAATGATAAAAATGCAATCTTTTTTTCGAGATCACCCATTTTTGGTATTTGTCGAACAATAGCCTTGACAGCATCTGAGGTTCCTGTACGGAATAGGGCATCGAGGTAAACCTTTTTTGCCAAATTCTTGTTCTGGTGGCTTATTCCGGATAAATCAGTGAGGGTATCACTGTCGGCCGATCTCATAAGACGGATTAATTCGGTGAAATATTGGGCAGCATCAGTTTTTGTGTAGCCATCGAGCTGGTTCACGGTAGTTTCAAATACCTTTCGTAGAGCCTCAATATTCTTGGTAGGTACTGGCCGGGGATGTTTGAAAATTATCGTTGTTGGAACACCATTCAATTGTGGGGCTGCGCCAGCACCTTGTTTTATCAACTTCAAATTTGTTTTAACCTTGGCTTTAGCCCCAGAATCGCCCACTGATGATGGAATGTAGACATAGTCTTCATAGAGCTCAACAGACTCAATGATACCTCCATTTATCTTTTGCTCTTTAGTATATTCCCCGGTTAATAGGGCCGATGATTTAATGCCGGCTTCTTCATTCACAATTCCAGAGATAATTCCATTCGAATAGGACTCGCGGTATCCGCAAGAGTTCAAGTTGCGTACCTTGGTCACAACATTGGCTCCACCGATATTCGAGACCTTCGTAGAAGTTGGGCAAACACCGAAAACGTCAGTTTCATGATCTTTTTCTGATGATTGAATCAGTGAGATTATAGCACGCTTGATATTCACCGAATAATCAGAATCGCTTTCATCAGCGCATATCTGGGGCTCAATAATTCCGCTGGACATTGTAAATTGTATTGGCTTTTTAATGTCTTGTGTCACCTGCTTTCGTAGATTGTCTTTGGTCGCTGTTAGAACGACCTTGTCCAATTGCAGGGTATATTCACAATTTTGCCCAGCATAAATATTAGCATGACCCAAAACTTTGAGCGAGGTCTCGTCAGCATCGGACCCACTTACAGCGATTGTGATCACACTGTCGAAATTGTACTCGTAGACATTGCCAGGTTGATACTTTAGCTTCCCGGAATCGGCGGATGGACATCCTTTTTTGCATTGTTCTAATGGGTAAATGGATTGAAAAATAAAATTTTAAATTTAACAATTAAAGAACTCTAAAACAATTTAAAAGTAGTATGATTTATTTAAAAAATCTGTGTTTTATATGTTGCAATTTAAAAATCGCTATATTTTTCTTTTAAATAACGATATTTTCAATTTTCACATTTATGATATTTTAAAATTAGCGATTAATTAGTTGTAATCAAGTAATTATTCACTTCTGGCATCTAATTTTAAGTGATCCATCACATTTTCAGATATTGAGTGGAAAAAAAATAATAAAATAAAATAAAAGATGCTGTTCACCGTTCCTATGCAATTAAGGGAATTTTTGTAGTGATAGCAGCTATCAAATTCCTTAATTAGACCAAACAATTCCTCGGCTGATAACGCTTGAGATGCGGCCATAAGTTCAATGTGTTTTTATTGAACTTGACCAGGTTCAAACTTTGGTTATCTGGTCAACTCGACGATGCTGTTGGTTGTTATTGTTTCGCTTTCATGGAAATTTAATTTTTTTTTTTTTTTCAAATCGGAGGATGTTATGGAAAAACAACAATTTTATTAGATTGTGAAAGTGATGTCACCTTGAGAAGTTCGTTACTTTTCTCTACTCTTTACAGCCATGTTTGGAATTGAAATGGAATTATTTATATATATATATATATATATATAGTGGTAATATTTGATTAAATTTCGTTAAATTGTCCTAAATCTCGAAATTATCTAAAATCTTCTGATCAAATTTTGATGGTGATAGGGTTCAATTCAAGTTTAAATCTAATGGAAATAGAAAAAAGCAGCCCCTTCTTACATTAAGCGTTCCACTTAAAGGTTCGAGCAAAGTGCCGTATTAATGCATGCATACAAAATAATTTCATATTTAAATTTCCCACCGTGCGGCGACTTTACTGCTCCCCCTGGCTCAAAAAGTCTGTCCGTCTGCCGCGTTCAATCCACGACCCGACACTTTTACTTTGGCTGGCCCGTCGTATCGCAAAGAGAGTAAAAGATCTCATGTGTAACCGGATATAATCATTTTATTGTTTCCAATTAAGTTGAATTGTTAACGAAATTTGTTTTCATATAAAGTGGCCCTGTTGAATGTATTTCCATAGATATATTTATATATGCTACATATATTTTTTTAAATTGCATCAATCGCAAGCCATATGTTTTTTTGTCTGCTTTCATTATATTTCCTAAGAATTAAAACAACACGAATTCTTTAAGTCTCATTTTCATTTCTTTAGGACACTAATTTTTGGCGGGAGATTTCGATTTTTTTTTTAAAGAGATTCAAAATGCATTTTTGTATGTCCATTCTAAAAATCGACCTGAGGACTTCTCAGTAAAATATTCCCATTTTCTACTATTTTTAATTGTTTAACGTAGTTACTAATAACATAACAAATAGATAAAAACTTAAAAAGTAATAATTGCAAATTAAATAATTCCATTCCTTTAAAAAGGACAGATTCTTTCGATTAAAAAAAAAAAAAAAAAAAAAAAAAAAAATAGGACAATTAGAAAAAGTACAAGTCCTGAAATTCGACCAAAACACACAATGATTTTCGAATTAAAGGACTCTAAAATTATTAAGTGAATAAAACATGAACTGTCTGTATTCACTCGCTTTGAGTCCTTGTCACCATCAATATTTAAAAATATTTGAATATTTTACCGGAACCTCTATTATTTAAAACAAAAAAACATCTATGGACTTTCTTTTGTCCATCGAATATTTTAAGGAAACAAGAATCACTTTCACTTGTTTAAAAATATATATATATATATAAAAATAGTCCGAAATAGCCTGAAAAAAATTGGGGACAAATGGTGCAAATTTGCTCTTACCTTTAGCATAAAGTCCGTTTACAATTAATAAACAAACTAAAATGCCACAGAAAATATTTCGACAAGGAGCCGTGGTCCCCATCGTTTAAGAATTTTTTAAAACTTCACTAGAAAATTGTCACGTTTTCCTTTTTTAAAACCAATTACATGTAAAATTTTCACTTTTTCACGTTTGAATTTTGTCGTCCAATTTGTTCGTATCGATTTAGAAAAATAATAATAATAATTAAATAAAAATTTTCAAAAAAGAATCTATCCCGAGTCCTGAATTTGGTTGGTTGCCTCTGGAACGCTCCCAAAACACACTCAAGAAGGAACTCAGCCTCTGTCGAGTAGGCTCTAAGCTTTTATAGGTTCTTGAGGCTCGGGCTCCAGATGCATTTTATTTTTGTGGGGTCGGATTAGGGAGAGGAGGGTGTCTCTAAAGTACACAGCCCCTGTCCCCGCTGTATGTTTTTTTTCCCTCATACATATTAAACGGTATTTTGGTGGGGGGTACCCACGGTCAAACTGATTTTACTCGAAACATACCGAGTGCACCCGGCAGCGCACACATGTGTACATAGGCGGACCACGGGACAGACGAGACCATACGGTCTCACGGTCTCGCGGTCTCGCTGACTTATCTCCCCCGAAAAGCTCACAGTCCAGATCTCTCAGACTCCGTTGGCTGTGATGACCGCTGGACCGCCGCATTTCGGATACAGCGATACAGCGGAAGAAGAATCAATAAAACCGGAGCCCCCCGTCCTCTTATTCTAGTTCGAGAGGTCCTATCACCTAGTTCTAGTTTAAAATGTTTTCCCTTCTTATCGCTTCAGCCCTCAGTGGAGCTGAATTTTTGACAATAATCACGAAATTTCCAATTCCTTTATTCGAAAACATAGGAAAACAGAAAATGTATACCCCTAGCCCCTGCAGCAATCAGACCGCGCTAGTCGCTAAGGGTTGTCAATGCGCTGGGGGTTATGTGGGTCATCTCATTGGAGTCGCCGCATCTCGGTTTGGGGTCAAATGCCCAAGTTCAAGTAGCTTCCAGAGTAGTGGCTCCGTTGTAAAATCGTTACATTATCAGCTCGAAATTGTCATAGGGCAAATATTTGATTTGTGGACTGTTAAGCGCTATCAGCTGCATACGTGATGATTATTCTGCACTATAGCTGCGGGGACTGGTCGAGACTTCTAGATCAAAATTTTGTTACTAGGTTCAGCCCTCAAGCCGACACGTGTATGCTGATTAAGCAAAGAGTTGGATGCGCAGCGTGCACTCAGTTATAAAATAATAATTTTATTGATTGTATCATCCATTTTCAATCCTCACTGAAATTTAGTATAACTCAACATTAAAAAAATGTTACACTTTTTTTTAAGGAACAATTTTAAACTCTGTCATTTATACACTGGTTTTCTTAGGGTTTTGACTTCTAATCTTGGAAGATGCCTGGTAGAAAAGTTCACAGAAGTATTAAGTAGCAAATTTAGAAGTATTTTCAGGAGAAATATTTTTCGTCATATTGGATTAACTTCCAAATTCTGAAAGAAGTTTTGAAAACAGTGGCAAATTTAGATATTTAAATTATTTAATTAGGTGTTTTTATACTAATTTTAATTATGATACAATACCTTTTACAATTTACAAATTTTGATAGTAGATTCGAAACTAGTTACTCCTAAATCCCCTTTGTTATAATTTTTATAAGAATTAGTTGAATTTTAAAAATTTTGATTATGTGTGATTTGTGATGATCTTGTGAAAAAATCTAAATTTATTCTTCCAGAATATGCTCCGATTTTATATTTCCTACAAAGTTAGATATGTTTTCCTAAATTAGAGACAACATTTGAGCAATTAGAAATTGTTTTTATATTATAATTCGTACTGCAACCAATAATTCTTTAATTCCTGAACCTTATCGGTTAGTACTGTTTTCAAACTAAAGGGTAATTGAAGAGATTTTGTAGAAAAATATAATATGTATATGAAATATATTTCGACGGTGTATATTTTACAAACGTTATTGTACCAATGTCAAAAGTATTTCTTATCATTACAAAGTATAATTTAGAAATAAAAAGGAAAGTAATAATGTGCAAGATGTTAAATTTCGCTTTCAACTCTATGATGGGCCTTCAAAACATGCACCCAAAAATAAGATATATTTTTGTCACATTTATGTTAATTGTGATCTGCTGAAGGTTGTAAACGACTTTCGGTAGAAGGCCACAACACCCCATGCGTTTCGATTATACCTTATCAATTATTCTCTCTTAATTGATTTGGAAGTTATTCTGGATTGTAAATTAGACTTCATTCAACTGTTGACAGTTTTTTTCCATCACATCACGTTTCTAAGAAAAGTAGGTATTAAATTTGAAAAAATCTTATATTAGAAGTTTTTGAAAATTTCTTAAGAAATAATGGAGTATTATATTAGCACTAAATATATGGTATATCAAATGAAATATAAGGTCCCTTAATTTTAGCTATATTACATAATATTAATTATTTTTTACCGTTATAAAGCATTTTTTATGGAACAAGTTTTTCTTTAGCCTTTCCCTATGATCTGTAAAATTACATGGGACATAGAACGGAGACTCTCATGAAAAACTTTTGTGTCTCGACCAAACTTTGATGAAGTTTACAAATAATTGATATTATTTTAAGCTTTCTTTTGAATTATATCTCGATATCAGGAGAGCATCACAGGACAATTTTGTGCAATGTAATTTGTAATATGTGTAGGTTGTAGACTTATCTCTATAATTATGTTAAATATTTTCTTCCAAAATAGTCTAGAATTGTCTGAGACGGTTCCAAAAAAAAAAGTGAGGCAACATAAAAACGTTTGCTTGAACCGTCGTGACCTGTCCGTTTCAGACAATGTTAATAAACACTTTCCCAACTAGCGTGATATTTAAAAATACTTCTAAAAAGAGACCTTTCCTTAATCTTCTCAAGATTAAAAAAGCAGTCGGGAAGATATGGAATAAATAATAAAATATGGTTTTTTATTGTATTATCAGCGAATGTTTTTTTTCCTGAAGTCATAGTTGATTAATGTTATGCTTAAAGAAATTTTTGAAAAAAAAAACACCTTAAGCTGGTTCCTCAGAAAGTAATTTTGTTTATCCCAGACGACGCCAGTATGTGTGAGTATTTATGTCTCCCAGGCTGATTTGATAAGACGCGGCCACGACGATAAGTTCAAGTTCTATGCTAAGTTTCTTACTGTCTAACTTGTGTCGGTTCGTGGCAATTGCTAAGGCTAAATGCGATCCCGATACAAAATTAAATATAAAATTTTCACATATATACCTTCCGTCTGTATGCGACTCCTCTCCTATTATCCATGTGAACTTTAACCGACTGGAAAAATTCATAGATTTCAGTGTTATCAAATTGATTGAAATTTCAGCATTTGTTTAATTTCCTTCTAGATATTTCTCCATTTGTTTGAAAAGATAGAAGCAATCTGTGCTGTGGGCATTTGTCGATTAAATTATGTTTGATATAATTTGAATGCGATTTTGCCGTATATAAAGCAAATGTTGAAATATTGAAATGAGCCCTTACTCCTGAACTTATTATTATTTTTTTATTCTTCATATAATATAACACCGGTTTTTTGTACTAATTTCCTAGACACAGCACACTAAATTAATTAGTAAATAACTTATTTAGCATAAATGTATTTATTAACGTGGCACCCAGTCAGTTTTAAATTATAAATTTGGTTTCAATTGTCAAACTTTGAATTTTGTTTGTTTTTTGTATTTATAATTGCATTGCTATATTTATAATTTATAGACAAGTACGAAAAGGACTAAACTCTAGGACACTTTTCGTCATTTAGATATAAACGATCAAAGAAAAAATTAGTCCAAATCGTGAATGATCAGCTTTTCTGTAATTTAGTGGACAAAATCATGATTAGTAAATAACACCAGAACCTAAATCTTTAATTAGTAGTCATCTTTAATTTACGTATTCTGTCTGTCTAGGGCATAAGAGGATATACATTTATATTCTGCTCTTAAAATCTATTTTTCATTTAGTTTGCTATTAGTATATTCACCCCTGAATTACTTAAAGGCAAAAATTAAGTAATACCCGAAAAAAGAAAACATTTATTAAGATTTGATAAAGCAATATTTATTCTCGATATTTTGCTGAAATGGATTTTATGAATTGGGACGACTTCCTGCTTTGATTTTTCCCCACTGATATCATCAAAAGTTATCGGGGGGTTTGCGCTGTATCGAAGTCATGCCCTTTTAATACCCTCGCCGGCTGCCAAGAAGAAAACTTCGCTCCTCGTAAAATGAAAAAAATAAATACTGAACTGAACTGGACCGTGTGCGATAACCTTTAATCGTCCAACTGCCGATTCAGTGAAAATTTTCGAATAATGTAGAAGACTTTGTGTGCAAATTCAACAAAATTGCAAATTTTACGTAATTTAGAATGTCTGAAAAACTGTTTGTAGCAGTTTCAGAGACGCGAGAGATCATTTGGGATCAATTAAACTTAATATATTGTTATTAATTCAATAGAGATGATTATTTTTCTTATAAATTTTCATTTTCATGTATTATGCAGCTGCAGAGTAAGTTTTAAAGAACCTTGAAAAGTCTACGAAAATAATTGTAATTAAAATTATTTTATGCCTCTTTCCGGATGGAGGGAGTGAAAAATAGAAATTAAGTAAAGAAATCTGTAATCAGTCGATGTGACCTGCACGTACCGAGCTCTGGCCGCGCCAGCAAAACAAGGTTCAATAAAAATTAAACAAATAAACGATAATTCGCCACACGGATAAGACAATTATGAAGTAATCCTGTATCATGAATTTTGAAATTCTCAATGATATCTCCACTATATAACTTAATCTTTGTAGCTGGGACCCAAGAAAAAATGTTTTTACTAAAGCTTAAATTTGATTGTATTTGTCTAAAAATTTCCTTAAAAATTCACGCCTGTGAAAGGGTATTTTTTACAAGTTTTTATTCAACTTCTGATATTTACTTGTTTAGGTAAAATAATTTGCACACTACACATAACATAATCATAAAAACATTAACACAGTGATTAGTTTTGTATGATTTGTTTATTTAACTTAATTTTGCTGATGTACACCCATCAACACTCAGTTTTTCAAATAATAATATTAACTTCTATGTTTATTTCCTTAATTTTATTGCATTTCAATAAAAGCTTGTTTTTAAAAGACATTCGTAATTCCCTAGATGTAACCGCTTCGAAATGGCAAACTCCCGTTGATTGGTTTTGATCAACAACAAATTAGTGTTATACTTGAAAAATTATGCTTTCTTTTTTCCTGCCTTTTTAAATTACCAACTTGCCGCAATTGTTTGATGATAATTTACCCTTTTAAGAGAGATCAATTTATAATGGATGATAATACCGTGCGATGTGGCCAGTGAACCTTGCACCTTGGATTTAATAATTCCGTATTATAATTAGATATTTTTATTTTTAAAATACCATATTTGTAGTATCTAAGCCCTATTTTCCGATTTTCCAATATTTAATTGTATTAGTGACACAAATCCCCTCAACTGAAGGGAAAATGCCACTTTTTGCGGACTTTGCTTATTCAAAAGTTATCCTAAAAGTTGTAATCTCAATAAATTGAATAAAATATATAAACACAAAAAATCATATTCATCTCGACTTGCTCTTTATTTATCTCAATTAATGAACATAATAAACTTAACAGACCTATTCCTAGGCAAAGAATGCATACATAAATTATCCCAAATAATTAACTTTTAAGAAATTATTGTAATAATTTTTAAAATACTAACTTTTCGATTAATCACACCGGATTTTGGTGAGTTTCTTAGTTCTTAATTTCGACATATGCGTCATGACCAGGTATGTCCCTGGCAGAATAAGTAAAAGCAGGTAGATTTTAAGAAACAGCGGCATATTAAAGGTGAAATTCCAAGGATTCGGCATAGATACAGAAAACTTCTGTGTCTCCTCGAAGTATGGCACGTTGCGCAGGATCACGATGCCTTCACAAAGGATCCCGAGTGGGTACAGAGGTATCCAAATTGTATACCGCAGCCAGGTCAAGAAGCGTATGTTCGTTTTTAAAATCTCAGCCAAATAATAGGGGTACCTAAAAGGGTATTGTTATTCTTTTTCCCCATAAATTTCAGCAGTTGCCCACATACCTGATCACCTCAATCAGTGTCCAAATTAGGAAGAGGTAGCAAACGACGGGTTTGGTATGCATCCTTGGCTCCTGATCGATCATAATAAAGAGCACGAAATTTCTGCCCGAGATCTGGAGAAATGGCATATATGCACTACCTTTCGTATATCCAAATATTGGATGTAATACTTCCAGGTATTGCAGAAGCTGGCAGAATTTTATAGCGTTCCCGACAGTATCAAATGCCTGCGGAATCGCATTACGACCGTCCCTGTATAGGAGAACAGACATAACGACGAAAATGTAGAGATATCCAATGAATTGAGCTAAATTGTACAGAATCATATACACTTTACGTCCTTTCTCTGAAAAGGAAAACATTATATTTATAGTATTTCTAAATAAATCATATTTTTAATATATATAAATCTGTAATTTATTTTTAAACGTTTTTTACTACTGAATTTTTATGGGAAGACTTAATTCATTATTTGAAATTACTTTTTGCAGGAAAACTTTATGTAACGAATATTTTTGTGTTGTTAATTGCAAACTGACTCAATTTAAATTATTTTTGACTTTTTTCGTTCCAGGAACATACCTCTCGTGTATCCCCATTCCTCCTTCTGCAACTTTTCGTACATTCCCGGATAATCCTGCATAACATCACGGGACGTGTCTTCTTCAACATCATCTTCCGATCTCCATCGATCGAAATCGACCTGTGATTAAGGTAATTATAGTATTTTTCATTTAAATAACCTATTATTTTTGATATGCAATTTTATTGTAAATGTCTAAATTTAAATGGTTTTCTAAGCATGTAACATCACATAATTTTTTTTAAATTTAGTATCATATGCACGAAAAATAGCATATCAATAACAACAAAATAAAATTTTGAACTAATACCGACACATTCAAAATATTGTAAATATTTTACTTTGAATAATTCCATTACGAATTTTATTTAAACTTCCGTTTTTCGATCAAGAGAAAAACTTAATAAAAATCTGAATACCTTCAGCCAATGGGGCTTTTGTGGCTGCACTGTTAAACGGGGCCACCAGGCATTTTCACACTTTTTTATCGTAAAATCAACATAAGAATCGTGCACTTTATAAAATGATTTCTGCAATTATAACAAAATGATGTTTATTAACATGTCGGCAAAAATATTTCAAAATAAAAACGAAACTTACATTCTCATCAATTTTTGAATAAAATGGTATTACAAATTTATAGTCATTTATACCCCTTGCGCCTAATCCGCGTGCCGAGAATTCAACAAACTTTTCATTGAAATCAATATGAGGACCCTAAATATAGGAGAAATTAATTAATAAATTAAATTTAAATCCTTTGATAGAAGTGTTAGAGATATGTTTACCTTAACACCCTTCAAATCAACTTTTAATGTAATCTGATTCTCATTTTGAGCCCAATAAACGAACGGGCTGAGTTTAACACAATTACTGCTCATAATGTTTTATATTTGAATTAATTCCTTTTGTTAAAACATCAAATCTTGATATATTATTTATAACAAATGAAACCCCACTCTCAAAATATACCCGGCAACTCGGTAAAAATTCACACAAAACCACTCTTATTTACTGCTATCTTGAAATGTCACTCAGGCGGCGATATAAGAGAATGCATGGTATGACTAAGCGAGAACATTGATTCGCCATTTTGCGGTTCGGATATGCCAAAATATACGTCACGGTGGCAAAGTTTCTTCAAGCAATATTTCCTGATTTGAGGATTTTATTAATAATTATAAATTAAACTTATAGCTTTTTGCAATAAAAATAACAAATTTTTTTTAATGAAGTGTTAAAGCTTTTCAAGAAATATCCCTGCTGAAGAATATTAAAATTTACTATCTAAATTAGCCAAGTAAAAGCTCGTTACGGAATTATTAAATTAAAATTGCTCAAAGACTAGTTCAGAACAACCTTTATATACCTTTGTGGATAAAAAAATTCTTGAATGGTAGCGCAGTTTCTGTGAGAAATATTTTGTATCCACGGAACATACGGAAGTATTGGCAAAAAGCAGGCAGTAAAAGGGTACTTAAAAACATTTTTAAGTTCATTACAATAAAAGATATATTTTTGGGTTGTTAATTTTTATTTTCCTCATCTTTGAATACATTCAGAACAAATTCAAAAAATCATTTACATTGTTAGGAGTCGAGACCTTTACACAACACACCGTATTAGTTATTTAAACGTTATATTTTATTGAACTCCATTTGGATAAAGATATATTTAAGGAATTCCTTCAAATATTTTAAATTTTTTACATTTTGCTTATAGGAGAAAACATTTTTTATATTAATTCTCTTCATTCCGCGGTTACAATAAAAACTAAGAATATGGCAAACGTACATTACTATGATTTAATCAGTTGTAATTTATCGAAGCTATCGCCGAATAATTAACCTGTTAACTGATTATGTCGTATATATGCGTCAATTTCAAAAGTTTCATATTTTTGCATAAATCAGTTTGTAATTATAAAACTACATTTAATGTTGAATCAAACCCAATTTAAAAATATTACACTTTTTCAACTTTTATAACGCATAGTAATTTATTTTGCTTATGTCATAAATGTCGCATATCGAGCTTTCTAAGAAAAACTAATGAGAGGACTTTCCCTCGATATGTTTGCCATCAGTACGTCAGGACAAATGACAAAATCTGATGGGCATATTTTGTATTCTTTATTATCTCGTTTACATGCAGAGTTGAACCTGGGGTTGAACCCGAGCTCAACTACATGTAAGCACAGGTTGAGTTGAATTTGGGTTGACTCGACCCGACTCCGCTTTGCAAGCTGGGTTGAGTTAAAATTTCGAATACGGTTGCCATGTAAACGCAGGTCGTGTAGTTCGGCAGAGAGTTTCATTTGCACGGTAATTCCCGTATTGTTAATTATATTTTTTGTAAATCATTTCATTGAAATGGCTAGCAAAAATGTTTCGGAACAGTAAAAAACCAGATATGTTAAATACTGGTGAAGGCATTCTAAAAATGTGCACTATATATGTTATATATACGTTATAATTCGATTTCGACTCGACCACTGCACCCCAGTGGCTTATATACAAAGATCCAAAACTCAACCCAATTTTGACTCGATCTTTCAACTCAGCATGTAAACGTAGTCTATATATTAATCACAAAGTCTCAAACTGAAATCGAATTCACAGCCCACAGGAAAACATCGAAGTATAAACAGAAAAAGCTTTGATATTTTCTTAACATTATATTTACGATAGAGCTTCAGATACAAGGGAAAATGCAAAAATTGAAATTCTGGAAATTCCTCTGGACTTTTCCGTTTCTTTTTTTTTTTTTCTAGAATTATATAGTTATTTTACCAAGAGTTGATTTAGCCAAAAATTCCAATCCAGGGAGTCCTATTTTAGAAATTAGTTTTTTTACTTGTACATGGCTGAAAAATGTAAAAACTGAAATTCTGCGGAGGTGGTCTACTCTGAATGAGGTGGTCTACTCTTGACATTGCCTCTCTTTCCTTTGAATTTAAACTTTCAGCGGACGCGCAGGAGAATGGAACAACTTCCGCTCGGTGCTCTTTAATTATTTCAGAGGTTGCTCGCTGACTTCCGCCTCGAACTTTTGTAAGAGTTCGGAGAAGTTGTGTTGTTTTCTACTTCGTTCGCCTAGGGAGGATCAAACCAAGAGAAACTACTCAACGATGGGTTGTGATTTTTTTTTTTTTTTAGAAGCAGAATACTAGACATTTAAGACATTTTGTGAAATAATAAAATTATGAAAATACATGTGTTTTTATATATTGCAAATAATTTCATAAATTTAATCTAATATTTACAAAAATTATCCCAATTAAATCCATAATCATATCATACCAAGCGTCGATTTAGCCAAAAATCCCAATCCAGGGAGTCGTATTTTAGAAATTAGTTTTTTTACTTGTACATGGCTGAAAAATTCACTGAAAAATGTAAAAATTGAAATTCTGCGATTTTTCCTCTAGACTTTCCTGTTTTTTGCCTAGAATCATCTAATTATCATACCAAGAGTCGATTTAGCCAAAAATCCCAATCCAGGGAGTGGTATTTTAGAAATTAGTTTTTTTACTTGTACATGGCTAAAAAAATGCACTGAGAAATGTACAAATTGAAATTCTGCGATTTTTTCCTCTAGACTTTTCTGTTTTTTGCCTAGAATCATCTAATTATCATACCAAGAGTCGATTTAGCCAAAAACCCCAATCCAGGGAGTGGTATTTTAGAAATTAGTTTTTTCACTTGTACATGGCTAAAAAAATTCACTGAGAAATGTACAAATTGAAATTCTGCGATTTTTTCCTCTAGACCTTTCTGTTTTTTGCCTAGAATCATCTAATTATCATACCAAGAGTCGATTTAGCCAAAAATCCCAATCCAGGGAGTCGTATTTTAGAAATTAGTTTTTTTACTTGTACATGGCTAAAAAAATGCACTGAGAAATGTACAAATTGAAATTCTGCGGTTTTTTCCTCTAGACTTTTCTGTTTTTTGCCTAGAATCATCTAATTATCATACCAAGAGTCGATTTAGCCAAAAATCCCAATCCAGGGAGTGGTATTTTAGAAATTAGTTTTTTTACTTGTACATGGCTAAAAAAATGCACTGAGAAATGTACAAATTGAAATTCAGCGATTTTTTCCTCTAGACTTTTCTGTTTTTTGCCTAGAATCATCTAATTATCATACCAAGAGTCGATTTAGTCGAAAATCCTAATCCAGGGAGTCGTATTTTAGAAATTAGTTTTTTTACTTGTACATGGCTGAAAAAATGCACTGAAAAATGTACAAATTGAAATTCTGCGATTTTTTCCTCTAGACTTTTCTGTTTTTTGCCTAGAATCATCTAATTATTATACCGAGAGTCGATTTAGCCAAAAATCCCAATCCAGGGAGTGGTATTTTAGAAATTAGTTTTTTTACTTGTACATGGCTAAAAAAATGCACTGAGAAATGTACAAATTGAAATTCTGCGGTTTTTTCCTCTAGACTTTTCTGTTTTTTGCCTAGAATCATCTAATTATCAGACCAAGAGTCGATTTAGCCAAAAATCCCAATCCAGGGAGTCGTATTTTAGAAATTAGTTTTTTTACTTGTACATGGCTGAAAAAATGCACTGAAAAATGTACGAATTGAAATTCTGCGATTTTTTCCTCTAGACTTTTCTGTTTTTTGCCTAGAATCATCTAATTATCATACCAAGAGTCGATTTAGTCGAAAATCCTAATCCAGGGAGTCGTATTTTAGAAATTAGTTTTTTTACTTGTACATGGCTGAAAAAATGCACTGAAAAATGTACAAATTGAAATTCTGCGATTTTTTCCTCTAGACTTTTCTGTTTTTTGCCTAGAATCATCTAATTATTATACCGAGAGTCGATTTAGCCAAAAATCCCAATCCAGGGAGTGGTATTTTAGAAATTAGTTTTTTTACTTGTACATGGCTGAAAAAATGCACTGAAAAATGTACAAATTGAAATTCTGCGATTTTTTCCTCTAGACTTTTCTGTTTTTTGCATAGAATCATCTAATTATCATACCAAGAGTCGATTTAGCCAAAAATCCCAATCCAGGGAGTCGTATTTTAGAAAATAGCTTTTTTACTTGTACATGGCTAAAATATGCACTGAGAAATGTACAAATTGAAATTCTGCGGTTTTTTCCTCTAGACTTTTCTGTTTTTTGCCTAGAATCATCTAATTATCATACCAAGAGTCGATTTAGTCGAAAATCCTAATCCAGGGAGTCGTATTTTAGAAATTAGTTTTTTTACTTGTACATGGCTGAAAAAATGCACTGAAAAATGTACAAATTGAAATTCTGCGATTTTTTCCTCTAGACTTTTCTGTTTTTTGCCTAGAATCATCTAATTATTATACCGAGAGTCGATTTAGCCAAAAATCCCAATCCAGGGAGTGGTATTTTAGAAATTAGTTTTTTTACTTGTACATGGCTGAAAAAATGCACTGAAAAATGTACAAATTGAAATTCTGCGATTTTTTCCTCTAGACTTTTCTGTTTTTTGCATAGAATCATCTAATTATCATACCAAGAGTCGATTTAGCCAAAAATCCCAATCCAGGGAGTCGTATTTTAGAAAATAGCTTTTTTACTTGTACATGGCTAAAATATGCACTGAGAAATGTACAAATTGAAATTCTGCGGTTTTTTCCTCTAGACTTTTCTGTTTTTTGCCTAGAATCATCTAATTATCATACCAAGAGTCGATTTAGCCAAAAATCCCAATCCAGGGAGTCGTATTTTAGAAATTAGTTTTTTTACTTGTACATGGCTGAAAAAATGCACTGAAAAATGTACAAATTGAAATTCTGCGATTTTTTCCTCTAGACTTTTCTGTTTTTTGCCTAGAATCATCTAATTATCATACCAAGAGTCGATTTAGCAAAAATCCCAATCCAGGGAGTCGTATTTTAGAAATTAGTTTTTTTACTTGTACATGGCTGAAAAAATGCACTGAAAAATGTACAAATTGAAATTCTGCGATTTTTTCCTCTAGACTTTCCTGTTTTTTGCCTAGAATCATCTAATTATCATTCCAAGAGTCGATTTAGGCAAAAATCCCAATCCAGGGAGTCGTATTTTAGAAATTAGTTTTTTTACTTGTACATGGCTGAAAAAATGCACTGAAAAATGTACAAATTGAAATTTTGCGATTTTTTCCTCTAGACTTTCCTGTTTTTTGCATAGAATCATCTAATTATCATATCAAGAGTCGATTTAGGCAAAAATCCCAATCCAGGGAGTCGTATTTTAGAAATTAGTTTTTTTACTTGTACATGGCTGAAAAAATGCACTGAAAAATGTACAAATTGAAATTTTGCGATTTTTTCCTCTAGACTTTCCTGTTTTTTGCATAGAATCATCTAATTATCATATCAAGAGTCGATTTAGGCAAAAATCCCAATCCAGGGAGTCGTATTTTAGAAATTAGTTTTTTTACTTGTACATGGCTGAAAAAATGCACTGAAAAATGTACAAATTGAAATTCTGCGATTTTTTCCTCTAGACTTTCCTGTTTTTTGCCTAGAATCATCTAATTATCATTCCAAGAGTCGATTTAGGCAAAAATCCCAATCCAGGGAGTCGTATTTTAGAAATTAGTTTTTTTACTTGTACATGGCTGAAAAAATGCACTGAAAAATGTACAAATTGAAATTTTGCGATTTTTTCCTCTAGACTTTCCTGTTTTTTGCATAGAATCATCTAATTATCATATCAAGAGTCGATTTAGGCAAAAATCCCAATCCAGGGAGTCGTATTTTAGAAATTAGTTTTTTTACTTGTACATGGCTGAAAAAATGCACTGAAAAATGTACAAATTGAAATTTTGCAATTTTTTCCTCTAGACTTTCCTGTTTTTTGCATAGAATCATCTAATTATCATATCAAGAGTCGATTTAGGCAAAAATCCCAATCCAGGGAGTCGTATTTTAGAAATTAGTTTTTTTACTTGTACATGGCTGAAAAAATGCACTGAAAAATGTACAAATTGAAATTCTGCGATTTTTTCCTCTAGACTTTCCTGTTTTTTGCCTAGAATCATCTAATTATCATTCCAAGAGTCGATTTAGCCAAAAATCCCAATCCAGGGAGTCTCTAATTTGGCTTTTCCTCATAAGTTCAAATTTTATGGAAAATTTGAATAATTCAGATTGTATCATCGTTATAAACTTCATCGTATAAAAATCGTATTTCCGCAATTTTCGTATATTGTAAGAGCGATACCGTGCTGTAGGAGGGTTACCTGTACACATATATATGTATATGTACAGATTGTAAATTATAGAAAACATTTTTTTTCGATGATGTGATAAAATTAGCACTTAAGGTAACTGAAATCCACCTTAATTTTTAAGGCATAGGGGGTGTCACACTATTTGAAGCACATTATTTCTTTTTAATTTAATATAATATAAAATTATTTATATAAATCCAATTGCTGTTTATCAAATATATGATAATAAAACTGGTGGTATTTTTGTTTAGCCGCTACTTAAAAGAGGTATTCCTGAATTTTTGAACATAATTTTTGAGAGTGTATCTTGTAAGCAATATAAAAACAAAAGAAATTTATATAAATCAGAAAACCCGTTTTATATACGGACAGGGAAAGTGTACATTTTCTTTTTTTATTTTGTTTTTAGTTTTTTAAGACAAGGGTACAGTAAGGTTTCGGGCTTTTTAAATAAAAAACAAAACAAAAAAAACCGTATTTTGTATAGTGTATGAAATAAATTAAAAAAAAAGCCTTTGAAGCCATCCAGCCAATTTCTCTCCATTTCCGTAATTGTTGTTCCTTTCTCCATAGAAAAATAATAGTAGAAATAATAAAATTCATGCATATACATTAAAAAGTGTAACAAACCGTCTTCTATTTGAATGTTAATTAAAAATTAATCACTTGAATCCGTCTGTGTACTTTTCCTATCGTATCAATATTCAAATAATAAATTTATGTGAACAACACGAACTCTCGGAATAATATATTTAAATGTTTTAAAAAGTGTGGAAAATCCTTTGGAATTTAAATAAATAAAAATAAATGTAAAACTTTAAATAACCTATGAATAAGTAAATTTTTATCAAATTATGGAATTAAATAGACCATAGAAAACTACAGGATAAACAGTTAAATAAACACCATAATAACATTAACAGACTACATTCAATAAGTATATTTATATATATATATGGGACATTTCACGTCAAACGGATCACCGGCGCCCTCAAAATTTGAATAAACCGATTGAGATAAATAAGGGCTCAAATTGTTCGTCTAAATGAGAACTTTCGAAAGCCATGTGGTATTTTTTTAAATTCAACTTGGCGGCTCCAATATGGCGGCCGGAAGACGGAGAAAAATCGAATGTCCATTAAAAAAAGCTTGCAAAAATAAAAATTTGCAACCGAGCGGATCGGATTTTGGCTCAGATTGCAGCTGATGGTTCACTAAAAGTTCGTTTTGGTAGGTAGGGTTGGATGTTGGCAACCTACCATACCGAACTTTTAGGGACCCATCAGCTGCAATCTCAGAGAAAATTCGACCCGCTCGGTTGCAAGTTTTTATTTTTGCAAGGTTTTTTTACTGAACATTCGATTTTTCTCCGTCTTCCGGCCGCCATATTGGAGCCGCCAAGTTGAATTTTAAAAAATACCACATGGCTATCGAAAGTTCTCATTTAGAAGAACAATTTGAGCCCTTATTTATCTCAATCGGTTTATTCAAATTTTGAGGGCGCCGGTGATCCGTTTGACGTGAAATGTCCCATATATATGTCATATACTTATTCAAAATAAAAAATCTGTGTAAAACTGACTGTAAAATTGTCAAATAAATGTATCAAATCATTATGGGATTGAAAAGTCTTTTATTCTAACCCCTCGAAAACCCTTTAACCATTTCTTCTATAAATATTTGTATTTATTTTTTCCTTCAAATCGAATTCATTATGCCTGATAAATTTGTCAATGTTATTATATTCTATAAAGATTTTTTAATTAACTTGCATGACCAAATAAAACCCTTTGAACATTTTTTTCATAAGTACTTATATTTATTTTTTTCTCTTTCACAGTGAATTCATCATGCCTGGTGGATTTTCAACAATATTAATATAACAATTTTGAACAGTTCTACAATATAAGAAAAAAGTCTCATAATTATGTATAATTTCTTAGAAACAATGTACAACAAATAATAATAGGTAGAATTAAGAAATAATGTAATATTAATAATAATGTGTAATAATATTGATGCTATAATAAGTGCATAAAATCAGCAGCTTCCTTCAATTCAAATTCCGCGGAGCATATTTCTTCTGCGCATCTTAAGTCAGGAGGAATCGCATGACGACACATCACTCATTCCGCGGAGCATATTTCTTCTGCGCATCTAAAAGTCAGGAGGAATCGCATGACGACACATGACTCATTCCGCCTCCAATGTATTTTAAGTAGAGTTAAAGTGAATGATGTATTCATGCCTAAAATCCTATGTATGTATTCATGTAGTAAAAACACAACCTGTTGCTAAATAGTTCTGATAGAGAAAATGTGAAATAGAATTTTTTAAGTAGATTAAAATAGACCTGCATTAACAACGTGTTCCCCGTTGTAAACAATAAATACGAATTATGCAGAAAATGATGTTTTTACTTATGCCCCCAATTTACAATTTTCAGCTGCGAAAATAAAGAAATATAAATTGCATCGAGCAATATGCTACATGTACTTCTTCCCCTGTGAAAAACAAATTTCAGCTCATCGATGATGCCGCAAAAATCCACGTTAAAAATTAATACAATAAAAATAATGACAGCCGAAAATACAAGAGAAATCGTCCAACGGGAATTCCCCAGTCCATAAAAACGTAAGTTGCATCGAGCAAAACAAGTTCTCCTCCTGCGAAAAAAAAACAAACAAATTTCAGCTCATCGATGGCGCCCCAACAATCCACATTAAAAATTAGTCTAGTAAAAATAATGGCAGCCCTCCGAAAATCCACGAAGAATCGCCCGGCACATGCCACGGAATTCCCCAGTCTGAGCGGAGAAACGAAGCCCCGTCTCCGGCCGGCTGGAAAAAAGAAAAAAAAAATTTTTGGTAACAGGAGCCCATGAATCTCAGAAAACAGCAAGCAAAAACCTCGCCCTACTACTAAAAACAAACAAATTTCAGCTCATCGATGGCGCCCCAACAATCCACATTAAAAATTAGTCTAGTAAAAATAATGGCAGCCCTCCGAAAATCCACGAAGAATCGCCCGGCACATGCCACGGAATTCCCCAGTCTGAGCGGAGAAACGAAGCCCCGCCTCCGGCCGGCTGGAAAAAAGAAAAAAAAAAATTTTGGTAACAGGAGCCCATGAATCTCAGAAAACAGCAAGCAAAAACCTCGCCCTACTACCGCTTCTGGGCCCCTAGTAAAAATGGCATTTTGCGGAAGCTAGATAAATCGACCAGATCGAACAGGGGCCCAGGAACAGCAGCAGAGCGAATTCGGTTCGGGTCTTCGATAACCAATGGTTTATGCCTGAGGTGGAAATCCAGCACCCGGTTTTGGTCCCGTATATGTGGCTCTTGCCCTCGCTAAATTTCCCCATGCTCTCACAGAGCCACGCCCCCTTTTTAATACTAATTCTCTTGTGTCCGTGAGCATCTAAAAATCAAAACAATTCTCATTCCTCTGATACCAGCGCCCAAGTCCCTTGCCATGTGCACAGAAGCTCTGTGCAGTGCCTACGCGCGAGGTGCTTGGGGAGGGTGGGGCGAATATTGTTTTCTTCGATCAGCTGGCCCGATTGACATTTGTTAGCCTGGCCGAGGTTCGGCTCGTTCGATGAATCTCCGGCGATCTTTCGAGTCAAGAAACACTGAAGGTGGCTGAAAATTCACATAAAATATGTTCCATGGGCTTTGTGGGCTGAAAGGCAAATGCACTGAATTGAAACGGGCTGCTTATTTGACGCATTTATTTTAAACATTATTGCATTATTTACATATTAACATAATTTATTTCTAGTTTTAATCCGAATTTGCTTGGTCGTCGAAATTCCCAGGTCGTTATTTTTCATTCGTTTGCCTCTTGCGAATTGAGGGCTGGATTTTTTTTTTCGACGGATCTGGAATGGACGGCTGCTTCATTCGCTGCTCTCGAATTTCTTACTCTCTAACTGTAACACGACTAATGTTCGTGTCAGCTCGGCTCGGACTCGGTAGATTTCTTCGGATGAGGTGTTCCGATCTTCATTCGTTTGCTCTGTTGCGATCTCTGGGCTGGATTTTGGCTCGTTCGACGGGTCCGCGTCGTCACGTGATTCCTCCTAACTCAAGAAGGTGTTCTACACCTGAAAATGCACAGAAAATATGCTCCATGGACTTTTTCAGCTGAAAGACAATTAAAATTGAATTGATAATTTTATGCGTTTATTTTGAATTACTGCAATTAAATTCTTGGATTTATTTGGCCCATGTATCGAGTTATTTGGTCTCGAAATGAATTATTTGGCGATTTATTGTAAATTTTAAGGGAAGAAAATTACCTCACATGCGATTCCGTCCGTGATCAAGGGTGAAATGAGAGGACATCATGTACTGAATGATTTTTATTTATTTCATATATTTCTTAAATAATATAATAATAAGTACTTATTAAATATATATTTATTTTTAATATATACTTCCATATAGATTTGTTAATTTCTGTGTATGCGTTTTGTAAGTTATATGCAATGAAAATAAACATAGACAATTTTTTTTTCTGGAGTTCCTTTTAATCAAGTTTTTTTATTATGTTTTTCATTTTTATATATAGCAACTTTTCATTCTTTTCTTTAACATTCCTACAGTAGTCGCTTAGAAAATTTTCTTCTTCACTTTCTAATATGTTTTCTCCATATTTCTTCCTTGTTGTTTCGTTTTTTTTGTTTTGTTTTCTAGAACGATTTTTTCCTCAATTTTCGGTATTATTTTTTGCCTCGTATAGCAGCTTTAGTACGACTCATACAAAAGAACAAGTTTCTCGTTTTGAAAATCTCTTAAATAAATATAAAAATATTCATGTATTTTGTTAGTCGATAGATAAAACGAATAAAAAATAAAAAAATGCATTTTGTCTGTCGTCATTTGTTTTATTATAGTTTGTGTGGTGGGGGGATAGGGGAAGAGGGATAGCAAACAGACAAGGAATAAAAACAATTTGTTAATTACACTTTAATCAATATTTACAGGATATTAAACAGAAACATACAAAAGATTTTCCTTATTATTTTTTTTTCTTTTTAAAACTATTATTCTTCTCAGTGTTTTATTATCAAATTCAATCATTTCACTTTTATACAATGACTTTCTAGATTTTCGATTTTTTTTTTTTTGTTTTTTTTTTTTATCTATAAACAGAATTTTCTTTAAGTTTCGCTTTCATCTGCTCAACTAGGTCGAATAAAAATGATTTAGAGATTTAAAGTCGTAAACTTAGAGACGGTTACACTTAACAATTAATTACAAAAAACACTGCACTATTTTTTATTTTATTTTTATTTTTATATTCTTTACAATAAAATAAATCATTTTGTGTAACTTACAGTTGAGTGGAAAACCCCCTTTTTTCTATTTTTGTTAGAAACATGAATTAATTAATCTAGGGGAGGGGAGACAAAATAAAAAATGTCTATATTTGACTAAATGGATTAAGATCAGTTAACAAATAGTTCATAAAAAAAATAAAAAACAAAAAAACGAAAAACATCAATTTCTCTTCCTACTCAAACAAAAAATAATAATTCAATTGCACATGAAGTCTCGGTCACTAGATTTTTTAAATATTTATTTATTTTCTTCTTCTTCTCTAAAAATTTACAAGTCGTGTGCTCGTATTAATCATTTTAAAAAAAATAATAATAATAGTTATTTTTATAATAAAAAATTGAGAAATTAAAACTTTCGCACTAGTAAATGCAAATGTTTCTTTTCACTCGATTCAATCACTCTGCAATTTATTCACATCCTCTCAATCATGTAGTTACGTTTCTTTTCATATTTTATAATTTTAATTAAGGAAATGGGTAAAAAAAAATATGAATTAGTATTAAAGATTTATGACTTCTTTTAAAATTTCTCTTTCATGTTTTTTTAATTTTAATTATTTCAATTAAAGACGTTCTCATTTTGATATGTTTTCTCGTTCATTTTCAAAATTTCATTTTATTTTAATCAGTTTAAGGAAATCATTCTTTTTCTGATTTTTGTGTTGATAACGCGTTAAATTATTTAAATAATATTAAACGTTATTTTGAGTACACATTGTTTTTTTTTTTTTTTTAATTTCCTTTAATTTGTATGACAAATAAAACTAACATGTTAAACATTAATATAAAAACAAAATATCCAAATCATATAAAATATACACATATATATTTTAAAAGCTTTCCAACTTATTTAAAGTAAAAATAAATATTAGGTAAGAATTCAATTCAAACAAGAAATCATCACTGAAAATCGTCTCGTAGAAACAAATTGGAATAAGAAAAAAAAAAAATTAAATCTAGCAACAAAATATTCATTCTCATTATAACAGTCGTAAATATATATATATATATATTTATATATATATATATATATAATTACATATATAAATATATATATATATATATAATTACATATATAAATATATATATATATGAATAAATATATATATAAATTTATTTATATATATTTATATATATAAATGGCTCGAAACTATAAAACTAAATAAATGATATATAATTTTTATATATCCTAATATATTGCTTTAAAACTGAAAAATTATGTGGACAAAGTAAAAATTAAATATTGACGAAAGAAAGAGTTACAACATAAAACAAAAATTTTTCCTATATAAACATTATTACGCGTATTGCAATGTGTACTGTTATTTATTTTTACTATTCCCCACTGTTACTATTATCTTCTTATTTTTAAAATTCACAATTTAATTAAATATAATATATGTGTGTGTGTTTTTTTCCACCTAATTGATTTAACTAAAAATAAAATTAGAAATAAAACTCACGGTGACCAGAAATGTTTTTAAGTTATTTTTATGAAGTTTGCGTAATCATTTTGCCTTTTCTGTAAGTAAAAAAAAGAGAAAATAAATAAAAATAATGAAAAATATAATACTAATAATACTATGATAGTAATTGTTTTTTAATTTCAGTCCGTTCATCACTTTCATGCTTTTTTCGCTATCCAGTTCAATCATAAAAGTTAATTTAAACAAATTTAAGATTATATATTTTTTAACTATATGCCTGTTTTTAGTAAAGAAATAAATTAATGACAAAATATAACTACATAATATTAAAATAATTAGAAAAACTTAACAATAAAAGAACCAGTAAATTAATAATAATAATAAAAACTGCAGGTTAATGAGACTATTTGCTTATACGCGTAAAAGGAGTGAAAAATAATAATACTAAAGAACGTGTAAATAATTTAAAAAAATTGGTACACGATAATCGACAACAAAGTCTGAAATAAAAATAATTCAGTGAAAAACCCTCGTCGGGGCACTTTTTACGACACTATTTAAAATTCGAAAAATTTTATAATTTATAGTTATAATTTAATTTAAAATTTACCTCTTATGTAAAGAAGGAATAATTATTATTTTTTTGGGTGTGCGAGTTGTATGGATCCGTACTGGCCACTTATACATACATATATTTATTTTATTTCTATAATTTTCTCAGTTCTGTTCTACCACCGAAGAAGTTGCAAAGTCAAGATTACTATTTTGTTATTTGTATTTTCTCACTGTTATTTTGATTTTATTTTATTTATTTATAATTGATTTAATAAAAACAATAAATGAAAAATACTTTATAAAAAATATATATTATAGAGGTGATTCCCACCGCCGTTGCATACATCGGACCGTTGAGAAAATTATTATTTATATATTTTTTTTAAATTCTTCTTGAAAATTAAACTATATATGTTTTTCTAAATAATAATAATAAAAAAAGAATGTATACATTTAAAAAAAAATATGTCTTTTGTTCGACATTGAACATAAACAACTTTTCGTTTTAATTTTTTAAAGATGTTTAGTTCATTATTTAAAATGTTTTTTTTCCCGGAAATGTTTAGACAAATTCGATTTTTACTGGTATTTGATATATTTTATAACTTTTGACCTTTATATATATGTGTTTTGTTTTCCATTTTCAGTTAGTAGAATGTCATGTTTTTAAAGATTTTAAAGAGCTTTGCTCGGTTTTTGTTTTTAAAGTTTCTCTTTCAAAACTTGGAGACATATTTTTTAGTGGTATTTTTTAACGCGTTTTCATTTTCTCAGTTGGTATTTTTTTTTTTTTTGTGTTCAGTTGACGTGTATTTGATATATTTTTGATTTTTTTTTTTGTTTTTTATTAATTAAAATTATGATTATTTTCTTAATATATTTTTATGCTATGTTTAATTTTATTCTTATATTAAAATTAGTACATTTATTAAGTCTTTTATTAAATTTATTTCTATTTAAAAGTTACATTTTGCCTGTGTGAAATTTTTATTGTTATATATATATATATTTTTTTTTTTTTCATTTTTTAGTGCTTGTAACGACAAATATGAATTTGGTTTCCTTTTTATTACTATTTATTCGTTATGAATATACTAAACTGCAGCTTTTTTTTTTTTGTATATTTTCTGTTTTTTTAATACGAAGCATTTATTTTTTTACTGCATATTTATGTACAATTTTGCAATATTAAAAGTTGTTACATGTTGAATTTTTTTACTTAGCATTTTTTTTTTTTTAACATCTTTCAAATATGAAAGCTAATTTATCACTTTTAATATACTGAAAAATTTGTAGAAATTTTGTTCGTTCAGTTTATAATTTTTAAGATATTTCAAAATGTATACAAAGAAAAAAAAATTGTCAAGTAAAAATATCCAACATGATTAAATAAATTGATTTAGGTTTTGAATATTTTGGAAAATAAACGATGAAGATTTTAAAATAATTCTCTTAATATTTCTGTTAAATAAAAATTATTAAATTATCGAAATTATATAAAAACTGGATTTTTGTTTCACCCTATTCTATAAAAATAATATTTTGTTATTGTTTTGTTATAGATATGAAAAAAAAATTAATTTTAATTATTCGTTGAAGTGTTTGATTGATTTGTTTCTGATTAATTGATTTATAAAAATTCTTTTAAAATAACCATTGTTTATTGAACGCTGACACTAACCAAAAGTTGTGCGATAATAAACAATAAAATAAATGAACATAGAAATTTTTTAATGATATTCATTTTATACAGTTTGATTTTAAATAGATAATTTTACTGTCTGATTAATTTTTATTTCTATTGCCTCAAAAAAGACTTAAGCCATTAAATAAATTGTTAGGGTTTTTCGTCTATTTGCTACTATTATATCTGTTTTATATACAGCATGATGGAAATTTCTTATAATTTTATTATTTATGTTATATTTATATTTTTCGGTTTTTTTTGTTTGCGCCTTTTTTTATATAATTTTAGTTGAATGCAGAAATTAAAAAAATATTTCTCTCTCAAGGTTCTACGAATCGAATTTACGAAATTGTAAAAACAAATCGTCCTTGGTGAATGTGTTTTTTGGTATTATTTAAGACTTTTAATAATTTTATATTTGCTTTTATAAAAACGAAAAATTCCATCTTCACGTAGGAGCGCAGTTTTTTATTTTTTTAAATTGTTTTTTTTTTTTTTAATATATTTTTTTGTTCTTTTAATTTTCATTTTTTAGATTAAGATTACTGTAAATATGGATAAATGATAAATTTAAAATTATGGAGCATTTCGAATTTGTTTGTGTAACATAGCGGGCTAGGCTATGCGTTTGGGCTATTGCAGTTATTAAAAAATAAATTTATTTATTAATGATTCAAATGAAAAGTATAAAATAAAAACTTTGTAAATTATACTTTTTATATATATGTATATATATCATCTATTGCTACATTTGTTATAATTTTAAAACATGTTTCCTTATTGTGTTTTTGTGTTTTTATTAAAAAAAATTTTTTTTTTTTTTTTTGTATTTCAAATGATACCTTTATTAATTTTTGAAATATTCTTAAAGGTATCACATGAAATATGGAAATTTTTATTTGTTTTTATTTCGCGTACTGTAGTTTGGTATTGTTGTTTTTGTCTTTTCTTACAAATATCTCTTTGTTTTTTTTTTATATTAATTTAAAATTAAAATGCTTTTGTTTATTATTGTTGTTTATAAAAATTAAATATTAAAATAAAAGGAAACAGTTGTTGATAAATAACTAAATAATTACATAAAATAAATAATTGTTATGTGTGTGTGAGCGTGTTCATTCACAAAGAACACGATTTTGGGCTATTGCAACTGATTTAATTTTATTTATCATTTGTTTCGTTTGGTTTTGTTTTATTATTATATTTTATTATTATTAATATTTTATAGTGCATAATGTGCTCTAAATTCTCCCTCAACATTTGTTGTTTGTTATTTTGAGATACTTTATTGCATTTTAATCGGGCTTATAATTTGTTGTTTGTCATAAATGACCGTTGTTTTTGTTGTTTTTTTATACTATTTATTTAATATTCAAGTTTAAAATTAAAAGAAAAACTGAAATACCATTTGTTGTCGATGTTTTTCTTCCTTTTAAACATAAAAATATTACTTCTCTTATTTTATTGTTATATTTCTTTTTAAAAGTTTACTGTGTCACACAATTTAATTAATTATTGTGTTTTCGGGCTATTGCAAATTATTTTATTTATTGTAATTTTTTTTTGTCTATTCTTAGTTTTTATTTTATTTCATTTAATTCAAATTTTATGTTTGATTTATGGTTTTTATTACTTATTTTATATAGAAAATATTTTGCATTTTGTTTTTCTTTTCTCGTTTATCTTTTTTCATGTTTGTTTTTTCTTTTTAAGTAGATATCTCTTTTATAATCATGATCATTTTTTCTGATAACAAAAAAAAAGTAACATAAAATATTTAATATTAACGATTATATTTTCTCTTTTTTATAGCTTCTAACACCAATTAGATTTTTATGTGTTTTGCCATTTTTTTGATTTTTGTGTGGCGCGACGTTGGACTTTTTAAGCGTACTTTAATTGACAATAAAATAAAAAAAAATATTATAATTTCATTATTAGTTAAAAACACTAAAATTGAACAAAAAGTTTAGAAATATAATTGGAATTTTTTAATTTTAATTTTGTTTTAAACAATTTTATAATATCACAACTAAATTATTCAAAATTTTGCATTCTATAGTTAAAAATGTCGATATTTGGTAAAAAATATGTGTTTTATCAAGATTAATAAATAAATAAAATTTAATTCAAATTAAAGCACACTGTATTAATAAATCGCGTTTTCGGGCTATTGCAACTTAAGAATTTTTTTTTTCTTATCATTTAATTGCTTTTGTTTTATTTATTAGTTTTTAATATTTTGTAAATATTTTTCTTCTACTTTAAGACAGTTACTTAACCTTTTTAAAGATTCATTTTATACATATATATATACCATGCACATATTATTTTTTGGTTTTTGTTGTTAATTATTTATATATATATTTTTTTTTTCTTCGTCAAAGTCCGGTATATTTTTATTGCACTTGTCATTGTGTGGATGTGTATGTGTGTTTGTGCCTTATTCAAAAGTTTGTGATCATTTCCTCTGTTAATATTTTTTATAATTATTTGATTTCTTTTAATTTTTTTTTTTTTTTTGTATTTGCAATTAAAACATCTTGTCTATTTTTTTTTTAATATTTCCCTGGCTATTGTCCGTTTAACGAAAACATTTATTTATTTTTCCTTGTGTTTATGATTATTTATGATCATAATTTCATTTTAATATGCTCATTCTGTGGTATATACATATATATATATTTTTGTTGGTCTTCTATTATTGTGGATTTTACATATATATATATATGTATACTTTTTTTTTAACTGCCAAAATTATTTGCGATTTGTCGTTGTTGGTTGCTGTGGTTTTTTGTTGGCTGGTTTATTGATTGATTGCTGCTTTTTTGATTTCATACTTAATCTGTTTTATTGTTTCATCTGCTTTATATTTTGTTTATTTGGAAAGAAATATTTAAATTTATCTGGGCTATTGCATTTCTTGTTTATTGTTGTTTTGTTTGGAATGTCTTTATATTGCGTTCCGTATTATTTTAGCTGATCTGTTTTTTGTTTATATACTATATGTATATTGGTTGGTTTTATTTTTACTTTATTAGATTACGATTAGATTACACTATATAATATAATAATAATTAATTAATTTAAATAGTATGATTATATCTGTTAATTTTAATATTAATAAAACACACGTCATATTTATAAAATGTATCTGAATTTTGAAAATTTAATTTTTTTAAGTACCTCTCAGTTCTCAAAATTCTCGTACATTCTACAAATTTTTTTTTTTTAATTATTTATGCTCTTGTTATTTTCTCTTCTCTCTTTTTCTTTTTCTGTTATACTGGTTTTTCGGTTTTCCATTTTATTTTATACATATTATATTTAAATTTTAAGATTGCTGGTTGGATCCGTAATACTTCATCATTTAAATATGCTTTGTATGTTTTGCTTTTCAATATTTTATATATATTATTATAAACATGTGATGGGGAGCCAATTGCCAGATTTTAGTCCCCACGCCTTCAGATCTCAGAATTATACAATTTATAATTTATATTTTATGCTGTTCGAACCATAAAATCGATCATTTTGGGTGGGGATTTTATATCAAAAGCAATTGGTTTGGCGTTGAGGAGTTTCGGGGGATCTATTGGAAATCATATTTTAAAATGTATTGCATTAGATTTTTTTAATGCCAAAGCTTATTTAAGTTGTTTTTTGTTTTGTTTGTTATTTGTTTTTTTTGTTTTTTTCTTGTATTATTTGCCGAAATATTTTTCATTATTATTAACAAAATGCATTAAAATTAAAATATATTTTTCATTGTTTGTGTTTTCACTTACATAACTCGAACAAAGGATGTTAAATTATTTTGGGTTCATATCTGACATTTGCCCAAAAATTTTATGTATTCAATTTTTTTTTTTTAGTTTTTGCATTCATTTATTATTATTTTTCTGGTTTTGTTTTTGAGATATGAGCCGTTTATTTTGAAAGTGGCTTAAGTTCAAATGATCATAAAGACTATTTTACTTTACAAGAATATAGAAAAATAGTCTTTAAGATCATTTGAACTTAAGCCACTTTCAAAATAAACGGCTCATATGTTGATTTCTGTATTTGTATTTAAATTTTGTTGGTAACCTTCTCAGATTTAATTTTTTTAAATTATCTATAACGATAAATAAAATTCAAGGTGAATGAATTTTCTAGAAACTTTCAGCGATATTTTAAAAGGTTTCGAATACTTGTCCGCTTGCTAGTTTGTTGCTCAATAACGTCTAAACGCTTGCATCGACATTTCTCATTTTTTGTCCGAATGGAGTACATGTTAAAACTTAAAATATAGCCTACTTTTTATTTTTTTTAATAATATAAATAAATGCGAAAGCTTTAAAATTCAATTATCATGAAAAATCGATGAGTACGGGTTTTTTAGGATGCTGATTTCGAATATACTAACGGAAAATATTGGGACCACTAATTTCGATTCCATTCTAAATATCTGAATTTTGAAAATTCATAATGGCGGATCCAATATGACGACGAAACGAATTCTATAAAAAAACGAAAACGATCAATTTCAAATTTGCTATTGAAATTAAATAAATTCAAGATGACAGAACAAAATTTCTATAATTCAATTTTAATTTGCACAAATATGCTATGTAATTATGTAAAATATTGCGGTTAATTAATTGCTTAAGATTACCAACAAAATTCAAACACTAAAATCAAGTTTTCGCTAGTGTTAGTTTTCTTCTTTGATTTTTGGGCAAAGCCATAAAACCCGTATGGCCCAAAAATGTCTCAAATTTCTGTCATATCATTATAAGAAAATTTTTAACAGATTTTTCAGAAATTTTCTTAATATTTTATAAAATTTTTCGTTTTAATTATGAGTTCCAAAAATATGCCCAAATCACTTTCGTAACATTGTTGAATTTTTATTAATTTCTTTATTAACTGCTTTTGTTTAAATACCACCGAACCTTGTTGTTTTCATTTTTTGGTATATGATCAAAAATTTTAAATTTGGTTTTTATTTTATATTTTGAAAAATCTGTTTTTTTACACAACTTTATCGTTTGCGTTGTATATAGGTTTTTTTTCATATCAAGTAAAATTTCCGGGAAATTTTTGTTTTGTTTTTGTCTTCATATTTTTTTTTCTTTCACATAAAAAAACATTTTTGTTTTTAAAAATAAAAATTTTAAATAAGAGTTATTTTTTATTTAAAAATTGTTGTGTTCGTATTTATTTTCTTTTAGAAATAAAATGCCAATTATTATTATTTTTAATTTATTTAATTTTTTAGTTCTTTTTGGAATTAATAAAAAGTGTTTGTTTTTTAAATTTTATCTGTTTTTAGCCAAATGATGCAATTTATAAAATTCTCCTTGGTTTTTTTCTAAGTTTCTTGTTGTGTAAAAAAATTAAATTAAATTAAAACTATCATTAAGAATTATTATTTTTCTGATACATAAGAACTTACAATTCCGTTTTTCTTTTTCTACAGAAAACAACATTATTTGTAAGTTTTTTGTGTTTATAGAAAAAACCCAAGATAAACGAATTAATTTGTTTGCAGTGTATTTGCTTTTTGCTATTAGTTTTGTAAGGTTTTCGTATATGTTTATATATATTTTTATATATATGTTTGTGTATATATATAAAATTATATATATTTTTTTTGTTGGGGGTGGGATGGGGTGGGGACGGGACGGTAAAGGGTATTTTGTTTTTTTTTACTTAAATGCTCTCTTGCTTTTTTCCTGTATACAAAAAATCACTCTAGAAGACGTCTAGCACACACAGAATAAACAACACATACACGCACATACGTCAGGCATTCATATATAAAAAATTAAAAATTATACATTTCGTAAAACTTTATAAATTTTACATTTTGAAAAATAATAAACAAAAATAAGTATTGATAATTCTCGAAATGAGAAATCACACTGAAAATTTTGTAAATTATGTTCAAAATAAAGATTTTATAATTCCTCTTTTAAAGATAAAGTTTTTCTTTGTTGTTTTGAATTAATAAATTTTTACTACTTATATTAGTCAATCTTCAATCTTATCATAGCTCCTTTGTTAGTTTTTAATTTTAGGTTTATTGTTTGCATTATTTTTACAGATATAATTTTATACACTTAGGTGAGAGTGGTTTTAAAGGGTTTTGTTTTTTTTCGTTTTTGTTTTTTTACATTGTATTTATATTTTAAAAACGTTTTCTTTTTTTTTTTGTTATAAAAAATTTGTTGGTTTTTTTTTCTCAAGTAAAAATAAATTTTGTTTGTTCAGTTTTCATTACTCTTTTTTTTCTCTATAAAAAACAGCACTATAAATTTGTTTTACAGTTTACTCGTATTTTTTGTGTTTGTTATCATTTCATTGTTAATTTAATTTTAGTTCATTTTCGGCTATTTCATAAAATTCACAGTATCTAACTAAAATAGAACATTTTTGGTTAATTTTACATGTTTTCTCTTTTTTCTTGTCTAAAAGCTCAATTCAATTTTTTGAGCGCCAAAATTTTTAAGATGAACAAGACAGAATTACCGCAAAAATTCAAATTTTTATTTAAAATTAATAAATAAATAAATAATAATAATAATCTTGGTTTTTTTAGTTATTTTTGTTATTAATTTTTGTTAACAATTACTGAACACATACACTCCTGCTAAATAAATAAATATTAATTTAAATTTTATTTTTTGTTCTACACATTTTATTTTTTACGACCGGTTTTCTGAAAAATGTTTATCTAAAAATTTAAAAAAAAAAAAATTATAATATTAATTCGATTTGGAGGTTTTTCTTCTTTAATGTGTGATGTTCTTTTTCGTTTGTTTCCTATTATTTTTACTTATAATTTAATTTTTTTCTTTTTTTATGTTTCCACGACGAACTTAAAAGGCATTTTCTTTTATATTTTGTTATAATATATTCGTTTATATATTTTCCGAGAAGTATAAATCAAAATAGTTCTTTAGTTTTTGTTTATCTTTTCGTTTTTGCTCCATTTTAGTTGAATCTTTGGTTTTGAATATTTTTTTTTCGTTAATAAAAAAGCAAAAATTATGTTAAAAAATATTTAAATTTTAATATACTATATAATATAATTCCATCCGTCTGTAGATTTAGGGTCTTAAATTTAGCTTTGCCGTGAATTAGGTTTGTAAAATTTGATTTATTTTATTAAATTGATAATTTTAAGGTTTTATTTATTTCTCAAAGATTTTGTTTTTATTTTTGACTAAATATTTATAAGCATTTAAGTATCAAAATTAAATTTCTGAATTCACGATATAAATTTTATAAGGCTGTAAAGATGTCCAGATATCTTTTGGTAGCTTCAAAATGGATTTAAATTTAAATTTAAAAAAATGTACTTTATTTTGAAATATTTTTCTGATTAATTGATTCCATTGGGTTGTGTGCAGTTTACTCGATCTTTATAACTATTTTTAAAATACTGTGTCAACCCTTCTTAGTGTTGTTTTTTTTAGATACTCAAATAATAGTAAAAATTGCCCTTTGGGGGAGTTTTTCATTCTTCGTACGTAAATGACCTTACTTCAAATGGTTGGCCCTGAAACAAAATTCTATAGACGGTTGTGCAATTATTTTGAATTTTATTAATCAAAATTATAATATTTAAGTTTTTATAAAAAAAATTTATTTGGAAAATGAAAAATTCAAAACCTTGTCGGACTGACCGAAAAAATCGACTAAACAGAAATAGTGCATGAGTGAAAACGAAGGCAAAAGGGTCCGAAAATTCCTAAAACACCTTTCAGGGTGCTTAATTTTTGTGTGTTCTTCTTCTTCTTTATTTTGATTTGTTTTTGTTTTCTTTTAAATTATATATAATTTTATTTTCAGTTTGTTCATTTTGTATTGGTTTTTTTTTTTCTTTTGTTTGTTAAATTTAATTTTACTTGTATTATTACTATTTACATTATTTGAAATATTTACAGGTTTTTTATTTTATTTAATAGCTGTTGCTCGCGGAAAAAATTGTATTTCTTTCCAGTTTCAAAGTAGTTTTGTCGTTTTTTAATTTATATGTAACATTTTTCGTACAAATTTGACTTTGTATTATTGTTATTATTTCTTTTACTCCATAGTTTGTCTCATTTTTATTAAATCTACAGTCATTATTTTTTATTATATGGCTGTATGAAAAAATTACAGTATATTATAATTTTTTCCATTTTTGGATTTTGTGCATTTTTGTCTCGCAGCATTCATTCAAGTTAATTTTTATTGATAAAATTAAATTTTAATTTAAATAAAAGACATATTTTGTTCAGGTCAGTTAGAGGCATAATTTCGAATTTTCTACGGATACTTAAAGGTATCCGTAAAATTTTAGCTAAACTTAAACGACCTCTCGCTTTTAACAACCTCATTCGCGATCTGGTGCGGGTGATTTAAGTCGTAGATTTGATTTTCTGAACGCGTTTCTAGCGTTCAGAAAAAGCTAAAATCTCATGGATTATGCGACAGATTATGTGGAGGCTGTGCTCCAGAATTTGTGGTGGCATTGCCAGCGGTAAGGAAGTTTAATGCTCTCGCATCGTTATGCAGTCGCAGGGCTTGTTCGAGCCGGTGCTCTTGCAGGCGTATTGCCTCAGAAATGTCAGGACTCACCTGCTGTTGTTGCTGCTGCTGTTGATGCTGCTGCTGCTGTTGCTGTTGCTGTTGTTGTTGCTGCTGCTGCTGTAGCTGAGGAGTTTGCGATTGTGGCGGATGTTGCTGCGACTGTTGACCATTTCCACTGCCTGAATTATTCTGATTACCACTTCCACCGGTGGCCGAATTCTGCTGCTGTTGCTGTTGGCCGAATGCTGCTCCATTATGATGACGTAGTGGATTGTTAACATTGACATCATTCGGCGCCCCGCCATTATTGGATGCAGCAACAGAAACAGCCAATCGTATTGCGGCCTCAGCTTGTGACCGGAGTATCGCTTCGGCCTGATGCCGTCGCAAGGCAGCTTCGGGAGAGTTTTGTTGATGGTGTTGATGATGGGATTGATGCGACATAGGATCAACAACCATCGAGGAACGCATCATTGAGTCGGCCATTGAGACACGCATCGCATTCATGGCGGCATGAGCAGCTGCAGCTGATGCTGAATCATTGCCCATTGGTGGCGATGATGATGGACCACCGCCACTGGGGCCATTATTGACCCCTTGCTGGGGTGCAACGTGACCCATACGCATTGCGGCCGCCGCAAGATTAACAACGGCCGCTTGAACAGCCCCCGCTGTTGTTGAATCAACTCCCACTCCGGGCGATCCGAGGCTTCCAGGAACTCCAGCACCGCTTTGACCCACAATACCGGCCGCCGCTGCCATCAGCGACATCCGGTTTGCATGGATGTCATCAACGCCATACTGCTGATGGAGGTGACCATTGTTGCCAGCTCGCAGGATATCACTCAATTTGCTACTACAATTGTTATTATTGTTGTTAAGGAGATTTGTCCCCGGATCCGAGCCGGTCGACGACAGTCTCCCATTGCCCGAGGAACTGTCCGAATGGGCAGACGGTGAAGGGCACATCGAATTTGTGCCACCATCCCCTGCCCCACTCCCGCCTCCGCCACCCATTGAAAGAAGGCCGGAACTTGATGCTGACACAGCGACCGCCGCTGCAAGCAAAGTGTCCCGCTCCCGTCGCTCAGCTGCCGCCCGCGATAGAACGTACTGAGCGGCAAATTGATGCTTTGGATCCATTCTCATATGCTCCATATGCGTTAGAAGACCTGAAGTACATATATCAATTATGTATCAATATAACATAAAAATGGTGCTTAATAAAGGAAATTAAGAGAAATACCCGAGATATACTCGCCCTTCTGCATTCAATTAACATGCTTTCATAATTTATTCAATGAGAGACCCCTAAAACCTTTACACCCTTGGAACTGAGTGATCAGTAATTATTTTTGTAGATAACCTCAAAAATGAGGCTTAATAAAGGAAATTAAGAGAAATACCCGAGTTTTATTCCTCCTATGATAAATGTCCTTAACATTTATTTAGTAATAGATCCTAAAACCTTTCAACTTCAACTCGAGATGAGTGATCAACAATTATTCTTGTAAATATAGGATAATACTTCTTGAAAATTAACTTTAGTCTGTCATTTTGCATCAAAATGAATAAACGGACTATTCAGATTACTATAGTTTTGAAAATTTTGGTCTTACAAGACAATTTTTAGATGGTATGATAAAGGTATGGAGTATAAAAATTCCGAAAATGATCTTGCTAAATCTACAGAGCAGCCCTATTTTATCGGCTCCAAAAGCTAAAGTACACAAAATTCGAAGTTCCTATTTCGCGGATATGTAAAAAAAATTAAAAAAAAATGTTTTTTCTAGTTTCCTAACACCTACCAGCTTCATGAGTGAACACCGCTTGGCAGACGGAGCACGGCCACATTCGTAAACTGGTCGTAAGCTGGGACGTTTCTGGATGGCATGCTAAATGCTTGCGCAACGATCCTTCGTTCACGTAATGTTTCCCACAGACGGGGCACGGATGATTTGCTGTTCTTCGTTTTGCTAAGTAGGGGTCAGTTGTTGGTAAGCAAACAGTATCGTGGAAAAATTGTAAAAAAAAGAAAAGAGAAAAAATTTTCTATGGTCAATGCGTGGAAGCCCCCAAGAGATAGTGTGTTATTATTATTAATATTATTTTATAATTATTCAAAATTTTGTTAACAAATAATGAAGATGGAAATGAGATATATGAAAGATTATATAAAACCAAAATTAAATATGTACATATATATATATATATATATATCCAATATACTAAACAAGAATTGAAATTCGTTAGATTTTAAATCAAATCAAATATGCTATACAAGAATTGAAATTCTTTAGATTTTAAATTTAACGCCAAATTTTAAGCTTTATCTGTACTAAATTTAAGCCGTTGGTCCAAAAATTCCAGAAAGCTCGATTAGTATAAAAGTTTCATGCTATGGATGTGTATGGATTTGTACAAATTAAAAAAAGCTTTTATATGGTCGGGATGCACACCAGAAATTTTTTTTTATCTGGATTCAAATTTCCAGAAAGCTTATTTAAGTTGTAAATTTTAATACTTTGAGTACAAAGTTCAAAGAGCTTTTATGGAAGAAATCTATGCTCTGGAAGTATGTTTCAGGTTCGTGTTGTAGAAAAGTTTTTTAGCACTAAGAAAAGTTTATGCAATTGATACAAATTACAGGATAAAAGCTATCGAAGAAAAAAAAGATTTTGAGCATATGTAAATGTAATTCAGGATGAAAAGTTTTAGAAAGCTTTTAAAAATTATATTTATATTTTGCACATTTTAATTTTTATAAAGAAAGTTCGAAGACAGTATTCATTTTTATTTATGGATAGTTAACGATATAATGAAAATTAGAGAGAAAAAAACCGGTCAATTGAGAGTTCGAGAAATCTATACGACCTAGTATTTTCGTTATAACTTTCCTGTATACTTCAAATAATGCGTGATATTTAAATTTTAGGTCGAATCTTTTTAAATATGCTACTTAAAATTATAAAGAAAAATATTTTATATATATATTTTTTTTTTTCATATAGACAAGCTCTGTTAAATGATATTCCACACGATATATAAAATATATTACAATGCAATAAAATATATAACAATTTCAAGTTTCAACCACGCACGGTTCTTTCTTTTCTTTGGAGGTACCGAAACTTTAATAGAAGTCTAGACAAGAATTTTCCTTTTCGGATATTTTCAAAAGTATTTTTTTTAATCTAACGATAAAATTCGATAAAAATAGTGATTACTTATAGTATATACATATATATTTTATTTTGTACATATTAGCATTTTAAATTTGTTAGTAAGACAAACAAAAAATAATATTTCAAAGAAAAATGCAGCTAATAAGTAAGAGTATAATGTGAACAACTAAAAGGACCAAACAAGTTATGAATTATGAATAAAACATTTAATGAAAAATAATGTAAGAAGGAAAAGAACCCAGCAAAAAGCAGTGATATTGATGTATAAAATTTAAAAATAAAGAACAACAAGAAAAAAAGAGTTAAAGTATATTGTATATCTATATATATATATATATATGTATATATATATATATATAGATACATATATATAAATGATGCTTTCAAGAAGAATATTAAAGTTAGGTAAAAATTAAAAGAAAACTAAAGATTTAATACTTACTGGCAACTCCTGAGGCATTCGGATCTTTGTGCGTATGTTTCATATGCTCCATCAATGCTTCGCCGCCCAAAAATAATTTATGACAAATTGGACAAGTGGTTGCATTTGGGCCGCCAATGAGGGCCGCATGTTGCTGCAATACACCAAGATGCAGCTGTAGCTCCTGTTGATTCATTCGTTCGTTTGTTGTGTGTGTGCCATTTTTATCCCAGCACCCAAATAATAATGAATTATACAAATTTGAGTTAAAGGCGCGATAGGCGAATGAATTTTTGTATATTTTGATATTTTTCTCTACATATTTTGTTTGTTTGTCAAAATATAAATTTTCTAAAATTTTTATTTTTTTTTTTCTAGTGAGTTTATAACTGATTTATTTTTGTTAATAAACACAGACAAATACATGCTATTTTAAAATGCTTTAAAAAAGGAGATGTATGATCAAATATTATATAATTCAAATAGTATACATTTTACACCAGTCGTCTGATTATTGGAATAAAATATAAAATGGTTTAAATAAATATTATCTTATATTCTTCCTTCTTCGAAACGAAAAGAGCATTATATTTCACAAAGAAAATCTCTATAAGTTGATTTTTCATCTCGTTTCAAAAGCACCAAACATTGCAAACATTACAAAAATAAATATAATAAATGAATATGAAAATAAAGATGTATTATTAATTTGAAATAAAACTTATAATAATTACATATGAAACATTTAATAGACATGCTCGCATACAATCAGTCGTTTTAAAATTTTATTATTTTTATTTATTAAATTACTGAAAATTGTATCAGTTTTTAAACTTTGACATCTTGAAATTTGTGATGAAAGCAGAGTAGAGAAATATTTCAAGGCTTATTAGAACGATAAAAGTGTTCTCTATTAATTGACGAATAAGTTCAATGAGTTTCATAGGGTGCATGTTAAGAAAATTACACCGTGTTGAATGAAAAAAGTACTTGTACACATAAAATTCTCCTTAACTCTTAAACGACGTATTTTAGAGTAGGACTCTTGGAACAAACGTTGATCGGAGAATTTTATAGAATTATCTTATTATAAAAAAAAAAAAATTTAATTTATAATCATAAACTCTTTTTGTTTTTTAATTTTAATCGTGAGAATATTTTTCATCGCCTCTGGTACAATATTAAAATATATCAATTTCATGGCAAAAGGGCTAAACAGCCAACAGAAACTCATCTGCAAAAAGGGAGGTATATTTTTGGATTATATCAAGTGCTTTGGTAAATTAATTTCTACATATAGTATCCCAAGAAGTTTTTCTTAAATGATTACAATTTTTCTCCCACCCAGCAGCTTTCTTGGAGACTCACCGGGGCTCTCATCTGCCGGTTTATCCACAAACAAGATCACGACGGATGAGTCCTTTTTCTAGCATCCGAGACGTTTGCATACAATTTCATAGAGTTAAGCAAAGGTGTTGGCCAGACCACGGACGAGGGAGAATAAAGAGGGAGGGTCCAGAGGATGCTCCAAGATGAAAACTGCTGGTAGCATCCAACAAAAAAAATAAAAAATAAAAAAATATCCAGCCACTATATAAATGAACGATGGAGGGCTCTGCTTGCGCTATGTTTAAAATTTTCTTGTACTGCGGTTTGTTGTTCTTTCCAACAATTTCACTTGGACTTAAGTGAAGAATTGCTGTTTTGCAACCTTCCCCTGACTCCCCTTTATTCCCCAATTCCATCGTACGCCCGCTTCTCATTATATTAAAGTAGAAAAAAAAAACACCATACAGAAATAAACAAACAAAAAAAAGATATATATATATTGAGTTCTTGTATTCGCTGTAGGTACTTTTGCTAGCAAACTTTCTCAGAAAACTCGGACGAATGAAGCCTGGTTTTTTGCTTAATTTTTAAATGATTTCATTAATTGCATTCAAAATTTAATTATTTTCTAGTAATTTAATGGGCTTCTTAATTGCGAAATTATTTTATTTTAATTTAATAACTCTATACTATAGATATGTAGTAAAATTTAAAAGGAACTAAATATGTTTCTTAATTCCAAATTAATTAATTTTAATTAATTTTAAATTTATGTTTCAAGTCATTTTATGTTTATTGTCAATTTTTTATTTTTATTATTATTGTTTTTTATACACCATTACTTGAAATACGGCAATTATATTACTAATTACCATTAATAATTATAAATGAATGGAACTAGAAAAAATAAAACTAAATATTGGACTTCAAATTCAAGAAATTGTGTTCAGACATCCTTTCTTAAAAATACAAATGCAAGAATAAAATATTGTATAATAATGAAAAATTTAACTATCATTACTCTTAAATTGTTAAACTTTTGCAATTTTATAAATGTTTGTGTTTGATTCTAAGCCCATTTCACATACATACAAAAAAAACACACAAGGGCGTGTGCACAAGGTTCTTGATAAATTTCCCCCTTAAAAAATGAAATTTTTTTTGTTGTGAAGTGTTAGAGGCGTTAAGATGTGAAAAAAAAAATTGTAAAAGAAATCGACAGGACCCTCCTTTGCGACGTCACCACCCCTGGCTTTTTATTTTATTTTGAACGTTTAATCACGATTCCTTTCAAAAAAACCCTCAGGATATGGAAATCTTTTTTTTTTTTGCCGATTCTATTGAATTTGCGAATTTTTTTTTATTAAGGGGTGGTCTCGCATCAGCCATTTTTGCAAAGCATGCAATTCCCTCTTTATCGGGGAGCATGTGCTGAAAAAATTTAAGATTTAAAAAGAAAACAAAAAATAATGGATGTACATTTTTAAAGAGCGCAATTAAAATACCTTGAAATAGGAAAAAAAAACCTCATTAATTATAATGAAATATGAAATGAAGAAAATATGAAATGGGGTGCGTGAAACGAAAAGTGCAATAATGAGAAAATAATTACATTTTCTGCAGAATGGGTTAAATATTAAAAACTTATCTTAAAATCCGAGAAATTGTGCTCTGAAGAGAGGAAAAAATCGATTTAGAGATTTTCGAAAAATATTTTTCTTTAATAGGAATTCAACATGCAATCGAGTGCTCTTTAATTTTTGGGGCAAAAGCAACAACATTTCAAATGTTAGAAAGAGGGTAAAGATTAAAAAAAAATTAAGAGGGTGAATATCCAAGCTTAATAGAAGATGGGGCAGGAAAAAAAAAAGAAAAGAAATATTTTGATTACTTCACCCTAAAGTAGCCTTTTGCTTTCCTTCCCACCCGCCGACGCTTTCATCATCTTGTTTTTTTTCCCCATTACAAAAATAAAATAAAAATACATCTCTCATCTTATAATAATTAAAAAACGGACGAAAGGAATTTATCTGATTTTAATAATTCCTGATAGTGAACAAGTTTGAAACAGAATTAATTTAATGTATGTCTAAAACAAAGTAAATTTAAGTGAAATTAATTATTAAGAATAAGTGTGTATAATTCCTTGTATAACAAGCAGAATTGGGAATTATTCGAATCATATTTTATCTAGATAGTTTAGAAAAATTGAAAAAATGAGAAGTGTAATGATCAGGTTTTAATCGATGTTACTTTTATCGCAGAAAAGTCCCTAGAATATCGTTGACAAAATTTTTCAAAATATTTCTTTAAGACTTGCCATTATTTTTTCGTTTCTATAAAGTTAGACATATTCTCATAGCCCTTGGCAGAATTTAAGCAAATAGAAATTTTGAGAGTTTTCTAGTTAAAACGGTTTTATTTGCGTATAAAAATAGGTGTTTTATCAGTTAAAATTGATTATTCAGTTAATTTAATATTGATTTCGTTTGAGTGTTCTCTTTTCGGGTATTGAAAAAGGGTAAAACAAATATTTAATTAAAACAAAAGCATATTTTTACAATTTTTATATATTTTCCACAAATCCTTAAATATTCCGGTAGCCTCTTTCTAAAAAATTCCACTGCAGAACAGTTTAATTAATTTCCCCGCGCGATCGAACCAAAGCGAGCAAATGACGTCCAACTGTTAGAAGAACTTCTGAAACAAAAATACCCGAACTCAAACGGAACAGAGTAGACATCATGGAGAAGCGGAATTTTGAGACGGCTCTCTTAATTTTGGGGAGCACTCTGAGAGAAATTCGGTGGACGCTCCAGTTCCATTCTGTTCGCTGCGAATTTAAAAGAGGAAGAAAAGAGAAAAACCGTTAGGACTCACCGATGATGAAAAATAGGATTCAGAATTTTTTCTAGATTTTCTTTTAACTTTCACAGTCGCGACGCTTCGCCCAGCACAATAAATTCACAGAAATGATAATATTTACATTTCAGTAAAACGAATTCAACAAATTTTAAATGTTTTCACACGCCAATTATTCGTTTTCTTCCGTTTTTTCTGAACGTTCTTTAAGAAAAGAAAAAATTCGCACTTACAAAAACTTTCCACGATCACTTTAAGGATTAATTTAATATTAAATCGACGGAAAACCAATTTCAGAGATTACTGCGATAATTATCAAGCTAAAATTAATGAAATTATATTTTTTCTCGCGAGAAAACTGCTGAGCGATTGCGAACAGGCGAAGAGCAAGGCGGAGACTGGCGAAAACCCGTCCTGAACTAACTGTTAATTTCATATCTGAGGGGAATTGAAACGTTCCTAAAGACTGAATAGCGCAAAATTTGAATTTATTTATATCAGTTGTTTTATTTAGAGTTAATATTTTTTAAGAGAGTTGCTGAAGATGATGATTATAGAGCTTTATTTTCGTTTTAGGATAAAACTTTCTTTGAATTAATAAAATTACTTGAGCATGGGATGGTAAGTAAATAAATAAAATACATAAATAACAATTTATATAAAGTAAAAATGATTTAATAATCGTTATTTGTAATTTTAAATTATTTTTAGGATCATAATTATTACAGTCCCTGGCTTAAAGTAAAAATACTCTGTACTAGTAAATGATTGAAATTTTATGTGAATAACTTTTATCTTTATTATTAATTTCCTTTTCTTTTCCTGTTTAAATCAAGAAAATGAGAAATTCAGAACAAAAAAAATAAATATAAATAAATATATCAAGATAGAAATTATTAAAAGCGAAATGAAAGATACGAAAATGAATAAAATTGCATAAAAATTTTTAAGAGGAAGAGTAGAAGAACATTTCATTTTCAGTTTCGTTAACTTAAGGGCGCAAATTAAATTAAAAATTCATTTCTCGTTTTGATAAATACAATTTTCTTCTTCAGGTCAATGTACGAAAGAGTTTGGTTTAAGGGCTAAAAATGGGAGAAAGAGGGCTAAGAAAAAAACTAGATATATTAAGTACTCTGGCTACAAATGTTTAAATATAAAATTTTAAAAATTGTAAAACAAGAAAAAGGTCATAGGTATGGAAAAAATATACATATATATATCAAATTTAAAATCTAAAGACACTACGAAATTGATCAAAATGAGGATTCTTAGAAGGGATTGAGGAGCTGAAGGGCGGAGCTCCAGAGGTCGAAAGATGACGATGACGACGATGACGACGACGACGTCGCAGACAAATTTTGTATCTTAAATTGCAACCCGTCGGCTTCAAAGGGTGCTTCCTCCCGAAGAAGTCATAATTTGAATATCTCTTTGCATATTTTTCTATCAAGTTAAATGCTTGAAACTTGAATAGCAAGGAAATTACCATGGAAAAAGGGAACGAAGTTAAAAGATTTTAAGTTTTTTTTTTTTTTATGAGATCGACGGTAAAACAACTTTTTCTTATCAATTTATTCAACGTTAATTGAGCAATAGAATTACTAATTGGGGAAATTTTCTTTGAAATTAGTAATCAATTTTTCGTAATTCACACGACTGATTGTACGTTTTTGTACGTTATTATTTACATTTACATATATGTGTATTAAAAAAAAATAAATAAATAAACATGCAATTCACAACATTTAAAGCGATAAATATAATAAAAAATATTAATTATAAAAATAAATAAATAAAGAAATAATAATAATGGGGATTGCCTTTCAATTTAATTTAATTTAGCATTCAATTTCTGAAACATAAGAATTTAAATTTATGTTTTGTAAATTCAATAACTATTTGCAATAACTATAATAATTATGAAAAAGTAGCTTTTATATTATTTAAAATATCCGTCCAACAAATTTTCAACGTCACAAAAATTCATAATATCTGAGCGCCGTACAGTAGGCAATAAAAAATTTATCTAGTAGAAAGACATTCCCAGAAATCATAAATGAAAATTATAAATTAAAAAAATAATAATAATAAAAACAAAAAACGAAATAATAATATTAAAAAAAAAAAAAAAACACTGCTGAATACATACATGACTGACCTTGGAGGTGTGGGTCCTTAAACTAGATTCAGTGGCAAAACCTTTGCCACAAATATTGCAGTGAAAAGGGCGATTCTTCGCACGTTCCACTTGAGCATCATGATTTCTTAGATGCTGCTGCAGATTCGACAATTGAATAAATGCACGGCCACAGTCTGGTAAATGGCATTTGTACGGTCGTTCACCTGAAAATAAAATAAAATTATATTAAATATATATTAAATAAAATTGGGCCCCAAAAAATATCACATCATCGTTACTAATCACCCAAAATAAAAATATATATACCTTGTTCAAGCACCTAATTTCGTGGTTAATTTTACATTTTTCTGGTTTTTGATTTTTTCCTAACATGATGTTGATAAGCAATAACAAAAGAGGTCTATTTGAAAATTTATAATATATCTTGTTATTTAAACTACATCTACATATCTGGTTTAAAAAACGATATGTTAGTCAAAAAAAAAAAACCTAAATACTTGGTTGCTTTTTGAATTCTAAAATTAAAAATGATTAAAATTAAAATGATACTGAAATTGCCCTTATGAAAAAACACTAACGAACACAAATCACAACTAATGGAAAAAAAACTACATTATAATGGAAAATTAATGAGTAATCATTGTAACACAATTTTTTATTAAAATAACCAAAACCCATATTTGAAAGTCCTTATTATAAAAAGGTTTTATAGAATAGCTAGTTTAAAAATAAGAAAAATGTAAAATTGATATGCATTACCTTTATTTAAACAATTATATAGTAACATTGGCATTAAAATAGGATTTGTCTCACTCTAGAAGACACAACTTTACTTAGTAATAAGCCCATTAAGCCAAAAATTATCGGCTATTATGTAAACCATAAAAATCACAAAATTCTCTATATATTTGTCCGAATGATAGCAAGGATTTATATTTATCCTTATAGGATGCTTAAAAAACATCCTTTACTAGAGCAGCCTATCTGCAGATTCTGTTTAGTTTAAATTAACTTGTTTTCTTCTACAAATTAAAAACTTATTATTTTTGTAGTTGGTCAACCAAACCAAAAATTTGTATGGTATTGGTTACAAATATGTCCACGATTGAAAAAATGTATTAGGAGTTTTAAAATTCCCGACTTAATTAACATTTAAAAATGAAAATTCCCACCACGAGAGGGGACATAGAAATTGAAATTTTCTGACTTATGTCAGTCATTTGTTCTTCAATTGATTTGTTTAAAAACATTTAAAGTCATGAAGGTATTTCCAAATTAATAGAACTGTGATCTATTTAATTGCTGATTATTTGTTAGAGTTGCGCATAATATTTTCCATCGTATCAAACATGGGTCGTAGTAAAACGCTGATAAAAATATAATTTCATTAAAACATGGAAATTTATCAATTGGAAAAGTAGAAACTGACAATACAATTTTTTCTTAAATTTTGCAGGATTTTAGAACTTCTGGGAATGGTTTTCATGAAAAATCTATGCAGAAGGAAGGCAATTTGAAAACAGAAATTTTATAATTCTTTACAAATTAGAATTATCCAACTTATGCATAAAAACGGAGAATCTACAAAGTTTTGGATATTAAATAAAGCTATTCAAAAAAATTTAAAGTCTTCATTAAAGTTCCATTTTAGCAAATGAGGGTAATCAAGTGCCCCTTTTGAATTTATTGAAACAATTTCTAGGATAAAGATAAACTATTTGTACATTTGGAGAAGTGTTTAATTAATACGTATTTAAGTATCAACAATAATTTTCATATACATTTCTTGTCGAACTTCTTGAAAAGGTGATTGATTTTTATAAAATTTCGATTTTGAAAGTGTTTATCTACTATCGCAGCATGCATCAATTTAGTAAATTCCCTTATTTTCTTCTTATGTATACTAAATTCCATTGAAACTATTAAAAGATGTGTGAAAACTATTACAAAAAGGGCAAAAGATTGTTCAAGTTGTTTTTATTCAAAATAATCAAAGGACTGAAAAAAGTAATTACGAAGAAATTCAGAAAAGTTCAAAAAAACCACAAAAATAAAATAAAATAAAATAAAAGCTTCTGTTTGCATAGCAATGTCAAACTTCGAATTAAAAATTAAGAACAAAAAAAAATATTAAAAAGAAGCGACGAGCAAATAATAAAAGCAATTTCTTTTGTCTCTGCGAAAAGTTTCGAAGACACTATCCTCAGAAATGGAGCCCGGTCCTAAAAGTCCTTTTTTGCGTATTTTTTTCTTTTTCTTTTCCTTTTTTCTACATCGATATATTTTTTACTCTTTATTTCAGCTTGAATCTGTTTTTTTCTTTTTCATTATCCTTGCTTGAAAACTTCACGAATTAAGGAAATTATGTTTGATTTGTTTGTATGCAACGAAAAACCCTACCAAGAGGGAATTTTTTTATGAAGTTTATCTTTGGTCTCATTTCGTTCCGAACAAGACGACATTGGGGAAAATTATTAAGGAATAGATAACAAAAAACAAGTCGTGGCTAAAGGATAAATGAAGGATGGAATTTTTTAATCTCCATTCAAGATTATTGGCATTCGGTGAGGTCTGTATGATGACTAATCGTCTCAAAATTTGCTCAGATCCTTCCTATGGAACAAATCTGAATAAAAGATTATATGAAAAAAATAAAAAAAATCCAGCAGAGAAAAAGGGCATAAGATAAAGAAAAAATAATATAAAACGTAAAATAAAAGTAGAGAAGGAAGCCACCGAGTTTGAAACATCCTTCTTACTTTTTTTTTCTTAATTTTTTTTTTTCTATCTCTCTCGAAGGTTTAATCAAGTGAAATAAATTGATTTAAAGTTCGTTTTTTTACTGCCCCTCAGGAGAAAAGAAAACTTCCTGAGGACGGAGACTGTAAGAGGAAATTTCTTCAGCTCGATTGGAACGAAGTTGAGTGGATGTCGATAATTTGATTACAGCAGATTCCGTGTTAGGGTAGTGTAGGATTGTTTTCTTCCTTCAGCTGAATTTAGTAAAAAAAAAACAGACACACAAAAAAAAAAAAAAACAGGGTAGAAAAATTTCAAGGACTATCAAAAGAGATTGAACTGAAAACTCACGATGGGGACGGATTGAAAATGTTATTTTAGTTCGTCTAGGAAAAATTTCTTCATTTTCTCTGATTTAATCTCAATTTTTCAACAATTTTAAGTTTAAGTATTCCCTTTAAAGTTTTTTTTAAACCCTTTCCAATGGGAGTTTATGATCAATAATTTCACAGTCTTATAGAGAACCCCTTCTACAATCATTATACAAAATTTTATAACTCTAACACACCTGGTGGCTTAATATTGCAAATTAAATTATTAACGAATAAGTAAAATAGCAAAGGACCGAACATTGAACCTTCAGGTACGCCGCAACTTAAAAGCAAAGTGATCGGCATGAGAAATTATTTCTTAAGAATTAATATGAACTATTCTTAAAACTTTCTTCAGGAAAATTTTTTTTCTTACTAATATTTGATTATTAAGTTTATTTCTAGTCAATTAAGTCAGAAAAGCCCGCCAGGGAAGTCCTTTTTAAGAAAGTACATTTGTCAATTTTTACCAAGGTAACTGGATTTCAGAAAAGCGCGGATATGAAAAATTCTTAACAATTTCTTGAGGACAATTGCTTAAAGAAGAGTTAAACAATAAGACAACAAAAAGTTGACCAGTCGAAAAGTGGTTTTAGGAAAAGAAACGAAACAAAAAAGTGGGCGATGGATGTTAATTTGTTCCGCGTTTCAGAATTTCGTTTTTCATTTATTTTTCTGTATATGCACACACATTGCACAATTCAATTCGTTTTCTGCGAGTGGCATTTCAGTTCCTTTTTAACATATTTGCAAATTTTATTTTCTAGCTCTGGCCTAGAGGTGCATTCAGGTGAATCCGTCCACCGGCCCTTTACCTGGGCCTCTGTGGAAGAGGCCGCACAAAAAAAGTATTTTATGTATGTGGCCAGGTAGGCGGCAGCATTGGGTGCTGCTACACATAAAGGTAAAAAAAAACAAATTCCTTACTCACTGCTGTTGTTATGCTGTGTTATGCTGGCCACTTTTACGTTTTATGCTCTGAACTGGGAAATTTCTTGCTGTCGCTCTACTTAAGCGTAACCAGTTGTCCTTAGAAAAGGCTTTAATTCGTTTTATTTATTTATTTTTATTTTTATTTTTTTGAGGGCTTTTCTTATATTTCCCTTATTTTGTACCCTTTTATTACCCTACGTACGCCGGGCATACAAAGAAAATGTGCACTGATGCCTTCTGCCTGATTAAATCAAGTTTTATGTAAATTTGTCGTTAAGGAATTTTCAATTTTGTGGCGGCCAGAAATGCAGAAATATTTCTCTTTTACTGAATTGATAAAACGTTTTGCACACATAATTGCACGTTTATATTTCTCATGTTTTTTTTCAAATCTATAATATATATATAGATATATATATGTATTACTACACATGTCTTTATTTTGAAAATTGCAAAATTTATTTTTCGAATCCATCATACAGAAAAAAAGGTCTCCTAACAGATTTTGAACAAATTTCATAGAAACTTATAATAATAATAATCCTTGAATTAAATATGCTTCCATAAGATTTAAATTAAAAAAAAAATAAATAAATTTGGTATCGCTGACTTCAAATAAACTTATCAAGAATATTTTGAAATTAGAACTATACGAAAAAAATGTTTTTAATGTATTTACGTGAAAATTGGTGTATAAAGATTTCTGGGGTTACTGACTAATTTTTAATATAAAAGTAAAGAAAAACATTTGGACTAGAAAAACTGTCTGCAAAAATGTCTTTTAAATATTAAAACAAGGAAAAAAATACTTATTTTTAAATGCAGAACACTGCAGACAGAATAAAAAAATATTTAATATCGAGGGTCACAAAACAGAGAGAGAGAGAAAGAGAACAAAAAATTATACTAATAAAAAATAACATTAAAAAAAAATCCTGAATGAAGGAAATGAGCCTTGTGACGTCGAGACGCCGCCGGCCGTCGTGTCCCCTAATTAAGTCCAATCAGGTGTAAATTTAGCGAGAAGAATGAGCTTAATGAGGTTGAATAATGGGGCCCTTGCCGGCGACTCCGATGATAACGAAATCTTCGGTCCGGGGGGTACCGTCGCGAAAAATGAGAAAGAAAAAAATAAAATAAAATCAAATAAAATTCAAAGGGAGACAAAAATTCAGGGTCCAGGTACCCCAGCATCCAGGGAAAGAAAAGAAAAAAAATAAGAATTCAAATTAGTAATATAAGAGAAACGCGAAAATCCAGCAATCATTTTCATTTAATAGTCTAGAAAAATTAAATTTTTAAAATTCTTAATGACCTTGAAAAACGTTTAAATAAACATCTAAAAATGATAGCCTTCATATACTCAAAACTGTTACAAGTAAAACATATATCTTAATATAAATATTCACATCCTCGGAACCTCTTCAGACATTCAGAAAGTAGACTTGAACGATTTATCCCGACAGGATGCTTAAAAAAGGACGAAATTAAAAAAGGGCCTCATATTAAAAAAGGAATACTTGAAAAGGGGAAGGTTTTTTTTTTTTTTTTTTTATAGGAAAATAACCTGTTTTTTTCCCCCCGATATTGTGAAAAGTTCACGAACCAAATCAGAAAATAAAATGAGGATACCGTCTTGAGGAGAGAAAAAAATATATTAATAATCTAAAGAATCTTAAGCGGTAAGGGAAAGGGTTTAATTTTTTCTTGTTTTTTTTTAGTTCGAAGTCCTTGAAAGATTTATTTTCCGCATGGTGATGAAAACGTCTTTAGCTCCTCTTTTTTTTTTATAGTCTTAAGGAAATGATGAAAAATCTTATCTTAGGGATCAGAAACCCCACAATTTTCACATTTCTATAAGACATTACTCAAACAGACAGTGCTTTTTATGTCATCACACTGAAATATCACAAACTTTTATTTAAGGCTTTTTAAGGAGTTTTTTTTATTTTTTAACTATAAACTTTTCTGTCTATGACTTAGAAATGTGAAAATTGTGAGATGGATCGAATTTTTTGTTCATATGTTAATTATAAGTTTATATATCGATGCCCTAAAAGTAGACAATTAAATCCCAAACTCAATTTTTTTGGACTATTTAAAAAATATAAAATAAAATAAGAATTGAGCTTGGTGAAGGTGTGAAAATGATTGGTCCTAAGGATTATTAAGATAATGGAGTGTGATGCTGCCGATCATTAACAATGCGGTGGTGCGAAGGGGGAAAGGGGGAATTGAGGGTGCTAAAAAGGATGTTTCCCGAGTAAAAAAAGGGATGATGAATAAATGATTAAAATTATTACCTTTTTCCCTGCGGGAGTGGAACATTTTTGTCTCGATTTCGACTACTACTTAAAATAGGACGAAAAAAAAAAATATATAGTATATATACATATATATGGGAAGGGAGAATAAAATTTTCTGGAGTATATTTTTCGATGAGAAACAACAACAAAAAAAAAGGATTCCCACTACTTTGTCATTTTTCACGGTTATAATAGCCCTAGAATGGGATTCGGGGACTCATTCCGTCTTAAGTAATCTCAGTGGAAGGTCTTTGGGGGATTTTTTTTTTTTTTTTTTTGGCATCATCTGGTCATTCGGCTGATTCATTTTCTTGGGAAAGGGATCAGGATCAGAGGGGAGCGAAAATATCTTGAGTATTTTACGCGTTTTATAAAACTCCCTCAGGACTTGTACTAATTATTTCTTAAAGCAGTAAGCTGTTAATGTTATTTACCATTAAGATTAATCATATTTTAATTTTAATAACTACCCTTTAAACAAAAATGTTCAAAGATAAATAAATTATTTTTTATATCTTTCTAAAATAAGTTGTTATACAGAAAAAATAATTTCTCACTTTTATCAAGGGAATCCCCGAAATACCTAAAATTTCCCTCAAAATAGGATAAAATAGTTTTATGGAAATATATAATTAGGTATAAATTTAACTAGCATTCCATTTTTTACTAGCTGGGTCTTATCTAAGAAGTTAGAAACCCAAAATTTGCTTAACAATTTTACACATAAGTTTTCCTCTTAATATGCAATTAAATTGATCAATTAAACAGGTCTATTAAGGAAATTAGAAAATAATTAGCGTGTAAATGAACAATAAAATAATGCTTTTATCATTAATAAACTCTTTACAAGGGCGGTTCAAAATTCGATCCTTGTGGCATCCCACAAAATCGCGATAGTTCTACGGCTTGTTCAAACATGTTATTTCTTAAATAGTTTATGTAATTAATTAATGATTGAGATGTACAAAAAAACGCAATTTTTATGAAATTGCCCCTTTTAATTTATAGGATAGATAACATACAAAATAAAGAAATCTTTTTTTACCCCATTTATAAGGTCAAGTACCTCTTATTCCGGTTAAAATAGAATTTCTTCGGTTAAAAACCTAAAACAAAAAGGAAGCGCAAAACAAAAATAAAAAGATAAACCCTACAAAAGGTGAACGTTTGCGGTTGACCCTAAAAAGAAACGCAAATGTTATGCAATTTTTGCACCAGATGTATGCGAACCCTTTGGTGTACCTTTTTGTTTTTTTTTTTATTTAAAAAGGCACTTACCCTTTCCGGGGGTAATAACTTTTACAATCAAAATCCCCGATAAGGTTAAAGACTTTTTAAATAATAATAAAAAATATATATGTATATACGATAGTGTAGAGGAGCTAAAAGATACCAAAAATTAAATGAGAAAGTAATGAAAACGAACAGGAAACAAGTTGGATTTTTATTTGTTTTGGGAATTTTTTAGAAAAAAACTGGAACATATAAAAAATAAGGAGAAAAAGTGCAGCTGTAATGCAATCATCGGTTGAGTGAATAAATGCACTTTAAGTTTACGAGTCGGTTGTTTTTTCTTATTATTATTATTTGCATTGTTTTCGAAATTTCTGTGAGCTGCCTGTTAAAAATAAAAAAGGGTAAAAAAGGGTTCCTCGGGGGTGGGCTAAGGAGAAAGAAAAAAATAATAAATGTATGTGCACAATTTTATACCAAAGCATTTGTACAGAAAAGAAAGTTTTCGGTCAAAATCAGCGACCGGAACATAGGAACATATCCTTATCTGTATTTAATACCTATGTTTGGTTTTTTATTACTTAAACAATTTAATACAGAGGACTGTAGATAAGAATGCTTAAGCTAATTATATTACCATTACATAAGAAGAGGAATAAAACCGAAATTTCGAATTATAAACAAGTTGCTTTGCAAGTTCGAGGATCTTTTTCTTGTGTGATAAAAATAAAATATTTAAAAAAAAAAAAAAAAACGACTTCGTCTATGAATAGTAGCAATATGATCCAGTTTCTTCTCAAATATAAAAAAAATAAATTAAATACAAAAGTGCGAAAACAACAACTATACACAAAATATTTCGACGACCGACAAAAAGGGTTCAGAAGGGATTTGTTAAAGTGAATTGCTATGAAATCTCTTAATTAGCGGACCCTTTCACTGCTGTCGGCTCCCCTTTTGCTCTCCCTTCATTCCCTGTACTACGTTAAAAATAAAAAAATAAAAAATTACCTGGACGTCTACGTGCCCTTAGGACCTAACCTACTCAATGGAAACATTTACAACCTTTTTACACTTTACATAAAAAAAAAAATATTAAAAAAAATAAAATCACCCTCTCAGATTTTTTTTTTTTTTTTGCAAATTTCATTTTCCCTTTGTGGTATTTGCAACAATGCGGTCAAGAGATGTCTGATCCATTCATTGGCATGTGGCCTCAGCCTTAAATTTTTATAATTCATTACTTTCTGCAAAAAAGTTCAAAGGTTAAATAGTTTTTGGTAGGGTGACCAACTGAGGTTTTGGGAAAAGTAAAAGCAAAGGAAAATAATATGAGTACAAATAAGCACATTAAAAAAACATAAACTGTATTTAAACTTTATAAGCGCTTTTTGTAAAATAAGAAAAAAAAAGAAAAAAACCAAATGTTGGGATCTTTTCATTAAAGGAATTTACGTAAATACGTAACGTATATATGTTACAAAGGGTAAAGAAAAAATGTGATTTGCATCAGTCAAACAACCCTCAAAATAGACAAAACCAATTAATTTTATTGAAAGTGTAAACGCCATTTTGTTAAGAAAAAAAAATTAATGTACATTACACATATATGATGTTGGGTCTCAAATAAGAGGTCTCAATGAGTAGATTGCAAAAATAAAGCAGTATTTTTTTCAAAATGTCTATAACAAAATATTGAAAACAAAATACGTATGTGAAGGAAATGTAAAAATTTAAGTAAAAATATTAAATTAGGCGATAAGAGTTACCCATGAATGTTAATTCAGCTTCTGCATAAAGTCGCAGAAATCGCTAAATTTTTAAAGGGATGTCGCTTTTTTCTTCTTTGTGATTTTATTTTATCCTTATTCCCCCGCCTTCCCCATAGGTGGCGTGACAGTGCCAGGGGGATGAAAGGAAACTTAAGCGTTTTTTTTTTTTGGAAGAAATTCATAAAGGGTTCAAGTAAGTCAGCCAGAAGTCGAGGACGAGCACCAGACAAATGAAATGTTCCTTTTTTTTGTGTTTTTTTTCACTCCCACCCCCACCTACTCTTCTACTGAGAACGAATGAAAAAAAGTCCCATAAAGAGCTGAAGGAAGAAAAAAAAATTAAAAAGAATTTTTAAAATAAAAATGATGAAAAAATAACCGGGAAATCTGGACGATGAGATAAAAAAAACTTCTCACAGTAATTATAATTCCGATTCAAGTTGAGAGAAAAAGATTTCATCTGGTGCTAGAGTTGAAGATAATGTTTCTTTTCTCCCCTCCCCACTTTTTTTTCCCTTATTATCATTATCAGTATTTTTTTTTTTACTTCCCTGCCATCTGAGAAAAGATTTTTGAAAGGGATTTTAGGGACTCTCTTATGAAATGCAATTAAAACAGCTGTAAGAAAGAGAACAAATTTTTAATAGCCTTAATTTTAAGCACTCGATAAATTTGCTTGGAAGCCCCGAAATTTGAAAAAAAAACCCTTTTCTCTTGTGTCTGTCGTATTGATTGTTCATCGTGAAGGGAAAGAAAAAAAAAACCGAACAACCTAAGTAAAACACCCAAAAAAAGTAAAGAGTTCTTCATAAAAATCATTAAAAAATATTGGCGGAGGACCACAAAAGCGCAAGCAAAAAATAAAACGACATCACAGCGCGCAACAATAAAAATTAATCCCAGTGGACGTGTTGGGGATCACCAGCCATAAAGTTCTTTCTTTTTCTCGTTTTTTTTTTTGTGCGACCGTCCAGCCAGAGAAGCCCCCAACCTTCTCAAATCATCCCCCCGCACAACCTCGAAAAAAAGGGATTCCGCGCCCCTACTCCCTCCACCACAGACAAAGTTTTTTATGGCTTGTTAACGAGTGTATCGATAAAAATTAATGCCCCAGGAAATTTAATGCGACAAGATAGGGAAAAAAAAGAAAAGAAAAAAAAAAAAAATAAATACACTTAATGTTTTCATTTTTAAAGATCTACATTAGTTTTGAAATAATGACGAGGGTTTTTAGAAAAGTCTGTGCTTAAAATATAAAATCTGTAAGTCTGTTAAAATACTTATCGTTCTATTATTATAAAAATTCTTTAAGATTTCGAGGAGCATTTTTAAAGAAGTTTACCGTTTATCGCTATTTAAATAATCGGGATCGCCACCTGCTCTGACCCATGACCTGAAACAAACTGACTAGAAATCAACCCGAACGTGCAACACACGACCCAGTTTCTGGGAAATTAGAGTTGGGAGGCGGTCGTTTGGCTAGTTAAGGATCCATATAAATCGGCCCCTGCAGATTGGGGAGTCTGTGGCCACCTTAAATCAATTAAGTCAATTCTCACAACAATTTTAAATAAATTTACAAAGCTCTTATTACTTTTTATTTGTTCATAAAAAAATATTTATTTTAAAAGCTTTATGTAAAGCTAAATGTAGATGTAGATTGATATGGCTGTCCGAAGACACACTTAGGCCATTATAGAACCCCATTGTGATACCACTTTTTCTTTTACCAGTGTTTCTGGTGCGAATTGAACCCACAACTTCTAGCACTCTGCTGGGTTGCGGCTACCAACGGAGCTATTGATGTCCCCAAAGCTTTATAAATAATTTGTCTAAAAATAATCAATCATAGCAAAAACACAGTTTTCAGTAAAACATTTTTAAAATCTTAACTTCAGTATTCTGAGAAACAGAACCAAGAGTATAAAATTTGTTTGAAATTCATACGAAATAATTTAATATTACAATATTTAATAAATTAAATTCAATTGAGAACTAAGAATAATTAATTTTTAAGTAAGTTTAATAAGTTGTAAGTCCCCGTTCAATAAAATTTAAACATAAGTAGTTTACACATAAAAATCAACTGAACTGAATAGTATTAAAATAAGGAAAGGAAAAATTATAAGTAATTTAAGCACCAAACTAAATATATATATACAGTAATGACTCGCTAATTCGGACCACCTTTAATCCGGATATCACGCTAATCCGGACCAGTAAATTTGTATCATTATGTATTCTACAGTCCGGATCACTTTTTGAATGTGTTTTCTGTAATCCGGATTTCCTAGAATTTCAGAACAAATAAAACAATTATGTATTTATTATTCTACTGGTTAGATCATGCCTAGGCAAAAATTTCCTTTTCCCTTTTTCCTTCCCAAATTTCAGTGTATATACTAGGGTGCTTTTTTTTCGCGACTATTTTTTTTTTTTTTTCAGTCCCACCTCGAAATTTTGTGGCAAATACCTAAACAAAAATTCCCTGAAAATTGGAGCCCTTAATATTAATATTAAGTACTAGACCAAGGCGTATAAAGATTTCTCATATAAAATACACGTAAACTTTGATTGTTTTTCTTCAAAACTCTACAGCTCAGAGGCACTTTATGGTATGATCTTGGTCAATGGTAAGATTTCTTCAGGATTGAATGCTCTACAAAAGTGTCCATTGCGGTGTAACCCTAACTCCCACCAGCGAGGTAGTACGGGTCACTAACCCCAATTTTTCCATGAAATTCTCGCTTTTTGCCCCTATCTCGTAAACAACAAGAGGTACAGAAAAAGTGAATATGACAAACTTGTTGGAAATTCATTTTCCTACAAAAAAGTTGTGAACACCTAATTGCTAACATCGATATTTCTTGAGATATTGGGCTTTGAAGTTGAGGTAGAGTGGAATTTTCATGGATTATTGAGCTAAATTGTAGAAAAACTATCTCAACTTCAAAGCCCAATATCTCAAGAAATATCGATGTTAGCGATTTGGTGTTCAGAACTTTTTTGAAGGAAATTTAATTTTCTACAAGTTTGTCCTATTCACTTTTTCTGTACCTCTTCTTGTTTACGAGGTAGGGGCAAAAAGCGAGAATTTCATGGAAAACTTGGGGTTAGTGACCCGTACTACCTCGCTGGTGGGAGTTAGGGTTACACCGTAATGGACACTTTTGTAGAGCAATCAATTCTGAAGAAATCCTACCATTGACCAAGATTATACCATAAAATGCCTCTGAGCTGTAGAGTTTTGAAGAAAAATAATCGAAGTTTACGTGTATTTTATATGGGAAATCTTTATACGCCTTGGTCTAGTACTTAATATTAATATTAAGGGCTCCAATTTTCAGGGAATTTTTGTTTAGGTATTTGCCACAAAATTTCGAGGTGGGACTGAAAAAAACAAAATAGTCGCGAAAAAAAAGCACCCTAGTATATACATACAAATTTATCTCATTTTTCTTTTTTGCTTCGTGTAACTTCAGTAAACTGCTTCACAACCATTCACAATTTACTCTTACTACACATTTATTTTACCGTTAGTTTTCGTTGATTTTTGTGTAAGGAAAGGCGTAAGTTCTCATAATCATTCATTCATTCGTCGTACGCGTTAGGAAAGTGCACTGTTTTAATAATCATGACTAAAAGGCAGCACAAAACGTTAAGTTTCTGCTTCCTCCAGTCCGGATTTTTCGCTAATCCGGATCACCCCTTGCAATAATTAATCCGGATTAAAGAGTCATTACTGTATTTATAAAATAATATTTTTAATGATCTTGTATATAAAAGCAATATCTTTTGAATTAAATCTCTTTTCCAAAGAAGAAAATGTGTTTTACTTTAAAAGTTAAAAATTTAAAACTAATCATTTTAAGCCCTTTTTGTATGTAATTTTTGATTTTCATTAAATATTAAGAAATCAAATAATTGTTGGACTCAGAGGATCTTAAAACTTTATTTATTAGATTTAGAGCGATATTAAATATACTATATTGCATTGTTATCGGATTTATAAAAGTGTGCAAAATTCCAAAGCTCTAGCTTAATTAGAACTGGTCGAAACCTTTATTGCAAGATTTGTCCCGGGCAGAGAACGTGAGTTAATAAAAACATTATAAAAATATAGAGATTTTATTTAACAATATGGGTACAGAAGAATTGAATAAGTATATATACTCTTAAATTTTGAGTAGTACTTTTAATTTTATAAAGTTATTAAAATTCGTTATTTTCATATAATTGTTCATTGTATATATAAAAAACATTTATAAAACTATAATACAAAAAAAAGTTACTGGATATAGAGGTTGAATCAAATTTTAAAAATTTGTTAATTACCCGTATAAAATAAAAGAAGACTAGAACGATTAAATTAAAAATCTCCTGAATAAATAATATCAAAAGATTATCTCAAAATCATTTAAGATGAAAAGAGCCATACCGCATCAAAAAGGCTCATTTTCTCCCCTGATGTTTAGATGATTTTTTCTTAACATTTCTTTTTCTTTTTAAATGCTTAAAGATCATCAAAGAAGAAATACAAACAAAACAATGAAAATAATGAAAATCGGCTTTTCCTTAAATCATTCAATCCTCGTCCAATCCCTTACCCCCTCCCCTCCCCGGGAATAAAAATAAAATAAAAATTCCCTTCCATCGCCCCACGAGGCGGCGTTCTTCAGCCATCCATTTAATTGATGGATAAGCAATTTAATTAACTCCCTCACTTTTAATTCATTTTTATTATCCTTTTAACCAGTCAACCTCGCTGGGAATTATACGGGAAAAAAAAGAAAGAAGACAAAAACAAAAAAAAAAACTTTGTTACAAATAAAACCAGGAAAAAAAATTTCCACCAGAGTAAAAGCGTTAAATCACAACTGGTCCAGAATCTAAAGACCTGTGTGCTGCCTGGAGAGCTCGACGTCCACAAAATGGGGAGAGAGACGACCAGCGCACTTCCCAGTGGGCATTAAAAGGTAAAAAAATATTCAAAAAATAAAAGGTATGAGAGTAAAATAAAGTAAAAACAAAAAAATAGCTGCTAAATCCCTCCCGAAGTCGTTACAGGACGATTAAGTGAAAAGCTTTAAAAGCACGTAGAATAATCACCTCCAGTGTAAACGATTTTGTATCGTCCAGCACAAAAAATGTGCGGCACCACGCTCGTAACTGCCCAAAAAAAAAAAAAAAACCCCACCCCCGGAAGGTATTACGGGAGCTATGACGGGGTGGATGGGTCCAGGTCTGCTCCAGCAGGACTTTCCTGGATGCTGCCGTTCCAGCTGCTGGTGCTGATGACTAACGGAAAGGATGGCGGGATAGAGCCTGGAGCAAGGACGACCAAAGAAAAAAAATAGGAACACATCCCCAAAGGCTCTCTGGTTCGCAGTACTCCCGGAGGAGTGTAAAAATCTTGTGGCCAGGAATTCGAGAAAAACAAAAAAAACTCGAAAAGAAAACTTTACGTGATGGAGCAAGAATGGGCCCAGGACCGGGAACCAGAACCATAATCACAGGGGGAGGCGACACATAATTTGGCCCCAAACCAGTCGACTACTATCGGGGACATCCCGTTGAAAGGCTCCGCGCCGCGCACTGTGTTGAAAAGTCGCAAGATGAAAAGCATTAAGCCGGTACTTTGCACCGGGTCTTGCGAGGGGTTCCAATGGGTACCCTAACCCCCTTCGAAAACCCATCCCCTTTTCATAAAATTTCCTCATAATATTCCTGCCCAAAGAGACACCTCCCTTTTGAGGGCGAAGGGCAAATTTCTGTCGCATACTACACCAAAAAAACAAAAAAAAAAAAAAAAAACAGAGCAGCATCCCTGGTACTTTTCCTCTCCTGCCTGTGTGCTGGTCGACCAGATGAACAAAAAAAGAAAAAAATTAGCGTTAAAAAAAAAAAAACCATTTTAAATCGCTCGTTTAAGCTTTTTGTAAAAATGTTTTTTCCTTTTTATTCTGAGCGCTTTTCCCACTCGTTTGGTCAAAATGAATAGCATTTAGGGTGAAAAGTCACTTACGAAAAATCTCCTGCTCCTGGAAATCTTTAAACTCTGGATTTCTGGACTCGGGGTGTAAAAGGGTCGGTGTAAGCGCCACGTGGACCTCTAAATAGGTTCAAAAAAAAAAAAAAAAAACAATTTTATATTATACAGAAGAGGACCGGAATCCTCCGAGGACATAAGCTGGGAATTTCAATTTGTAAAGTAACTAAGTGGAAAGAAGCTGCTTTTTTCTGGTATTTTAACTGTTTCGCAATTATAACGACTGACATTATGACGCTATTAAAAAGAGGTGCTCCGTAGGGAACTCTGTACAGGGAGGGCGAAACGGACACGACTTACTTAACTCTTTCAGGTATTTTGAAGGTACAGAGTGTGCAGATTATTAAACAAGAACACAGAGCTCTGTAAAAATAATATATATATGTATATATATTTTTAATAAGGGCTCTGGAATGCACTTCTTTGCAGGAATAAATTACTACTAGGACATGTAAATAAATGCTACTAAGAAGGTAAATCCAGCTACCTTCATGTTAAAAATCCCAGTACTAATCTGTTTTTTAAGGGCACCGAGGAGTGATTTTTTTAAATAAGGGCCTTGGAATGCATTTCTTTGCAGAAACAAATTACTACTAGGACAAGTAAATAAATGTTATCAAAAAGGCAAATCTAAATATATTCTTGATAAAAATTCCAAGACTAAACTGCTTTCCCAGTTCTCTAGAATAAATTTCTTTACCCAACTTACTTAAAATGTTTTAATCCTTGGGAATATAATTCCCAACAAATTCATTCTCCCTTATGTTTGAGAATATGCAACAGTTGAGTGATAAACCTCTTTTCTTCTTCCTGGTATTAATTACCGCATCCGAAGAACCCTTTTGTGCGACCAGAAGGGTTATAACAAGCGTGGAGAAAAAAAACTCTTTGAATTGGAAAATAGAAATACTCTTCCGTCGTAAAGCGTTCAAGGAAAGCCCAGAAAAAAGTGGTTTTTCCTTCTAATTTTTTTTTCCACGAATATATTTCATCATTCGAAAAGAAGTTCATTTTCCCTTGAGATCTATTGTATTTTTCGAAAAGAAAAGGTCAGTGGAGAAACAAAAAAAAAAAATTGAATAGAAATGGACTCGTTTCCTATTAGGGAAGGGTACGAAAACAATACTTTTCCGAGAGCAGCGAAAGGGGTAATCACTTGGAATCCAGTTTGGAGTCCCTTGTCTCGTTATTTGTTACGCTTTTTTCCCGCCCTCCCCTTAAATAGTAGGACCAAGTCTAATTTTCCGACGGATATTTACTAAATATCTAAGAATTGTTGCGTGCCTGCATTGATCCCTGTTTAATTGTAAAAGGGCTATTCTGGCTACTTTAAAAGGAAAGTTTATCGATTTCCACGAAAGAGTGTAATTACTCCATATCACAAAATTGACCGTCACAACCCTAAACAGCGTCCTATTTAATTCCTAGTCATTTTTTCTGGTTAAATTAGAAAAACCCTTTTTTTTCTGTATTTTAGCCCAATAAAAGTCACTCTATTATTATGAGTAATTGTCTCCAAGAATCAGGAAGGCTATAAAAAGGTGATTTTTATTTTTATTTTCTATCATCGAAGTTCAAGACAATTTGTTTGCCGAATATTGGGTATTATAAATTTTTTCTTTTTTAAGTATTTTTTTCCCTTTTTCGACGACAACGAAATGAAGCTCTTTTACAGCATCCGAGTAAATAAGGAAGGAATCGATTGAAGACTTTGCGACAAATTATAAATGGGGGGAGGAAAAACAACAACAAGATAAAAAAAAGAAAAGGGTTTTTAACTTTCCTTCTCGTTTAAGGGAAAAAATAATTTTTGTTTCTGCTTTTTAATAGGCGATGGAGTGAGTGTTGAATATTTAAGGCCATCAATTCCTTTTTATATTTTTCGAAAGTGTTCAACGGAGGGGAAAAAAAAGGTACTTAAATGATAAGCAATTTGCGGCTTTTATCATTTTATTCACGGTATTTTTACTTATTTTTTATAGGTTCCGAACAATATAACAATTTAAGAAGAATTATGAGGAAATATGAAGCTCAGTTATTTAAGGTAGAATAAAACTTTGTAAATTATGAGTATTCAGTGAAACGTAAAGAACAGATTTTTGTTTTGAACTACTCAAAATACATCTTACTGGCTTTATTAAAAAAAAAAAAAAAGTTTTTATGTTTGTGGAAAAGCAGAAATTTCAAAAGTAATTTTATTATATTTTATTTTAAAGGATTGCAGACAAGTAAATATTGCAATACAACCAAATAGGATTCCACAAAACAGCGTTTGTTACGTTTGATTTATTGGATTTCATAAAATTTTGAAAACCAAATCTCGTTCCATATTTCAAAAGGAAAAAACGACCCCTTTATAATATAATTCGTAAAAATGACGATACGTAGGGATTTGAATATTAGGTCTTCATAACGCGTACATATTTCGACAGTCAAAGATTATGAAATATTTATTTATTTTCTTATTTTTAATGGGATTGAATTTGACTCCCTCAAAATTTATGGTGAAGTTTTTATAAAGATGTACCCCAAAATTAGTTAGCGTTTAATTTTTTCAGTATAAGTGGAGTATAAAATGTGATTTAATTCAAGAATAATTTTAATAATATGAAACACAAAATTCTGATTACTTCGAGATTTCGATTCGGAATAAGTATTAATTAATTTTCTCTGTATATATCAATAAAATCTTGTTTTATGAACCTAGAGAAAAATTCTATGACAAAATAAACAATAATAACTATTGTGTTTCCTTTGAATATAATAATCAAAAAGAAAAACATTTTTTTTTTCGATTATTTGTAGAATTTAAAAAAGACAAAAATAAAAAAATAGACTTACCTGTATGCAAACGTGTATGCTGCTGTACGTGTGATAGCTGCTTAAATCTTCTGTCACAATATGAACACTTGTACGGTTTTTCACCGGTATGAACACGAATATGCTGCACTAATTGATGATTACTAGAGAAACTTTTCAAACATTGCTGACACTGATGCGGTTTCACTTCGGCACCCATCCCAGGACCCAATCCTACACGCGGTATATGCTGTATTTGTTGCATTGCGCTCTTGTGCATAAATAACTGTAATATGAATAGATAAAAATAAAAACAAACATAAAAATTAATTGTATTTATAAATTATAAATTTTATTGATAAAATTGTATAACGTATATATAGTTATATTTTTTTTCATTTTCTTCAAAACGAAGCAAAACTCAAATAAATAAATAGGGTCAGAATAAACATAAAAAAGAAAAATATTTTGTTGACAAACTAAAAAATAAACAAACAAACAAACAAACAGAACCATTAAAATATGGTGTATGGTATACAAAATAGTATATAATAAAAAATATTTTTTTTGGACACGATCCCCACAAAAAATACTATGTAATATCTGAATATTTTCTCAAGGTCTAAACGTGATCCTAACAATGTATATTAAGGGGGTAGTCCAGTGAAAACGACTGTTTTTTCAACGATTTTTTTTTCATATTAGAAGTCTATTTTTATTAAACAACTTTTTGACATATGATAGTACAACTATTAAAATACACAAAAAAAATTTTTTTTTTTTGTTTTCGATGAGTCATCCCGACAAAATGGCCGCTCAAAAAAAAAATTTTTTTTGTTGGCGGACGTCGAATCTCTGCAACGGTTCATTTGAAACAAAAAATTCAAATGAGGTTTTAATCTGTAGAACATTGGCTATCGTCGGAACTAGAACTATTAATTTTCAATAAAAAATAACAAAATGGCGGCATTTCGAATTTTTCGGGTGTTTTTCGGGTGCTTAATTTGTTTATAACTTTGTAAATAAACAATTGATTTTAATAATTCTAGTTCCGACGATAGATACACAATCAAGAAATATACAGCTAAATTTTTAGATCAATCGGAGCAAAAGACTCTGAGATCTGACGTCCGCCGAGTCAAAACATGCTGTTTTGAGAAAAACGGGTTTAAAGTTTTTTATGCGGAAAAAAGCTAAAAAAATTAATTTTACCTTAATCAGCGATGCCTGCTCCATACATAACGCGATGCCTCCTCCATACATAACTAACCTTAAATACAAAGCAGAAGGACCTAGACCGTTATAAACCGAAGAAAAATGGGCGAACCAAACAGAAATACAAGAGTCCTCCTTGCTCCGAAACACGCCAGGGGACCTTCGAGCGCTCGGATTCACGTCTCTCGAAAACTCTCTGTATCTTTAAAACTATTCAATATTTTGCTTAGATATTTTAAGGGAGTATTTTCTAGGTGTAGTAGAGTAGATTTGAGCAAAACAACAAAAAACGAAAAAAATTTTTTTTTTCACTGGACTACCCCCTTAAGGTGATTCTTAATAAGACAACTTTCGAATTTCTTTAAAAACTAAAGTAAAGTCCGAGCAATTTCCCATTGAGATTTTCTAATTTCATGTAAAATTAAAATTGTTGTTCTTTCTTCCAAAGAACTCAATTTCACCGACCTTAGAGAATTTTGTAATTAATATTCCCTCTTACCTGATAACCCAATTTGAAAAAATAAAACAAAAAAACGATGACTGGGATTTCCCTCAAATAAAAATGTACATATTCATAAGTTTATGCAAAAACTATATGTGAAGACGTGACTCTATTTTAAGGATCACGACTGTATATATGGTATATAGTTTTTTAAAAAGATATAATTAGAAACGAATAATGTCAACTATCCAATAGTGAAGGAATATTTAAAATTTCTTTTAACTTATATTTTATATAGAGATATGCTCTTGCCAGAGGACACACTTAGACCATTATAGACCCTGATTATGATACCAGTTTTTGTGATCAGATTAGAGTTTCTGGTGGGAATTGAACCGACAACTTCTAATACTCTGCCAACCTGTCGCGTTACCAACCGAACTGTGAAGGTCCCTATTTATCAATTTTAGATTAGAATTTTAATTCCTCTCATGTTACGAAATAGTCTAGAGTTAAAAAAAAGAAGTAAAAATTAAAAATAGGAATAATGAAGATGAAATAAACCTGCTCACGTATTATCAATCTTCTTATAGCCTATACAAAGTCGGCGCCGCGTTGACATCTTTCTCAAGACATTCTTCGAATATTTTCTCAACAATTTTCTAACGTGTTCGAAAGCAAAAAGGCTTAAACAAAAAAATAAACCAACAAATAATTGCAAGGTAAAAAAAGGAATGATAAGGACATGACCACAACTCGCCTGGCATGTGCCATACGTCTAGTCGATGTCGTCAAGTTATCTCATTTTTTGCACAGTAGAGTGCGCTGTGTATCTCGCACTCTGCGGTGTCACATCGATGACGAGATCACCTTTTGTGAAGAAGTTAACTAACTTCACCTTGGTATGCCTCAAGGTACGTGTCTTTATCACTTATTTTTTTTCGCATGCCTCTGTTTTAATTCTTATTTATTTATTTTTAATTTGTTTGTTTATCTTCAAAAGTCTGCTTTTTGTTTTCTGTTTTTTTTTCTGAAATCATTGAACGTGCTTTGCTGACTAATGCGTAACTATACTGAAAAGTTGTTTTAATATGCATTACATGTAGAATTCTGCACATATTCTTAATTCTTGTGTTACCACAAAATTTAGGCATTTCTTTTTCTTTTGAATTTTAAAAACTAAGGCCATATGTTTACATTTTGCACGGTTTTCAAGCTGATATGTGCAATACTTATTATTAATAGTATCAGCTTTGAAAATATATATAAGGAACTAGCTGGCCCAGCAGACATTGTACTGCCCTATCCGGTACATTTTCATTATGCCCTGTGCGTCGACCAATATTTGATCGTGTTCGTTATTTTCGCATGTTTCTACAAATAATACCATTAATATAAGAAAACAGTGTTTCCGTTTTATATCCCTAATTAATTTATTGAACAAACTTACACGTTGTTTAATATTAAGTAAACCGTTTTACAATTCACAAATATTGGAAAATTACCCGGTTTCATCCGACGTAGGGTAAATACTTACTAATTAAAGACTTCTCAAATGTTCTTGTTTGTTATATCCTAGAAATTGATTCAACCCGAAAACCCCTTTATGGATCCGCCATCTTGAATATCCAAAACTTGATAATATTTAAAATTAGTGGCATTAACACAATTATTGTACCAAATTTAATTAAAACCCGCTGAAATCGAGAAATTTTTTTTATATATATTGGGTCCGCCATCTTGGATCTAAAAATTTTGATAATTCGATAATGATCAAAATTAGTGACACCAAAAAAATTGTACTCATTTTCATGAAAATCCGTTGAAGTCAAGAAATTTGCATCACCATATTGGATCCGCCATCTTGGATTTGGAAATTTTGATAATATTTAAAATTAGTGGTATCAGAATTATCATTGTATTAATTTTCATTAAAATCTGTTGAAATCGAGACATTATGGTCTCCCTATTGGAACCGCCATCTTGGATTTACAAATTTTAATAATAATATTCGAAATTAGTGGCCTCAGAATAATCATTATACAAATTTTCATTAAAATCCGTCCAAATCGAGACATTTTGGTCGCCGTGTTGGATGCGCCATCTCGGATTTGTAAATTTTGATAATATTCAAAATCAGTGACCTCAAAACAATAATTGTACTAATTTTTATTAAAATCCGGTGAAATCGAAAACGCGCGAACGGTCAAACTCGCGAAGTTAAAATAATCGTTAAGTTTTCTGAAATTATCCAATTTTCTGTGCAATTTTCTTAACTTTTCTTTCCATAAGAACCTTCTACAAGGTATTAGAAAACTTTAAAAAAAAAAAAATTAATGAAATCAGTAAAGTAGTTCTCAAGTTATTGCGTGACCAACGGAAATAGGGGTTCATTTTTATATATATAGATTACTAGCTGGCCCAGCAGACTTTCATAAATTCTATCCGAAAATAAAATCTCAAATTTGTCTAATTTTCTCCAAATTCGTCTAAAACTCGTATAAAATCAGAGAAGAGAATTTATTTAGATCATATATTATCAAAAAATCCTGTAAATTTTATATTCTAAGGTTTTAGATAAATTCAAATTATGTCTACACTTTTAAAATAGCATTAAAAGTTCAATATAAATCTTTTCATCTTTCTTAAATCTTATGTACTATATATAAAAAATAAAAAGATCACCGTCAGCGAGGCGATTTTCTGGTAACTGACCTCCAGCAATAAAGAAATTATTTGGCCTGATCGCAGTGATCGCGCGCGCGTAGGCCGCTTTTTTAGTGCCCCTTCTACGCGCTGTTTGGCTGCTTCATTTCTTTCATCATTTCATTCTTCTTCTTGTTCTTCTTCGTGCACTTTTTGAGATCTTTCTTAAGAGTGCATTTCGTTTTTTCGTGTTTTTTTTTTGTTTTTTTTGATCATTTTAACTTGCATTTATTATTTTTATTTTTTGCGTATGCAATCAGCAAAGTAAATCGAAAAACAGATTCGCTCGCATACACGCAACGATCTTTGCTTCTTATTTATTTATTTTTTATTTTTATGAAGAATGAGAAGGTGGACAAAGCGAGTCTTCAAAGAAATTTTTGTTTAGCCTAGCTGAGCAGTTTGATCGCGAACGCGGTGGCATTATCATCGTATTCGCGGTTGTTGCTGCACCCCGTATCGTGTCGATAGATATAAAAATTTCTAAATGCGCATATTTATGTTAAAATTGCTTTTATACTATAGCTTTAAAAAATCAAATTTATTTTCAGAGACACTGATATACGTTAAAAATGCTTCAGAGTATTGTAAAATTATGAAATTTCATAAAATAGAAAATATAATAAAGGTCTTAAAACTTAAAATATTATTTCAGAAAACTACTGCAGAATACAGAAAACTGACCTGAGACAATATAAAAGATAATTTTGGAATTTTCTCCAGAAAATTTCAATTGAATGAAAATAATTGGTAACGTATTAGAAATTATTATTATTATTATATAAAATATTTTGAAGAATCCAAAAAGTGCATAGTTTCGGCTTAAATTGATACTAAAACTTAAAGCATTCACCGATTTACACATTTACATTCATCAATATCGTCACTATTTTCTGAATTAATCGTTTCTCATAAATTCATAAAATTCGACCTATATCCTATGCTCTTATATTCACCCTTAAAGGTCCAGTGCATACGACAAGGGGGTTTAGTAAACTTTTATAAAGATTTAGACAACAATTTTCCAGTTTGGGTTTTTCGACATACATAAATCACCTATGCTATTATTTATGAGGCGGGATACAATAATATAATAATAATAATACAATTTTTGCATGTCAGCAAACACCCAAATTTTATGTTATTCATATAAAGTCTTCTGAGAATCCAAAAAATAGGTTTTTTTCACAATGAATTTTACACGTTTTGAGGGAAAATCGAGAAAATTGAATGTAATGGGGACACCCTTTTAATTAAAAATGCTCTTCTTCTCGTTAAAAATGGTTTTAAATAGTTGAAATTTTGTACAGACATAAAGTAAACATAATTAATTTACCGGGAAAAATTTCTGATTTTATTTTTCCTGGAAATTTAATTATGTTTACTTTATGCCTGTACAAAATTCCAACTATTTAAAATCATTTTTAACTAGAAGAACATCCCGAGGGAATATTTTGAATTAGAGCGTCTGGAAGTGAAAAAAAATTTGTTGTCACAAATCTGTACCCATATTTCCTAAACTAATGGTTTCTTAGAAGTTTTATTTTTTTCAATATGCTCTACGGTTCAGAATAGGAAAGAAAAAAAATTACATATATAATTTCCTTTGGAACACAGAATTAAAAACGATAAGATGCTATTTTTCTTCAGTCTTAGGAGTGAATTTCTTTCCATTTTCAGACTGAAGGTGATAACATTTGTGTGGATTTTGTTTTTGTTGTTTAAAAAACTAATAAAAAAAAAGAAAAAGACAGGATCCGTAAAACATTTCATGGAACAATTTGGAGCCACATTGGCCCTGCCTTGAGATTCCGATGGGGGCATAAAATTGCGCGGTGCAACGACAGAATTACGCGGCGGCCCCACACCACTCCAGTTGGCCACTGCTCCCGCTCTGTAAAAATATTTTCGCTCTACGACTCGTTTTTTGCAGATTATTTTTATTTTATTTGTTTTTTTGGTTTTTTTTTTTTTTGTTTTGTTTTTTTTTTTATCAAAATTTATTTTTAATCCACGTCACGATTTAGAGTTGAACGTGTTTGTGGAAGCCAACAGCAGGCGCGATATTTAATCGCTGAGGCCCCATACAAAAAAATAAGCAAATCTCCCGAGAGCAGTAACTAACCATTCTCAACCAAAAATGCGTTGAGCACGCAGAAATTTTGTGAATTCTTTATAATTTTTTGCTCGTTTTGGTGACATTGTTGTCGCCTTCGTAAATATGAAGAAGAGAATAAATAAAATCAATTTATATCATATATTAATCCAGTCATCTTATAATGTAGAAATTTTCCGGACGGAAAAGGTGAGAAAAAAATGAAAAAGTAAAAATACCAAGTTAAATATATATATATATATATATATATACTATATATATAAATATATGTATGTGCAATCAAAAAACCTCAACGGGTTAAGTACAACAGTAAAAAGATACAAAATAGGCGCGCACGGGGCACGCTTTCTTATCATTTTTCTTGCAAGATTGCAAGCAGGCTTTTTTTAGACGACGGCGATGACGACGGCGACGGACGGCTTTTTGCCGTAAATTTGAGGTCAATGAATGAATATTAAAAGAAAGGCCGGCGTTTTGACGTGTTCTTATTTAGATATATATCACCTTTGTTTTTCTTTCTTCTCAAGATTTGTTTCGTCTTATGAAATGACAAATATTTTGAGAATTCGTTTTACACTTATTATGAGTAACGACGAAACGTTAAAGGTTTGTTTTTCTTGGTTTTGTTTAAATTTTTTTATTTAGAATTTTAAAACGTGCGTATTTGAGAAGGTTATTTAAGATGTTCAGATTAATATCTCCTAATTTAATAACTTTTCATAAAATTTATATATTTTATTACGCTCTACATATCAAGACGGCCTCGAATAGCGAAAAAAAGTAATAATTTATATAATAATGCGTAAGAAAAAGAGCTTGGATAAACTATTATAAAGATTTGGAATATAACAGGTTCAGCTCAAAACAAATAATTTAGTTCGATACCAAATAAGCCAAAAAAACCGATCCGGAGAGCCCGTTTTTAGGAAATAATTTTTTTACCTGATAGTGCGGAAAAAATACAAGGGAAATGTAAATACTAAAATTCTGCGATTTTTTCTTCTGGACGTTTTTGTTTTTCGGCTAGAATCATCTAGTTACTTTACTAAGACTCTATTTAGCCAAAAAACCCGATCCGGAGAGTCTTTTTTTAGAAAATAATTTTTTTACCTTGATAGGACTTAAGAAATGCAAGGGAAAATGTAAACATTGAAATTCTGGGATTTTTTCTTCATGACTTTTCTGTTTTTTGCCCAGAATGATCTAGTTCTCTTACATAGAGTCGATTTAGCCAAAAACACAAATCGGGGAAGCCCTTTGTTAGAAAATAATTTTTTTACCCGATAGTGCGGACAAAATACAAGGGAAAATGTAAATATTAAAATTCTGCGATTTTTTTTTCTGGAGTTTTCTGTTTTTTGGCTAGAATAATTTAGTTTTTTTACTAAGAGTTGAATGAGGCAAAAAAACCTAACCGGGAAGCCTTTTTTTAGAAAATAATTTTTTGTACCTGATAGCGCAGAAAAAATACAAAGGAAAATATTAAAATTCTGCCAGTTTTTCTTCTGGACGTTTCTCTTTTTTGGCTAGAATTATCTAGGTATTTTACTAAGAGTAGATTTAGTCAAAAAAACCTATTCGGCAAGAGTTATTTTAGAAAATATTTTTTTACCTGATTTCAAAACTTTAGGATTCAAAGTCAAAGATAATACAGAGGAAAACAAATTATTGATTAGTTGTTAGTCATTTTTGACTCTTTAAAATAATTTTAAATATAATATAATATTAATACATACGGAACTGATACAATTATTTCTAGTTGATTCAACAATGACACCTTGTTAATTCATTTAGTTCATGTGATCATTTTAATGTAAATTTTACTAGAATACATTTATTAATTTTGAAAAAGTAATAATTGAAATTTAAATTTTAGTTAAAATGTTGTATCCTATCGAAATATATCCTTAAGCTGCATTCGTTTACATTGCAAACCATTGCAGACCAAAGCAATATCCACCCTTAGTAACAAGATTAAGGAGCTGCTTGATGGATAGGTAACCGCAGGTAATTTGAAATTATGTAAACCCAACCTCACACCAATTTATGATTTCAATCTTCTTCTACATAATAAAGAAAACGCATTTTCGCATATTAGATTATTCAGTTGGGTGCATCCATTCGCACATACATCCAAATACCCACCCTTCGCATTTTGTGTAGGTGCAAAACTTTAGTAAAATTAAAGATTCTATTAAATCGTATAAACAATTTTGGGATTTTATTATTATTATTAATATGAACGTGATCAGCTTGATTGCATCAGTTGAGATCCTTGGCCTCGAATTTGCGCTTAAAAATTTCAAACGAGCTCTCATAAAAACAGATGATGACGATTACGACGACTGCGACTACACAAGCGAAAAAATGAAATATAAAATATAATAAAAATGATAGTGACCACTACTTCTTTATATGACTTGAGACGAACGATTGAGATAGCGACGACAAAAAAAAAAAGACCTATAAAAAGCAAAAATTTATATCGTCTCAAATTGTTCTGAAGTAACCAGAAGCGCACGCTCATAAGTTTTTGAATGCGTAATGAGACGATAAAATATGCGGATAAAATGAGATACGCTGGAGCAGTGAACAACAAAAAATGTTGTAAAGAGAAAAATAAATAAAATAAATATATGACAAAAAAACATGAAAACTTGAAGAGAAATCTCTTAAAAATGCATTAAAAAATAATTATGGTAGAATTATTTACGGCGCAGAGTGTGGCCAGGCCCCGCCTCGAGTTTGCTTAGATAGTTAATAAAAATTGAATGTGTCATCATCGTTCATTTATTTGCCAACTGGAGGCGACACAATTTTTATTTATTATTTATGGAATTGGGTCAGATATCCTACAAATGTTATATGCATGTTTTTATCTTATTTAGTTTTGTATTTTTATTTTCAAATTAGCCGAGTTATCCGGTGCGAAATCATTCGAAGAAATAAAAACCTAATCAAAGTGTTACTTTCAAAAGTAGATATTAACTTTGCAAAAAAAAAAACATAACTAACCTGGAGAGGGGGTAAAAGTAATGTGCGACGTGGTATGCCATGTCATATGTCATATCATGCGTCACGTCGTATGTCACATCTCGCACATTTGAATTTCTCGAAATTTATTTAGTTCCTTTTGGTTTTTAATTATTGAATGAGGGAAATTGAACTTTTAGTATTTCACATTAAGAATTCTTCTTATTTTATGTCTGATTTTTCCATAAAAATGACATACGAAACTGAGGAAATTTATGTAAAAAAATGTTTTTATATCGTAATCTTCAAAGACATTAAACTAAATAAAAAATCGAGGTATAGAGCTAGGAGAGATAAAATTATTTTATTTCTATACCTTTTTGTCTGAATACGACGATATAATTTATATATATATATACAATCTTTTAAAATTTTTGTAAATTTCTGTGTCCCAGGACAAAGTCTGGCTTAGAGAATTTTCAAAAACTAATATAAAAATTTTAATTTAATTTTCAAATCACATTTAAATTTAATAAAGTTTAAAGAAAGTTTTAAAGTTTTAAATTAAGTTTTAAACAATATCTAAATTTTTGCGTTGAATGAATATGAATAATATATCCAATGAAAGGGTTACATTTGTCACTTGTATTTTATTAATATAATATATTAAATATTGTTGAAGTTCTTAATTTAAATTGAAAATTTGTACAAATATGAGTTAAAAATGTCAAACTTTTTTTAAATCAAAAAAATTTTACATACATTTTATTTCTGAAAATTCTTCTCAGCCATATTATTCCCACATTTAAGGTTTATTTTATTTTCTTACCGTGAAAGAATGTTGTAAATGATATTTTGTTGCGGAAAAAATAAATATATACCATATATATATAGTACTTTAAATAACGACTAGTTGTTGAAAATAAATAAAATTAAACAAACAAATTCACACACTGGTTTGCAAAAACATAATTTACACATTTTTTTCTTCATTTTATTTTTTGAAACGAATATTTTATAGTAATCGAAATATTTGCCGCCTTTTTATTTAATAGTAACGATCACTTTTATGATTTATATAAAATAATTGAAAATGTGTATTCATTTAAATAAAATAATAAACAAATAAAAATTACATTAATTCAAAGAAAAGTGCACTAGATTTAAATTGTTTATTATGATTTTTAAAAAAAAGAAGAAAAATTAATCCCTCTTTTCGCCGTGAAACTGAAAACATGACACTATTTCACTTTAAGACATTTTAAAATTTAAGGTGAATTAAATAATAATTTCTTTCAATGAACAAAAAACATTAAGTTTTGCGTAAATCCACCGAAACACTAATTTTTTATCGTACGCATTGAGCAGTTTTACCGAAGGTATTAAATTAAAACGCGTAAAAGAGTAACGCACTTGGTTCTTATTTAAAAATTATCTTCTGCTTTTAATCGTTTTTCTTACGAATGAGTAAGGTGAGTTTTGTTATTATTATTATTATAAGTTTTCTTTTTCTCCCTTTTATTATCTGAATATTTTTTCCACATGAGCTCCGGTTGCAGCCAACAAGAAACTGCTTTGAGTCTTGCATTCTGCGGCTGCAGCAACAGCGACCAACAGCAGCAGCAAATATTCAACAAAAGCCAGCTGAGCACATTTGGGGCTATTTTTCTTATTATTATTTATTTATTTTGTTTGTTTCGCCAATGCAATTGCACTTTTAATTAAGAGAACAAAAAAAAAAAATTTTTTGGCACTTTTCAGAGAAGAAGAAAAGTCTCTATATATAGTATATATATATATATATAATATCAAAAAATACGTTTCTTTTCGAAATCAAAATAATGTGGTATGATTGAGATTTTCTTCGTTTTCCCAATACTATATCACAAAAAAAAAAAAAAAAGTAACAATTTCGAAATTTACTATAAGAAAATAAATTCTATTCGGAAATTCGAAATTTTGTGTTGTATATAAAATTTAAACGTTTTAAAAAAACTAATCACAAAATTTGAGTGACCTCTGAAATAATAACTTTTAAGTGAGAAATAAATATTTAATAATTAAATCGACCGTTGATTACGAATAAAACCGGGGAAAAAGTTCGTGACGTGCACAAAACATAAACAAACTTTTGATACACAAATTAACACAAACCAGGAAAACAGCACCCAAGTTATAAACATTTAAATTTATTATTAAAAACATTATTATAATAACTATATATATATATATATATATATAAATATATAAATATATATATATAAATATATAGTTATTATAAAACCAAAATATACCCGCACCTCACAATTTCTCACATTGGATCAGTTCGTTGGATAGAATTTTTGTTGATGACGCAAAGTATACTTTTAGGACGATTAAATAATTTCCGTTTAACTTTTTCCATTATAAATACTTTTTTTAAAGTCGTTTTTGTATGTTTAATTTTAAATTAGGGAAATTTATTTTTTTCCCTTATCAATAACTACACCAAAGAAAAATAATTGATAACAAAAAATTTATAACGAAAAAAAAAAAATAACCTTTCCGAAACTAAGTCATTTTCGCGGATTTTATACACCTACACTTAATATATATAATTTTTAGGTTTTATTTTATTTTTATAGCGGGCACTGTACTCCACTCTCCCGCGCTTATTATACTCGATTTTATGTGCTAAAAGTGCAACAGGTCGCACTGCACTAGAAGGAGAGTGCAACAAGCGATGCAATGCAACGAGAAGCGAACGGCCGTTGCATCGTACGCCACTGCAATGTGCTGCACCACGCGTACTTGCATCGCATTAAAAAAAAATAAATAAAAAATAAATCTATATAAATACAAGAAGGAAAAACAAAAACTAAAAACTAATAAAAAGAAAAACAACAAATTTTCAATTGCGAAAAGAGTCAAAGATATTTTGTGTTTTTTTCAATTTTCTTGCATATGTATGTATATAATAAAAAAAATCGTACAAAAATAACAGCGATCTATAACTAGAAAAAATTAAGAGGAAAAATTAAAGAAAAAAATATTCGAATAATAATAAATTAAAAAAAAAAAATAAATAAAGCTACATAGGTAGAAAATAATAAAATAAATAAAGAAAATAAATTGTATTAAAATAAACCAATTGATAAATTTCACACAAAACTGGATAAAAAATTTAAATAATATAATAATAATAATAGTAAACAATTTAGAAATCCTCCTCAATTTAAGAATTTCACGGCGCGAACCCGACGACGACGACGACGACGACGCGGCGGAGACGATCGCAAGCCGCTGCGCCGCGCTGGGACGGACGGACAAATGTTCGCGCATGAGATAGTTGAAAAGAAGTGCAATAAATTGCACCGCCACCATTCAATTTAATGCACATTCCTCCCTTCCTTCTATCCAACCGCTTCCACTCCCCACCCGCGCCTACTTTTTAATTTCTTTATCTTATTCTTCTTCTTCTTCTCCTTCCTTATTTCCAATAAAAATTGTTGTTTAAAAGGTATCAAATATTGTTTAGGCCTAATAAAATAAAATAAACATTTTTTCATTCTTCTGTCCGAATTCCGTTCTTCCAAGAAAATAAAAATAAATATATAAAATATAGAGTACATATATAGTATATAATAAAATAGTAAAAATTAATACAAAAATTGAATCAGTAGAACTATAGATCGGAAAAGAATGCACCAAACAAAATATGTGCGCGCGCAGCTTAACGATTCATTAGGAAATAAACAAAAACAGGCCGTTTTCCCTTCTCACAAAAATCTCAAACTCAATTCTCTCAAACACTTAAGCCTAACAAAAATTGGGGGAGGAAAGAGAGACAGAGAAATAGAATGCGAAGAAATTGGAGAAATAAACACAAAAATCTCGGACATACTACCAAAATGAGAAAAATATAAAAATGTTTTCTAGCATACACACACACGACGCAAAAATGTGTGGCAATTTTTGCAGTTTTCTTCTTAGCACAAGAAGGGAAACGGAAATTAACAGTGAGTAGGAATAGATGCTGCAAAAATTCAACTTAAAAAGCTTCTTGAATTTACTATAGAATTTTTTTTTTTTTTAAGTAATATTTGTTTATTGTTTATTATTATTTTATATGAATATTTTTTACTTTATTTTCTAAAGAAATTTTATCAATGATTCATCCCATCTCCTTCCAATCGCCCTAATTCCACTACTTTTGTTTTTTTATTATATGATCGTATTCACAAACACAGTCAAAATTAGAAGAAAAAAATAATAATAATAATTGCGATCATTGCGATCATATCGAGCTATATAGAAAAATACTAAGATCCTGCACTACTACTACTATTACCAACATAAAAACATTTAGGGGTCTTAAGAAAAGCAGAGAAAATTCACACGTTTTAAGCCGGGAATTGTGAGATACAAACGATCGTGTGTAGCGTACGCTTTAGAGTAGACTTTTGAGAGTAAAACTAACCAACCAGAATCGCATATTATATGGGAAAAAGAAATATACAAACACTCGTACCATAATAACAAAACAAATTTTATTTGTGACCCCACATACTCTCTCAAGATTTTAAGACGTGAGACGGCCGCGGTGGCGGTCTCCAGCAGGCCTCCTCAGCAGACTCGATTCGACCAGCGTACGAAGAAGAGATCATCATCTTTTTAAAGATCGGTCTTGAATCGTTGGTAAGACCTCAAAACTTCTCGTTTTATTTACTTTTATTTTTATTTTTTTTATTTGACACATTTTTTCTTTTTTCTATCCTCTTGTTAATTTTTCTACATTTTCTTTTACTCCTATATCTCCTTGTGGATTGAGAACATTTTATCTTTGTATATATCATATTCCTAGGAAAGTATTATTTTTCTATAGAGAATCTTTCTGTAGAGCATCTTATCTTTAAAAAATAAATAAATAAGAGTTAAAACAAAAAATGAATATCGTAAACTTCTTACCAGACGAATTCGAGAGACCGGAATTTGTAGTTTCTGCGTCACTCGATGTATTAAGATCATGGTAATGAATTAGGACTGATCTTGAAGAAAGCCCTATCTTTTTATTGCATTGAATTCGATTTTTTTACAGGACTAAAGGACTATAGTCTTTAATACTTGGTATTAATTTCAACTCGATAGCTTTAGCCGTCTCTGAGAAAAGAGTTTTGACAGACAGATAGATAACAATGTGATTCTATAAGGGTTATGTTTTTTTTTTTTTTTCATTTCGAGGTACGTAACCTTAAAAAGTAGTGTAAATTAGTGTAAAAATGTATTAATTTTATAAACTATATCCACCGAAAATACATGAACTAACTAATGATTAAACAAATTTACAAAATTCAACCTATTTATTATATTAATACAGATTACAAAATTTTATTCCAGACCATTGCATACTACTCAAAAACGTCGGAAAGTTTGAAATTTTGAGTTAATAAAACAGAATTTTTCTCAGCAAATTTTTGAAATATATAAAACAATTACTTATTTATAAATATAATTTTAAGGGGCACCACTAATGTAATGGCCTATACCTTTAAAAATAACATACTAAAATTTCAAGTGCATATCTCAAGCAGTTTTTGAATTACAGCCATCTGAAAAGCAGCTGCTCATCGTATCGAGGTATTGAGAAATGTATGAATTAAACTTTAAACGCGTTTTTCCGGAAACTACTTTTTTCAAATTTGCTGCAGTTGTAACTCGAAGACAAATCATCTGATCGATTTGATTCTTATTGTAGCTTCTTATACATGTTTTTCCATGCCATAAATCTCCAGTTTTTTGGATAGAATAAAAAATGTAATTTTATCAGGACAAAAATCATCAAATTTTCGCGAGAAATTTCCTTTTGTTTTAAAAAGTCCGGAATTTATTTAAATTTAATTATTTTTTTTTCGATCGAGGTTCATGGCACGAGAAATATCTTCTAGTTTAATAAACTTTTTGGTATTTTTGATTTCACGCACTGTGAAGGTCGCTGTCATTGCAGCAGTGGGGGCACTTTTCGTTTTTGGATCCTTGGGAAATTGCGAATAACTCGCTGAATTTCTAATTTTTTGGCCGAAAAATATTATCATATATTTGCTATATATCCGCAAATATATTCTCAAAATATTAAAATATTCCAATCAGTAGTTGTCTTTAAAATAATTCCTAAAAATCACCTTTTTTTTAGGCGGGCACACTAGTGGTGCCCCTTAAGTAAGTTAACAGATTTTGCCAACAACTTAATTAATCAATCAATGACCAACCGACATTAAATGTAATATGTTAGATACACATTTTATTAATCTTACAATGAAAAAATAATAATAATAGTAAATAAAAATAAATATAATAAATTTTTTTGAATATATCATTTTCTGTGTTACGAAACCTATTTACAAAAATGCGTGCTTGTCTCCCATCGATCGATTGTTGTCAAAGAAAATTATGCAGTAAATAGCGACAAAAAAATAATTGTATCATTTATTTTATCGTTTATTCTTCCTTGTATTAAATCGTCTATAAACTGGAATAAAAAAATTGTTCAATTTTAATTGGTTCTGTGGCTTATTTTTAAATGAACCATTAAATTGTTAAGCGAAAAAAGCATGATCAACATGTGTTAATTCCGATAGTGTATAATGAAATTTTAGAAAACAAAATAACAATTATGAAGAAAATTTTATAATAAAATTAAAAAACAAAAATGCTCCCTTTCATCGTATGAGACTACCGCCTTCATCTCATAGAAAATGCAATGCAACAGAAAATAGCAAGCATCTTTCCAGCATCCGAAGAGCTGTGTCTGAAGCATGCGACGAAATCTCTCTCGTTGTTGCTTGGTACCATTTGAAGAAGAAGAAGAAGAGGAAGAAAAAAAGGGTTTTATTTTTCCATTTTTTTACTTTTTTGTTTTATTAAAGCTAGAGCTACACATGTATCATGTATGGAGGTGCATGCGACTACGCGGCATTTTGCTCTCACGTCGAAGAAAACTACTATCCGCAAAAATAGCATATGCACACTCTAGCGGAGAAAAGAAGACACACATTCGTTCGAGAGCAGTAAACTTATCTTTTACTTTATTATTATTATTTATTGTTTATTTTTGGGATTTTTTTCCCTCTCCTTCTTATTTTTCCATTAGCATTAGGAGCCCCATTTGGGAGGATACCACCGACAGAAGGTATAAAAACGAGTGCATGAGACTCAATAAGACCAAAATCATGATATGTAGGATGGCTGGAGAAAGAATTTTAGACCGAATAATAAAAGGCCTCTTTTGGTCTAGGGGTTATTTTTACCTTTTTTATACGTTATATTTTAAAGAAAGATTGTAATCTAGCTAGTGCATTTTACTCTATATATAATATGTATATACATATGTATATAAAGACGGAAGGTATGAAAATGAACAGAGGTCTCTGGAGGGATGCCAAAATAGAAGAAAAAAAACTTTATACCCAACCAAGAAACAGGGAGAAGAAAAGTAATTTGAAAATTTTCTACTCTTTAGAAGTGTCTCTTTTTATTGGACGTCTTGTAAAATGCCTTTCGGATGCTGTAAAATGGACAGATAGACTAAAACGGACAACAGACGCGATAGTGTGTACGATGCCCACCCACAAGATGATGATGCTTTTTATCTTTTTTATTAGCGTGTTTTTTTATGTTTTTTTTTTAACAATTTCTTTACTCTTTACTCATATTTTTATTTTTATATTTTTTTTTTCCTAACATTTTCGCTTGTTATTGGCCAGTTGCATAGACTAAATTTTTCCCTACGAAAGATTGAGTAATTAAAATAAGTTGAATGATGGTGTGTATGGTTCATTGAACCGAAGTTTACATATTCTTTACTGGATTGCTGCTCCGTCTTATGGCAGCATGGATTGAGAAAATAGATTTTATTTTTCGATGTGCTTGGGCGCAGTAAAATTGTACCTGCGATTCAATGTACCAAGACGCAGAGCACTATCATTTGTAATACTGTCTTAAAGGTGTACAAGAAAAAGCGAATGTCTTAAGAATTCTGTGGGAGTTTTTTTTTGTTTTTTATTTTTGTTTTATACTTCCTGATTGTATAGATTTTGTAATGCGTTTCTTTTATAATGCTTGATATAAAGAAATTTATATCATGCAATATTGTATAACATATAGAATTCGTTAATTGGCTCCTATAGAAAAAAAAATTAAAATATATATATATATATATAAATCACCCGCACAGTTTCTAAAAGGCGGTATGTGATCCGTAGTGTTTTTTCGGGTAAATATGAAGCAGTCGCATGAAATATAAATAATTTGTGAACTTGAGTACAAAAGACAACGGCGGCACTTTGGTTGCACCACAGCGGAATCAATTTATTTAGATATATTATATATTTATAAATTTAACCCATGGTATGGCCGTGGTAGGCTTTAAGTGGCCGAGCTACTACTTTACCTACGTATTTTTCCCATTTTTTTACATAATATTGTACATTTTTTAGAGTGCGGCCATTGTGCAGCCGAATAAAACATTCTTAGTTTTTTTTTAGATATTTATATATTATATATATATTATATTTATTTTTAGAATCCAAAGTTTAGTTCTATAAAATTCTTCATATATAAAGACTTATCGACCTTAAAAGCCGCAACGGAGTATAATTAAAAATACTAATCAAAAGCTAACTTTAAGGGATTGAAAGAAACCGATGCGAATTCAAGGTTCTATCTAACATCTAATATTCTCCTACTCTATGCAAATAATAATGAAGTTCGAAAGGAAGAATGGAAATCATTCTAACTTAATTTATAAAAAGATTACTACATTCGATAGAATTAGAAACAAATTTTGTAAAATAAATACCTTCGAAAGAAAAACAACCCAGAGCCGAATTAAATGCATTAATAAATTTTAAATTGAGGTAGTCCCCGAAACTGAAATCAGAAGAAGTAAATGACCTGAATAAAAAAATTCAATTGAGTCTCGGGGACAAGGCAAAATATTTACGAAAAAAATACAATAAAAGTGCAATAAGCATAAAATACTTGAGATAAAAACGGAATTCAGCCAAAGGAAAATAATCATTTTTCTTTGATTTTATTTTTTTATTTTTTCGAGTGTTGGTGAGAAATGCCATACACACCTAAAAATAAAATTCAGCAGAATGAAATTAACCCCAAGAAAATTCTGTATAAATGCCACACTTTATCTGTTGTGTGTTGCCCGCGCAGCCAGAGAGTTTGTTGCCCTCCAAAACTTTTTTTCTTAAAAAAAAATCATTTATTTTTTCTTAATCGCATTTTACGAAAAATGAGAAATGAAGATAAAAAAAAAACACTTTTGCGCACTCTACACACGAAACAGAAACGTGAGTAAGTGCAAATATAAAAATAAACTTAAAAATAATCACAAATTGTATAGATAAAAGCAAAAATAAAAATATTAAAAAGAGAAATTACAGTAGAGGACAGGAAAAATGGTCTCAACGCTTAAAAGAATAATCAGAAAATCTTCTTTCTGACTCAGAGAGAAGAAGATTTTCTAGGTTTTCTTATTTCTTTTGAATTTTTCCCTGCACGGTTAAGAAGGCTGGGCTCCGAAGACAAGTGTTTCTCTTTCTTCTCCTGCTTCTTTCTTAAATTTTAGCTTTTATCTTCTTTTTTAAAAATTTTTTTTTAATTTATTTATTTTTTTTGGTACCCGCTTCTGTTGGTTTTTTAAAAAAAAATTTTTTTAAGATTTTTTCTTTTTGAGAATTTCTCCTTATTTCTATTTCTTCGCTCTTAAGCTGTTCGCGCACGCGTAACGTAAAGAAAATTTGCGTGTTATGCACAACGATGCATTGGCATCGTAAGAAGCAAAATCGACGTCTTTAAAAAAATAAAATAAAAATAAAGTAGAAATAAAAAATAAATCCTTGTTTGTCTTTCACTGATTATTTATTACTTTTGGTACGCAGAGATACTTTAAAAGATTTTTTTTATGTCTTGAGAGATCGTTCGGTTCTTCGTTCATTATTTTTAAGATCAAGGAAGGAAAATCCAGAAAAAGATTGGATATAAACAGAAGAAATGAGATTTCCTCCATAAAAAGGAGTGCCGCCGCTGTGCGGCTCTATATTCCTATTTTTTATTTTTTATATATTTTTTTGTTTTTCAGCGTTTTTTAAAATAAAACTAAAAACATAAAAAAAAGCGAATGAAATATTGAAAAGCCTAACCATGCACAACTGTAAAATTGTTTGGGTATTTGCGCGGATATTGCCCGCTTTTGCAGTAGGGAATTTCTTCATGTTTCTTCATTCGTGCACAATTTCATATATACAAGTTGTTAAATACTATATATATATATATATATATATATATTTATATTTTACCTCACGCCTACACGCAGAAAATGTCTTATTGCGGGATTTGCGCGGTTTGCTGCTTAAAAACCCGTTCATCTTTCGTCTTAAAGGTTATTACGCTCTGGAGCGGTGTAAAACAAATATTTTTTAATGGCCCTTCTTAATTGTTTTTGTACTTTTAGTTTTCTTACAGCTTCCGCGACAAACAGCAACGCAACGAGAGAAGAGAGACTACTATAAAATTTTTACGAGAATTCTTTAATGCAAATTTGTGTACGCTTTAGGAGAGATTTTTTTATTTTTTAAGGAGAAGTTTACTTGTAAATGCCAGTGCACAAAGCATAACACATAAATTAAATATAAAATAATAAAGGTTCACCACCTGCCATTGATATAATGTTTCGCATTTTTATTGTAATAGTAAGTTAATTCATAAAAGTTTTCATATTTAAAATTACCACAAAATCGTCCCCTTAATGAAACAAAACTGAAAACGAACTAAAACTTTTAAATCGTATAAAAGTTTTAATAAACGGAAATGACGTCAGAGGTTCGAAGCGAAAATTCGAAAATCTCTCGAAAAATTTGAGAGAACCGGACAAACCATTCCATTTTCAATTTTTGGAAATTTGAACGGAAACGGAAAAATCTTTGAGAAATGATCGTTATTTTTAAATTTACACTATCCACAGCGTATTTAATTTTGGATTACAAAGCGATTTAAGAAGATTTTTCACATTTCGATTGATGTATACGGTTTAAATTTATATATATTAACTGCGCAAAAATATTTTATTTTTCTCAACCCCAGCATATTGTAAGTAGTCAATTAAAAATGTTATAACCAAAATAATTACAAAAAAAAAAAAAAAAAAAAAAATAATAATGTTGCTCCCTAATTATATACGACGATAACTTTTATAATTAAAATTTAAATTTTCTCAATAATTCGATTATCTTCATTAATTTATGTTGATTCAGCGGTAAATTATTTTATGAAAGTTAACACAAAATCGAATTTTTTAATTTATAATTCTATCAACAATTTCTAGATCAATTAAATTACCTTTTTAAATAATATTACATTAAATTAGGTGGCGGCATAGTGAATTTTGTATGTTAAAACAATATGTTTGCGAAATTTCTTTGTACAAAATTCAATTTAAATATACATATATGAAATAAAATAGTTAATCTTTACTATTAGATGGTACATTTTTAAAGTCTTAAATTAGAGGATTTAGATCGAATTAATTAAAAGAAAATCTCATATTTTATTGTACAAAATTCAACCAATAAGAAACTGATTTGCAATCTCGATTTTGGTTTGTTTTTTTATATATATACCATATATGACCCACAATATTCATTCGGATTTGCGCCGATTGTGGATAAGTGAAATCAAACCGTTACGGTAGCTGGCTACTAATTAAGAAAGAAAGATAAAAAATAAAAGAAAACACATCTCAAGACATTCTCAATTATTTTATACCTCAAGAAGGTTTTAAAGATATGTTCGATGTTTGATTTAATATAAAGTGGTAACTAAATGAACACTGTAAAAAGGAGGATTTTAAGAAAATGCATCATCCATTTCCAGATGTTACGTTATTAGTGGATAGAAAAAATAATAATGCATGTAGTTAAACGTCGCTAAATAGGTAGTGTGGTTTCTCGAAAAAATATATAAAGAAATGAATGGAAACACACCTTCGAGGTGGTGGGTGGAATAAGGTGAATAAGAAATATACTTTTTTTTCTTCTTATTTTCTCTTTTTAAATAGAAAAAGGCGGGTATCATCTTCTCCAGAGGAGTGGTGTACGATTTTATCCATCAGACCGTAGAAATTGAGGAAATAACATTCATCATCAACATGACCACACACTATCACAATTTCTCTATAGAAATGCACTTCTCAATAAATATGATAGAGAGATACATAGAGAATATCGTACATAATAGGAAAATACTATAGAAGGAACTATTCGAATACAGGTAACAAAATAAAATGCTATCATGAAGGGATGGAAAACTTCAAAAAAGAAAATAAGTATGAGAAGAATTTTTCCAACCTGGCCATAGAGAACATTTCTATTCTTTTGACCAATCAGAAAGAACATTTTTTTTGCTCCCCCCACCGCAAGAGGGAGTTTTTTTTCTCAAGTATCCACACAGTATGTGGGATGGAGCTTTTTTCTAGTCCTAGAAATGCGCGTGTCCTGGAAACAAAATATTCAATTTCTTTTATTGTATATACATATAGGGGCATCAATAGCTCGGCTTGTAGCGGGACGGGTTGGCAGGACGCTAGAGGTTGTGGCGATTCAATTCCCATAAGAAATTCTGGACGCAAAAAGTGTAAGTACTGAAAATTTTAGGTCCCTTTATCCTTCCCACTTTCGTTTAGTAAGGCTTTTTTGAAAAATGTTTATAGGAAGACTCTAGTGAATTCGAATGTAATCATTATCTTTAGTATTGTTTTCTTGCTAAGTGTAATCAGATAAAATACATCTTGATTTTTTACATTAAGTTTGATATAAAATTTACAGAGTTACAATGGAATGATTGTAAAATTAAACCTATGTAATGGGTCACTATAAATTCCATTTTTTCATTCACTATCACCGAAAATTAGAATTTTAAGCTAAGTGCCCTGTTGGTAACGTAAGTAAGTATTCTAAATGCAACATAAATTTGAGATTTAGAAAATATTTTCCCCTTTCCAAAGAAGACGGAAAAATAAAAGAAGGCTTCTGGTATCACACTTCAGAATTGTTTTCCCATAAATTCTATAAGAGCTTTGAATTAGCTTGAAATTTGATTGTTTAGCTTTGAAATATTATGTTTTGATTGTTTTAAATTGTGAACTCATAAATCAAAATTTTAGAACACAAATGAAGTTATTTAGAATTTCGTATTGAATTCTATTCGAACGAAAATTAGAACATTAAAGTTCTGAAATTCGGGCCTTAGTACGTTTTGGACCGATTTTTAAGTATAATCCCATAGAGAAATTTATTGGGTTATTTATAAGTCTAACATTGAAATAAAACGTCCATCATTTAATAGTCCAAATGTGTTTTTCGACAGCCACTTCAATCTAACTTCGATTATCTTATGATATATACTATATATAAAAGTGACTTTCCTCTAATAGCAAACTAAACGAAAAATTTGACCGAATAAGGTTTCCCGTAGGTTCTAGTTTTTCTACTTCTTTAAAAGAATAAAAAAAGAAAATAACAAATTCTAATCCCTAGTAATAAAAAAAAAAGGAATCTATTGATCAAACAAATTCATCACATTCGAAAGAAGAAGAATTTTCATAAAAGCTCAACACAAACCCTTTTTCTCTGTGTCGCCATCAATGGGAAATTTTCTGTATAACCCTTTATTTTATATTTTCATATATAATTTAGGGTGCGAGGATTTGCTAAAATAAAAATTGTCTGTAGTAGTTGCCTTAGAAAATATTCCAAAAACATCTGTGACGCTTAGACGCTCGGAAAACTTTTTTTTCCAAGCAATTTGAATTAAGGTTCGAAGAAAGGGTTCACAAATCGTATTGAAATGGGAATTAAGTTTTTTTTCTTTTCTCTTTTTTTTTGTGTATTAGGAAAAGGAACTTCATTTGGTATTAAAGAGGGATAAAGATTGATTAAAAATTGTGATGAGATGATAAGATTTAATATAAAATCAATCTGATGGACTGCCGATTTAAAAGCACTTATTTTATAGCGTTAAAAAAAAAAATAAGAGATTTAATATTGTAGATTCATTTTTAATTTAGAATTATAAATATTTTGTTTTCAGTGCTTAGGATATTTAGCTAATTCTTTTACTATACATCTTAAAAATCTCGCAGGTAGATAACACGATTTTCTTCTCCTAGTAAAAAAACATAGTTTGGAATTTCTCGGAATTCATTTTCGTTCGTTCACGTCTAAGAGCATTAGTGATGTCCATTCTTTACTCGATGACTTATTTTTAGTGTGCTGCATTATTCTAGTAACAGAATGAGCTGTAGAATGCTCACTTTTGAAGTCGAATTTTATATCTGGTAATGTGTTTTTGTCGTCTACAGAATCTACAAGCCTATTGTTTTTAAAAATTTCTTCAGAACTAGTTAAGATTTTTTTTTTTTTTTATATTTTAAATCGATATTTAGTTAAAAGTGAAAAACATCAGATATCGAAAACTTTCGTTTAAAATCCCCTCTGAAATTTATCGTATCCAAAAATATCCCAAAAAATGCAATTTTAATATATAAGTAAAATATTGAATGAAAACAACGAATATTTACTTACCATTAATTTTAACATTTAAAATTTCGTACGTCTAAGTTTTGTACTATTTTTAAATGTTAGTGAGTGTTAAAATATAAACAAAAACGATGAAAAAATAGTGTTTAAAATCACACACAAAAAGAAAAGAAAAAAAAATAAAGAGGAGCATTTTTGAAATCATGCGAATTTGTTTTTCATTGAAAATTATGAGTTATTATTTGTTTTTGTTTTTATATAAATATAAAAACGGGGATAAAAATTAATAATAATCAGGCATTTTTTGGTAGTTAAACTACGAAATAAATTTAAAATAAACAGCATAAATTGATCAGCGAATAAAATATATAACACATGAAAGCAGTGGCATCAGAACATTAAAAATTAAATAAAATGCAAAAAATGCACAATTTGGATTTTGGGACAGCAAAACAAAAAAAAAAAACAAAAAGGGGAAAACAACAGAATTATTAATCTCAATTAAGAAGGTAATTAAAAAGAATTGCAGCGAGATAATTAAAAATTTATAAGTAATAAAAATGAATCTATTGCTTTCTCTGTCTTATGTGGAAGAGTACTATACACAACGGAAGAGATGCCAACTCACTCGTTGCAGGGTTGACCAACATTCTTCAAGCGTTCGCTCGCTGATCGCTGCTGCGCTATTTGACCTTGATAACTGCAGCTGATGACCACCAAAATTGCGATTAATGAGATTTTATTATTAAACAATTTACACCCACAATTTTATATTTTTTAAATTATTTTTGATAAAACGATGATACACACAATTTTTTAATATATATAATATATATTTATTGATTTTCGGCAACACAACATTTTTATATATATATTTATATATATATATATATATTTTTTTTTTTCACAAGTTACACAAGATCACAAACACAGAGTATATGTATAAATATATGTTTTGTTTAATTTTATAAATTCCAGCCATCATCGGATAAGCATTTAATTTTATTTTATTTGAGTTTTTCATTTTTGATTTATTTTTGGAAAGAGAAAGAACAAGAAAATTTTATTAGAAGATATGTGGAGAAATTTTTTTATTTATTTAAATTATTTATATTTAAAGCTATATATATAATATGTAAGAACAAAAAGTATTCAAAGATATAACAAAAATTAGTAAAATTACCAAATCACTCTCACACAAGCAAACAGCAAATATATTTTTTTATAATTTCATTATTAGTATTGTAGAAAATATAAAAATCATACTTAATTTTCAAAAAATATATAGAAACGAAATAACAAAAAAAAAAATTGGGGAAATAAAAGATGACGACTGTAACTTCTTAAAAAATTAGTTTATTTTAAAAAAAAATGTCTATATCAAATGTTGAAATGTGAATATATTTTGTTTTTATTATTATCATTATAAATAATATTTTGATTGTACAAGTGCTAGGGATTGCCGGCTTTTTTATTACTTATACAATTTTTATTTTGATTTTGTGATTGTTCACCACTTTTTAACTAAAGCATAAATAAAAAGTCGCTAAATTTAGAGAAATAAATAAATTTAATTTGTTCCAACAAAGATATTAAAACTTGTGAACAAATTATTCGTTGTAAAAATGTATCAGAGCTTGTTTTGAAACAAACCTCTTTTAATTTAAATTCTTCCAAAAATATTTTATCCCAAAATATGTCCTAAAAAGAACCCAAGTAAAAATTTTCTAATACGAAAATATTCGTATAATTTTTTTTGTCATAGAACCCCAAAACTTCAAATACCTCACGTAAAATCAAATTTCGTGAATTCAAATTATAAATTCAAATTATTTTCCGCTGTTTTTAAAAAACAAAGTAAACTGATTGAAATTTTTAGATATAATAAAAAAATATTTCGTTGAAGTAAATCGAACTTTTGACCCATTTCCGATTTTAGATTTTCCACTTTGTAAAATTTTAGTAAAACAGATTCAACCAAAGAACATTTTCACTATTAAATTAAAGCTTCGAAATTCTACGGAATCGTTACAATTAATTTTTTGTTCAGTTCCCACAATATTTCGTCTAGCACCAGTGCAAGTAAAAAGTAAAAACTTTATTACTAAACAAATTATAAATGAAATAGAAAAGAACCAGCACACAAAATTTAGATGTTTTTTAAATAAGGTGGAAAATTAACTGAAAAGAGTGAAATTAATAAATAAAACACAAAAACGACTTGAGTTCAATTATTTTAATTATTATTAATTAATTATTAATTATTATTATTAAAGAAATAAGTAAATTAAATAAAGATGGGACCAAAATAAAGAAACACAATTAATAAAATATGCGTATAATATTTATCTTAAACCTACAAAGCGGTATAAAAGTGCTATAAAATATAAATCCTAGTCTAATTCTGTTGTTGAAATATATTTTTAGCTTATATTTCTTTTAAAAAGAAAATAACAAAAAAGAAAAAAAACAAGCTATTTATTATACTGTAAAAATTTTGAAAATCCAATTTTTTGGTGCACTTAGAAGGAAACAAAAATATATATTATAAATCGAAATTCCAATCAAATCTAATCAAATTTATTTAAAAAGCCAAATATTTTATAAAAAATAAATTTTTCTTTAGCAAATTATAGTTAAAACAAATTAAATTTTTGTCTTTTAATTTTAATTACATTTTCCTCGTCACATTCGAGTGTCATTTTTAAAGGTGTTGCTAGATGATTTTTTTTATATATATATATTTAGCTTATCCAAAACAGAATTAGAATTTTTGTTTCAACAAAATAAAACTTTACTTTTTTTTGCTCAAATTTATTTCTTCATTTAACAAGCACTTTTGAGATTGTTTTTACAATTTTTTGAATTGCGTTTATTTTCCTCGAAATTAGAATTGTCCGAAATACTTAAAAAAATTTTATTAATTTATTTTGTTGAAAACGAACTTTTAGGAAAAATCATTTTTTAAACAATTAAGACTTGAAGAAATATAAAATAATATAAAATGAGGACTTAAATGCAAAATTAAATTTAATACGTATATGATTTTTGTAATAGTCCTTTACACAGTTAACAGAAAAAAAAAAACAAAAAATTAAATCATATTTCACCTATTCCATTTTTTCGCGGAATTTCGTTTTTGACTAATTAAATATATTTTTTAATATATTTTCCTAACCGAAAACGTGAATAAAATTTAATCACATTGCACTTTCAAAATCACTTCTTTGATACTTTTTAAAATATTTCGTTGAACTGCTTAAAATGCAGGATAAGAATTCGAAAATAAAATCACAATTGTGCTTGCACTTTTTTATTTTAAATAGAAAAAGTCCTTTGAACAGCATAAAATAAAACTAAATAGAGAAAACTTTTAATAATTCGAAATTAACACTTAAAGAATAAAATATCGAAACTAGAAGATATAATCACGAGTAGAAATTGTCCGTTAAAAAACAGAAAAGTTTTCTTTTTGTTTTTCTAACAACGATAACCGCTTTTTTGTTTTGTATCCCGAAAAATAAAATGCACAGTTTCAAGTACTAGTCAATTTATCCTGGTAGAAAGGATAAAACCACTCTCCGGGAATATTTTCCCAATCGTAATTAAACTGGCGAAAATTATTTGTATATTACAAAGGGAAAAGTAAAATAATAATAATAACTCCTTGAAGATTACTTGAAGAAAACTCCCGACATCCTTTCAGGATGATGGCCTTAACCCTTCTGCTCAAAGGCGCGCGATTCCCGATCAAGACAGCGAGAAACGTCTCAAAGACAACACACGAAAGTAAAAAAAATATATATATATATCTATATATATATAATAAAAAAAATACCAAGAACACGAAAAAAATACAACACGTAAAAAGAAACGAAGGAAAGGAAGAAGAAAATATAAAATGAAAGAAGAAGAAAGAATGAAGGGAAAGAAAAAGAAAAAGGACCCAGGAGGAGGGCTGTTGCAAAAATGAAGAGTAAAAAACCCGAGAACAGCGGCCAACTCGACGACGAGTCCTTAAAACGGGACACACACCCGCCGGTTTATAGAAAGAATAAGGACAAGAAAATTGAGGAGAGAAAAGGGAAAAAATAAAACAAAAAATTCCACCTCCTTTTCGTCCTGTTATACAATGCTCCAGGTTTCCAATGTGTGTGTGTGTGTATTTTTATGACTGTGTTGTAACCCTTTTACTTATTCTTCTTCTTCCTTTAATTTTTTGTTGATATTCCCGCTTTTTTTCCCTCCTTATTATCCCTTCGACCGTTTTTTCCCACAGTTTGAAAATATACTCCTTGGAAAATGATAGGGAAAATGTTCAAAACCAAGGAATGAAAGAAAGGAAACGAGAAATGATGACACGATAGTACAAAACTGTTTGTTTTAAACTGTACGGTGTGTCCAGAGCCACACACGATTCTGGTGGGGGTGGGATTCGAAGGGTTCTTTTTTCTCCAGGAATTTAAGACATATTGTCTTATATCCCTCCCCTACATCCCCAACCCTACTCGACCATCCCTACTCCATCATCTAACTGCAGTGAAGGGTATAAGGGAAAGTATACACACTTATAAAAAAAACAAAAAACCAAAATCTATGTAAGTGGCAATGGGGGTAGGAGGGATGATGACGACACCACCTATGATTATTGTCCGTTTAACTGAAAAAAAAAAAAAATCAAGAACCCTCCCTCCGCTCTTGGGATAGCTAAAATATATAATAATAATAGTACAGAAACTTATATCTCTGAGAGAAAGGAACAGCTACTCAGAAAAGCAGCAACAGCACCATTGGTAACTGTTTCTGTTGTTGTGCTCAAAAGAATGGTAGCAAAAAAAAAAATCCCTCTCCTGAAGCCCAGGAAGAAAGCAGCGCGCATAAAATAAGAAAGGAGCATAACCGTCCAGAAGAAGGAGGAAGTAGGAGGAATTGGCCGAAAACGGTACACGGACTGCATAATCCAGACGGTAGGAGTCGCTGCCGGCTGCCGTCGGTACATTCTCGACAAAGCACCCCCAACACCCCATATAAATCGGAGACCTGCTGTCTACCGAACCATCATCACACACGGACGAGCACCGACTGATTAAGGATCGAGCGCGGCGGACCCAGTTCAAGCGTTACGGAACATTTAACGTTCTGAGGGGAAGGTAGAGTTATAGTTACTCCTGCCATACTCCTGGCACACAACTATAAAATATTTTAATTGCCTGATAGTCCACCAGGCGAAGGGATGGGCTTGGGGAAAGACTTTACGAAGCACTCCGAAAACAAAATTTTCTCCCGGAACAACAGTGAGAGAGAGAGAGAGAGAGGGGGAGACTGAGAGCCCGAAGGAGTCCTCGGGAATGGATATAATGAAAGAATAAATTGTAAAAAGGAAATTAAAGAAACACCCCCAGTCGCTTTCGTTTGAAGTATAATAATATTTCAGAATATCCACATATAACCATATGTATAAATTTTTTTTACCAATCCTACTTTAGAACTGCACTCCCTGTCCAGCCCACTAAAAATTTAAAATATCTTTGGAAGGAGTACAATTTTCAGGAGAATAAAAATCCTCCTTCTGCCTACGTCCGCTCGTTTGTCTTATTCACTTTCTTCTTCACTTTCTTTTCTATTTCTTTTTTGTTTTTTTTTTCCCACAGACAGAAAGCAAAATATAACATACAAAAAGAAAAAAAAATAATAATAAGGCCAAAAGCATTACACAAAATAAAATAAAAAATATAAAACACAAATACTGCAGCAAAAATTTTTACCCTATTAAAAGCCTTCGAACAGAACCGCACCACCCACACCAAACTCTCTCCCTCCGCCCTCTGAGAGAGAGAGAAAAAATTAAAAAACAAACGGGACTGCCCGACAGGAATCTAAGACGTATTCCAGGGGAATGTTAATTTTTTTTACCAGTATAGAACAGGGGGTGGGAACACTTTTTTCTACATCGAATACAGCAAAATCTAAAGAAGGATGTACAGTTGGTGAAAGAAAAACAAAACAGGGAATAATCGTAGAAATCCCTCCTTACCATGTCCGGGGTAGTAAAAAGAGATAAAAGACAATTGTCCCTCTTATATATATATACAATATACCTTAGACTCTAAGGCTAAGAGGGACATACAAAAGCAAAATTCGCCTTCGTCCGAGAAAACGGAGAATTGAGAGAAAAATTCCCCATTCCTAAAGGACTAAACAACTGAGGCCGGCATGAAAGAAGAAGACGATTAAAACGAAGATGTAGCTAAAGGACAAGAAAACCCTTTAAAAGAGGGCATTTTCCCCTTATTTTCCCGTGACCAACAATAAAATATTCTTTCGATATCCCCACTCTAAAAATTTTCTGTCTTACCTTTTTCGATCCCTTTTCTCTATTTGTCGTTTTATTTTTCCTTTTTAAATTATCTTTCTCTCCCCCCACGACCCCTCCCCAACTCACCTAACTGCTCTTCTCAAGTAAATTCGCGTTCTTTTTGACCGCCCTTAACGAACAACGGTACCTTATCCTGGTAGTGGAGTGGAGTAGTAATAATAATTGTTGTGTCCTTCCTGTCATCTAAACTGTAGAGGCACACAACAAACGATTCCCTGTCCCCTTTCTACCCTATTCCTATCCCCACCCTACGAACTGTTCCAGGGAATCCCTTAAGGATTTCTAGAACAGGACAGAAATAGGGATGTTGATGGACTATTTTTCCAGCCCTGAGAAAAATGAAAGAAGTCCATAACGGAGAGATAAAAGAGAATCTTTTTTTTTTTTAATAATTTTTCCCTACTGCCGGTGGTGTAAAGAAGTTCAATTTTGCCAAGGGCTTTAGTTTGCGATAGAGGGAGATAGACAAGTCTTGGAATGAAATAGAGAACATACCTTATCTAGAAATCCTACTCCTCTACTACATCGTGTCCCCACCACAAAAAATGTAATTAAAAAAAAAAAGACGGAAATTCAAGAAAAAAAATAAAAAAAATAATAACAATTATATAATTTTACTGGCACTAGTCCGTCAAAACTAAAAAAGAGAGGGGGGAGGAGAAGTTGGGGAATCATTGTTAAATGTTTACGTTGCCCCGCAAGGAAGAATTTTTGAGACCTCTATCATTCGAAGTTGAGCGATTCGTTGGACCGGTTGATCCGTGGAGGTAATCGAAAAGTAATCATTAGATATATATAAATTTGAAGTTGATTAAAATTGAATATTATATAGTATCTAAATATTATGTTAAGTATATTTTTAAGAATTTTTTAGAATATTAAATATTTTACCAACGATATAAAATTATTAAAAAGAAATTTACAAGAAAAAAATCCTTTTCTTTTTTCTTATTATCTTCGTTAGGGGTGATTTCAGGGGAATAGAAAAAAAAATTTTCCATATTCTAAGAAGGGAGAGAAGACCGCCCTCATACTGTCCAAAAATCCCTTCCTTACCGAATTGACTGACACCTTTTTATACATCGGCGACGACGGTGGTGGTAGAATAAGGACGAAAAGGACGATGCCGACGATGACTTCAACTTGGCGACGTCGTCGTCGGCGTCGTCCTGGAAAGGATACTCTAAAATTGAAATTATGTGGAAGGGATGACCACCACTCTTATTTAAATATACACAGAGCTGTCGGAGGAGCGCGAGCCCTTTTTTCTTTTCTTTTGGTTTTTTTTTTAAGGTGGCACTCAACCGTCCAAGAAGGATACCATTACCCACGTGTAAATATACAAAAGGACGCATGACTATTCGAAATCTTGGCGGTGGTGCTCCCGTAGGATAAATGGCAGGCATCCCTCCTCCAGTTGCATGTGTTCAACTGAAATATTTTCATAAAACCCACACCTCCTTAGGGAATGAAGCCCATTTTCGTTCCATTCGTTCGTTCGTTCGTTTGCTTTTGCTTTGCTTTCCTCACACACCGTCGTTTTGTATCGTGTCCTGGCAGCGGCAGCGCATTCCCGGGACCAGGAGCAAACTCCTCTCCTGTAGGACTTTTGTCGAGTCCGAGGAAATATGCGAAAAAAAAACAAAACAAAAAAACAAATTTATAAAAGAAGGGACCAAGAGGGGTATATACACCGAAAAAAGAAGGATGAAATTTTTGCTCCTTTTTATATTAAATAAAAAGGAACTCTTGCCTGCGAAAAGGACCTCACTTTTTAAGCCTGGGGAAAAGACAGGAGGCATTCCCTTCTTTTCTTTATTTTATATACACATATATATATATCCATATATTTTTTTTCAAATTATTTTCTCGAGAATGAAAAACAGGGAATAAGCAGGCATAAGAAATACATATGTTTCATCTCTCCTGCACCCTATACCTTTCCTGAGAAAGTAGGATAAGAAATGACGTAAACTAATAATTTTTGGGGGTTTCTGGACGCGTCCTAGGGTGCTCCTGCTGGACAACATCGCAGACCAAACAGTACCCAGGAAATATTTGGGTACTGGACATCGCGCGCAAAGCGATTCTTACCGATTTTTTATTTCCTTTTGGGAAGGATAAACTAAAAATATATATCGAATTTAATTTTTTTTATCTCTGTATAATCGATAAAAACAAAAATATTTATATATAACTAATAATGTAATTTTTTATTTTTGTCTTCAAATATTTTTCGGATATATATTTAGGTGTTTAAGTGCTTAAATTTCGCTAAACCATTCTTTATCCACTTCATTTAATATCAATTTTAAACAGTTCAACTTCTAATCGAAGTGATCCAAAATGTGAATTATGCGTGTGTGTATATATTTTTTAATTTAATCCCAAAAAGTGTACATTATTTTATTATTATTAAGTTTTTTTCTTTCTTTAGATACATTTCTTCGTGCATTTAATTGTAATTGGATGCATGTTTCAATGAATTTGAAAAAAGAATACAAAATCGTTATTTCGTTTCATTAACAAAATCAAAACAATTGTGCGCGTTGGGGTTTAAGAGAAGAGTGATTTTTTCAAAAAAAAAAAAAAAAAAAACATTTAAAATAAATTGTGCTTTTATAATACCGCTTTTATGAAATAATTGCAAATATTTAAATTTTTCAATTCTCAGAGAGGGTCATAGTTACTCCTTAATTTTTGTAACGAACAGAAAATTCTAAGTGACAGTGCCTACAAAATTGAATAAATAAAAAGTTACTTACAAACCTTCCTCCAATTCCTCCATAGAGAAAAATTTTCCAATTTTAATTTTTAAATATCGGATAAACGATTTTCAATTTCCTAAGTAATACCTTCATTTCGATATTCGAGAAATTTTAAAAAAAATTCGCCGTGAACATTGAATAAAATAAAACTACAATGTGAAAATTTTGAAAGCAGAAATTAATATCCGAATAAGTCTGATTCCGTAGAGTTAATATTCGCTATAGACTGAAATTAACAATATAAGTTATTAATTTAATTGGGTGTTTAAAAGAGAAATTCAAATATCGAAGGAATCAATTCGGATTATAAGAATCCGTCGGTAAAATTCTTTCGTTGTATTTATTTTATCATATTCTAATAAGAATATTTATTAATTTTTCTAACAATTTCCCATCAATTCTAACCTTAAAAGATATTTGTATAAACAAATTTTATTTATTCCAAATATCTGAATTCTCGTTGTAAACTCTTAAAACTGGCTATAATTAATGAAATTTATATACACTCATATAATGTCCCATAAAAAGCCCTTTTCTTTTAGTTTAGGAATAAAATGCCATCCATAAATTTAAGCTGAATATCGAATAAAACTTATCAACTGCAATATTACTCGGAAAAGTTTGTCACTTTAATCATTTCTGTTTTATTAAATGGGCGTAAATATTTCTATTTAATATTTATTGATTTTTCAATCGATCACTGTCTACACAATGTCTGAAATTTTTTTACATTTAGATAAAAACAGAAATTTATCGGTAAAACAAATTAATATCAGGTAACAAGCCATCTAGATAAGACTTTCAGAAGGTTGTTCTTAAAAGTATTATTATAATTTCCTTTAAAATGAAATATGCGCGATATAATTACATAATAAAACAAATATAAGAATTTTTCACTTACAGCATCTTCAAGAAGTACTGGATCAGCGCAGAAATTTATCAAATCATCCTCAGTGATTTCCAAGTCAATACCATAATTGGAATCCATTGTATTTTCGTTGTTTTTTTGTGTTTTAATATCAAATATTCTCTATTAGAGAAATATTCGTTCACAAATTCTTGAGTCAAACCTCCACAAAGCACAAAACTTTTCTAAAGAAAGTTATTCAACTCTCTGATTGCCAGTAATTTTGTTTATACGAAAAAATATGTTTCGCACTTTCTTAGAAATAGCCAGTACGAGAGCATAACTCAGCGATGTGAAAACGAGGCGTATTCAAAATTTATGATTTTTAGACCACCAAGAAGAAGGGATGTTTTTGGTTTTTTATATTTAAGACCCTAAGTTTTCCTTGTTTGTAAATTATACATCAGGAATCGTTCAGGGTACTTTTTAACACACAGATCACAAGCCATCTAGATAAGACTTTCTTCTTAAAATTATTATATATAAATATGGGCAATATAATTTCATAATAAAAAAAATATAGGTTAGAATTTTACTTACAGCATCTTCAAGAAATACTGGATCAGAGCAGAAATTTATCACATCATCGTCAGTGATTTCCAATCAATGGTAAAATTGGAATCCATTTTATTTTTGTTGTTTCTTCGGTTTTTTTTAATATAATTATCAATTATTCTCTATTAAAGAAATATTAATTCACAAATTCTTGAATTGAACCTCCCCAAAACACAAACCTTTTCTCAAGAAAGATATTCAACTCCCTGATTGGCGATAACAATTGTTAATACGCAAAAATATGTTTCGAACTTTCTTAGAAATAGCCAGTAAAAGAGCACAACTCAGCGATGTGAAATGGACGCGCATTCAAAATTTATGATTTTTAGACCACCAAGAAGAAGGGATGTCATTGGTTTTTTATTTTTAAGACCCTAATTTTACCTTGTTTGTAGTAGTATATTAGCCATTAGGACTCGTTCACGGTACTGCCAGATATAAAGTTTCTTAAAATTGAAAAGGCATTAAGATAAACTTTTTAAAGCGCTTTCTTAATGTTAAAGAAAAGTTAAGACCTTAGAGAAATCCATAAAGTAAATTTCAATCAACTGGGATAATAAATATTTGTTTTTAGAACACACTTTTAGTAAATAAAAATGTAGTACAAAAAATGCCTTCCTCAAACGGCTTCATAAGTTTCAATGAAATTAGAATTGAATTTACCAAGTAATAAATTTTTTGTAATTTATAAGAATCAGATTTTATACGAACAGAAAAACCACAAATTTTCCGGGAAATTTTTGTTAAATATTTGAATTTTGAAATATTATGAAAACTGCGAAATGATTAACAAAAATTTTGATAGGAATCACACTGCAAAAATACTTCTTGGGTTTTATTTTTTAATGTTTAAAGACAATTCTTTTTTTTTTTCAAAATGCGAAGACGACGATATAAGAAAATATGACTCTTAAGAATAAAATACCTAAAACAATTAAAATCCAAATGCAATATCATTTTCTAATTCATTTCCGTATCAAAACTAAAATATACAGGGAAATTTCCTGGAGTTTCAATCCTATCCAATCGGGACTGTCCGAGAATATATACAGGAAGGAAAAAAAAAGAAGAAATAACAAAAACAAAATACCTGGACAAGGGAAACATTTTCCCATTCGTCGACGTAACGCAGCCAATGCTTTGGCTAAGTTTTTTGCCCTATTTCATGGAAAATGTGCCCAGGCAAGTGACCAAAGAAAGTCTGGAGGAAATAGGAAAAGTGAAAAAAAATACGGGAAGCAGGAAAAATGCCTGCGCCGAGAACCTCCTACAATCTGATCGGGAAAAAAAGCTCTTATTTCCCGGGGATTTTTTTTCTTCTACTTATTCCCTTTTTTTTTAATGTTGTATTGCCCTTTAATCCCAGCGCTTTTGCTCCTGACTTGGCCTGGAGGGGGTTTATTTGGTTGTGATTTTTACCTTAAGGCGGCCACAGATGATGATGGCCAGATTTATAGGATTAGAAATTAGGTCTGCTATCCCCAACGATATAATTTAATCAGTGCCGGATCAAGCCAGCGCGGGGCCCGTAGCAAATGTGACGGGCGGGGCCCTTGAGTTGCATTACCTATTAAAATTTATGATGTTAATAAACCAAAACATTTAGAAAAAGGCTTTTCGTGATTTAACGCAAGCGAATTTAGAAATAACACTCGTCAAATCAATATTTCTAAGGTCATTTTCTAAATTTTGTTAGTTAATAAGTTTCTTGAGGTTACGCTGTCGAGTTTTTTTATTTATTTCGATTATTGAATTTTTGGTGTGAGTTTAAAGTAAAAAAAACGAAAAAAAAAAAAATTTTGTTTTTGGAATTTCTGTTTTCAAACGGGAAAAATTCTATTAAAAAAAAAAAAAACATTGAGAAAAAAAATATCTCGACAGGAATACCTTGTAAATTGTCTACAGAAAAAGTGTGCACAATTTCAAAAGGATCGGTCAAGTAGTTTTCGAGTTACGTGTCTCACCATAAATCTAATTTCTTTTTCGGAACGTTTACAATTTATGTCAAAAACTCAATTTTTAATATTTTTTAATAAAAATTTTTTTGAATACTCTTAAAAAGTTGTTCTTTAGTGTAGGCCTTTGCCCATTTACCTTACTTTTACCAGATCGATAAAAAAAAAAATCTTAAAAATGGGTCCAAAAAATGCATGATTAACTAGTACTATTACCGTCTAGAATTTTCAAAAAATGAATTTTTTTTTTTTACATTTTTAGTTTCTTTATACCCTCAATAATAACTGTCTAAAATATTAAATCAAAATTCGAAGCCAGTACCGAGATATAACGACTCAATTGAAGCGCGCTCTCGGCTCGCCGCAGGTGTTAACGCAGCTTTACACGCGTTTTTCTTGAGGTTTTTTTTAACTGGCGGACAGTTAATCTCCGGATCTACTGGGCCGATTTTAATAAACTTTGAAGCATTTTGTTCGTTTTTATATCCTGTGTGATAGTTTATCACAATTTGACCACAAAAAAATTATATAAAATTTTTGAGTCTGAAAAAAGGTCGAAAAAAAGGCGATTTTTGAAAAAAAATTTCAAATGTCCGCCATTTTTTTATTTTTAATGATTTTTCAATTTTTCTGGTAAACTATTACGTAAGAGAACTTCCTTTTTGTAACTCTTTTTGAATTTTATGTTTAAGACTTACCGTTCCAGAGGTTAACTGTCCGCCATGCAGCAGTGTTTTTTTGAGAAGAAAATTTGAGCGCCCTCTATTAAATGTACAATTAATAGAAAATAAAAAAAAAAATTTTTGAGTGCAGAGTTCATATACATATTCTCTCTGTACTCACATTTCTCCACACTCTATCTTTCTTCTACTTTTGTTATTAGAGCTGGTGAAATGCAATCGTATTTTATTCACTCTTTTAAACAGTGTGGGCAAAGAAAGTATACATATAAAGAACTTGCATGCCAAACAAAAAATTTTATACGAAAATTTTCGCCTGGGGTCGCTGGTATAAGGACCCCAGAGAGAGAACTCAGCATTCAGCATATCGTAAGCCAACCGCATAGAACCCGACTCGGGTTACCCGAGTCGTGTTCTTGGCTCTCTTTTAGTTCTCTCAGATTTTAGTTCACCCCCAGTTCTGATCATTTGAGGTACGCGGGGGGTATGTGTGCGGCAAGGGGTTCACAGCAGCTAGAACATAGTGTTTCTCAGGGCCGTAGCCAGAATTTTTTTTCGGGGGGAGGGGTTCCTCCCTCTGTTCGGTTCTAACCCCCTGACCCTCCCGCTGGTTACGGCCCTGGTGTTTATAGTTTATATGTGTTCACCAGGGGTTTTGCCAGCGCTCACTGAGAATTGCTACTATGCGTGTGACTTATATTTTTTTGATTTGTAGTTTTTTTGGCCGAAGGCGCGGGGCCCCCCAAAGCGCGGGGCCCGTAGCATTTGCTGCCTCCTGCTACATGGCTAATCCGGCACTGAATTTAATTTATCAGACGCAATCGGAGCGCTTGGGAATGTGGTTCCTTCGAAGCAGCAACAAAATTGTTTTTTTTTATTAGTTAAAATACTCATCGTTACATTGCTATAAAAATTCTTTAAAATTTCGAGCAGCATTTGTAAAAAAGTTTGTTTTTTATTCCTGTTTAAGGAATCGGGATTCACACTCTATCCCAAAAAAGTGGCATGATTTGATGCAGCTTAATTATTTTCACCAACGTATTTCGTTCGCAGCTCGTCATTTTAGTCCTTGCACCTGCTCTGGCCCATGACTCGAAGCAAACTGAGGAGAAATCAACCCGAACATGGTAAACACGACCCAATTTTTAGGGAATTAGGCTGGGAGTCGAACAGTTGGGTAGTTTAGGAGCTACAGAAGTCTGTGGGATCCCTAAAAATCGGTCCCTGCAGATTGGGGCGTCTGTCGCCGCCTTTAGTTTTTTTTTTTTAATCCCTTTTTCTCATCTCTCCCTAGCTGTATATTTTGCAAATTCAAACTTTTATATTTTATACTCCAGCAGGGGGAAGAGGGATGGGAAAGCGGGCGTGACCTTTATAAGCCTTCGAAGGACAATTAGAAATTTATATGTTGTATTATATTTGTGTTATTAATTTAATTTTTATTAATTTTCGATTTTTCTTCGATAAATTAAGGACTGATGAAGTGCATTTTATGTTTTAAAAATAAAATTGAAATCTTTCATACTTTAGGGTGATATCATTCAACCAGAAAGGTGTATATTTGGTTTTGTATATTTTAAGGTTGAGCACAAAACTATTTTTTTTTTTTAGGGTAGCATTCAAGAGCACGTGTAGAGTCTGACCCTGCCCTTTGTATGAGACGAAAATTTTCACGTGCTTTTCAAAACGTGAATTGGAGGAAAAATGGTGGGAAAAAGAGGGAGCAATTATATTTTACGTACTCCTTCACAAACCAGAGTTGAGGTTAAATGCCTGTGGGGGTGGATGAGATTTATATATATATATATATATGTATATATATTATATGAATATTTCACCCACTTCAGAAGTGACGTCCTTAAAATTAGCGAAAGGACTTAACTAGGTCAGGATCAAGGTTGGCATTCATTTTCAAAACAAGAGCACACCTTTCACACCTCACCTCACCCCACTACATCGTACCACATCTTCCCCCTCTAGCACAAGAGCAGAAGAAGTTATCCCCACCCGAAATTAACCATCGCAACCATCCCCCCACCATCGCAAATACAGCTTTAAGACGATTTTAAAACTTTTTGGGATAGAACATTTTTTATTTTTCATGAGTACTATTTTAGAAAGAGTTATTTAAAGCGAAGTGTAAAAATTTTACGAGATTTATTTATTTATTTTACTTATTTATTCATTTTTTCAAGAATTAAGGTGTAGTTTGTGGGGTGAGTTTAAGTGGTATATGGTAAGTTTTTTTTTGCTCATATGCAACACAAATAATATAAAAAAAAAAAAAAATGATGATGCTCTTATACACTTTCTTTTTTCTTAAATTCAAAATTGGACGCCCCAAAAATGCATTTTTTCGAAACTCTATATTTTATGGTTAATAAATAATATACTAAATATTAGCTTATGTTAGAGTATTATATAGTCCCCTTAGTTAAAAAAAACCCTGCGCTCCTTATCCTGCTAGACTTTCTAACGTCAATTTTTTTCCGCACTTGTTGACAAAAGATTTTATTTAGACGAATGTACATATATAAAGTGAGATATTTTTATACCGTCGAAGCCTCAGCTCACTGCTTTAAGAACCCATCATGAGCTTCAGCTTGGTCCTCTGAACTGAACATTTAGAAAATTCAAGCAAGCTGTCCTTAATAAAATTGATTCTAATTAATATATACATATATTACATTTCAATTTGTTCTTTTATAAATAAATAAAATATATAGAAGAAGTGGCGGCTAAAATAAAAATTACAATGATAGTATTCATATATATGTCCCTTGAAACGATCCTTTTATGAATCAGTGCATATGCGGAATATCCTTAATCGCCGCCTCTCTCTCCCTTCACCATTCCAACCTTTCCTTAAAATTATCCTTATTCATACATTTAATCAGCTGAGTTGGTTGTGAGGGAACGAAAGTAAAATTCTCTCCTTCACTTCCCTTTCCACCAGGTCGTCGACGTCGCCGTCGCAGTTGCTGTTGCTATCGTCGTCGTTTTCGTCGTTGTCGCCGTCGTTGACGTAAGTTGTCCCGATTTTGAATGTCTCGAAAACGTAAACTGTGTCTACCGACGACGACGCAAATTGTACCTTTTTACTCTTTACTTCTCCTGGGAAAAGGCTGAAAAGTCGGTCATATGCTGACACTGCAGCAGCCAAGGTATCAAGGGGAAGCTTCTCCTGGATAGAATACTGGAATTTTAGGAAAGTTAGGACAAGGGGAGAGAGGTACATAAGTATGCTCTTTTGGATGTGATGCGACGATTTTACGTACGAGATTTTATATAGATATATAATATATGTAACAGTGGTATCATAATCACCCACCTCTATCCCCCCAATTCTCACATCCCACCCCCGCACCCCTGCCGACCCTAAAAAAGGTGGTAAATGTGGCTCTTCAGAAGATCGACAGAATTTTGGGGTTTCTAGCGGGCACACCTCGACGGCTTAAGATTTACCCAATTTTGATACCCTTTTCTCACTCCCTCCCTCCCTCCCTCTTCCCTCTTCATGGCCACCTCTTCCCAAAAAATGGGAAAGGAGGAGTTTGAGAGGGGAGGGAATGTGTTTACTTGTTTTCTGATAGTGGGAGAAGGGTTCTTCCCGGGAAGGCGTGATTCGATTTTTAGGATGCACAAATACGATTAGATGGAAGAAGAAGCAACAGCAGCGTCATCATCATCATATGTATATGAAAATTTCTGCAAATCGGGTTTTTGTTTTTTGGAAAATTGAGTCGAGTTTTATCTACCATATATATATATATATATACGTATCTACATATCACACTATACGAAGTCAACTTTAAAGGAAAGTGAAAGTTTATTTTCCTCCCGAAGGAACTGAAAAGGTTCTCTAGGAACCTTGGAGAAGGCTGGAAAGTTGAACCGATTTTGTAAAGTGATATGCTCTGACTGACTAAGGAGAAATGTGCACTAACAGATGCGTTGGATGCTATTTTCCCTCCCCCTTCTTCATCCCTCCCCTTCTACCGCTCCAATCCTTGACAAATGTCCGACGAAAGAAACCTTGAAAATGTACGTATATATATATGGTCTAATCTACCCCAGAATTTTTATAAGTTAAAGTCATAGAGGAAAATAGGAAACATTTTAGACTAGGTTATTATTATTAATATTTAAATAAGAAGTTACATAAATTAATAGTTTATGATATCACTACATAACAAAATTATATAGTTATACATCATTTCTATAAAATTTTTATTTTTTTCCATAGATTACGAATTCATAAACGAAATTATCCCATGATCTTGTGTGTTTTTGAGAAAAATATTTCTGAAAGAGTCTAAAAGATTGTTTTTGACTCATTTTCAAAGATTCATTAAAAATTAGGGGAAATGAATACCTGAATCCTTATCTTAAGATTTTAAATACTATATATATATTACTCTCATTATAGCACTTACTAACCATGTTTGGGCTACACATTTTTCATAAGCATTTACTATTTATTGTATGAGGTTATCGGTTTATGGAAAAAAATTGAATTTTACGGATTATTCTGGGAAATATTAAAATACCCAGAGATGTTACTAGTAAAAAATAATTATTTTGCAACTATTTTTCTGGTTCATTCTAGGATAACTAGGAAAAACGGTTAAAAATGTAGTAAATTTTAACGTTTTATTGCAAATAATATTTTGGTCATAAAATACCTGATATTTAGTATAAAATTTTGGCTCTTTATAATTAAAATATTTACTAGAAACGCAGAGATTTTTTGATTATACTATAGCTATACTTTTGATGAAATTTAACTAAAAAATTGTTAAAATTAACAATTTTCGGGTCAAAACTAACGAGAATTTTCTAGTTATTAATTTGTAAGAATTTCAAGAAATAGTTAAAATTTATTAGAAAAATAGAAATAGATGACTAGAAAAAGTTCTTCGAGTATTAAGAAAAGAAAGACATAACATTTAACTTCTTGTAAATAATTATAGAAACAAAAATTATATTTATTAATTTTTTTATATTAATATAAGCCAGCAATCCCAAAAATATTCTTCACATTTCAGTATTTGATAAGAGTTTATCTGTTGATTTTTTTTTAAATGTTTATTTCGCATATATTTATAATATTATAATATAAGCGAAAATAATAAAGTGGAAATTTTTTTGATAAACATTAGTCCCTTTATAAGTCTGTCTTGGAATAAATGATTATCACGACTAGCAGGAACTTTAAAAATTAAAAAATTAAATAATAATAATAAGTAATAAATAAATTCCACGTAACAATAAAAATAATAATTTTCAAACTCACCTGAATTTCATTGACGAATTTCTCATTGTTGAATTTAGCATCTGGTGTTGAACTTCCTCCCGGTGTTAATGATTGAGGTGGATGATTTTGCTGTTGCAGAGATAATTGTTGATTTTGATGATTCTGTTGTTGTTGCTGTTGCTGCAACTGTTGTTGCATTTGTTGTAGACCAATTGGTGGACCACCACTACCACCACTAATACCACCACTAACACCACTACCACTACCACCACCGCCACCTCCACCACCCCCACCAGGCGTTAACTGATTTGGTGTTAAATGACCAGCCGAAATTGGTGTATTTATACCAGTTGAACTGGTTCCCTGATTATTTTGGTTATGTTGCTGATGTTGCTGCTGCTGCTGTTGGTGATTCTGTTGTTGTTGTTGCTGGTGTTGTTGTAATTGATGATGTAGTGCAGATTGTAGTAGAATACTATTGGCATTACCAGCATTTATTGAACTGTTTTGTATATTTGGCACAGGACTAGCTGATGAAGGGCCACCACCACCCTCACCACCACCTCCACCGCCACCGCTTCCATTTGTTCCATCATTATTTGATCCTGGATTTGTACCGTTGTTACCAGCATTACCGCTAGAATTTGTTCCAGATGATGATGTAACTGGATTTCCAGAACTATTACCAACAATATTTGGTGGGGTTGATGCATTCACAAGCAAATTACCAACCTGTGGACCACCTATGGGCGGACCGCGGGCCTGCTGCCAAAAATCAGTATTCATTTTGAATAGGGATCGATTGGTCGCCTGCTGTTGAACGTCCGTTGTCATCTGAGGTGGAATTTGTAGGGTCAACGGGGTAGATCTGAGGTCAAGGGCTTCCGTTGCTATTTTGAAGGTACTATTTAGCCACTTGGTGACAATATGTTCCTGCTCCACTTTTATATTGTTGCTCAGCTGTTGACCGATCGAATTGTGATCTTGGTGCAGCTGTTGCCGTTGTTGTGACTGTTGTTGATTATATTGTTGTTGTTGTTGCTGATGCTGAGAGATATTTTGGTGGCCCTGCTGCTGTTGTTGATTGGTATGGTGGTCGTGTTGGTGACTTCCCTCCTGATTTGATGAATCGTGCTGATGCTGTTGGTAGTAGTATGGATTACCACAATTATTAAAATTGTAGAAATAGTGACTAAAATTATTCCCAGATGATTGATCAATGGTTGCGGCTTTTTTTTCAACTTCTCCTCTGACAAATAATTGTGATAGTGCTGAAAATTTTAATTCTTCAATCGTATCTTGATTTGTTTGCACTGTTTTGTATTGATTCTTTATTATTTTGTTTAATAATTCTTGATTTAAGTCAAGTGGCTTTAATATATTTAATTGTTTTGTGACTGCTATTGATGATGATAACGATGATGTCGTTATCGATATTGGAGAAAATATTTTCGATGATGAAACAATCGATTCTGATGTATTATTATTATTATTAAATTTGATCAGATTTGAATGTTGAACCGCAAGTATATCCTTGTAATCCGTTATTATTCTTGAGATATTTTCTTGTTCTTCTAGTTTCGAAATTATCAATTTAATGAATTTAAAAATTTCTTCTCGTTGAATAATAAACACAAATAAAATCCTTTCAACGACGAGCCATTTAGATTTTGTTGATAAAATGTTTGTTTTTTTGATGATATCGATTTGTGTTAAAATAATTAAATATAACTGAATTTTGCAGTTTTAATTTAATAAGAATTTTGCAGGAATATTCCTTTTTATTTGTGTATTTCTTTCTCCTTTCCTTGTTTTTGTTTTTAAAATCTACTCAATTATTTAAATTCGCTAGCCAGGTACACAATAAATTCTAACAGAAACAAATCCTTTTTATGATATTTTCCTAGGGCCTTTTTTTCTTGCCGGTTTCTTCTTTATTAATATATATCTATATATTAATTTGCTTGTTTTTGTTTCTAGGAAGGAGCTGGACAACGAAGAGTTAATTTGGCCTATATTATTAATTTATATTATTATTTATATCTCTCCTCTTCGCGTTTAGCTATCGAATATGTGGTGGTTTTCTTGTTTTAGTGATGGTATAACGTTGATAAATATCGATTCTCTATCTTCACTTCCTTTTTAGCCAAATTTTTGTGTTGTGTCGTCCTGTTTTTTTTTTAAGAAGTAAAAGAAATAAAATTATTGTTAGTAAATTTTATAAATATATATATACATATTTTTAATTTGTATTATAAATATAAATTATTTAACGAAGAATTCTTGGTTACTATGATTATTATTTAATATCAAAACATAAACACTAAAAACTTGAAAATTAGTTTTTTAATTTACTTAAAAGAATTTGTTTACGATACTTTTGTTTATAAATTAAATAATCCAGAAAAAAAGAACAGACACGAAACCAATTTTTAATTTATCCATCTTAATATAGAATAATTAATTTTTAAAGAAATTCTTAAAAGAAATCAAATTTTAGTAGTTTCTTATGGTTCAAAACTTTCTTGACAAAACGGATTCATGATTTAAAGTAAAGTTAACTATTTAAAAATATAGCGCCAATCTGAGTACACATTTTTATTATAAAATACTTTAAATACTTCGCTTAAAATTTTCGCACTATATTTTCATAAAATAATTAAAACATTTTCAATTCAGTCTAAAAATTAATTGTTGATTTATTTAACATTGCCGTTTTCTTTTTTCTTGTTAACGTAGATTATTTTGAAGTTAGTTTAACTTTTGAACAATACATTTTTGTACAACTTTAAATTACACAAAGGACCAGTTTTCAGTACCAAAACAATTTTTGATATTTTTAAAATTCTCTGAGCACTTCTTGGAAAATTCTGTTCTTATATTTTAGGAAATTTATTTTTCCGGGGTAAGTGAATTTAAGCACAAGGACATAAATTTGAATTATCTTTCAAAACTGAGCACATTCAACACAAATTTGTTTGTTTGGGGCACTTTTAAGATCCTTTAATTAAATGTACTAAAAAAACCAGAGCTTAGTAAAATTTGGAACTTCATAAAAATTTTTATTTTCATTTATCTTGAGAACTTGAAAGAAATTACACAGTTTTAAAGTGTTTCGATGTTTTATAAAATTGTTAGTCTTTCAAATTTTTGACAAAAAAAATTATATAAATTTTCAAAATTTTTGTATACACACTTTTTAAATAATAAATTGCATATAAGCACATTTAAAAAAATATACAATATTTAAACCAGATTGTTGTTAAAATAGGCGAGTTTTGTTAGCTTTTTTATTATCACATTTTTTAAAGACAATTTCAATTATTACCGTTTATTTATATTAATGAACGTTACTTTTGGATTAAATTAATTTCAATAAACACTGAAATAATTTAGTACTCTTGCAGAAATTAAATTTCACTTTAAATTTCATAGATTTATTCTGGTTAGAGACTTTTATCAGAGGCACAATTTTGTATGAAACAAAAACAAAAAAAAAAAAAAATAAATAAAAAAAACAACTTAAAATAAAATACAATATCAAAATAAAAAAGATTAAAATTTAATTTAAACAACTGAAAATGAATTAATAAAAATTAAGTAGTCACTCTTTAAAAATATCACTTTAATATGTAAAATCAAATACCCCAAAACGTACATAGAAAATCGGTTGAAATGGGACGAAATAATAAATAAATAAAATTAAATAATATAAAACTATCCAGCTAGAATTAAAACCTAGAGGTAGAAATATTTTTCAAAATTCATACGTACACAGAAAAACACCGTCAAACAGAGTTCAGGTCTCCAACAAATATTTTGGTAGGCTGGATACAAATTGCATGAATTTTTCTTAATTTTTATTTCATTTCTTATTTAACTATATCGGTTACATTACTCTCCAAAAAAAAAAAAAAAAATTTATTTTATTATATTTCACTCAAAAATTTTTCTCCAAAAATTTTTTTTCTCATTTTATTAATTTTTAATTTTTTTATATATATATATATAATATATATTTTTCGAAATTACTTTTTAAACAAACCAGCACATTTCTTTCTTTATCATTTCATTATTTTTAATTATTATTATTTTTTATGTGGTGAGGTAATTTCACTTCTCAGAATAACCGAAATCTGCATGTAACCAATTTGGAGATGAATATAGTAACATTTTTATAAAATAAAGACAATATGGTTTAATTGTGTGTATGAGAAATCTTATTAAAATAAATAAAGGTTTGATACGAATAAAAAACCAAAAAACCAAAACAAAAAAAAAGGAATAAATAAAATAAAAAAGAATAAGTTTCAATTCATTAAGTAACTGTAATAAAAAAAATAATTTTTGGCGCCAAAAAATAATCCACAAGTGTTTTCGTTCGGTCTCTTTCTATCCTGCGAGCAGGCACCTCTGCCGCCAGTCGCCACCTTTTCGGGTAGCGGCAGCGTGCAGAGGATAAAAGCAGCTTTAATCTTTGAGAACTGGTTGCTTGCAGCTGCTTTAAATGAACTTAGGATAAAAATTGCATCTTCAAATTCGAATAATGCGTTAAAAGTGTACGTTATACGTATTTTTTTTATAAATTTCAAATTTAAATTCTTTAAACACAGAGCACACGATTAGAGGCAGGTATAATTATCACTTTTTATTTTGATTTCTTTTTAAAAACTATTATCTTTTTGAACATAACAAATTTATACATCATCACATCATGTTACTTTGCACCGTTGTACAAAAAAACCGCCACTTGAACTTTTAAATTAATTCTTACGATAAACAAGCGCCTTCTTTATTTTTCGTTTTTTAAAAATATAATATTTTGTCGTTTTTTTGAAAACTAGCAGTAATTATTATTATTTTTTAAATTTAATTTATATATATATATTATATTTTATTATTATTTAATTTTTGAATAATATACAACAACAACAATAACAAAAAATATATCACACCAAGGAGAGATGAGACTCTGAACTGTTATATTAGATGTTATAATTTGTGTCTAAGAAACATGTTTCACCCACGACAGTTCATTGCAAACTGAGTTAGTTGTGTCTTAAACATCAGAATAAATATTATAAATTTTATTCACGATATTCGGGAACGGTGAGTGTAACAAGACAAAATATTTTATATAGAAGGAAAACTTTGGAGAGGGTGGTGGTGGTCGTGGTGGCGGCAAAGACGACGAAGGCGCGACGCGGCGGTGGTGGTGGTGGAGGATATGATGATGATGATGGAAAGACGGTTCCGCGCGGTATATCGAAAATACGGGCCCAAAAGCGGACAAAAATATATCCCATGGAAAGCGCGAAAATCCCAGGGAATATCCAAGAGAAAATTTTAGAGTCCTACTTCTTCTTATTCTTATTCGTCTTCACCGTCTTCTCTAGCTTCTTCGTCTTCGTCTTATACACATAATATGGGTTAGAATCAAAGAAAACGGGCAATTTTCCACAATTCAAAGATGTTCAAAATGTTTGTGCGTATGTAAAATATATTTTACCGGTTTACTTATACACTATAAACGACTACATTCAAAATAAATGAAAACTTTGCAAGTCTCCAATCGAAAAGGGAGCGTACAATTTCTTGAGGAGAAAATTTCTACCTTAAATGTAGTATGGGAAAAACACTCAATTTATCCAACTAAAAGAGAGTCAGGCACAGGCTCAGGGAAGGAAGCGCGAGCGATGATTTTCCCAAAAGTTCCAAGATGAAGACAATTTTACACTCCCTCCTCCTATCCCCCTCCCCCCTGCCCAACCCCCCAACGAAAACCAGCAGGAGCCGCAACTAGAGGGCAAATATCACTCAGGCAAAGAGAGAAGTTAAAACCCTTAAAATGAAGAAGAAGAAGAAGAAAAGGACCATCGTCATTGCCAACAATCCCGCAGATCCACCATACTCCTCCCTTCACACCTCCCCCCTATTCCACTCATGCAAAAAAAGGGGCGATGAGAGAAATAAACAAGAAGAAGCATCCTATCGGTGGTAGTGTCCTTTTCCTCAAGGAAGTAACACATCACACACCGCCTATAAAATAAGAAAATCCTTTTCGCGCGCCAAATTTAACGTAACGCACACATCTTCAGGTGGTTCATATCGAAGAAGGACAAGCACCCTCAAAAAGTAGCGGGTGGCCGCTTGAAAAGAAGAAGAAGATGACAACAACAACAACAACAACGATGATGATAATAATGTTGATGTTGAAGATATAGAAATAGAAGTCAATGTAGATGTACAAGTAGAAGAAGAATGACGAAGGAATCATACGGGGAGCATAATGACGAAAATGATTGTATGAACAAGAACACGAGGCCGCCCTCAGCGGCGGGATATGCTCCGTCGAATGTATATAACATAATTTTCCAGCCTCTTTAAGGAGTCCCCGGTTTCCATCTCTTTTGAAAAGATATAGGGAGGAAAGATATTCCCGGCATACCGGAGCGCCGGGAAGAGAAAACATCCCCTACGGGATATAAACGTGAACTGTATAACCCACCAGTACCACAATCAAAATCACTACTACTACTCCTATTGCCACCATCACGCAAATTCCGTTAGATACCCCCCTTCCTTCCGAGAATAAGATGATGGGAAAGTTTCGTATTTCCCCCAAAATTTTCAAAATATAAAAGCTAAGACCTAAAGGAAATGCCTTAAGAAAACTTAGCTTTTGTGGTGGGGATGCTTCCTTAGAAGGATATTTCCAAGAAAAGCGCAAAATATACCTCACTTAGCTTTTGAGAGGAATACGGGCAGAGGGGGATGGTTTGAGCCCCAAATTTTTGATATTTAAAAAATAACAGAGATAGTCCCAGTTATTTCCGTTGAATGGGTTTGAGCCCCAAGTTTTTATATTCAAACATTCGAACGACTTTTTTATTACATTGTTATTATATTTTTAATATTATTATGTATGTATATTATTTGAAAAGTAGTTTTTGTATATTTATAATACTCGTTAGTTTAGACAGTTCAATATAAAGTTTACAATTTTCATTCTAAAACCGAAATTTTTAATAACGATTTATTATTATTATTATTAAAATTATTTCGTAATAATTTCGCTAATATGTTTGTATTTTTTCCCTTTTCTTTCTATTCCGCCGAACCGGACCTTTTAGCCGCACAAGTCTTACTAAAATGCGAACAAACATAGTTGTGGGCCCTTTACGATTACCGTTACACAGCCACTAAACCTTCCACCCATCAACCAACGAACAAACAAAACGGACAGCACAACAACAACACCAACAACGAAAAAATACAAAAAACAAATAAATATACATTACAATAAAAGAAGGTTGGTCAGGTGGGCAATAGGTGGGCAAAAAAAAAAAAAAACGGTAGCAAATTTTCTTTCCTTTGGCGAAAAGCGGTGAAGTCAATAAAAGCAGTAAGTAAGAAATATAGGTATAGAAAATGGGCACCACACAATGGACAAACGATAAGGCTGTGGCGGACGGGACGGGACGAGGCGGAGTCCTCTCCTTTTTACCCTTTCTTGTTGCACACACAAAATCATAAATGTGCATATAAAATGACCCGTTGCAGCAGAGCCCTTCTTGCACAATATTGCGGCCGGGCACCGTTAAAGATTCCATATAAGAAAAAGCAAAACCCAAACTCCCCCCATCTGCCTCTCCCTTCACTAACAGGAGGAAAGCCCCGGACAACTAACAATAGAACGGGACTGGGAAGCCCAAAGGGCATCAGAAAAGGTTTAAGAAAATTCCGTTAAAGCTTTCAGCCCATCCGAAGGCATGGCGGCGCGTACGGTTGCTTAAATACCTTTTCTTCGTCTTTTCGTTGCTCACCGATTGGCCAGTCACCACCAACGATATGAACCGTTTGCTACTCAAAGCGGAGTAGCGGGGGGAGAGGATGGGAGACGGGTTTCCGAGCAAGAAAATTTTCTCCCCTTCGAAAGCGTTTTACTTCCCTTTGGGAAAACGTTATACAAAAAAACAATAGAAAAAGAAAACACTTAAATTTTCCGCAAAACATCCTTCAAGACGCTTGGTAGCATTTCTGGAAGAAATCTTCCTCTCCTCGTCTTCCCTCCCCCTATCTCTCCGGATCCTTCCCCAAAAGAAAATTCCCATAAGAAAATTCTCTTGACGGGGTATAAGGAAAATTTCTTCATCGTATCTTCTATCGCGTTCACTCATACAATGCCGGGCCCTTAGCGCGGTACCTTTCTCAAAAAAGGAGGCGATACCTAGAGAAAATCAGCGAACCCGCAATTTTCTTATATACACATGGAACATTTCTCAAAACATTTTCCGCGCATAGGAAAATATCCCTGCCATCTCTGTTCCTCCCTCCCTCCTCCTTATGGATATGTGTCTTATGGATATTTTGTATTAAAAGGTAGCAAACTTCTCCTCATTACACCCATTGGAAATTTCCTTTTCTCTTTTTCCCAATTGAGTAAAATTGAGAAAAACCAAACTGTGAAAAGGGTTCCAATAATCGCGAGAAAAAGGAAAACCTTTTTAACACTTTCTATGTTCCAAGAAAACGACGACAATGACGGCGGCACACGAAAGGAATCCGTCGCGTCGTCTTAGATAATTTTCCCTCCGTTTTCTAGAAAAGGGTTCACAAATTTACGAAAAGGATTTTTCACGACCCGGCGGCCGGCGTTGCTGTGCGCACAGTTGCCGTCGAAAGAGTAAAGAAAGATTTTTCATATATTTAGTAAAAACACTTTTCTGGCAATTTGACTTGTTTAAAAGGGCTCGTAGTGATATTTGAAAGAAGTTCTCAATAAAAAATTTCAACTCAAAAAGGCTCAACGAAAAGGTTTTTTTTTTGTTTTTTTTTTTAAGGAGTAAAGAAGGATTTCATTTATAATTTTTATCCATTCAAACTTCAAATCTTTAACATCTTTAAAAATGGACATAAGTCAAGGCAATTCTTTTCAAATTTCGAAAATTATGTTGATGTTAAAAATTTGAGAGCAGTGTCCTTCTATGAACTAATTTTCGAGAGATTCAACATTAAATGCGTTTTATGGTATTTCAAAATTACAAAGGCAGATCCGAAATAAACGACCAAATATCCCATGAATATCAATTTTATGTTTCCATTTTGGATCCGTCATTTTGAATCTCAAAATATTGATGTAAATATAGTAGATTGGAAATCAAAGGCATTAAAATCACTTTTGTGCTGCTTCCCTTGAGTTATAGAAATTTTAATGGCAGATTCGAAATTTATTGCCCCATATATAGGTGCCAACTTTCATGGCAATTACTTGAAGTCTGAAATTTTCGTCACCATTTTAAAACTCTGAATTAAAAGTAGTCTATATCTTAAGTTGGAATATGTACTACCTTTGGACAAAAAAATAAAACTATGAAAGAAAGGGTTTCTGCGTAATGTAGCAACAAAAAAACAAACTTTCATTATTATACATTTATATATAGGGATATCAGTTTTGCATCTTAATTTTATTTAGTTTTAACAATTGCATTCGGCAATTTTCTAGCAGTCCTCAAATTATAATTGGCTGAATGGCATAATTATCATAATCATAATCATCGCTTGATGATCCACAATCAGACGAGCGTACAAACACATGCCACAGTTTACGCCGCACGAAATGAACTCATCAACGACAATATTTTAATACAATGGTTCGTTCGGACCCTCCTCCCCTCCCTCCCTTCCCACTACACCCTCTGGAGTAACTGTGTGTGGGGCTATTAAGACAAAAGAACATTTTACCGGTTAGGCTAATAGCCGAGGTAATTGTCCAGTTGGATGCGCCCATTTGTAATATAAACCAGCGGTTTTGCGTGCACCCGGTCACCGGGGGTTTTGCCTTACCTCGCCACACCTGACCTAACCTCAATCTCAATCTGTCGTCGGTTAATTCCGTCAATTGGTTGAATTTTTTACGTTATTTATCCTTTTTTTTTTTTTTTGTCTTAACCTCTTATTTTTATTTAGAGTATAATGTATGTATATGTATATATTTTTATATATCTTATGGAGTTTTTACACCTTAGGATTATTTGTAACAGAATTTTATAAAATATTTTAATGAGAGGGTTTTTTATATCGAAATTATACACATGAGGAATCGCACCTTTTTCACATTATTATATATTTTGAATTTTTATCTTGTAGTATTATTAGAATAATTTATTTTATTTTTTAAGTGTAGTAAGAAATTAACAATTTCTGAGAAGAGACAGTAAAAAGGTTTTAAGAATTTATAAAAAAGGTTACCTCTTAATAATTATATAAATTTGAGAGGGACCCTTACAGATTAAAATTATCCTACTGTTGAGAATGAAAAGTTTGAAGGAAATTCTACATAATTTTTGCATAAATTGACCTTTTTTTAAGATTAACTTAACGTAAAGCAACTACAGCCGTTTTTAATTCTAGAAATTCTATAATTTTGGAGTTCACATTTTTTATACACACATTCTAAATCCTTCAAATCTTAATTATTTTTTTAATTTTTAGGTGGCAACGTCGATTGTTCCTTAAATTTGTTTCGATGTCTATTATTCATTGATAAATAATCACGTAAGCTGCCCACCGGTGAAAGTGTTATTCAAATCTAGAGTCGATTAAGCTAAAAAAAAACCTGCCCGAGAAGCCTTTTTTAAGGAAATAACTTCTTTATATGTATAATTTTTATTCAAGAGTAAATGCAAGGAACAATCCCGGATTAAAAACTTCTTAGAAATGGACTCTCTACCATAAAATATGAGCCAAAATTTCTAAACTAATTATTTCTTAAAGATTTCATTAATTACTACTTGGTATATACCGCATATGCGTCAAGATGGTTCAAGCGATATACACCTGTGTTCAAAAAAATAGTAGTGCACCAATGCGGCAAGTTTGCTGTTCTACAAACTCTCATGTACAAAACAAAGACAACTTTTGCACAAAACACAACATCAGGTGTTTAAGAATCTGATGAACAATTAAAAACATTTTAGTTCATAAGCAATGAATAGCAGTGTCTTCAGACAAGAGCACTTGCACTACTATTTTTTTGAACACAGGTGTAGATATATCATATATGTTTTTTAATACTACATTACATAAATTTTGTCCTATGTTTCATATATGAAACACCTAGCTTTTATAATCACCCTAATGAGCTTCAACGGATGCGGCGAGGAAATAATTAAAGCTTTTTATAAAGGTTGAGAGAATAATTTTCCAATCGACATGTCTATAACATTTATGCAATTATTTATGAGGCAGGATATACGATTTTTGTCTATGCGTCCATACATCATACACCCAAGTCTTATGTAAGCTTCATAAAATCTTCTGAGATTTCAAAAACTGAGTTTTTTTCATAATGAATTTTACCCGTTTGGAGGAAAATTCGAAAAAATGGAATTAGATGACTTGACCCTCTTTTGGCCTTTAAAATGATTTGTAATTGCTGGGATTTTGTAGGGACTAAGTAAACATGACTGCCTCTTCAGGAAAAATAAAATCATCAAAATTTGTCGAAAATGTTTTAAGAAATAACTAATTATAATTTTAAATATATTTCAGATAAGTTCCCTAATTATAACTATATAATTTTAGTTGTTTGTTAGCCTTTCCTATGACCTTTGAAATGGTGAAATGAATAAACTGGGACATAGGAGAGAGAGAGACTTTCATGAAAAATTTGTATCTCAAAAAAATCTTGATAAAAGTTACAAATAACTAATATTTTCTATACATAGTATAAGTATATAAGCTTTCTTTTGGATAATGTTTTGAGATCCTACATTTTTCCATAATTTTTTTTAAAAATATAACAAAAGTGCCCAAAATACGGCGTTTTTCCCTTTTCAACTCTTCTTTTCTCGAAAATCTGATGTGATTTGATGAATTAATTTTCAGATTTGTCATCTTTAACAAAAAAAATCATATTAAATCCCCCTTTCACAATTATTATCTTACTTATATTTCTTTTGAAAAAATTAAGGTCAACTAGGTTTTTATTCTATCTTTATCTTATTTGCGAAAACAAGAAAAAAAATGAATAAATAATAGTGAGAGATAAAAGTATAAAGAAAAAAAAATTACAATGGGGAAAATGAGAAAGATAAGTGATAGAAAACACACTTTGATTTTGACTAAAAACTTATGTTATCAATAAATTCAATTGAGAACTTACGTAACACACACAAGTCCGAAGATCCACAGCAAAAGTTGACTGTCTGTTTGATAACCCTATTTTTTAAAAGTTTCTTTTATTTTATTACGTATGGTTCACAAATCGCTTTTACACTTGTGCTCCGATTGGATACGATTTTATTGTTTCATGTGTTATATATTTTAACCACTTATACCGCAAAAAAATATTTAGCACTATTACTATGTTTCATTTTAAAGTCGCACAAGATATTAAAACACTTATCCGTTTTTTTTTATATATATATAGTATGTTTTAATGATACAATTCAAAATTTTATTTATCACAAATGTGCATATATGTATACTTTTATTATAGGATAGTTTTATACATTATACATTATTATTTATCTAAAAGATTTTAATGATTAGAAAATTCAAAGAAATTTTGAAAATTGCAAATAACAATAAATAAAAAATAAATAGAGAAAATCACAAGCTGGATCGTCAGAGTGGCGATTAGATCAGCGGACAATTTAAAAATGGTTAAAAGAAGAATATGAATGATATTTTTTATTCCCATTCCCCGTGGATTCGGGGTGAGAGCAGCAGACGGGGCTGCACTCCTCTTTAATACCCTTGATAATTGCGGAGACAACTTTATCAGCGAACGTTGGAAATAGTGCACATATTGCAGTAATGTAAACAGATAACGAACGTGCACTTAGCCGCTCTCTTTTTACACTTTTTCTCATATATTTTTTCCTTCATATGGCCAACTACAAACCTTAAGGTTTTTATATCATTTTATTTTATTTTTTCCTCCTCGTATAATACACATAATATATAATATTGCATATATTTTCTTTAATACAAAAAATAAATAAAATGCCTTTTATCGTTTTTTTTTTTTTCAAAAAAAAGGAGGGGTATAGAACTGATGAGCAAAAACTCATCTACATAGAGCCTCGATTATAACACAAAAGCTTATAAAGATAGAGTTGCACATATTTTGTTGATCCTTCATCTAGATTAAGTTACAAAATTCTTTATATATCTCTCACTCTATAAATAATTTCTCACGTAATTCCCTCTTTCTAACTATGTCTAGGTTAAAATGTATCATCATTAGAAAACCTTAAATAAAATTTCAAACCTTTTCTCCGTTCTCCTATTGTAAAATTGTTTCAGTATTTTGCATTTTCTGATAGTGTTGAATATTTTCTTACATATAGTGTAAAAATGGAAAAATTTCTCTGGCGGCAATTGTGCAAATAAACTTTTCTGCAGATGTAGTTAGAGGGTAAATTGGATCCGTTGGATCCCTATGTTTCCTCTGTTTTTAATGCCAACTCAAACTCGTCAAAACCCCCCGGGGGAGAGGATTTCACTTTGCTATAATAGTATAGAAGCAAAAAAAAAATTGTTTTTTCCATTTCTATAGTCTGTTTGACGTAAATGATATATTTGCATGTTTTGCACTTGTCACTATTTACCTTTTTAGTTAGCAAACGAATATTAAACTATCGTTTTTATTTTATCATCTTTTATCTATTACTAAAGCCTCGCCCGTGCGCGCGGGAAAAAAGGAGATAACGAGACAAGCTTTTAAATGCATTATTCACGTAAAACAGTATCACAATTGAGTTTTACATCCGAATTTTAGCTTATAAGTTAATAATTAAATAAGGACATATTTATTATTAATTTTTTTCTTCTGGAAATTAGTTACAATTGTAAAACTGATTTTGGTAAAAATTGTATTCCATAAAATTTAGAATACCACTCGAACAAATTTAAAGATTTCTTTTAAAATTAAACCAAATAAAATAATTCGTTCAAGCCGCCAAAATTCAGTGTAAAAATTGGGAAATTAAGGGAATCTTATCAAAACTCAAGGTGATGATAATTATAGTGTATTTATAAAGAAGACGATGAACCTTTCCGAGTAAAAATAACTAACTGCACTACGGCTGCACTGTAAAATATGGTATACAAAAACTGGGTTAAACATAAATAAGGCCGTAGCTGCGTCACTTGAATGTTAACCATGGCCATAAATATCATTATATCTATATAAATTAGTTTGGCCGTGGTGCAGTCGAGGTGCAGCCGTTGTCCTTTGTATTCAAATTCGGTCTTCATACGGCAGTTTCATAATTTTCAAAAATACTAAAGACCGTGTGCGGCCGTCGTACCGCTGCCGTCTAGAAATCCTGCAACCGTGATGTGGCTGTGGTGCAGCCGAGGTGTAGCCACTGTTCATTTTTACTCAGCTTCTGAGACCTCATTTAACTGTCTTAAAAAAAAATTTAAACCAGAAATAATAATACGAGCAAAAGATTCCCCATCTTCGTATTATTATAGGTCCATTGTGATACCATTTTTTGTAACCAGGGTTTCTGATGGGAATTGAACCCACCAATTTGTATGGCTCTACTACCGAGCTATTGATGACCCCTGAGAACATCCAGTAAGTTGAATTTTAAGGAAAGCTATTAGTGTTTTAGATAAAATAAATGACAAATACCAGCCAAATTTCTGAGAACTGCACTTTACATGATTATGAGGAACATATCTACGATTTTTCTTGATATTATTTGATTCGATTTGCATGGTCTAACTTCATTTGAAAGCATAATGTTTTTTTATATTTATGCGACATGGCATTTCGTTTTTTATAGGGTTTCGATTAACACAAATTTTCTTGGTATTTATCCACCGTGTAAGAATGGATATAAAACTCATCACAGAAACTCAATTAAAATCTTAAATATAACATAAAAAGGCACAAATCCAAAACTCAAATTACGTGTACAAATATCACTAATTTTTAATTGTCTAAAATAGTTAAACTGATGGTTGAAATAATAAAAATGGAAATTTTAGAAATAAATGATTGAAAAAAGCAAAAACGCACTAGCACTTAAATTTAAGAAAATCAAAAATTTCATAAAATTCCGTTGAAAGTAATTTTTTCGGTAAATTTATTACTTCACTTCTTTATATCTGTAGATTAGGATTCAGGCTTTAATTTAAGTCTCTAACCTCTGTGTCTGCCTGTTTAACGTAGAAAGTTGAAATTTTTCATAGTCTCGCATATTTTTCAAAAGGAAAAATTAAATATCCTTTTTTATTAATTCTATCCAAAGAAAATAAAACTTACCACTAAAAAAAAACGAAAATGACTTTTTTCCCGCCAAAATCAAAAATTTAACAACTACCCACTGGAATTTTTCATGCGATTCTACTTGTTGAGATGAAAATTTTCGTTTTCTATATAACTTTAAGATTGTATTTTGTCTATTTATTTGTCTATTTCACGATCATTCCTCGGGTCTTGATGCAAATATTCAATTATACCCCAAGTGCGCCAACTGAGCCCCAAAAGCTCTGTCCGAGTGGAGCGCCCGGGGGGTAGTTATCATGATGAATTTTTTTCTGTGCAAACAACAGACTTTAAACAAAATGTGCATGCATTTTTCAAAGAATGCATCGGACGAAAGTGGCGGGACGGCACAAAAATTCTGTTTTTATATGTTTCTACGTTAATTTTAAAACTACAAAAAAAAAAAAAACTACAACAAAGAAGAAGAGCACACACAAAAAATAATGTTTTTTTTCTATCTAATTGCTTGATTGCATTTGTGCCTGTGTTTGTATCTTTGTCCGGAGCCAATGCAATTTAAAGCGGAGACTTGCATCACTTTAAATTCTCTGTTTACGCTGAGACGAGATAAAATTGCATTTATAAAATTCAGATGCAACTAACTTTTTGCATCCAATGAGAGCAGCAGGCTTTTTTCCTTTTTCAAAAAGAAAAAGAAAATAGTTGAAAAACAACAAACGGAAAATTTTTCAGAATATTCTTTCTCAAGTATTTCGAGGTTTAAATAAGCATCCCTCTCCCCCAATCCCGCCAATTCCGTTCCCCCGGGAGGAAGAAGAAAAAAACAAATTTTTAAGATGATGCACTTTTGAAAATTTATAAAGCTAGAGAGAGCTCTATCTTTTTTCAGCATATTTGAGCGTAACTGTACTCATTTTGGCTTTTCTTAAAATTTATAGGTTCTTTTTTGTATTATTTCGCTGTCTTATAGATTTTTATATCGTTTTTCTTGGCAATTTTTAAGTTTCTGAGCTGATTTCATCTATTTTTTCATCGAATTACTCATCAAAAAAATTGTTGTTTTCATGCAATGCCATTCGTGCATTTTTTTTGAGAGACTTGTGTAGTTATTTTCTGATGTTAACATAATTTTATAATTTACATATGATTAAAATCAATTTTGTCCCAAATCGAAAAAAAAGGATTTTTCCAAATACACGAAAAGTTCAAGGGATTTTTGGCGTAAAAAAAAAAAATTCAGAATATGATTAAATTTTTTAATTTTTTTGCAAGTATATCTCTAGTAAATTTAGTTTAAAATTCAATAAAAATATTTTCCACTCATATCAAAATATTTTCCTATAAGAATTATTATTCATAAATATAAAAATTTTAAGATATTGTTTGAAACATTTTAATTCTCACAAGAATTGCAAAAATCAATTTCAAAAATTCTCACCTTTTCACGATAATAATACGACAGTGAAGAATATTTTGTAATAAATTGTTTTGAAAAAAATAAAACATTATACACATAATATTAAAATGACGGTTATTTAAATAATTTCACTACCTATTTTTTATTATTATTATTATTATTATTATTATTATTATTATTATTATTATTATTATTATTATTATTATTATTATTATTATTATTATTATTATTATTGTTATTATTATTATTATTACTACACTTTTCTTAAAAGAACAATTTTTCTTTCTTATAAATGAAATGGCACACAAAAATTTATTTCCAGATGGAAAAACAAAATATAAAACTGTGGTTCACTCTTCTTAATAATTTTTCTTATTAACTTTTAAACTTGGTTTAATATAAACTAACGAAAAAAAAAAACAAACAAAACATAAAAACACTTCCAAGTTTTAAAAACACTTTGAATGAGGAAGCGCACGCGCTTTAGTTCACTTTAGAGCCGTTAAACAACTAACGATTTTCGCAAAAAATTTTCCCTCATCTTTGGGTTGGAAAATATTATTTGAGAAAGAAGGCAAAAAACAGAAAAAAAGAAACAAACAGAAAAGGGGAAAAAATAACAAAAAACATTTTTAAAGTAAAATAAACGATGTCTAAAATTGTTTTGCAAAAATCGTTGTGTTTATTTAAAAGTTTAATGCTTTTGTAGGATAAGGGATAAGATACGTTTTTTCTTTACTATGTTTATATATATAAAAAATTATTAATTTTTTATTTTTTTATTTTTTTTTATAAGAAAACACCCGAAGTTTTTGATAAAAAACAATTTATGGATATATACATATAGTATATATAAAATATGTATTGAAAATCGAAAAGAAGAACGTATTAAATACACAAGACATGCGGAACGGATCTGTGTGCACTAGAGAGTTAGAGCGCTGCAGATGCTGAGCGACGAGGGCGCCCTCTCTAGCACCGGTGGAGCACCACGACGACGTCTTCCAAGACAAGACAAGACACAGCGGCCGGAGGCACACATCTAAGACAATTTTCTTTCGTTTCGTCTATCTTTCTATCTATGCCCGCAATAACGATCCTCCTCTCAAAATATGTGCAAAAAAAAAAAAATAAAAAATAAAAAAACAATAATGAAAACACACATTTTTGCTTCTTCCTTTGCCTATTTTTGTGTGTGTCTTATTTTTTTTAAGGTTAGTTTTTCTTTTTTTTTGTTATTTCTCATTTTCCAATTTAAAAGTTTTTTTGTTCTAACTTCTAAGTAATATACAAATTGCAATTCTAACAATATGTACACAATTGCATATAAATATACCAGAATAAAATTTAAAAAAAAAGCAAAAAACCCAAATTTATTTTCCTAAATTTTTATTTTCCTTATTTTTTTGTTATTGTTACTCGTTTGGGTTTAACTAACGAAAGAGAAGCAAATGCAATTTCTAACATGAAATCCTAAGACTCAAAAGATCAAGAAAGCGATGCATGCCGCCCCTCCCCTCCTTCTGACTCTCCTCTCTCTATTTCCCCTCCCTCTCTCCCTACCTTCTCCTACTCCCCTCCCCCGCCACTTTATAGTCTGCGCCTATTCCTCCTTAAGTTAAAAAAAAACTATATATATATATATATAAAAAAAAGGAAAAAAATTACTCTTTCGTTTGAGTTTTATACCCCGCCAAAAGTGCAGCATTTGAGATACTGCGTAAAAGTGCATCTTAGCCAAAGTTCTTCTAAGATGCAACTCCTCCTCAATTCTCCATGGAGGTGTTATGTTTTTTTTCTTTTTTTTTATGTTTTGTAAGTTCTTCTTTATTTGAAAAAAAAAACATTTTTTTTTCTTCTATGCTATAATTTTTTTTTCTATAGTAAAAAAAGTTTTTTTATGGAATGATTTTTTTTATTTTGAATACGAAGTATATTTTTCTTAAAAATATAAATAATATATAATATACAAAAAAAAAAAAATTATATAACCAATTTTCTTGAGTATATATTAAACCATTTAAGTTAAAAGAAGATATTAAAGGAAATCTTATAAAAACAACAAAATTTATTACTCCCACCAAATTAGTCATTAGCCTCTATTTTGTTACTTATTTTCCAGACATCTTCGTCTTAGAAAAATGTTCCGGTCTCATCATCACAAAATTAGTCCAACTTCCCTCGAGTGCATCACAATAGCAACTGAATCTGAGTTTTAATCTTGCACCGGGGACGCGACCACCGACCGGCCGACCGACGACGCCTTGCCGATCCGATCGACCGCCATCAGCAAACTGCACCAGATGTAGTGGAAAGGGGGGCGGGACGGAAACGGCCACGGAGACGGGGAAGTGGGCCGCGGGAGGGGATATTTGTACTGAACACATTGCACGTTGCAATTGCGCGAAATGCATAAAATGAGATAAACAAACAAATCAAAAAAATAAAATTAAGAGACACATCATCGACCCAAAGAAAGATAAAAGATATTACTTTTTTTTTGCTTGGTTTTTTTTTACGGATTAAGCCTTCTATACCACAAAATGCAGCAAAAGATGCCAAACAGTTTTGCTCATGTTTCTCTCTACGAACGACGACGACGACGACGGCGTAAGTCGTTCGCGCAGGCGCACAATCTTCGTCGTCGTCGTCGTCGTCGTCATCTTAAGTCTCTATGGCCTGCATCTTCTTCTTACAACGTAGTCTTACATTTTGATTATTTCTCCTCGATATTCTGCAGTGCAGCCGCCTTCGTCGTTTCGCCTTTTCAGCATATTTTTTCCATATTTATTTAGTTTTAAAGGTTTTTGTGGGTTATTAAAAAACATAAAGAAAAAAATTAAAATTGCAAATATCTGCTTTAGAAAATATTATATGTTGTATATTTCTACCTACTAATCCTCCCGCTTTTCCCTTTTCACCTCTTGTCCACCACACGCTCTTCCATTTATTTTACTTAGATTTAAAACAAAAGCCCAATCAAAAGAGATTTACATTTCAGGTCAATAAAGGGGATGTATAACGGTAATACTAGTTTACAAGATTTTTATTCTCTTAAAATATTTTCTACCATAAATATGATATTTTTAAGATTCTCTGATTTCGAAAAAAGAAAAAAAATATATATAAAATTAAAAAATAAAATTAATATACTACATACATAAGATAAATAAAATAATATATTTTATAAAATCAAAGCAACAAATCAAAAACAAGACAAATAGTAATTTATTTTTTGCATCTACTACAAACATCTATCAAAATCAGTTTTTGGATCCAAAAAAAGTCCTAATTGTGATTTTTATCGAAATTGTTAGAGCCATTTTTGATAAATCCATCCTTAGGATTATTATAAGTCAAAATAGCCTTTAATATAACCTTATGTTTTCTCTTTTTTCAATCAGGACTTTAACCTGATGACGTTGTGATATGTGATTATTTTTTTTAGAAACTGGGCATTAAACTCTTTAGAAAGGTAACACTGAGGCTAAAAATAACTCCACATGGAATAATTTTTAGTGAAAATAGGCTAAATATTAAAAACTAAATAAATAAAAGGCAAATCCAACTCTCAACATGCAAAAAAACTGCTCCAAATAGCGATAAACAAATTTGTTTTCTATACTATCCTTCAAAACCCATATAATAATAATCACTCTCATAAGCTTCAGTGCATGAGATTATTAGATAAGGTAAGCTTTGATAAAGATTTAGAAAACAATTTTCGAGTTTGACTTTTTGACATGTCCAAATCACCTATACGATTATTTATGAGGCGGGATATACAATTTTTGGATTGACGTCCATACATTAAACACCGAAATTTTATGTTATTCATATAAAATGCTCTGAGAATCCAAAAAAATGAGTTTTTTCCATAATAAATTTTTCCCATTTTGAAGAAAATACGAAAAAATGAAATGTTTTGGGGAGATTCCTTTAAATAAAAATGCTTTCTTCTCGCTAAAAATGACTTTAAGTTATTGAAATTTTGTACAGACTAAGCAAACATAATTAGGAAAATAATCAGGAAAAATAAAATCAGGAAACGTACCGAGGGAATATATTGAACCAGGGTGTCTAGAACTTAGAATTTCCGTTTTTAATCAATTCTTTTCGTTACAAGTTTATATACTGTAATTTTATTAGTATTCACATGCTCTTCGCGTCAAGACTTTCTGAGTAGCCAACAAAATTAAATTTTAATGTCATCATTCATAAATTCTAAAATATTTCCCATTAACTGCTGCTCATATTCATTCTCATCAGGATCAGGATATGTTGTATGGAACTTAAAAAATTCGGTTTGTTCGATAATGAAATGAATTCATAATCGCAAAATTTAGTAACTTTTTTGTATACAAAATTAATATAAGACTACCAATTATTGGGGTAGATTAACACACACAATAATGTTGAAATTTTCTAAAATAGTTAATATATCCAATTACAATAAAATAAAGTCAATCTTTTTAAAATGTTCTATTTTACTTCGAGAAAATGTCAAACGAAATATTTCTCACGTTACTTTCATGTGATTAGTTCTAACTGAGGCTGATTGGGGCCTAACAATTCGAGCGCCACAATTTTCATCATCATCATCATGATTGTTTGTTTTTGTTTATTTGTCTTTTCTGTTTTTTAATTTGCATCTATAAATCCTCAGATCCTCCCCCACTACTCTTTCTGGATTCTCCGGGTGTTATAAAAGCCGGAAAGAATATCTGCCAGATAAATTTTACATCTTAAAAGACCCCCGATGTAAGAGAAGAAAACTTCTCTAGATGAATTTTATTGAGGGTTTGCAATGCAAAATGCATTCATTCGGTTCATGTTCTTCTTCTTTATACATTGTATTCTTGGACATTTTCTGTATAGTTTTGTCTTGTCTGGTTCCCCCACCGCCGACTATTTGTCTTTTTTAACACTGTTTGAGCTTATGAGATAAGCCAAAGCTGATATTTTTTTTGTTTTTCCAATGGAATGTAAGAATTATTACTTTTTTCTTATACATATTTTTTTATAACTTAATTTTATTTTTCTTCCTTTGCATCAAATAAAATTGGAGCACTGGAGCAATGAATGCAATGAAGCCCCCTTATGTAAAAGATAACATCGAATCGTATGACATGAAAATACGTACTAAATAAAAAATTATTTACTGATAAGCTAAAAATTATCTGTTCATTTTTATATAAATTTTAACTATATTATATATATTCTACACAGTTTAATTGAGGTATACGTTTTTGATTTGAAAGTGTACATTTATAGAATAATAGAGGAATTTTAAAGGTTGCTCCATCTTATAAATATCTTAGAAAAGAAAATTTATTATTTATAGTATAGTTTTTGATGATGATATTTAAAATAAATGAATTCATCATTTTCGTCACTAATTCAGTAAAACTTAAAAGTTGAGATCAAATATAAAATTTAAAACTTTAATTGAGCTTAACTTAACTCAAAATAGAATTGTGACGGTCTCATTTGCATCTAGAGATCTTAGGAATTTTATTTTTCGAAATTTTTTATACATAAAATAAATTTATATTATAAATAAAAAATTTAAGAATAGTCGAAAATGAAATAGTTGTGATCAAATTTTAAAATTTCTTCTACTACTTGCTTTTTCAAAAAGGCTTTTAATGAATTTGATGAAATTCATATATAAGGGGTATTTTGGGATTAAAAATCGATCTGTCAGGGTCCCGAAGGTCTTCGGAAAAACTCTTTTAACCGAATTATAGTTATAATAAAAATTAAACCAAGTCTTAACCAACCAAGTTTTAAGCTTGATTCAGGCTAGATTTGACTTGCACCAAGTTTAAGCCATGTTTAATTCAAATTTGAGCCAAGTTTAAGCCAAGTTTAAGTACGAAGTATTCCGATACATATCTATATTATATATATATATATATATGAATTTATATCCTTTTAACTTTCCGCTTGATTAGCTAGGGTTTGAGCCACATTTCCTCTCAATTAAAACGTTATCTTTCGTGTAGAACTTAAACTTACATTAGTCTTAAAAGTAAATAAAAATAAATAATAAAAATAAAATATTGGCATCCCACTTTAACCATAAAATCCCGCGTATGAATCTTTTCGTAGATAGGAGCCATAAAATCACGGCCCATAAGGAATGAATTTTCTGAGCCCACAATTAAAAATATTTCTCCAATTGGCACTGGTTCGCATATATAAAAAGGGTCTTTCTCTCTATATGGATTGAAGGGTAGGGGGGTAACTAAGAAGAAGAAGAACAACCAAGTCTTTTAAAGCTAAAATGTAATTAGAAATCATGTTAGATGTGCGCGAGCGTATCCAATCTATCGCCCCGTCTAAAGCAAAGTCATCAATCACTTCGGAGTACCTTTTGTACAATTAGCAATGTTGGAGCCCCACAGGCGGGGCGGGTGCCCAGCACTTGGGGTTCACTTCACTGCTATTCGCAATCTTGTCTTTATGGACAGCAACAAAACAAAAAACAAAAAAATAAAAAGACCTAAACAAAAAACCCAAAGAAAACAAGTTCGACGAATGTTTTTGCAAGAGTCTGGACACGTCTTGAACAACACAAAACAGAAACGTATTTAAAGCAGACTTTATAACAATAACTTTCTATATTTTTGTCTAACAACTACTATAATCTACGAAAAAATTCAAATATTTATTCCAAATATCCAAAAAAGTAATTTGGAAAATATAGAATTTTTTTCTAAAATACAGACAACAATTAAATTAATACACATTGATTCTTTAAATCGCTGATTTTGATTCTACTATAGTATCAAAATTTCGAAACTATTTCGAATGTATGTATATAATACTTCTTAAAGTTAATCGCTTATTTTGAAAAGATGTATTTAAGTAATTTTTCGATGTAATGACTGAATAAATTGTGTTGATGCTTGACATTACGAAGAAAATGTGTAAAAGTTGCATCATAATCATCATGAAGTATTTATCTTTATCTAAATTAATATAATAAAGAAGGTTTTGAAGCATTTTTTTTGGGACAAGTCTTAATTTTCATTTAAGTTTTCGAGTAATCTGTTACGTTTAAGTGTTGGTTTCTTTTCAACTAGTTACAAATGTAAATACAGGGTCAGAGGTGAAATAAAAATGTCGTTTGATGTAAAATCAATTATAATATATATTTTTGAAAAATTAAAACAAATATATATATACCCATGTCTTCCATATAAATTTAAATAGTGGCAAAATTTTGCCGAAACAGTAAAGGGCTCAACCTTTTTTGATTTATTATTATTATTATTATTATCTGCCCTCCTCTATGAGAAAAAAGCAATTTCTCATGTGAATTTTATGACGTATGCTCCCCCCAAATGACTGCTACACTTACATACCTGTCCGAATGGTGGCGTTAGTTCACCGCTTTTTGCCTTTTGAATTTCTATAGAAAAGTTGTGCATTCCATTCCGACCAATAGAAAAATCGGACAATAAAAAGGTAGCATACAACAAACTAACCAACAGAGGCAGATAGGCTGTGCATGCCCCGGCCGCAATGGATGCAAGAAAAATATATACTTAGATAAAAAAGCAAAAAAATTTCAAAAAATAATAAAAACTAAATAAAACAAGAGAGGCACGATGGAATTTAGTGTAGCACATCGTTAGCCACCACATAGATGAGAATAGAGAAAAAAATTATATATTTCATGTTCGCATGCTGCCCAAGGCCTGGTGGCACTAACATGCACCTACATACACACATTCTTATATATATATATATATATATATATAGATATATATGTACCTACATATATCTTCACACACGGTCAGAATGAGAGCTCAGGTAGAAAATTAGAGGAAACATTTTTTTCTTATTTTAAATTTTTTAATTTTTTTTTTAAAGTGGGGGCGACGAAGAAACGGGGAAACGTATGTTTATATTACACACCGTCGCGGCTTAAGGTAGGGGGCCTACCTAGAAAGTAATAAGAAGAAGAAGAAGACGTAGAAGAAGTAGATGAAAAAAATATATATTGCAAATGCGAGGAATTCTCTTCAATTTCATTCTTTAAGACCCTACAATGCGAGGAGCTGTGCACTGCTGCATGCTGAGGCTCCTCTGATGAAGTACTTCCTAGGAAAATTTAATCAAGTAACCAAGATAATTGGTGTTTTTTCGAATTATAATACTACTCATTTTAGAGGCTTTTGTTTATAATGTCTAATTTTTAGACAAGGTGTCTAAAACATATGATTAATTTTATATTTAGTTTTATAATAATTTCTAATTAGCCACTGGTAATTATTTAGTTTAAATTTTAGCTACTAAAGTATCCATTGTTTATTTATTTATTACTACGCATGACCCTTATGGTAGGCACTGCGAGCAAAAGGTCTTTTGTGTCAACTATACAAAAGTATCTAAAGTTGTCTAAAATTATCTAAAGAGTACTGAGATCACTAATTTTATTTATATTTTCTGTATATTTTTATGTAATCAATAAAAGTCTTATTACAGAAGTTAAAGAAAAATCATAAAAAATAAATACCTAAAACAAACAAGCAGCTGAATATTGACGAAGACTAAACACGTCCGATGGTCTTCCCTCCTCAGCATCATGAATTCGATGCAGTCATAAATTCCACCTACAAGTCTCAGATATCACCTGAAACTTGCTTAGGGCGCAGACCAAACGAATGCGTGTATTACCTCGTATACCTTCTTTGGAGCACCAGTCCGCATTAATTCCATGGCATAACACCGTAAAATTAAATGGAGTCAAATCAATATAGTGAAAGATGCTAGGAGGGTTTTTATTTACTTCTGTTTCTGTTTTGTTTCTTTACATTTTTATGGTTTACTATTTTTTATTTACTTATTTATTTTTTATTTTTTAAATTTACATTTACAACATACGCCCCCTCCTATATATTGTCCATCCGAGATGGAGGTGTACCTTTTAACCATATTCTACTGCGTCATTTAGCTCGGTGCAGTAAAAAGGTATGCGTTGTTTAGGACAGCTTTAACTTCCTTTTCGTCTTCTTATTTTTCTTCTTATTATTAACCAGGAAGTTAAACTCTATGTCCAATGGGTTTAAAGCGTGCAAATTGAAAAGGGAGTGGCCATTTTAAGATTATTACATTTATATTGGGGACTACAAAATATGATACATACTATATTTCTTATATTCAGAAAAAATGGTTTTTGTTCGATTTTTTTTTATAGTATGTGCGGTAAATTCAAAAGAATTCAAATATAAATAGCTAGAAAAGTATTATCACAATAGGATAGTAAAATTTTAATTTGCAATTATACCTTTTTATTATTTTAATTGAATCTCCCATTATAAATATACGCATACATAGCTAAAATTTCATTGTGTATATCAAAATTAGGAATTGAAATGTATTAAATTAACGTATAATTTCATATTAAATTAATAGTGCATGTAGTTAGCATGCATTGATTGTTACTAAAATAATGTGAAACAACATTAATATGACAGGATATTTATTATTAGTTAATAATGATCAACTACTTAGTAATGGACTTGAATTATTCATCAATTTCATTACAAGGAACTTTAATTTTATTTTTCTCCATTCTACAAAGTAATTTTGAAAATATTTTGAAAAAAACAAAGAATATCTTTCAATGTGTAATGAATTACTATTCGAGAAATTTAATTTAAATTTCTAAGAATTGATTCCCCAACAAAAAATTCGAATATTTTAATTTTCTCAATTCTTTCCAAGGATTTTTAATTATTTCAACATTTAATAAATAATGAAAACTGTAGAAATCTGCTAGAAATCGATAGAAACATATATTGCTCATAAATCCCTGGGTGACCCGCTGTGCTTCAAAGGGTTTAAGAATCTTAGACTAAATAGATGATTCGTTATTTTGAATATACTTTGAAGACTTATTAGAACGGTGAAAGTATTCTCTATTAATTGATACCTTAAAGAGGTTCGTAGGGTTTTTTCTTAAGAAAATTACATGGTGTCCTTAACATTTAAACAACGCATTTTAGAGAAGGGCTCTTGGAACAAACTTTTATCAGGGGATTACATAGGATCAACTGGAATATTTTGAAATATATCGTTACGAATCACACTTTACATATATACTATTATATAATCCTAAAAGAATACTCTTCCATATTTCGGTCACGACACACTTCTTATTGGAAAAAATCCTTCTGGTTACCAAAACAAAAAGAATGAAGATGGTATACGATGTGACGGGAAGCAAAAGATGCAAGCAATTCATTCACTGCCTGTCGTGCAAAAAGCCAGATATATCCCGAAAAAAAATAAAATAAGATAACTAAAATAAAATAAATAAATAAAAAAAAGGGGAGCAAAAACAAAAATAAAAATAAAAAATAAGAAAAACAGCAATAAGACGTAGAGGCACTTAAAATCAAAGTGAATTGATCTACAGGTGCAATTTCCAGTTATCTCGGCACACTCGTCGCAGTTTGTGGGGTTCTCCTCCTTTTCGATCGTGACTTCGGTGAAACAATTACCAGGTATGAATGCTAGGCACTGCCTCAAAGTTTAAATTTTAAACGCTATATCGCGCGCCCCCTGTCGGAGCACACCGCGATCCTACCGTCCGTCGCGTCGGTCGTTCGGTCGATCGTCGTCATCCGTTTTGTCGTTGTTACCGTTTGTTGTCGTCATCCATATCGCGATTTTTTACGAGATTTGTGCTAAAAGGTAAAAAGAGGTAAGGTGCTTCTTACAAGGAAGCGGAACTATTTTAATATGACCATATAACAACTGATTTCTGTATATACTGAATAGTAAGTTTTGATAAAATTTGCGTGAATGCCCACAAAAAACGTATAACATCTAAAAATGTTTTTTAATATTAAATTTTCAAAAATTCAGTCGCCGTTTTTTAAAAATGTTTATGAACTAAACTTATTTTAAACTATATCATGTGGGATCTCATATAAAACCCCTTGTTTAGTAGATTCCAAAAATATAGTATATATTTAATTTTGTTCAACTTTCATTAATAAAAAGATCAAAAATATAAATTCTTTATTAATCGATTTAATAATTTCAATGAAACCAACTGTTTCTCCCCTGAAAATTGGGTGAATTTTAAATAGAAATTGTTTCTCCTTGTTCATTTCTCAACTGAAACTGAAGCGAAATAAAAAAAAAAATAAAAATTAAAACGTACAATTTTGAAGTAAAAAACAATTGCTACATCTAAAGCTATTTTACGTGCCATCACTGCCGTACTTCTCAGACCTTTGGGGGTTCGTACAAAACATGCTCAACGCAACAAATTGCGGCATAAATTTTAAATGACCTGTTAGTGCAGTTCCTGCACTTATTTTCTTTTCCTTATCCTACCTTCTTGTATCGTATATAAAACGTTGCGCATCTACGTAGAAATACAAGAATAAAAACACACTAACGAAGCGAAAAAAAAAATTGAATTGCATTATTTCGCAGGGATCCAGATGCATCAGATGCAATTTTAGGACAGCTCAACAAGGGTCTTAAGATGCATACAGTGTATTTTTTTTTTTTTTTTTTTTTTGCTGAATTTAATCTGGATTTTGTTAACAAGAAAGAAAATGTTAAACGGGGCCATTGGGGTCCAAGTTTTGTAATCGGCTGCCCAAAGAAAGTGATGAATGGACCACATCTGTTTTGGGTTCCTCCTCCTTTTGAGAGTTACTTTTTTTGTATAAGTGCCCACAGTTTAACAAGATACTCGATTGAAGGGCAAAAAAGGAAACCCCTCTTTTTCGCGATATGTTTCCAGAAAACAAAACAAGAAAACAAGAGGGTGTTTCATATTTTTCGGTTATTGATTCAACTTTTTTAGATTCAAGACTATCACTCACTAATAGAACACAATATGTAACATATTTAAAATACTGATACACTATTTGCTATAAGCAATCCCCAAAGACCACTAGGAGCAATTTTTATGAAAATGAAATGATAGAAATTGATATATTTTATTTGAATTTTTTTATTAAAAAATTCCTTCTAATATATATTTATCTTAAAATAGCAATTATCTCCTCGCTGATATTTTCCACACTTATATAAGGTGAGCTATCGCCTGTTTTCTTTTTAAAAAGAGCAAAATAGCATGAAATCTAAAAAGAAACTCAAGGTTTTACTAGAAAAATCGGATTTTTTTTTTTTAATTACAAAATATTCTTCTTTTTTGCCCACTTTATGACACCTAACTAAGAGGGTAATGCTAAAATCTTCGTTGAATTATATAGTTATACAAAATATTCGTCGAATTATATAATAAAAATAAAAATAAAATCATGCTAAAATTTTCGTTGAATTATATAAAATAATTTTAATTGAGCTATACTAATATAATTAAAATTATCAACTAATGATCAATTTCATCCTATTACATGGAATTTAGTATGTGTGTTTGGGGCGGAGAGGTGCAAAACGATGAATTCATTCATTGCAAAATATGTCACAAACAATATGCAAAACATTATTAATAGAGGAATGGGCCGGGATTGGAAGCGTGCCAAACAATTCGTTCAGTAATATGACTATATTAGTAAATAGTCAGCCAATCACATAGAGCTTGTAATGTGCTTTACTACTTTATGCAGTTTAATATACAAAATGAACTAAAAACAAATATTCCATATTTATATGCCTAACCAATCTCTACCCCCCCGTTTTCCCACCGTGAAAACTATATTTTCGCTTAATCCTCTAAATTTTGTAATAATGTTCAATCAACGAATCGCAATGAAGTATAGAGATGAATTTTGTGGACTCTGGTCCATTTCGGAATAATAGTGGGATGGTGATGGCGGAGATAGGGAGAGCGGGGGAGGGAGCGGAGGGCTAAAATATAGGGTTTTGTCTCTTTCCGCGAAATGAACATTTTCCTCCCCCTCCCTTTTCTAAATTGACCAACCTTCTGGGATTAGAAGGTTTTTGAAGGTGTTGAAACGGTGGAGGAGAATATGGGGGAGGGGAGAGTAGGGGACCCCTTCTATAGGGTGTCATTAATTAAAGCGAATTAATGGATGAAATATGGCTGAAACAAAATTGCATCATATTTATTGGTCTATGCCCCTTCTATATATAGTCATCATAAAAATGGCGAATGGATTTTAATTTAATCGATTTTTCACCTTCATTCCATCGCGAAAACTGACAGGCATTTTGCTTTTTTGGGATATAAAAGCCTTTTTATAGTAGGGGCAGAATTTCGGGGTGAAGCTATAGGGGGAATTTTTGCAATGCATTCTATAAGATGGAGAAATATGCGGACCTGAAAATCATGCATAGTGTGAGAGGACTTCAGCCTATATCCCCTTAATCTGCCCCCCCTTCCGATCCCTTAATCATGCTAAAATTCTACTACTTGCAGACTAGGAAAATTCTGTGTATAATTTCACTATGATTCCATGGGAGGATCCCCAAGTATTAGTGGTTTAATAGTTAGAAAGTTTAGATTATTGGTAACAACAAAACATAACATAGATCGCCCCTCCCCTCCCCTAAAACACCATATGCGTCGGTTGCATAAAATGGTATGCTATATCGTCGTAGCGAAGTATATAAAAAAGAAGGTGAAGAGGGGGATGGGTGGACTGCCGGGGATCCCTCATAGCCGGCCATCACACATCATTCCCCGAAAATAACATTTTATTAGAGACGCACACAAAACGACAATAGTGGAGTAGAGTGGCCCTTAATATATATATATATATATATGTAGTATAGATAATAGAAATAATAACAACACACTGATAAAACATATACGCACTTTCTGTGCACCCTTTACTTATTATAGAGGTTATTGCCAGAGGTATTGAACATTTTGGATAGGTATAGGATAGCAGGAGCAATCCGCAAATTCTCACCCTTCACGGTACAAAAGTGCAATATGTGTGCATTGCATTGCATTCAAATTATATATATATATATGTATGTGCATAGAGAAAATGCATTTCTGCTGCGTTTTGTGGTATAGTGTGCGAAGGGTAGCCCGCGTAACGATACCATTTTAGGTACCTTCTCTATAGCTACCTAGCTGCGCAGCGTCACCCTGTACTTTAGTACTATATATATGAAAATGTAGAGAGAGAAGGGTTTGCGACGACGAGATGTGAAAAGAGGCGTATGTATTACTTAAAACGCCTATACTATACACGCATGCAGTCATATATGTACTCTCAATCCTCAACGAAATAGCCCCCCAGAACCTTTCCCACTTCTGGCACAAATGTGCTAGTGGTCATATGCATCCCCTTCAACCCCACTCAGCAAACCCCCCTCCCCTTCTGCGTGAGGAAACGGCATAGGGCTAAAATGCCTAAAGCTTTGTAAATAGGCCTGGTAGATGCATTTTAGAGAATATACAGGATCGTGATAAAGATTGATAATTTTTTTTTTTTTTTAATTTAATAAAAAATAAAAGAAAAAAAAATGTATTATTATCAAAAAAAAAATCAAGCAAAAACTAAAATTAACGCTTAACTAGATGTATTCTAAAAATTTCATTGTAACTACTACGCTCTGAAAATATTTAGTAGATTATGTGAAATTTTTCCATTATTTAATCTTTAATTCTTCACTAAAATTTATTCAATTATTGCTCAATTTAAAATTTCTAAATAAAATTATTTTCTACAACTTAGGCTATTATTATTATTATTATTATGATAAATCTAACAACATTGTTATACTTTTGAAAACGTTAATTTCTGTCAAACTTACTGAATTTGTTTCACTAGCAGCATTCGCGATTTTTCTGAGGAATTTTTTAATTTTATTTATTTTTATTTCTAGATTTTCTAAATCATCAAGATACACAAGAATATTTTTGTATATTTTTAAGCAATGGTTTTCTTGGTATGTGTAGTATATATTTTCAATTGAGCCCGCTCATTGAATTTTCTACTACAAGTTTCCTAAAATTATTATCAGAGTTATATTAAATCATCCACTATATTTTTTTTTACAGAAATGTATTTCTCTTAATATTTAAAAATGCATTAAAAAAAATTAATTAAAAAAGAGAAAAGGTCCTTGCAGTTCATGCTAGTTATTAACTGTTTAAACCCTTTTAAATTCTCCTTAACCCCACACATGTCACCAATGATTGTAAATTAAATCAAGAAGCACTCTTTCTAGGCATACTTCAGATTCAGAAAAAGGTTTTCAATTTTTTTTTTTTTGGGGACGTTGAAAAGCAAAGGGGAGGGGGTCCGCTTTATATCGATCATAGTCCGTGAGACATTTTTTTTTTGCTAGGGTCTAGTTTTCCTTTTCGTATAGTGGACAAGGAAATCCAATAAGAAGAAATCCGTTTCTTTTTTAGGGTTGAGAGCTGTAGAGGGCTGAGGGATGAGGAATGGGAAGGTGGAGAAAGGGCTCTATCACGCCCGCAAAAGGAGTACTACCTGCTTGGCTCCCCATAATTCACGACGGACATCAACAGGCCCTCAAAATCGCGTTTTCTTCTGTTTGAAGAAAATATGCAAAATGCAAAATCCAAACCATAGAAGAGAGGAATGTTGGGGCCCAGGGATATGTTGGAATTATACAGAATAGGACTTACTATGGCCAGAAGTTAACAGAGGTCGTAGGCCGGGAGGGAGGGACTCTCTGGACGATGTACACACGTGCCCACAAAACCCCCCGTCATAATCTTTAATTCTTCAGATGTGACGATGTACGGTACCGTCACGGTGCGGCATTTTCTTACGTACAATGTATACATATAGGGACAAAAGAGGGCCCCAAATGGGATACGGAGCCCCACCTCTTACTCTTCCCATACCGTGCACATATTTAATCAAAACTAAAAATGGAATAAGCAAGTGCCAGGAGGCCATTGCGTCTGGAAGAAAGAAAAGAAGGCGCTCGTCGGTCGCGCGTATTTTAAGAAAAGTTCCGTCAGGCACGCTCGCTCGCTCGCTAGTGAATGACCTGGCCCAACAAAATATTTCTTAAGATAGAGGAGCAAAAAACTGGAGAAGAGATTCCCCCCAGTGTGGAATGTGTGGAGGATTTAATTTTTTTGCTTACAATTTTTAAATTTACACATTGTATAGGAAGTATTAAAAAATATCTTCACCCTGTGTTTTGTTGCAATTTCAAACTACTCAAACTATTCTACTATAGAAAGATTTTCTGCATTTGTTTAACTCTATTGCATTTCGTATAAGATTCCTGTGAGGTTTGCCATATTTGTAAAACTTTCCCAAGAAATAAATACTTCTTTTTTAAGGGTGTTTTAGGGGAGGATGGGTAAAAAGTCTATCTTTCTTAATACCGCCCTTTGTAAGACGGCAGAAAAAGGAATGATGATAAGTTTTGTTTGCTTTTTGACTCTTGTTAGAAAATGTTCAATTTATGCGAAGAGTTAGCTGGAAAGTTTTGCAAAAGGCACTCAAGAAATATCCCACTGTGAAAGAAGAAAGTCCAGAAAATTTCTAGGAAAATCAGAATATAGCAAGCGAATGGGAACAGAGTTGGGCTATAGTGGAAAAATGTGGAATTTCTTTTAAAGGTTTTTTTCTCAAAAATACAAAATATCATTACATTTTGAAAATGATTGTATATGACTGAATCTGAAATTTTTTTTGTTTAAAGGTGTTTTTCAAAATACTGATACAAAGGGGTTTTACGGATCACTAATTTTGATTATATAGTATGTATACATACCATCACAATTTAAATTTTAATACGATGAAATTCAGAATAGTGATCAAACATTTTCAACTATATGAAAATGGGTATCTAGGGGTTTTAGATGATTCCCGAATTATCACGATTAGAAATTACCTAGGGCAAGCCGGAATACAAAACAGGGACCCGGATCAAGCTGCAAAAGGGTAAAAGTCGCATATTGTCCTGATTAGGTCTGAAGATGAATATTCTTATTCTTTCCTTTAATCTAAACTGTAAAATAATGCATTATTCCTGAAATGCATTACCATACTCAGTACTACTACAAGTAATGTAAGCAAAACCAATTACCAGTGCCATTACCAGTATGTGCACTATAATATATTTAATTGCCATTACCAAGTAATGGTATTGGTACTAAACCATTACCGTACATCAGAAGCATTATTCAGCAATACCTGGCATTACTTAGAAATACTACCTAGCATAGCATAGGTAATGCTAAGTAATGCTTAAGTATTACGGTTATGGTGAAATATCAATACCATTACTTGGTAATGACAATTATATTTATTAGATACCAATACTGGTAATGGTACTGGTAATTTCTCTTGCTTGCATTACTTGTACGGATAGTTATAATGATAATGGTAGTACCTTTTTTACTTGTCTTATCAAGCCCTTGTGTGATCTCTTGATTCCGATCCTTTTAGGGTTAACTCAAATTTATCTGATCAGATCCTGATGTAATATCCCAGTTTGCACCAATTTAGCGTCAACCCTAGTTTATTTCCGGTCGGTAATATAGCCCTAGTTTTTTTTCTAGTCGGCTGAAGATGGGTTTCGTTTTTTTGAATAAGCTAATTTTCCACTTAGATTAATAAATTATTATAAATTATAAATTATATATGTAATTAGACTTTACGTTTATAATTTTGACAAATTCTAATGACCGTGATCATCATCTTCTAGTCGATCTAGCCAAGACTCCACCAAATCGAGGTCCATCGGTTGGATTCTGCGTAAGTTCAGCACATACGCGCTCTGTTATGGCTGGCAGCTCCTCGAGATTTTATCCCATCAATTCTGCTAAGGCATCGTTCGCATGGCGGTGGGCATCCTCCTCTATATATGCCTCCTCGTTCGACGTTTACCCGAACGAACCCACTGGAGTCAATGAACTCCTCCATTCCTATGATTGCCTCGGAAAAAATATTTTTTGCATCGTTTTATATCTTGTCGATTTTTATGCTGCCCTTTTTCTCGCCCAAGTCTAAAGCAGTTGTTGATTTTACTTTTTATTTTTTTGTGTATTTTTATTTTGTAATTTTTTTCGTTTTTTTATTTATATATTTTTTTTATTTTTATTTTTTATATACATACTTTTTATTTTACTATTGCCACCATATTTTCAAGTGCACGCAGAAGATGTGTTGTTGGAGCTGTATCTTTTATATTTTTTTAATGCTGTTTTGAATTTTTTGACCGTGATGGCAATTCTGAAGATTATAATATTATTATTTTTTATTCTTACTCTTGGAAGTACTTCTGGAAATGTATCGAATGAAATGTGCATAAGAAATTTGCTATAAAGAAAAAATGAATGTTTCTGGGATCCATGGTCTTTCTCTTTCTGGAGGATAAAAAGAAATTCCCATCGGATGATGGGAATTTGCGGGGAACCCCTCCCGGCTGCGTTTAGTACAAGTACGAAGAATAATAAGAAGATGAATAAGACCTCTATGAAGGTACCCTATGTGATGCGGAGGAGGTGTGGGTCGTCTGTGGGTACTCTTCGACCGAAGGCGCCTATAGGAGACTTATGTGCGTGATCTTGCATAATCTAAATTTATCTTTTAAGAAAATACTAAAGAACGTGCACACGCTCTAATGTGTTACATGTTAACGCATCTCAGTGCCGGAAGAGAACGGCCAAACATTTTCTTTTTTATTTTATTTATTGTTTTCCCTTAAATGGTACCCTCTTCAACTGGAGGTGTGGCCATTGAAATTTTGATTTTTTTAATCCTTTTATGGCACACTTTGCCAGTATAACGAACCTGGCATACTGGGATGCCTCAGACCCCAGACGTTAAAATTCTAACAACTAGTAAGTTAGTTATTTTTTTTTTTTTTTTTTTTTTTTTTTTTTTTTAAAATAGTACATTACGGGATAAAATCATTACCTTTTAGAAAATTCAATTTCAGCTATACAAAAAAAATTGAAAACCGCCGGAAAATTGGAAATTTGCGTTCATATGTTTTTTAACTTAAAGATCTAAAATTTACTTGAAATAAAAAAATAGTAAAATAGTGACCGTTGAAAAATATGTGTTTATTGCGACATATGAAGAGACGGATTTAGATGAAATAAAACTGGAGTATATTTATTATAATAAAACATCATTTTTGATAAAATCTAATAAAAAAAATTATCAACTTGAGCGTTTTGAATTATATTGTTTATATGTTTAATTCATATATGTTTCATACCTTTATTAATTACTTAAAAATTGCCCCTGTTTTGTTTCCACAAAACCCAATTTCCTGTGAAAATCTCTCAATTGATTTCAGATTATAATTTACCTATTTTAAATTCCTATGCTTCGTTTATAAACAAGTGCCTAAAGTAATCGAAAATCTTTAAAGTTTATAAGCAGATTGTCTGTTAATCAAGGCAGTTTTACCGCCGGTATTCAAATTCAACTAAAATTCTTCTCGGTAAATTGAGAAGTAAATTTTTGTTTTAAGTTTATATGTTCATTAAATCCCAATTGAATTTAGGAATTAGGGTCAGTGTAGAATTATATATTTTAGTCTTTTAAGTAAATAATAACTACACAACAATTCAAAAATAAAAAGTGTAATAAAATTTAGTATTTATTTATTTAATTGTCATAATTTATTTATTTTCTTTAGAGTGCCATTTTGAAAATTTATAAAATTTGTTTCTGAATATAAATTAATGATATTTTTCATGTGCTCTTCAGTATTATTTAAGGGATTAAAATTAAATTTAAATAAAAACTGGTACTCACAGCTTATTTCTTCAATTTATTAGTTAAATTGTACCAATTTCAGAATTTTAAATAATTCAAAATAAAATATAATTTTCCTGCATCCAATAATTACAACATGAACATCCTCCATGAACACCCCAATTTAATTTCTTCTCAATTAGTCAGTTTTAAAAGTAATATTCGACTCCATCGCTCAACTGATCCTTTCAGACTGAGTTTGTTTTAAATTGGAATTTAACGGAGGAGCAGGAGAAAGAGAACTTTGAATATAACAGTTCATTTCCCACTATGTTCCTCTCTTTTAGAACAGTCATTTTAATTCAACGGTTGCTTCAGCAAGGTTTTTTGAGTCTGCGGCTCTTAGTTATTATTAACTAATAAATAATTATTAGTTATTAGAGGAAATTACTATTTTCTGCCAATTTAGCGTACTTAGGCAATGGTGCGAGCAAGATAGATTAAATAATAATATTAAATCTATCAATTTTCTTCTCGATGAAATTTTTTTCAAACGTTGCTACTTGAATAATTTGGAAATGGAGAAAAAGAGAAATTTTTTCTACTCTACTGTCGATGAAAACGAGTCGATCGAACAAGTTCAGTCTCATACCGAAATGTATAAATACTGAGGACTCTTCAAAATTCAATTTTTCCAAGTACATATATTATTTTAGCCTTATTTTTAAACAAGCATAATTACATTTTTACTCAGGAAAGATTAAATTGAGCTTTATCGAGAAAATTCTAAAAAGTTCAAAGTATCAGATAATAAATGGAAAAATATTCGGGATAAATTTTTATTATTATTATTATTAAAATTTATTAAATCAATATAATGTGTAGAATGAATTCGAAAAAGTGTGTATAGTCGTTAGAATCGTTATTTCTGGAGGAGGAAATTTTAAATTAGAGGATTATCCGAAAAAAGGAACTTTCAATAAAGTTGTTAAGTAGTTTAATTGCTTCGTCTGTAACAAGATCAATATTTGCTTTCTTATGTAATTAGAGCTAGGTAAACTCAATTCAATTACAATTCCAATTTCCATTCCCTGGAATTGTAATTTGTAATTGATGATGATCAACTGCTTAGTAATGGAATTGACGAATTGTACTTGTAATTTCGTTTTTCTCCATTCTAAAAAGGAATTTAAAAAATATTTGGAAATAAAGGGATTTCTTTCAACGTGTAATCAATTACTATTCGGGAATTTAACTTCTAAGAATTGAATTTGTAAATAATTAATTTATCTACGTCATTTACTTCACATTTTCGATTGAAATTTTAGAGCCTTTTTATTAAATTGCTTGCTTTTTGGACTGATATTAATATCTCTTTACCAAATAATAATTTTTTATCAAAGGCAATTCCTAGATATCTTAAAACATCATCATCAATGTAGGAGAAATTTAGCTAAAGATTCAGCTGAGGTAGAAAATATTGTTTTTTGAGTTTTACTGGAGTTTGATTTGAAATTTGCACCTACTGTAATACCTAAGGACTATATTTGATGCTTTTTGTAGACGTTCACAGTTTTTAACACATTACGGTCTGAGGTAAAAATTCCAGTATCGTCTGCATGCATAGCTAAATGGCATTTGGGAAAATATTGTACAGTAGCGGTCCATGTACAGACCCTTGTGGGCCAGCAGATATTTTATAGGGCGAAGATACTTGACTACCAAATTATAAAAAAATTCAGGATATATTGTTCTGACTGGCTGGGACTTTTTTACATCAACTTAAAGAGCTCTAGCTCGACTAAAACGGCTTCTATTGGTAAAATGTTTTGTTTTAACTAACAGAAATATTCTGAGCTGTAAAAACAAAAGTAAAAAGCCCGGGAAGGAGTAGTATTTTTTCCTTTTTTTTAAATAAATAAAAAATAAGAAAAGTACATTAAAAAATGTCTTTTCATAGAATTTATCCCTGAAACCCAGCCAAATTGATAGTCATTATCCTTGGGCGGTTAATTTCTAGCACATGTATGTATATAAGTATGCATGTTGGGACTTTTAAATGTATTATATTTTGTATCGCATCACAAAAACCGATTGAAAGGGCCTCCATACATGCGTAGGAGAATTTGCATATCCTCTAATTGGTCTTTCTCGGCATCTACAGAAAATGCAGTCGTGTCGTTTTGGACTCGCATATTGCACATATGCAGTTGTAGAATGTGCAAAATGTTGATCATATTTGTACCCCTTTGAAAATCTCAAAATCACACTCCTTCGTGTGAATATATTGGTGTGTGTATCCTATGACCGGTGAATGTATTCCAGCAATTGGGTTCTACCCCCACAAACCGATGATAGAAGGGCGGCTCGGGGCGGGAAGGGCATCATTATAGGGTGGTTTTAATAGCCCCAACATGTTTACACCTCTACATGCCTATTTTCATCTCATACACGTACAAAGCCCCCCAGACATGTGTGTAAATTCACATCAACAGCAGCTCAACGTCAAAGGTTAAGATTTTTAAATAAATTAGTTTAATTTTTCTTGTTGGGTATGTAATTTAAGTTTATATTTAAAATCTTTACTTCGATTTTAAGGAAATTTGAATTGTCTGAATTAAAATAATTTAAAATGATTACGAATATGATACTTACTTGTTTATTAAACTATAAAAACATCAGGCATGTCTAAATTATATATTTTCATGCTGATTTATTTTGAAATTTGTCTTCTTTATTTGTCAGAAGTAATTTTAAGATTCAATAATACAAGCAGAATAGATACTTTTAAACTTATCATTATATTATTTATAAATAAATTCAAATTAAATTACGAATCCATAAGTATACGAAACTGACCAAATTGACAGAGATCAAAGAATAACAATTATACATATAATATACCCTTATAAAAATTCACAATCGAAATAATTCCCAAGGTATTTCTTGAATTTAGATGGAAACTTGAATTGTATATTTGTATAAAGCGTGCCATTTTGAGATATATGTGATAACTCATATATGTAACACCAGATGGCACTAAATTCGAGCCCCATTTCATAAGGAAAAGAATAGGCCTCCTCAGGGTGAATGAATGATTCTACAGTTGAGATGAGATTATATGTTTGATATGTTGATTATATGGGGAAACGTTTTCGAGGTTTCGACGAGAAATTTCAAATGATAAGTGTTAATGCTATGAAATATACTATAACTAATTTATTTCTATTTGGCTAACAATTTTGAGATAACACTTTTGGGACCTTATTGTTCTAATCCCTGGTCCAATTAGGAAGATGTTGGACTTAAATGATATAGTCTATCAAGATAAAAATAATGCTTTTTTCCTAAACTATGTCTAATTATTTGACTTTTAGGTTGTCAAACTCTTAAGACATACCTTAAGAATTCAGGAAGGATCAAAAAGATAAATTACAAATATACTAGTTTAAGGAATTTTAATTAGTGATCAGCGAAAGAAGATCAGGACCAAGATTATAATAGTCTTGCATAAATAGACTTAGTCTTCGTTTTGAAAATCGAATCTTGATCTCTTGGTTTTGTACTTTCTGCAAATTGGATTCGCCATATTGGATTTTGGCAACCTACCATACAGAACTTTTAGTGACCCATCAGCTGCAATCTGAGCCAAAATCAGATCCGCTCGGTTGCAAATTTTTATTTTTGCAAGCTTTTTTTACTGGACATTCGATTTTTCTCCGTCTTCCGGCCGCCATATTGGAGCCTCCATGTTGAATTTTAAAATATACCACATGGCTTTCGAAAGTTCTCATTTAGACGAACAATTTGAGCCCTTATTTATCTCAATCGGTTTATTCAAATTTTGAGGGCGCCGGTGATCTGTTTGACGTGAAATGTCCCATATATATAATTTATCATATCATAATTCAAAAGTATATATCATAGAATAAAACATATTTTTTTTGTATTCAAAATATTTCTTTTAAAATTTAATTTTTCCATTGTAACGTAATAATTATCTGATTTTTGATTAAAATTCTTTTATATTGTGATTGTATAAAAGACATACTGCAGAAATTTATTGTTTGCATAGTCTGACCATGTTTTAAGGGGGAGAGAGAGTTGGTACTAATTGCATGCAAATTATATGTAATTTTATATTTACAATATTACTGAACAGTTTCAGCATAATGCGACTGTGCTTGGGATAAAATGGCATAAAAGTACATAAATGACGGTAGTGGGGGAAAAGCCAACTCATTTTCATATGCGTTGCATGAAAATTACTAAAGAGGATGCTGTTGCTGGTTGGTGTTGGCTACTTTTGGTACTGGTGATGGTGGTGTTGTTGTTGTTGTTGATAATAACAGCAGCACCCAACAGAATCTCACCAGTATAGGATATATATATATATATATATATGGTTGAAAATTTGCCTCACCACCTGATTTCACACTCGAAATCGACCTAAAACTACCACCACCATCATGATAAAAGCCTTCCATTCCATTGCAACTGCATTGTATCCCGGTTGGTAGCCACCCTCGATAGATAAGCTCCCCACTACTTGCCCCAACTCACTTCAAGCCCTCCCCCCCACCGTTTCTCATTCCCTAAATATACATACACCCTAGAAAATGGGATGAGTGCGTGGACATTGAATCATGTGTGGACACCATGTGAAGATTCAAGCGTCCAAGTATATTCTTCCTCTAAAATGCTTGATTTTGATAGCCCTCAGCTAAAGGTGGGTAACCAGTGGACACTTGGGAGGGGGAGAGGGGAAGTTGGGTCTTGGATACCCAACTCTAACTATAGTACTTACTCAAATAATTGGTAGGCTGTGATGATGATGAGTAGTAGTGGTGGTGGTGACGGTGAGCATATACACTTAAAATCGTACATACGACCATTTAACGAAGGAGAAAGGATGCCAGGTTGGAGGGGTGGGGGATGAGGTAGGCATTCTAGACCCGGGAACATGCTGCCAGTGGTCAAAATTGGTGTGGGACCCAAAATGAATGGACATTCCTCTATATGTGACCAACAATGTTCCAAACTCCCCTACATCAATGATTCCCAATACTGACCGTCCCCCCTCACCCTCTACCCCCTCCATCTCTTGATTCCTATCATCACCAGCCTATATTTCGCGTAAATTACCCCCTCGCCCCCCACAAAACCCCCAAAACCCCTTCATTTGTCTGAATACAAAATGGTGATGGTCGATAAAAGACCGAAACCTTATAAATTTTCGCGATATTCTGCGCATATTCGAATTATATTATAATTAATTATAGGGCCTTGCCTGCATTATACCAAACGGTGCATCATTTTAAATTTTCAACTATTCTCTTCAATATATGTGTATTATTATATACAAAATGTTAGTCCTCCCTTTTCAATATATTTTCCGTAAAATTTCGTCTCTTCTGTCCTGTGATTGGTCATAAATTTAAATATACCAAGCCATATTTAAAAAATAATAATACCATTATAAAAATAAAAATAAAAAGTGATATAACGGTAACGTACATAAGTATTTAAAAATGTTATTCAAACTTTTAGAATTTTAGAAATCTTAAGAGATTTTTTCAATATTTCTTCAATAAGGCGTAAAAACAAGTTGTAGTACCTAAAAAACTAATCTTTTTAAGTGACATGTGTTACACATGATTTCAGGGTAAAATGATCTAAATAATCCCAATTTGAAGTCATAAATAATGTTTATTATAAAAATTATTTTAGAATTTATGAATTTTATTAATTTTTATCAAGTATTCTTTTAACTAATATCTATTATCTGTTTATAATCATAGTAACCAGTTGATTTCCAATAAAAAATATATATATTTTTGACTATTTATTAATAATATAAATATAAAAAAATTACTTACAATAATCCTTCTGTTGTATATTCCAATTAGAGGTAAATTGCCTTGTTTGTCATCGATTGATGAAGTTGTAGTCTGCAGTTTTTGTTTTGTTATTCCTTATTGTTGCAAAATTCAATGAAGTCACAAAAGCACTCAATCAAAAATTAGAGCCACAAAAACACACTACTCGGAAATGATTTTTCTGGTTTTTTTAAAAAAATTTTTTTACTTTATTTTGATTGGTTGTAGAACAGTCACAGTTGGGTTTTATAATTGTTATTATATTTAATCGGTTATTTCACATTTTTCCACCTTTGTATATATATTTTGTTTACACTTTTTTATTTATTTTTCGTTTTTTATTTATATTTACAAAATTAATATTTTCTGTCTTATCGATGTTTTTTTTATGATTTTTCTTTATACAACAGAAAAAAAAATGCCTTTCAAGTTCGCGCTGTTTTTTTTTGGTTTATTTGTTAAATAAGAAAAATGTTCACTATCACTTTTTTTTAATTTTGCTTCATATTTTGTAATAATTAACAAAAAACTATATTTTTGTCAAATTGTGTAATTTTTTTTTAATATCTTTCTTTATATTTTTCAGTCCCGTTGTTGTTGTTGTTGTTGTTTTTTTTATGGCAGGAACCGAAGGTGTGTAGAGTGTTTATATATATAATCTTTTAATAATTTTTTATGGACAGTCTTTGGAATTATTTAACGTTTAAGTTATCATGCTTAGTTGTCTTCTTACTTTTAATTAAAAAGTCTTTGGATTGTGTATGTGCACGTAAGAGTTTTTTGTTTATATATATATAGTTTATTGGTTATTTAATTATTTAAGCAAAATAGCCCGTTTTTTTGCTTTGGTTTTTTTCTTTTATTTATATCGTTTATTTTCGGTTTTTTGGTTACTTTAATTTTTTGTCTAACTTAAAAGAGAGGGTATTTTTAGACACCATAATTTTGTACTTTTTCATATTCTTCCTTTTCATGCTTCTTTTGTTTTTGTGTTTTTTTGTTTAATTATAATTTTAGACAGTTAAATTAAAAAATTGTCTACCGGTCGAAAGTTTTAATGCTTCACCTTTTTTTTTGGTTTGGATTGATGAATTTAAAAAAAAAAAACAGGGAACTTTCCGAAACGGGTGTATGTATTATTTTTTTCGAAATCACTTGCTCTATTGTCTTTATTTTATTGGGTGGTTTAAAATCAAATTCAAAATAACGATTGTACCGAAAAATTTGAAACGCAACAACAAAAACTAAATAAATAAAAAGCACTCTCACTCCCGCAAGGGTTTATTTTAAGTTTTTAGTGTTTTTTTCTTGAAAATAAATTTTTTATATTTACGTATAAAAATTGTTTTACCTGTTCTTCCTTTTTTTTTTTAATTTAGCAGAGGTAAACAACACAGATTTTTCACATATTTTTATCTTTCACATTTTCATTATTATTTTCATGCTCGATTTAAGATACAGATTAAAATGATCATTTTGTGAGTTCTTACTTTTTGTTTAGTGCTTTCTTTAAGTTTAATAGATTTAATATATATTTTTTTTCCTTTTATGCTTTATCCTTTATTTTAATAAGGCCAATTTAAGGCACAAATTTTCCTAGTTAAAAATTTCGTTTTTTGTGTTTCCTTTTCCTCTTTCCAACACTCCTTCCCTCGATTTGCTTGTCCTTGTCCTCCTCGTAATTTTTCGTGTGATCCTTCTTCAATTTATTTTTTTCTGTTTTCTTGGTTTTGTTTTAAATGCAATATTTTTAAAATCTTAACATAATTTTTATTATTATTATTATTATTATTATAATTTTTTTCAAAACAGAAATTTGACTGTCCGAGAAGTTTAATATTTTTTTAATCAGGTTTTTAATTACTTATTTAATTTTTACTTTGTTGCGTAGACGTGCTGGTTGTTTAATTAAATTAAATTTAATTTAATTTACTTTTATTTATGCTCTTCTTTTTCTATATAAAATAGACTTTAGATCACATTTAGTTTCCTAAAATTTGTAGGCCAAAAATATCACCCGAGATTTTCACTTTTTTTTCTTATTGGTTTTTTGTGAGTTTTTTTTTTTTCTCTTTTTTTATTTTTTATTTTTATCCTTTTGTATTTTTTTGTTTTTTTTCCTTGTGACAAACGAATAAACAAATTGTCCTTTTTTTTTGTTTTTTCTTCTTGTAAATTTTGCGTTTTTTTTGTTTTTTAGTTTTGTTTTGTAAAATTAAAAATTAAACTATGACTGACTTTTTTTTGGTTTTGTTTATAAATGTTTTTATATAAATATAAATATTGTTTCTGGAAATCTGTTATTTTTTCTTAAATTTTTTTCTGTTGGAATTTCTATGGTATTTTCACTTCTTTTTCCTTTTTAAGGTCGAAGACTCTTCCATAGATAAATATATATAAAAAAACAACAATTTTACACCATTTTTCTGCAATACTTCAATGAGGAACACTCTTTTTTTATGCTTCTAATTATAGTTATTCTTTTGGTTCTTCTCTCTTCTTCTTTTCACTTATATTATATTTATATGTGTGTTATTTTTATTTTTATTTTATTTTATTTATTTTTTTGTGAATTGTATCCACGAATGTGAGTCCGTTTCTAAACACAACAAAAATTATCCTTACTCAATTGCATAGAACTTCAAATTTTTTGGGTTTTTTGTTTTTGTTTAAAACTTAAAAGTTGACAGTCTTTATTTTTATTTTTAATAAGTAGTCCTTTTTGCAAAAGTCATTAATTGTTTATTTTAAACTTAAAATGACCACGTTGATGATATGATTCACAAAAAACACTTTTTATATTTACAATGATTATTTTATTTCACTATTGTTTTTAGTTTTATTAATTTGATTATTATTAAATTTAAAATTACAAATTAGCCCTCTGTTTTGTTTGTTTGTTTTCTTTTATTATGAGTTTTAATTGTCCACCAATTTTTATATATATATATATATATATATATATTTTGTTTTTTTTTTTAATTTAATTTAATTTTATATTTTATACCCAATTTTATTTATTTCTGTTTTTTTTCTTTTTATTTATTTTATTATTATTTGTATTAAAGCAGTTTATATAGCCCACAAAATGATGTTAGTTTTGTCTTTGTTTTTTAAATTAAGATTATTTCTTTCTTTAGTTTTATACTTTTCTCTGTATTTTTCTCTATTAGTTTGGTTTTTATTTGTGTATGTTCGTGTATGTAGATGTTAGTGTAGTGTATTAGGTTTAAAAGAATAGAAAAAACAACTATTGTTGAAACTAAAAACAATTAAACAGCAAAAACTTTAATAGTTGCTTAAATAGTTGTGTGCGTGTTTTTCTTTTAATTAAAGTTTTGTTCTATATTTTTATGTTTTTACTGTAATGTTATGTTTTTAGTGTTTTTATTTAGTCCTAAGTATGGAAAAATGAAATTTAAAATATCGTTTTTTTAAAGTTATTTGGTGCTATTGCTGTAAAAAAAATGATATTTTACTGTAAAAAATGGATTGCCTTAGCCCAATATTTTATTTTGTTGTTGTTGTTGTTGTTCTTGTTCTTGTTGTCTTTTTAATATTTTGTTGTTATGTTTAATATTAATATTGCTATTTTGTTTGTTTTTTTTCTTGATTAAATGTACGAATTGGATTTATTTTGCTTTCTCGTATTTTTTTTTTTGGAGAACGCGAAAATTTTTATGGTATTAGGATAAAAAGCCCTTTTATATTTTTTTAGCCCTTTGTTGGATTATATGTTTTGTTTTTTCTTTTGCAAGTTGCTCCAATTGTAACTGATTTCAAAATAAGAAAATAAATAGTAGAGATTGCTTTTAAGGTTATTAAATAAACAATTTATTTAAGAAGAAAATTTATAAAAATTGTAGCAAAACTAAAGGAACCTCAAAGGTACACTTTAAAAATTAAAAAAAAACAGAAACCAAAAGAACAAAAAACAAATTGAAGGAATAAATGAAATAACACTAAACTATAATAACTAAAAACACACTTTTAGTTTTTAACAATACAACACAATATATAAAATAAAATTTCTTAATTTTATTATTCCTTATAATAAAGTTGAGATCTATTTTCCTATTTGATTTTTAATTTAAGTCAGGAAGATTTTCTCTATTTTATTTTCTACCTCTCGATGTAGTTAAAATATTTTACTCTGAGTTTTTTTAAAAAGGATATGTATTTTTTTATTTTAATTTTGTTTTACACAAAATAAAATAAAATAAAATAAAAAATAAATAAATAATGTACAAATGTATTTTCAGTTATCCTCGCCGAAAGATATGTTTATTATTTTCGTTTAAATCTTTTTTATCAAAATAAAATGAAAGAATAAAAGATAAACAAATAAAAACGTGTAAATTAAATAAGAAATTTAGTTTTCGATGACTAAGTTGATGATTGTATTTGAATTTTATAATTTGAATACAATATCCGATTATTTTTTTGTAATTTATATCGTCACGTAGAAAATAAAATAAATTCAATATTCCATTTTAAAAGATATTTTGATAGACACAATTAAAATTAATTAGGCCAAAATCGAGTTAATCCCGTTTAAAATTGAAAATTAAAAGAAATACAAATGTTTAAAGAAGAAAAGAAAAAAGACTAAATTAAAAAAATTATATATATGTAAATATAAAAAAACGTTGCACCCTGAGGTTCCTTTTCTTTTGACTTTGATTTGTTTATCTCAACAATTTAATATGTTAAAAGTTTTATTATTTCTTACAACAGAGTAGATACTAAAATTTGTTGTTCGCTTTATTTATCTCTACTATTTTCCTTATTTATTTTGCAGTATGCATTAAAAGTGCAGTTAAGTTCAACATAAATATTCCTTTTGATGCCGCTTTTCTCAAAATAAAAAGGGTCAACGAGCCTTAGTTTTTTTTTTTTTTTTTTTTCTATTATATTTTTTTCTTAACAAGAATAAAATTAAAAGAAAATTTTATTAATTTTTGTATTATACAATTTGGGCGGGAAAATTTCCAATTGTTTGTTTTAGATATGTTTTTCTCGGTATTTATTTGAATTCAAATGAATTTGTTGTTGATATTAAACTTTCCGAATGCGATTAATTTTTTGTTTGGGACAAAAGAAAAATATGTTTATAGTGAAAATTGACTCAAATTTAATGGAATTTGATCAAAATTTGACGGAATTTAATAAAAATTTGAAGTTTTTGATTAAAATTTAATGCAATTTAATTTAAATTTATCAAAAATTTAAATTTAAATTTTTTATTTGGAGCTCGCTTTTATGCTTTTTATTATAAGTTAGCTGTAAACAGTTGTGTTTTCCTTCTCATCAAAAAAAAATTATAATATATATATATCTAGCTGTTTGTTCAGTATTTTCCGTGTATTTTGGTATATATATATATATATAGATTTTTTTCTATAATACCTCTTTTCTTTCGGTACGTAAAAAAATGTGTTTCCTTTCTTCAATTAACGTTGCTGTTGATTCAAACAGATGTAGATATATTTATGGGTGGATTTAAATGCTTCCGTATATATATACGTATTGGTAAGCCTTAGATCCTATTAAATGCTATATGAGAGTGTGGGGGACTATGAGTGTGTGTTAGGTGAATTCTAGTACTTTTAGCAAATACTAGCTGTATGGAAGATGGTACTTAAAACTGTCTGTTCCGGTGTCAGTGTTATTTTGTGTATATTGTTGGGGTTGTATTTTGATAATTACTTCTTACAAGCAAGTAATTATCAAAAGTGTAGGGGTGTTTTTGTTAATATTTTCGGCTGTTTGCTGTGTGATGTGTTTCTTTTTCTTTTTATATCTGAATTATTGTGTTTATATTAATTTTGTTTTGCTGTTAATAATATTTGTTGTTTTGTTTCTAGTTCCTGCTTTGTATTGTATGTAAGTGTGTGTGTGTGTATGTGTGAATTTTTTGTTATACGTATATTGTGGTTGTATTTTTTTTGAGATGCCAATTTTCTGCCTGAATATTAAAAGAAATTATAAAATTTGTTTTTTTTTTTATTATTTTTCTGTAGTATGTTTGTGTTTATATTTGAATTTTTTTTTTATATGTGTTTTAAAGATTGGCGGGGTTATTTTTTTAACAAAATGTGAGAAAAGAAATAAAATGTTTGTTTTATCAAGAGTGTAACTGAGTTTTTATTCAATTATAAGAACAAAGTTTGAAATTAAAATTAAATTGATTTGCTTATTTTACGTTTAATTTTTTATTCTTTTTGGGGTCGGATTAATTTAATTAATTTTGTTTTGATGTGTTATACGGGGCCAGAGTGTACAATGTCCTTTTATTTAGTTTTAAATTTCTGTTGAAAACACTTTTTCTTTATAATTCTTTTAAAAAACTGCTTAATGAAAACATTTTATCCTTCTGCTGTGTTAATTTTTTTTTAAATGTTATTTTTGCGTTATTTCAGTGTCCAAAATTTTTTATATTTTACGTTTAAAAATGTCCAACTAAATTTTGCTAGTATTATTATTTTTTAATTTGTTGCTCTAAAAAAATGTGTTTTTGGATGTATTTTAATTTTTATATACTTTTTCTCTGTTTTTTATTAATTTTTTTTTTCTTTTTATTAATTTTTGTACTCTATTTTTTTTTTGCCTTGTTATTTTTCTTCTGTGATTTTTATTCCAAAAAGTATGAGACTTATAAACGATCGGTGTGTAGTTTTTATTTTGTTAGATTTCTTTTGATGGTGTAAAAATTCCTTTTACACGATAATTTATTTTTTTGTTTCTGTGGTGCCTGAAGAGTTTTAAATTTGTATTTGTTTAATTTTTTATTGTTTTATGTTTTCGAGGCCGAAAATTCATAAATCCGATTAAACTGAACTTATTTAAAAAATTGTGTTTTTTTTTTTAAATTTTATTCAAAATTTTTACGTATATTTTTAACTATAACAAAAAAAAAAAGGTCTTTGATTATATAGTCCGCTCTCTTTTCAGTAATTTTGGTTTTTTATTCTTTTTTTAAATATTTTTAATGATTTTTGCTAGTATCTGCCGTTTTATTATTATTAATTTCCACTTGTTTTTGCTTCTTATTTTACTTAACTTCTCCGTAATATATATATTATATATATTTTTTAATTCGGTTGTAGTCTGCTCTTCGGTTAATTTGCAAATTAAATCTGTTGCTGTACTGAAGGAAAAAACCTGCAAAAAAAGAATTAAAATATGAAATTAAAATATGTTAAATTTTCGATAAACGAATTTTATTATATTTTTCATTATAATTTATATTCCAAATCGTAGAAGAAATCCGTATGAAAAATTTTAAGAAGCTGCTGCTGTTGTTGTTATTGTTACATTCGTTTCTTGGTTTCTGTTTTCAATTTTTCATAAAACATGATATTTTTTCGGGAGGGTTTTCGGAGAAATTTGAAGATATTTTTCCTGAAATATGTATTTTGAAAGGGATTCTTCTCATTTAAGACATTAACAATCAACTGTATATCATGTTTCTAGTTTCAAAATTTAAAAAATAACTATTAATAATGAATTTCATATCCTGGTTCTAGTTTAAAAATATAAATATAGCTTTAATTAATAATGGCAATTATTGTGAAAAACAGAAATTATTCAGTCTTGTTTTATAGAAACATGCGTCAGAGGATAAAAATTTTAATTATGATAAAATTTATTAATTTAATTAAATTTAAGCCTCCCAATTACAGAAGACTGCTGGGAAATTTTTAATTATCGGGAATTTCAATTTACTAAATTTTATATAAAGAATAATAATTGCATTATTCTTAATTCTGTAAGGTCTATAATCCAAATTTGTCTTCTTCAAAAATTTAATTACAAACCTTTTAATAGTATCTAAAGAAGAAAAATTCATAAAAATAAAATTTTAAAAGCTAAACAGAACAGAAAAGTTAAAGAAAGTGATTTTCTAAATCTCAAAACTCATGTATTATTATGAAATTTTGGATCAAAGTGGAATTTCAGTTAGTAAGGGTAACAAAAAGGATGAATACTTTGAAAAATGTTTATATATATATTAGGGTGCTTTTTTTTCGCGACTATTTTTTTTTTTTCAGTCCCACCTCGAAATTTTGTGGCTAATACCTAAACATACATTCCCTGAAAATTGGAGCCCAAAAAAATAATATTTAGTACTAGACCAAGACGCATAAAAATTTCCCATATAAAATACACGTGAACTTTGATTATTTTTCTTCAAATCTCTACAACTCAGAGGCATTTTATGGCACAATCTTGGGCAATGGTAGGATTTCTTCAGAATTCAATGCTCTACAAAAGTGTCCATTGCGATGTAACCCTAACTCCCACCAGCGAGGTAGTACAGGTTATTGACCCTAATTTTTCCACGAAATTCTCGCTTTTTGCCCCTATCTCGTAAACAACAAGAGGTACAGAAAAAGTGAACATTACAAACTTGTAGCAAATTCAATTTCCTCCAAAAAGTTCTTGAACACCAAATCGCTAACATCGACATTTCTTGAGATATTGGGCTTTGAAGTTGAGGTAGTGTGGAAGTTTCATGTATTATTGAGCTAAATTGTAGAAACACTACCTCAACTTCAAAGCCCAATATCTCAAGAAATATCGATGTTAGCAATTTGGTGTTCAAAACTTTTTAGTAGGAAATTGAATTTGCTACAAGTTTGTCATATTCACTTTTTCTGTACCTCTTGTTGTTTACGAGATAGGGGCAAAAAGCGAGAATTTCGTGGAAAAATTGGGGTTAATGACCCGTACTACCTCGCTGGTGGGAGTTAGGGTTACATCGCAATGGACACTTTTGTAGAGCATTCAATTCTGAAGAAACCCTACCATTGCCCAAGATTGTGCCATAAAATGCCTCTGAGTTGTAGAGATTTGAAGAAAAATAATCAAAGTTCACGTGTATTTTATATGGGAAATCTTTATGCGTCTTGGTCTAGTACTAAATATTATTTTTTTGGGCTCCAATTTTCAGGGAATGTATGTTTAGGCATTAGCCACAAAATTTCGAGGTGGGACTGAAAAAAAAAATAGTCGCGAAAAAAAGCACCCTAATATATATATATAATACAGAGCTCCAAAAATTTCGATCGAGAATACGAAAACGTGCTCTATTCCTCCTTCGTACAGTGGTTTGAAAGTTTTTAACCAAAAAGGAAGATAATCGAATAAATTGCATGTAAACTGTGGGAGGTTACAAATGTATGTGGGATGTCCTTAGACATCCTTAAGGAGGTAGTCTAGAAAGAAGAAAACGATTGGAGAAATGAAAGGAACAAAGATAGATAGACTGTACTCTTCTCTCCGCCTTCGTAGGAAATTTTCCTATCCGAGTGTTTGTTATTACCATTCTATACAAAAGAAAATATTCTAATAGAAAATGTTCTGCAAAAAATATAGATACACAAATTCTCTTTTGTTTTAAGTTAAACCAAATGATTTAATAAAAAAAAACAGCAAAAAAAAAAAAAAAACCAAAAAACAAAAATGAAAATCAGGAAAAACGCTTCTTGCCAAACATATACAATATAACTTATAAGAAACGTTTATCCATATTGTCCTAGGACATGTGATTTGTATCGTACACAATTTTTATTATTCCATTCTACTCACAAAATGAGCCGGTTGTATTTAAAATACTTTCTTAAAATTTCCTTGCCATCAACATTATTCGTTAAGTTTATATCCTTTATCTTCTTGTGTACCTTATCCACTACCATCTCAGCATTCGTTTATCTTCACGACACACATTACTGTTTCCTCGTTCTACTACATATAAGTATTATTATTATTATTATTATTATTATTTTTGATTTTAACTCATGTTTTTTCACGAATTTTAGAATTTTTCTTTTCGTTTTTTAATATTGTATCACTTTATATCCCTTTCCTTTAATACACATATATATATATATATATATATATTACAATATATAAATATGTATGTGTTGAATTTATGTAGATGTATATGGGAAAGGTGTAGAAAATCTGGAAGACGACCATAAACCTGCACCTCAAAGAATAGGGCTACGAAAACAGAAACCAAAGAAAACGTGTCTTGTAATCTTAAGGCGCGCGCAAAAATTTCGGTTTTTTTCTCTATCAAATTTTATATTATATCTTTATATATTTTATTTTATTTAAATATATTTTATTCTGATATACACTGAACTTTTTAGATTTTTTGGACTAAAATTTTGAATATATATATTTATATATATTTTTCTCGAAATAATGCCACTATCACACAACAGCAGTCTTAGCACTTTATATTTTTAGGATTCTCTTATTTCCAAATTATAATATAAAAGATATAATTTAACGGATTTTTTTTTATTTATTTTTTTATTTTTAAATATATATAAAATAATATTTATTACACTGTTTTACAAACTAGCCCTACAATATTGTACCGAGCTAGGCCTATGAAAATGGGTTTTTTAGGCTCGTCGAACCTGCATCAAGCACGATGCAAACTGCACTTTTGATATTGCAATTTTGGTACACCCCCCGTGTGAGCAATGCTCTTGTCAGGCAGTTTTCTGTAGCTATATTATATGATATAGACTTTCATATGTTTGTAAATATATATATATATATGTGCTTATATATGCACCTACCAGATTGGGGGGACACCGTCGAGGGTATCGAAATGTTTGTGCTATACCATACTCATGGCTGAGGCATACAATTCACTCACCGTTCCAGATATTTGTTAGCCCAACATTTTCCAACAACAGCAACAGAAGGAGCAGCAGCAGCAGCAGCAGGACTACCACAGAAAATCTCTCCGACATCCCTCGAATCCCAGACCTATGTCCTTTCCTCTCCCCCACCCCCTCAACTTACTGACCCCCCAAAGGCATACTAGTAGCATTGAAATACGGCACGTATACCGTATGTAGTATAACCCTTACCCATTATCACTATCATAACCTTCCCCCGTCCCTACTTTTACCCTGTCCAACCTATTGGGTACTATATTGGAGGAGCGGGTAAAGGGAGGAGAGAGTTGAGTAGATTGGACTCCCCCCAAAACCCTACAACAGTCATCGAAGCTATGGATTTCTATAGTTTCAGGCACTTCAATATACATTTCTTTGTACAAAATGATTCGGCCTAAAGCATCCCTGTATTATTGCTTCTCCCTGGAGTAACACCCATATTTACTCCCTTCCTCCTTCCCTTGAATCCCAACATAATGACATCACTTATAGGCACAACCAAAACAGGATAAAATACGGGGAACGGTGAAGCGGAGAGGAGGGTACACATTACACTCTATAAATACATATGCAATTGATAACATATTATTGGACATATTTTTATTCGATATATTTTTATCACGAAAAATACGTCTTACCCCACCAATGTCACCTATCCCCACTGTTGTGTCCCTTACGCATTTAAAGAAAATTTATATATATATATTTTTTTTTAGTATTTTTGCAAGCTTTTTGTCATACAAAAATGAAAGTATGAATGATGTTGATGAAAGCTCTCTGCGCTAGTTGATTTTAACATAGGAACATTCTAGACACAATATTCTAAAATAAATTGTAGCCTTCTTTACTTCTCCCTCTACCTCCCCCAACCCCCTTTCCTACTTTTTCCGACCGATTTGTGACTATCAGCCTTTAGTATAATTCTTATCAATTTGTCTATGTGTGTTTGTGTATGTATCATGTCCAGAAATGCTGGTCGTTCTGGTACCGGACCAGCTGAACCCCCTTCCTCTATCTGCCGCTGCCAACCCTACTCGTCTCCATCACAAGTCCTTTCGTCGTCCGTACACAGTCTAGTGGTGATAAAGTTGCATGCACCGTAACATCATATGGTGAGAGGGGTACGTGGGACGACGGAGGGAGGAGGGAGTAAAGAAGGGAATATGCATTGAGTGCAACAGAACAATTCACACATATACAAACCATTTTGTGCATTTGTGGGTGCATCACGAAATACAAATACATACATATCATACGCAGTATAATAATAATGTTTTTACACTAGCTGACATGCAAGCAAACGAAGGGGGGGGGGGGGGGGGGGAGGAGGGGGAGGTAACGCATTAAATGCATACGTGTTCACGTGGATATGTGTCTGTACGCGTATGTATGGATGAAAAACGCATTCGCCCTTGTCCCATGGAACTGCATCCCATCCACCAATAAAATGCATACAACTGTCCTTGCATAAACCGCCGCCGCCGCGTGGAGTTGTGCAGCGAAATTTTCAGGATATGTTGCACTTCCTCCTTTCTGCTCCCACTCCCCTCCCCCCCCATCCACCTCAAACCCCCCTCTTCCTCTTACTACTAATCGAAATGTACAGGCGTGCACAAGCCACCACCGCTGGCCACTGCCACTGTCACAACAACACACATCGTCCAAAACTCTTGCCCGAAGAATATCTTTAGCGAAATGCTCCTGTGGGAAGAAGGGATGAACGGGGGAGAGGGGGAGGGATGACGTAGTGGTAGAAGTGGGTGTCAAAAGGGGTTGCGGTGTGCATATCTGGCTACTTAACTACAAAACTATCTACAACAAATACATATTAAAGTGCGGTCAGTATTCCTGATTCCTGTGCCGCGTTGCATTTTCCAACACCCTCCTCTTGATACCACCCTCCTCCCAACTCCTTTCTCTCCTTCCATTTTAATTTTGCTCAAGTACACGCAGTAGGCTCAAAGTTTGATGCAATTCTGAATGCACTTTCTGACCAATACCAACAAAATTCTGTGCGCCTGTCCCCCCTCTACCCCTCCTCCCATATCCAACCCTTCTCAATTCTCTCACTAGAGGGCCGAAAACCTATAAATATGTGCCCATCATCACGAAACGACGATTGTAGTCGCAACACTAAAGTCCAAAGAAGGTGGCATCAGAGTGCATGTTTGTGGAGAAGTTCCCCACTTCTTGTACTTCCCCCATCCTCGTGTTTACACCCCTTTGTAGCCAACCTCCTCCCCTTTCCCCTTCTTACACACGTGGAAAAGGCCTACAACACGTTGGAGTCAACAAATTTGGTGACTGGACTCAATTCTGACTGAGAATTTTCAATGTATTTTCAGGCGTGTGAAGACAAGACTTGGGAGTGGGAGGGAAGAGGGGCTGAGTTGATAAGTGGTGGATGGGGGAAGGGGTAGTATAGGCCTATATCCAAAAACAAATACAAAAGTAAGGACTGTTGCATACGCAAACGCATGACTTGGCAAAACTGCGTAAATTTACGCGCATGAATCCACTACATATACATATATATATATAGGATAGGTGCGGAAGGAGAAAGGAAATGGTGCTGGATAGAGGGGGGGGGGGGGGGGTTAGGGAATGCATTTTCCTGTATTCCACACACATATTTCGTTTATCCTTTCCCCGGGACTACAAATTTAATGTAAACGAATTTTTATTTTTATATATAAATAAAAATATGTAATTATTATTTCTATTATTAAATTAATTTATATATATAATAATAAATTAAAAAGAAAATGCGATATTTTTTAAAGTTAAAAAATCCCTTCGTATAGTCAGATTTAAGATTTTAATTATTGATCATCTATTAGTATACGCAATACATTTCCTTATAAACTAAAGTATGTGTATATTTTGAAGCTTGGGTGAGAGGGGGATAGGGGGTATAGGATAAAAAAATATATAAGTAAATTTTGAAATGAAAAAGTAATGGATCATGATAATGATTATAATTATGACACTCTCTGATGTACCAGAAACGGCATAAAATCGGGATATAATCCCGACAGACAAAGCAAATAGTCAGGATTCATTCCCTCTCTCCTCCCCTTTATTTTTGGTGGTGTGGTGCACATTCGGTGTAAATTGTTGATCGGTTTTTGGGTGGCGAAAATTTTAATCAATAACCAAACAAGTCCTGCAAAATATAACATACAAGCTGCTGCTGCTGATACTGATGCTGCTGCTAGCGGACACTCCCTAGGGATAAATTGGGAGAAATGTGGATCTGGGGTAGGGGAAGAGGTTGGATACGAGAAGAGGGATCAAATAAATTTGCTACGCATTGCGATTTCATATGTGAGAAATAAAAATTCCTATAATTTATATTCACGTTTATATATATTTTACTTTGCTACATTTTGTATATTTATATACTAATATATAAAAATATAAAATTTTTTATTTTATATGTTACGCGTATTTCTCATAAATCTTTATATTACATTCTGAACTAACACAAAAAATCTATAAAATTATAGTTAATTTATTTAATTTCTGGAATTTTTCTCCTCTATATGTCAGTGCTTTATTTATTATGAAAGAAGTAATTTATATATTACACAATTATATTCTAGGGGATCTAATTCAAGTTTTGTAACCTTTTTCACAAAAATAAACATCTTATATATTGTACATTTTTTGTATAAGATCATTTTTGTAAAAAAAAAAAAAAAACAATAAATTGAAATAAATAAATACAAAATAATTTCACATTTTCATATGCACATACACTGTAATTTTTGCCGCCATTCTCTCTCTTGTTTTTCTTGGAAAGGGTTTGTTTAGCTCGCAATTTTCCCATGGAAAGAATTATCCATAATCACTTTATCCCCTATTAAGGGATCGAGCAGAGGGCGCTATCCCCTCTCCCCATCCCCCATCCTCCCCCTCTACTCCTTTCCTTCACCAAAAGGGTAAAGAGGCAAAATTCTAAAATGTGAAATGAGAGAGACCCATAAAAGAGTCCCGGCAAAACAGTTCGTTGAACTTGACCTCTAACGAAAAGTTTTTGCTCTAAATTCCTCCTCGAGAGGGCGCCAAAGAAGAAGAAGAAGAAGAAGCAGAAGAAGAAGAATCAGGATATAGTGCGCCCATGGATGACTGCTACTGTTCTTGGCTGTTCCCGGTTGCTCCCGACTGCTCCTGGTCGTGTTCGTGCAAGAGGGCGCCACTGAGCTCATCATATGGGAGGGCTCCAGTCTCTGGATGATGATGATAATGATTGTGATGATGGTGCTCCTTTTGGCTGCTGCTGCTGCTGGTGATGCTGCTCTTCTTCGTCTCCAGTTGATGAATTCCTGGAAATTTTCCTCCCTATTATCCAGACGATAGTGAAACTTTGTGTGCATGCTATCATCTTGTGTGAAAGTCTTTTAGTAAATTCCCTCTAACCCTATCTATTCCTATGATACGATGATGATGACGACAACAACGATGACGACAACATAGATGACAACTACTACTAGAAGGATAGAAGAAGGGCCAGAAACCGGGATGAGACAACAACGGACAAGGGACGAAAGGGACACTGTGCTACGAATGATGACGATGACGATGATGTTCATACTTAACTCAGTCAAAGCCTCCTCCCGGCACTGAACTGAGCTGAGCTCATAGTGCTCCATGATAGTAATATTCCTCCTTTTCCTGGTACTTATCATCATCATATCTCACCAGCTAGTCTTCTCCAGGATTCTCCATCATTAATCGGAAGGAGTCCTTTCGTTGCTCGTCCAATTTTCTCGTTCCCATCAATGTCCTGCTGAATTCTCTTCCTTTTGAGATTCAGTTCCCAAGGATATATGTGGGGAGGAAAACGTGAAAACTAAAATGTTTCTCCTTTGGCATTGAATTTCATGAGAAGGATCCCTGAATTAGACCATGGCATTTATCCAGAGCTTCCAGGATATATACATATACAACATATAGTATTTTAAACCATCACCGCATGTTGGAGGTCCCTATATATATATATGTTTTTTAAATAGGAATCACACAAAAGCAACCACTTAAAAGTAACATCATCATATTGTAGGAAATTATGAAATCAAGATAAGTTTAAACATGTTAACGAGCTTAATACCTTAAGAGAACCAATCAAAAAAACTCAGTAGTACCAGTGTAATAACAAATACCTTTTTAAAATCAGCCACTCCATAAACTTCTTATAAAGCTATTTTCAAGTAAACCCCTTTAAAGATGTAATATACATATAATAATAAATACAAAATTTCATCAATTATATTACTAAATGTTAATAAATCTGTTTAAATTATTCAGTAGTACGGAAAAATTCCCTAAGCGCTATATTTCTCCTCGAGGTGTGCTTAAAATGAAAAGAACAAAATTTTGGTTGCTGTAGGAAATTACAATATAATAGTCGTGGCTACTTTAAAACATACACAGACAAAAAACTCTGAAGGTCAGTTATCTCAGAAAGATGTACTAGAACTATAGAGCAATATCTTAGAAGCTTTGAATTTCGAAGTTTCGTAAGAAGATGCAAAAATTCACATTTTAAAAGAATATAATTTTCCGAAATATTACAATAGAAAATTGATTTTAAGGACTATCCATTTTCTATAAGTGCATATAGAAAGGAGGAGGATAGGCAAAGCAAAAAGAGGAAGGGGAGATTTCCATATTATGCTAAGTGCCATTATATAACTCAATGTGTGGAAAATATTGCATAATTTTATATGTAACATAATATAAAGCATCGTCCACACGGGCCGCCGCGCAAGGACAAAATCGCCGGACAAATCGAGCCTTCTGAACCCGTGTTGTGTCAGCGACAAGGGGCGTATGAAGGGGGTGGGTAGTGGGAGAGAGCGAGGAAATACACCAAAATGATATCACGAAATATATACATATAGTATATTTATATCTATATATTGTACGTCTAGTCGAGAATCTGCTGTAAAGTATGTTTGCTTTCGATGATACTGTCCTATGCAACTGCAACTGCAACTGGAATTGTTCCTTGTGATGGAAGGGTTAAAGCTGGGGCTAACTGCCTCTGGTCGATAGATATATATATATATATATGTATATCCTATATCCAGAAAATGGAGTAATATGTTTTGCCGTTGTATCTGTCCCCGGAAACCTCTCTCCTGTTCCCCACCCACCTGCGAACATATCCATCAACCCACCAGGGTTATTATCCCTCCCACCTACACCCCTAAACCCCTTATCCCCCCTTCCTTCTCCCCCCCTCCCCCCCTCTCCATCATTTATCTTATGCACAAATTCACCAAAAACCCTATACTATTGAAAATGAGGTAGTGGTTTTTGTTAAATTCGTAAGAGAAATTAGTCGCGCATTTTCGATTCGATTTAAATATCAATTTTGTTGATGTTCTTCATATGCGTGTTTTTTTGTTTTATATGTGTGTGTGAATGTGTGTGTGTGTGTGTGTGTGTGTGTATGCGTGCGTGCGTATGACAAAAATCGCGGAAAATATAAGGCTCCAAAATTGCATACTCTTTTGTATGGAAAAAGATTACACGAGTAAATGTTTTAATATAGATACATCGTGTGCAGTTTTCGGTACACACATAGAACAGCGTATATTTGTAGTCGTTGCGATTATTCCCGGGATAAAAGCATATATATTTATAATTTATATAGGTAGATTTTGAAAATTTATCCTCGAAAATTATTTTAATTTCTCTAGCTGTACTTGTATCTCATCGCATTAAGCATCCCTTTCATCCCTTAATAGCTCAACGAAGACCACTCCTAAAGGTGGCCTCGAAAATTTCCAAAAAATGATCCAAATTTTAACGGAAAAAACATAAAAATTGTAAACTAAATTTTAAGTAAGTTAAAGGGCTTAAAGGTAATAAGATTAAAATTAGTGAAACAACAAAATCTTCCCTAATATTTTTAAGATTTAAAGAAAAAAAAAAAACAACAACAAAATCCTGATAATAATAATGAAGTTTTTCATGAAACTCATATGACCAATTTTCAGAAAAATTTTGAAAGGAATTATTCTCGAACTCAATTTTTATAAGAAAAATTTCTTTCAAATTCCTAAGAACAAATTATACCCCAAATGAATTAGAATCAAGGACACAGGGATCGGAGAGTTGAGGCGATCCCATCCCTTATCCATCAGCTTCATGTATTTTGGTCATTAGTTTTGGCCTCGTTAAATAAATGGTCAGCAAGTGAGCTGAAGTTGTGGACATGAATCGGTAAAGTTAGAGTATGATGTGGACACATTCCCCCAGCTGATAGGACCGGACTATCCCTTGTCCATATTTTTGGATGGAGGAGGGATGGATGTTGGGCCGGTGGAGTACACTTGTTTGCACAGATAACTCCCTTATAGCGTCAGGTTAATTAAAATTATATTGACATTATACCTGGACGATACCTACCTCTGCCTGGTTGGCTGCTTTTCGCTAGGTCCCCTTTTTAGTGGCTAGCCCTCGAGCGTCCAATGTCGCTGCTCTGATGCCATGAGCCGCCGCCGCCGCCACCACTAGCGCCACCAGTGCCCCGGTGCGTTTCTGCGTGTTATTAAATTTAAACATTTTACCTAAAACTCCACCATAGGAGAGAGCGAACAGAGTTCTCCCCCCTCCCCCCTCTCGAAAAAGCTCTTTCCCCAAAAAATTACCTTCCTACTCACGCCATCACCTTTTATATAAATATATATATGTATATATATATATATATAGGAAAATTTTATATATATATTAAACAAGGAATTTAAGTAATTTTAATTCGACTGACAAGGATTGAACTGATATAAAGGGGTGGAGAAAGGGGGAGGGGGGGGGGGAGTAATAGGGTTTGATTGTTGGTGGCCCTATATTACGCCCTTATACACCACCGTTGAAATGAGATTCTGTATGGATGGACTCATTCTGCAGCGAAATGTCGATGCTGCTGACCATTTCTGCTGTTCTGTACCTCATTCAATGGGGCTGCCGCGATATTTCGTGGTACAGAAGTGCGGGGAATGGGAGAGGGGGGATGGGTGACAGAAAAGCAGGTGGGTGACATTAAGGGGTGGTAATTGTGGAGGGAGGGATGGTCAATCTGCAGGGAAGGCCCTTGAACAATCTGAACAACACTGGAACAAATTTTGCAGGAAATTCAAAGGTTTCGGGAGATGGTGGCAGCACAGCTCGGACACCTAGTATACTAGCACACTACAATAGGACGTGTTGAACTACCCTCCCTCTTCTCTCTTCCTTGCTCCCCTAAACCCCCTTCAACCCTCTTCACCGCCTCGTCTTCGCTCGATGCAACATAAAGATACAGATTTTCGATATTTAAGTGCATTTCGACGCGTGGACATTGGGTTCAATAAATTCAAATTATGTAGTGACTGGATATTGCCACCCCCCTCCACTCTTCTTCCTTTATCCCGAACCCTCCATTTATTCTATTTCACACCAAAACTGGACGTTAGTAGAGAATTTGAAAAATGTATTATTATTACAAAAATTCATTTTCTACTGCATACCATAAATTAAAAAAAAAGTAATATCAAAAATTTAATAATTGGTCCGATCGAGACAATCCGCCCATTAATTTTTGAATTTTAAGAGAGAGTGTGCCAGTGTAGTTTTCTTAAGGTACACCCTATGAAAGTTATTAAGATGTTATATAATTGACAATACTTTTACAGTTTTAATTTATTTATTTTCAGTGAGACATACAATATCTATTAAATTTACAGTAAGTGTAGGTAAACCAAAATTACAGTTTACAATGTAAATTAGAAAATTGAAAACTGAGTAGATTTTTCAATTTCTGGCACGATAAATTAAAATCAAAAATTGTATAGCGCAAATTTAATAAGCCTTCACACACTTCACTACCCCTCAACCATAATCACTTTCAGGCTGACAAAGTTCAACAACTAGTAACCGATTTTTTCCTCAAATATTATTATTTTATTTATTAAATTAGTGACAATGTTAACAGTTTTTAAATTTTAACAGGTTAAAACTCATGATGCGAAGTATTTATTTGATTTCGATGGGTATTCAGAATTATTGGTTTTAAAAATTACTATTGTATTTAAAAAACTTACAAATTATGAACTTACTCCACATATTCCAACTTTTATTAGCTTAAAATTTATTTATTATTTAAACAATTTAAATTTAAAAATGTATCAAATTGCATGCCCGTATATAAAAACATGAATACATGCATTCAGCCATTTTTAGGGAAAATGTTTTCCTTCCCTCCTTAATTTTATTTTTTTTCGTATTACCTACTTAAGCCCAGCATTTTTTGTTTGTTCAGTTTTAAACTCCTCCCTTTTTTTAAAAGAGCCCTGCCCTTAACGAAACTGAATTAACTTATTTTTCTGGATACGAGAATAGAAACACCCCCGAGAAGACCATTGTTTAATGTACCTTTCAATCAGAGTGAAGGGAAAAAAATATAAAAATACGAATACACACAAAAACGGCCCTAGTGCGTAAGGGAAGGGCAATTTCGAGAGTGCAATTTAATCCCATGCACACGTCATCGACTGCTCCCTACCAGAAAATTTTCAGGATAGGTGTGCATGTCCTGCCAAGGGTTAATTTTTTTTTTTTTTTTTTTTTCGTATTCGTATATTCTTCCTCTTTTCTAGCCATTGACACGTACTTTTGTATAGGAATATATATATTTTTTTATTACCTTGTAGTAGTTAATCCTTTTCGGGTGCAGTTATAATTCCCTTAAATACGCTTCTGAAAACTAATTTTATAATTTCAACCAAGAAATTTGTACTGATCAAATTAAAGTGCACTGCTGCCGGACATTTTAGGACAAAACGTTTATTTCGGGCATATTCTATTCCCTTGTAGATAAGGAGAAGAGGAATGACGACAGCGGGTGTACATGAAATATTTGTATCCTTAAAAGCTTCATACAATTTTTTTTTTAATTCGTGCATTAATTTTAAGAAAAATGGGTAAAAACGTAATGCAATTGTGTTCAGAATTATAGGACCAATTCTCTCAGCTTTTAATATGTATGTTGTCTTTTGGCTTTTCTAAGGTCTTTCATTCGTCGCGGTAAGGACACCATTGATTTCTTTGCGAAATATTCCGATAGTCCTCTCAATTCGTTAATTAAATTATCTTTTACATAATTCCTGGAGGGTTTTCGGTCTTCTTTTCGCAGCTTTATGTTTAGGAAACTTCCACACATTCTCTATGATGTGCAGGTCCTGTCTTTAAGGGGACATTATCATTGAAATGGACCAAAAAACGACTTTTTTTGGAATTTTTTGTTTAAACCCTATCGCATTTATTCAGAAAACTTTTTTGATATATTAAATATATAGGCATTGAAGTATGCAACAAAAATAATTTTTTTTTTTTTTTTTTTTACGTTTTGCTGCAATAGAGGGTGTTGTACGAAAAGTCCCTTTTTAGCTGGTACCAGTTCCTGCGATCTTCCTAGAGAAGATAAAGACAAAATTCCAAATGGGTTTTGTTCTTTAGACTTTTTTCTAGAACATAGACCTATAAAAATGGTACTTTTAATTTTTTAAATTATTTTTAGGACTGTTTTTCTAAAAATTTTAAAAATTGGCCATGTTTTTGGGGGAAAGTACGTGTATAAAAAACGAGGGTGTGGTACTTTTATGCATTTTTAAAGGTCTATGTCCTAGAATTTATTTTAATGAGTCGAATGGTTTTTGATTTTTTTAAATCTATCGAGCAGAATTTGAGATATCACTCGTACCAGGTGAAAAAAAGTAGTTTCGAGAAAAACGCGTTTAAAGTTTTTTGCGACGCTCCAAATCTATAGAAACCGGTATATATCGTTAAGTATATATAGCTATAACTTTCGTTTTGTTTCGAATTTCTTACAACGGTTTGAGGACGGCATTACTATGAGTTAAGGAATACTTTTATGTAAAAAAAAAAAATCGATTTTTTTTTTCACTTCCAATGAGAATGTCCCCTTAAGGGAGCCACTCCAGGCAATTGATATTTTTATTACTCTTGTGGTTAATGACAAAAGATGCCCCTTTCTTCTGCCCCCCCCCCCCCCCCCCCTTCCCCCTCTTTCCACGTTTACTACCTTTCTGTACCCTTCCTTAGTTTTCTTACTTTAACATATTGATTCTTTGGTTCGGTTCGAACTTAAAGAAAAATTTTCGAACCACCAGCATAGGGGGCATCCATTAATTACGTGAGCTCAGAATTTGGGGGGAGGGGTCCAATAAATTCTTACCAAATTTCATTTAAACCGGAGGGGGGGATAATCGAAAATCTTACTGACTGAGTAAAAAACTTGGAAAAGTGTTGTTTTTATCTATTTTTACTGTGAAGTTTATTTAAATTAATTAAATTAACTATGGTATACCTGAATGGTTCATTATTTTCCCGAATAATAAAAATAAATTTTGTTTAAAATATTTTTAACTTCAATCTCACGTACGGCGAGGGGGGGTCCAGGCAAATCTCACCTAAGGAGGGGGGGGGGGGAGTCTAAACTGATCGAAAAATAGCTCACGTAATTAATGGATGCCCCCTAAAGAACCCGAGAACAAAATGATTTTATAATTGATTTAATAATTTTCCTGTGGTGGCTACCAAAGGAAAATTTCATTTTAATAGACAAGAAGGAAAATACATTTCTTGGTTTTGTTGCTACAAAATATAACATGAATTATATTATCAGTTTTTGTTGAGGGGGAAAAATTAAGTGTAAATTACATTTTAAATTTCAAGGGTAAAAAACATTAATAAAAATTTCAAATGTGTTTTTTATCCAAATGATTTTATCCAATCAATTTTATTTTTAATTTTTTTATTTTTTAAGATAACTATTCATCGACATTTTCATATCTTTGTAAATATTTTTTTGATAAAAAATCGGTACAAAAATAGTTAAAAGTATAATCAATAATATGTAATAATAATAAAGAATTAATGATAACTTTCCAAAAACTTGTCAATTTTTTGATCTGTCAGAGTGGACAATTTTCAAATATACAATATTTGTACCAAAATTAATACTATTAAAAAGTAAATTTTCAGAAATTTAAATTCATTAGGTAAAATTAAAATGAAAAAAATAAATAAATGTATTAAGTTTGTAGATTTTGATACTGTATTTTTAATAGTACAAATTTTAAATCTTCCTTATTTTATAACTCCTTTTTAAAGATTTTAAACAACATACTAAATATAAGAAAATAATAATATCATATCTTACGTTTGAAAAGTATGGATAATTTATAAAATATATAAATATAATACCGAAAATATGAAAATCCAGATAAATTGTTACATTATAATTTCAATACAATTATTATTATTATAGACACCAGGATATAAATTTTAATGCACATATATATATATGTATATAATTCAATCTGAACTTTATGCGGAACGCTTATTTAAATGTCTTCTGCAGAATTATCATTGCTACTTAAAATTAATTAATTGTGGCCATCAAATTAAATAGTAATAAAACTGGCCAATTTTCCCCGGTGCACACAAAATATACATTTTGAATGGGAAACAGTGTTCATTATGTATATTGTACTATACATATATATATTTATATAAATGTATCCATTTTACTGAATTTCATACAATCCTCTTGTGTATGTCCACCATTACCCCATCTCCTCCCCCTCGGCTGGACAACGTCCCTTGTACTTATCTCTGTCCACGTGAATGCCGTCAACATATCGTTGTCGGATTGTACATATGTGTATGTATATACATATGTATATTATCGTATATGTCGTCGAAATGCATTCCTACAGATGCCTCACAGCATTGCATCGCATTATTTTGTCGCGAGATAAATTTCGCGTTGTGCATCATCAAATTGCGCGATGCCCATTTTATTTCATCCTCTCATGGACTGCACTACACCATCAATATTGGAAGCTGAACATATATACAATACAAGAACAAATTTGCTCTTTAATTTTGTGAATGTGAACTGTTTTATCCCTTCTTTTCTTCCTTTCTTTTCTTTTCTTCCTTTCTTTTCTTTTCTACAGCAGCGACATCTAATGTTCAAGGTATTGAATAGAAAATTCCCTTATCTTTTGAATATTGCCCTCAATATTTTGACCAGAAAGGTTAATTTTAATAATAATGTCTGTCTGTCTATCTGCTATATATACTAGAAATGCTATCTGCTTGAGTAAGAATTTTAAATTATTAAATACAAAAAATATACATCGGACATTCCACGTCAACCGGGCCACCTAAATGACCATAAATCATCACGACCTAGAAAATTGTTTTTGGGCTTAAATTTTTGGTCTATCTTTAACCTTCAGAAATTGACCTGGCGTTTTGAAAAATTCAAAATTGCGGATCCAATATGGCGGCCAACTTTTCAAAAATGAACGAAATTTGAATAAAAAAAATACTATGATATACTGCATAAAATTCTAAGTAAGATGTGTCTCTTGCAAATTTCTGAACAAAATTGCCGATTTTGAGAAAAAAATTCATGAATTTTTAAAAAATTTCTATCTTGGTGAAATCCATATTGGCCATATTGGACCCGAAATTTTGAATTTTTTTGACATCTGACATTGTATTCATCACGAGCGACCTCCTAACACCTGAGTATTTTTTAAATCTTTCTAATATGCCAATTGTCAATTTTTTCCTATATAAGACCGAAATTTAGGATTTCATCAAGATAGAAAATTTTTAAAAATTCATGAATTTTTTTCTCAAAAACGGCAATTTTATTCAAAAATTTGCAAGAGACATTTCTTACTTAGAATTTTATGCAGAACAACATAGTATTTTTTTTATTCAAATTTCGTTCATTTTTGGAAAGTTGGCCGCCATATTGGATCCGTCATTTTTAATTTTTCAAAACGCCAGGTCAATTTCTGAAGGGTAAAGATAGACCAAAAATTTAAGCCCAAAAACAATTTTCTAGGTCTTGATGATTTATGGTCATTTAGGTGACCCCGTTGACGTGGAATGTCCGATATATATATGTATATTATTTAATTTTTAATCGAATAACCTCTAACAATTTTAATATAATTTTATCAATTTCTTTAGTTTTTAAATCATCCTTAACTTAATTTCCCTGAAACGTACATATATTTTGTGTTAATCTGAAAAAGGAAGCTGTAGCCCGGGAATGTGCTGGTCAGATCCGGATATAATTCTGGAATATATCTCTTTTTGCTTGTTTGTTTTGGTTATGGTGTTTTTTGTTCATATTCAGGACCAGAATCCAGGATCCACGATCTGGACCAGGACGTCCGGGATGGAGCTCAGGATTAACATTGCATCCTGGAGAGCATAATTTATAAATTAATCAATTTTGACCGAATATATGCGATATTGTAAAAAAAAGGTTTAAAACCTGAGTAAAAATTAATGATGGATACACCTCGGCTGCACCACGGTCACACGGTTGTTCTTTAGATGGCTGCACGCAATCCTACTTTTTTTTCCTTTTTAAATATGAAATGGCCACACGAAGTAGAATTAATTTTTAAAGCCGTATGAATTTGAATATTTATAAACATATTAAAATAATATTATATAAAACTTTAAAAACATATTTCTAGTAATAAAATCGTGTAAATCATATCGATAATTAGATATTAAAAATTATCATAAAATACCATATCTATATCTAATCATTGGAACACAAAAATCTCAAATAAGGCACTCTGAATTTTTAGTTGTGAATTCATTATGCAACATAATTAGACGGGTAAGTTTTAAACTGGCCAATTGTATGTGTAATTGAACGAGAGTTTCGAAAATCAACTCAATAGAGGAAATATCTCATTATAAATAATTGTAATGGTGTTTACCCTTCGTTTTCTCACATACTGCATACTCACATAATTTTTTCTTCTTTTTTTTAACTTCTAAACACATGATTTTATAATATCGATTTATATAATAAAAATTAATTTTCACAATTTCCAACTTGAAGATTTTCCCTCGTTTAAAAAATACACCCGCGCACTCGGGAGAGCAATAAAAAACCCTTTTCAACAGAGCAATCTTAAGATCTTTGAAATTAAAGTACGATTGATAATATCCAAGAAAGTTAAATAAGATGAAGGGCAAAGTAAAAATATATATTATATGTATATAAAAAACGTTGTATATTGTATATAAAGAAATGAGTACCTAAAACAAAAGAGCCAACAACAAAAAATAAATTAAAATTAAAATTAAAGAAAAAGAAAAACAAAAGGAACAAATTTTTAAGACGAGAAGGGAAAGAAACAGATAAAAATAAACATCTGCCGCTTGGGCCCTATTCCTCTGGGCTTTTTGCCTTTTGCGAGGTAACAAATCAGAGAAAATTTCCATTGCAACGTTTTTTGGTGGCTAAGGGCTTGAGAAGATTGACGGAGGGAAGGGCGCAGATGTATGGGTCGAGAGGGGGGATACAAGGACGAAAGGGAGGAAAAATTTCAGCCAACGAGCCCAGCGTAGCCTTCTTAAACTTCTTCTCGGATGAGAGATAAAATCCAACTTTTCCGAAGAATTCTTCTTCCTGTCTCCCTTATTTCGTTCAACTTTCCTTTAAAATATAATTTCTTTTCGCCATTTCGCCTAACACCCGACCCCACAAACCCTACAAATACAAAATCCCGGGAAGAAGGCCGGAGCTCATCATCTTTTTGCGCCCTACGTATCATAAAATCGTTTCTTTTAAATTTTTGCGTCGATGGGAAGGGCTCTTTTTTGTGAAACCCACAAAAAACTTTTTTGTTTATATCAGAAAAAAGTTGAATACCCGTAACAAAATAAGATTTCAATTCGATAAATGATTTTTACTAAACTGTGTTTTTGATTTATATTTTTATCACAGCGGATCAAAGCGCTGGTCTTCATTTTTTTTTACTTAAATCGGCTCTAAATTAAATAACAAGATAACTCTACGAAAAAAGTGGATTTTCGGTTAATTTAATAAATATTTTCTTAGATTTTTCTGCTTTGGGGTATAAAAGTACATTTTTGCAACATCTATTTATTTTCCACAAATGCTTAAATATTTCGGTTGCTTTCTTTTAAAAAATGTCACTGTAGAACAGTTTAATTAATTTTCCGTTGAACACCGTGCGATCGAACCAAAGCGAGCAAACGCTATCCAACTGTCAAGAGAATTTTTAAAACAAAAATTCTCAAATTCAAAAGAAACAAAGAAACATTTTGAGACGACTCTCTTAATTTTGGGGAGTATCCTGAGAACAATTCGGTGGTCGCTCCAGTTCCACTCCGTTCGCTGCGAATTTAAAACTAGGCAAAGAGAAAAACCGTTAGGACTCACCGCTGATGAAAAATAATCCAGAATTTTTTCATGATTTTCTTTTAACTTTCACCGTCGCGACGTGTCGCCCAGCACAATAAATTCACAGAAATTATAATATTTACACTTAAATGAAGCGAATTTATCAAGTTTTAAATATTTTCACACGCGAATTTTCCGCTTTCTTCCAATTTTTCTCGACGTTCTCTAAGAAATGAAAACATTGCGAACGGATGAAGAGCACGGCGGAGACTGGCGAAAATCCGTCTTGAACTAACGGTTAATTTTAAATCGGTGGGGAATTTGCTGTGGAACTGAAACGTTCTTAAAATTTGAATGGCGCAAAATTTAAATTAGTTTAAATCACTTTGGTTTTGAAGAAAATTGATTATAATTAAATCATATCAATCTGTCAATAGCAGAAATTTATTTTATTTATTTATCGATGTTTGTAAGCAGTTTTAGGTGAAAATCTAAAATTATATAAAGCAAATAGGTTGTAAAAAAATACCTTTACTTGAAAAACTCCACAAATTTTTAACACAGAAACGCCTTAATAAATTCTAAGGGGTGTAGCTCTAAATATTCAATTGTTTATTTTTATTTATTTTCTTGATATGCCTCTCTTAAGATCAGGGAATCTAAAATTTATATTTATATGAACAACTTTTGATGGATGTAACTAAAAGTATTTCTTTTGGAAACGAACCCATTTTTAATTTTTGTAGTTAAAACCAGTCCAAGAAATGATTTTGTTTATAGAATACTATATATTAACAGAAATAAGATTTATAGAATTCCTGTCTTCAAATATAATAAACATTGCCCATTTTTATATATCAAAAATACAAAAATACAATAATAAAAAATATTCCCTACGTAATTCAAAATACTTTTTAGGGACAGCGGAGTGTTTGATGTTTCAGGCATAATTATAAATTTATTAAAGTTAATATATCCTTAATATCCTTTTTTTGCTACTTCTTGGCGTACACAACATCTTAGGTATAATAAACATTTAATGAGAAGCGATTAGATAATCAAATTTCTCAAGAAAATATGAAAAAATTTTCTTTTTGAGTTTCCAGACCCTCCAGTTCAAAATATTCCTTCGGGATAAGACCTGATTTTATTTTTCCTGGAAAGTTAGTAATGTTTACGTAGTCTGGACAAAACTTCAGTAATTAGAAACAATTTTCAAGACAAGGAGAGCATTCCCCATTAAAGGAGTTTTGCCACTTCGTTCCATTTTCTTGAATTTCCGTCGAAACGGGTGAAATTAATTGTGAAAAAAACTCATTTTTTGGATTCTCAGGAGCTCTTATGAAGCTTACATAAAACTTGGGTGTACGATGTATGGACGCCTATACGAAAATCGTATATCCCGCCTCATAAATAATTGTAGTGATTTGGGCATGTCGAAAAACCTCAAACTTGGAAATTGTTTTTTAAAACTTTTTTAAAGTTTACTTAAATTCCTTGCCGCATGCACTGAAATTTATAAGAGCGAATATAAATGCGAAGTGCTTGATGTATGGGACGTAGGTCGGAATTTATGAAGAGTAATGTAAAACGAAATTTCTATTGCTACTTTGAGTTGTCTTGAGGCAAAATGTTATACTTTCTGCTAAGTTAAATATACATAGATAAATAAAATTCATAAATTAAAGAACTCGAAAGTTCCGCCGTAATTTTGGTTCATTTTACTTAGGATTTTGTAGTTATTTTTTTAAGGCTAATATATCCAAAATTAATGTCATGGTTTTTTTAAACTGCACCATTGCATTAACCTTGGAGCCCTTTTCGAGGAAATATTTTCTTTTGATTTTTTTCTAATCCAAGAAAAATCACTATTATTAAAAATTTCCAAAATTCGGAGAGAATTGTTTTCCTTTTAGCTTAGAATTATCTTATTATTTTATTAACAGTCGATTTAGTACAAAAAATGTAAATAATAATTGAATATTTTTCACAAACATTCAGAACTGAAAATACTAACCTTGCCCAAATATATTCCCGTTCAAAAAAGGCTATCCTCCGAAGTGGATTGCCTCAAAATTGACCAGGTAACTCAAGTTCCGGCTGCAGACGACCGGAAGGGTTATAAAAATTTGCATATTCTACCACTGATGTAATTTTTATTTTATTTTTTTCTAAACTGACATCTCCTGTCCACGTGCAAAGCGTAAAATGAATGTGATGGGCAGCAGGATCACTAAGGGCCGCAGCATCTGAGTCCCTTTGAACCCTGCGAGAGGGCTAAAGCTAAAATCGAAAGACCGTCCGGAAAACGAAGGGCTATTGTTAAAAACGGCCAAAGGGATGATACGACAAAAAAAAATCATTCTACCAGACCACGACGACAATCTTTTTCACCCGAAATCAGTTCGTAAATGGACGTGTAACGGTATTATAAAAGGGTTACAGGACATACAGGACGTGCCGCGAAGTTTTCGTGATGTCTCCTGTAGCCCTTAAGGGTCAAAGGATCATTTCGAATCGCGGTACCAAAAAAAAAAAAAAAACACGTTTCATGACATGTCCCCGAGGGAGAAGAAAATCGCAGGTATATAAAAGGGTTAAGGATCAATTTATATATGACCTACAAACTCTTTATCATGAAAATTTCTTAATTAAAATTGCAGACCCTCAATTAAAATTGTCGTGATCGTGATCCGGATTTGGATCCTGATGCCACGACTACGTCACAAGCTGTTTCGTTTTAAAATATATCCTGCAAACATGACCATTATTTTAAATTTTCTAATAGGTTATATAATTTCTGTTAAATACTTATTATATAAAAAAAATGCAATCCCCCAAAAATAAATATAAATACAAAATAATTAACAATTATGGAAATTATTCGAGAAGAATTCCAAAAAATCCCCAAATAAAAATTTTCTTTACCCAATTTCTTTGTGGGTGAGTAATTGGGCGAATAATCAATGATTTCCTCCCTCCCCACTGAATCAATTAAAAGATCTTTTAAGGGAGCATTCTTGTTATTTGTTTCCTGATTTCTTTCTCTATAATAATAAGGAAAAAACAGAAAAGCCCTTTTCCTTTGGTTCAACACCAGGACTAAAACTCCCCAAATAAAAAAGTAGGGCGACAGGGCTTCTGAATTCGTTAAAATACAGAGACAAAATTTTAATAAAAAGGGGTTTTTTTTTTTTAGAGGGTTCAAATCGAAACAGATCCGGCAACAACTGGAGAGAAAAGGGTTAAAAATAAAATAATGAAAATAAGTACGAACAATTAAGAAAATACAGAGAAGCGAATAATTTCGAGAAAATATTAAAAAATCATATTTTCCCCACTGTACAAAGACGATTTTTCTTAGCTTTGCATAATTAAAGAAAATTTTCCTTAAACGATTTTGTTGCTGGTGGAATCTTTTTCAATTTTTTCTCGGTAGGGTCGGTTCAGAAAATTCTGTCGTGCGGACAAAATTTACTATGCCAACTTCATGTGACCTTTTCCTCGAGTTCTATACTTAGAATCGAAGAATATTTTTCCTCCCCCGGGATGAGATGGGGTTGGATTTCCCTCGACCGAAACACCCGCCACTGAATCTTAAAAAAGGAGGGTGACAATATTTTCTGCAGTAGCAACCCTTAAGCCCGTTTTCTGCGCCTCAGAAGTAGGACGGAGAATATCAAGGGAAACAGTTTTTTTTTTTTCTTTCTGAAGGGGGTGGAGATTTTCTGTTTGCCCTTTTAGAAAAAAATAAATTAAAAAGAATCGGCGGCATTTTTGCCACTACCCTGTTATTTTTTAAAAATTCTTTTCCAACCCTCAGAAGTTCAGGAACTCGCCCTTTTTTAATGGCCACCCTCAATAACGCGAACAGAAATAGAGAGTTAAGTTTGATTGTGATTTTAATTGGTTTCCACCATTTTGATTAGATTCAATATGTCCCTTGATTATAATACTAAATATTTATTTTACCTGTTTTTCATATTTAAGAAACATATCCTATTTTGTATATTTCAGTTTACCTATGACTAAAAATATTCCATCGTAACGTTCACTGATTTTAATTTTCCAGAATCATTTTCTTATCATATTTTAAGGACAAAAAGGCATTTTATTTTCAAATAGTTCCTCTTTACTTTAGAAAATTCTAGGTCATTTTACATTTTCTCGTTGTTGTTATCAATAATAAACAGTATTCATTGATTCCTTAAACTTTGGCAAAATTTTATGAGAAAAAAATAAGGTAAAATAATGTATATCACAAAAAAAATATTACTTCCTTGAAAAAGGCTTAAAGTGCTGATTTTTTGGACTAAATCGACTCGAAATAAAATATGTACCTTGATAATTCTAGGCAAAAAGTAAAAAATGCTCCATGAATTTTCGAGATTTTTAATATGCGGGTTAGCTTTTTAGTAAAAATTAAAAATATTTAGTCATTTTATAGCTTTCATTATTCATATTCTTTTTTTTTATTATATTAAAGAGTATTCATTAAATCAAAACGAATTCCTTGAAAATAATGCAAAATACTACCGGGTGTTTGGACACGACTCGTTCAATTTTTACCATCTCAAAAATCAGAAGGGCTAATTTTTTGGGAAGGAGAGAAAATCTTTATCTTTCAGACGATGATGGTTTTGCTTGTTTACTGTTCCCTTTTTTAATTGATAATTTAAAAGGGTGCAATCCGTTTTATAGAACGGAACAGACCCTTACTCAACCCAATAAAGAAACATCAACCAGACAGTGGCGCAGGGCCACCCAAAGATACCACTGAAAAATTCAAATATACTATACTATACCATATACTATAATATGGGGCTAAAGAAAAATATACTATATACATATATATATATATATATAAGTAAATAAATAAAAAATAAAAATAAATATAAAACCCACTTCAGTATTTCTCAACCCTATACTTGAAATTATAAGACGACGTAAATACGTTTTCGGTCCTTTTTCTGTAACAGACACATTTTAAAGTTTACAAAAGGGAAAGGATAAACAAAAGAGGATAAATATATTCCCGAAATGTTCTCCTTTTATTTTATCCTACTTTTCTTTTTTTTAAACCCTTTTGATAGGGTGTCTGTTAATGTCTACAAAAATTCAAAATGGGTCTTTAATTTGCGCGGAAAAAAGATTTTTCACTTAAAAGCCTTAAAAGGGAAGGGTAAAATGAAATAAACCATCGTGCTGTAGAAGAAAATGAATGCATTAATCCCTGTAGGGTGCAAACACCTCATCCCTAATTAAAGTCTTATTTTATATTTTTTGTTGTCTTCTTATTTTAATTTTAAAGGGTAAAAAAGGGTATAGAAGTAATCAAACTGTGGTCTGTAATATCGTTGACGCCTGATATTGACGTCCTAATGACGACAGACGGCCCCCCCCCCCCCCCCCCCTCCCCCCTTTGACACGTGTCATCAACTAGAAACTGGGAAAAAAATAAGATGGTATAAAGACATGAAATAGAAAATTCTAGGGCTAAAAATTTCGTATCTTTTAAAATGAATTAATTAAAAGACGAGGTTTAATTAAAACAGGGAGTTTTGTTAGAATGTTACACTATCACTATCATTTTAAAAATTTTTAGCATACTTTGTTTCTATTTTTGATTTTCGATAGTATCAAAAAATGTCAAAGATAGTTGCAATTTTAATGATTCCAAAATAAATTTTTGTCTTTCCGAATTTTGTAAAAGAAAAAAAAAACTTATTTTATTAATACATAAATATATTTTGAAAATGATTTAGAACAAAATCAAATATTATATCTTTAAAACATCGAAATTTTTCACGATTAATAAGTCATAAGCTATGAAGAGATAGATTTAAAGGTTCCCTTTTAAAAATTCATATAATTTCCCTCAAAAATTTGCCTTTTCTTATCTCTCTTAATTTTATTGGCGAGTCGAAAGATTTTCTAGAGTTTTTCACCTTTATTTCGGGTTAAAAGTAAACTTTAAGTTTGGTGAACGAGACGAGGGGGAGTTAAAAGTTATTGGGCCAGGTGAGAAAGAACTTTTTCTGTTCTTTCACCTTAACTCTGTGAAATTCCTTTGAACATTTTTTTCCGGAAAAATTTCTTTTAAAGTTTTCTAGTCTCGAATAAATCAAGTAATCACAAAAAGTATATAGATACAAAACTTTTGGTGGTTGTAATTTCTTAAAAAGTTTATCTCGAATTTTTTTCTTTATTTATTTTTCTTCACCTCCAACATACCTTCAGCATTTTTTTAGCACTACCTTGTTAATTATATATTACAAAATTAAGCCTATTTCCTTTTTCTAATTTCAGTAAAAGAAATAAATAAATTAAAAAAGTTTTTTTTTTATTATACACCGAAGATGATGAAATTTTCAGAATTTCAAAGAATTTGAATTAAAACGTGTTAAAGTGATAAAAATTCTTTAACCAAAGTTAATATCGAAAAGGTAAGAATGTTTATTACTCTTTTTAATAAAATGTATAACTTTTAATACAAAACCTACGTAATTCGGATGATTGCAAATCGATTAATATATATTTTATAATTTTAAATCGACAGTACCAAGTAAATGGTATTGGTACTTCACCATTACCCTATTTCAGAAGCATTATTTTGCATTACTAAGCATTACCTGATATAACTTAGAAATACTCAGAAAAACATAGCGTAGCATAGGTAATGCTGAGTACTTAAGAGCAGTAATGGGGAAGTACTAATACCATTATTTGGTAATGATAATTAAATTTATTGATAATGGTACTAGTAATTTATCTTAATTGCATTACTTGTACTAATACTGAATATTGTAATGCATTATTTTACAGCTCTGATCGATAGTGTACTATAAAAATACATATATAAATTTTTGAATTTTTAAAAAAAATCAAATCGACAGCTCTTATAATCATCTCTTTCGATATAAACGTTTTCTATTAAATTCGAAAAGAAAAAAAATCTTAATCTATTGATAAATAAGAAAAGCATAAAAAAAATTCTCTTCTTACCCCAAGTTGTAAATCATGAACCGATTCTCGAATACTCCTCTAAGATAATTTCTGAATATTTCCGGGATTGTTATCAACACGTCTCTGGTTCCCGGTTTTAAACATTTTTGAACAAACACATGTTCTGGCACCCGCGTTTCCAGGTATAAAAACGTCGAAAAAATACCCTATAAGAAAACCTTTTTACCTCCTGAAAGGTAAATGAACTTCCTTTTAACGGTATTTATTATACATTTTCTGAACGGTATTCAGAAAAGACTCAGTTCCGGTCAACACGAAAGTTAGGTCTTTCTGGCCTCTTCCTCTGGTCGAGGAGTATATAAGGGTTTCATTTTAATTTTTTCTTGTTTTTTATTTCTGCTAGATTGACCCTTTTTCAGAATGAAATTTTTATCCCTCTACTTGCCCCTTTTTGGCCCACGTCATGTATCAAAAAGTCCCGGAATTAAAAAAAAAAAAAGGGACAAGGACCTTTTGGTGGTTGGATAGAGTCGCCTTAAAAATACCAAAAGTTTATCGAGAGAACAACGACCCCGAACCGACCGACCGACCGACCGACCTTTCTGCTGTCCAACCGATGGCCTGCGAACATGACTGCGCCGCCGCACAGAACTTGGCCCGGTGGATCCTTTGATATGCGACGACGACACACGACGTACGATGCAATCTGTACTTTCGCGCGTCGAAAGGGTCAACGTTCCAACATTGTGCTACATTTCAATTGTTTGCCGAGACCTAACAAAACATTCGCCCCAAAATAGCACAAAAAATTTTTATATATACTATACACATATAATAAAGAAGATGGTACAAAAGGGTTACATGCGGCTGCGAAAGGTTCCCAAAAAATAAATTACCTTTCGACCATGTGTCCTATATATTTCGATGTTATTCGTTTTTTTTTCAACGAATATGCGCCATCTCGCTTTGTTTTATTTTATCCCCTTTAATCATGTTTGGTCCATTGCGCGGATACCTTAAACCAGATGACCGAAAGGGTTCTGAAGGATTTTAAATTTATATCTCCTCACCGGTATATGCTTTCGATCTCTTTTTACCCTTTTTTGATTCGGATAATGCTGTGATTTCGTTCTTATGTTACATCTGAGTCCAGCATTCGAGGTCATAACCCTTTTTGGGGGTTATTATTTCTTTTTTATTCTCTTAAACCGACAATTGTTATTTCTCTTGTCACATGTGGACACATCTTGGTTTGATTGATGTTATAATAGCGGACAGATATATCAAATTCCACCGATTTTTGATTATCCTGCAGCACATCTACTTAACTAGAGATTTTTATAGAATGAATTTAGTTAGGTTTATTCTATTTAAGATAGTTTAAGGGAAAACAAATTATAATCTAAGATGGTATTTCTAAGAAATTTGGTACTTAGGGGTTTTTATTTTAACACATATTCTAAAAAACTGTGAGCAAAATTTTCATTTATTTGAAGAAAACCACTGCAAATTACATAATATTATGTAATAAAAAATTCAGATTTGACTTAAATACTTAAAATTCTATTCTGAATCACATTTAATTGATTCTGATTTCAATTCTGAATTACCAAATTGCATTAACTTTTACCTTTTGGGTTCAATGCCGTGTAGAGTTTCTCAATAGTTCACATAATAGTTAGGATGTCTAAATTTTGTGTTTATTAGATTTTAAAAAATTTTCTTTTAAAATTAAAAGATTAAATTGTGACTAGTAATTTTAATAACTTAAGTTAAATTATATTAAAATAAATATTTGCTAAAGGGAAATTTCTTCTGTAATAGACAGATCAACGGGTCTTTTTTAAACCGAAATTTGATTAAAATTAAAATAAATTACGTATAAAAATGAGGTAACATATTTAAATATATTTTTTTCGAGAGGTGTGTGTTAAAAAATAAATAAATAAATAAAATAAATATGCGTGAAATCAGCGACACGCTATAAATGTCTGAATAATTAAAAATCGGTGTAAATTTTTAAATTGTTTTCTTCGTAAAACCCATTCAATGCGCAAAGCGGACGCTTTTATGCATTTTATTTAGGGGTCGAATGGTGTGAAAACACTTTTTTTCCGTACGTTCCCCTTTAAGCTCCCCGGGAATACTATTTTCCAGGTATTGGTCCATATACTGGATTAATGCTGATAACATTTTGGATACTAATAAACTGTCCTTTCCTTTGACGAATCCCAAATTAAAAAAAAGTATAAATAAATATATTTATCGAAATGTTGTCATACATTATTCCCAAATTAAAATCCTCCTTAAGCCTAGCACTCCTGGAAAATTCCCGGGCTTCAAAACAACAAGGTTCGATTCGACCGCCGCGTGTTTTCCCGCGTCGTAAACGCCCGCTGAATCCCTTTTTCGCTTGCTTAGTCCTGGCCAGTGGCATTTCCCCAAAATATATCCTGGCTATTACTCGAATCCAGGGTCAAAAGAGGGATTTCCCCGTTGCGCTAGGATGGGGCGGGAAGAGGTGTTAAAGTATTGATAAATAGGCGAACACGTTTCAACTTCATATCGTCGCCTGTTCGTCCCCCGTTACCCTTTCCCAATTTTATCCAGGATCCACACTCTGAACGAACCCTTTCCTCCATATTTTATCCCGGGTTATGCCTACACCACTGAACCCTGGATGGTGCCAGGATAATTCGGGAACAGAGGAAAACAGCGTCCGTTCCTGTTACATACATGAAATGGCCAAATTGCGCAAAGGACACAAAATAGAAATATTTTCGAATATTAACAATTCATAATTTTGCCGCCACCACCGCCAGTAACCAGGATATACTATATTTGCCGACCAAATCGGGAACGGTGGGAATCCCGCGAAAATTCCGGATAATTTTATCATCACAATATGTATATATAATTAACAGATTAATCCCCGACAGTCATACGTATATACACTATATAAAAATCTTTAAATTTTTTATGAATCCTTTCACAATCCCTTTTCTACGTACAATTTCCAGGACTAAATCCTTCTCTTAATCTCCAACACATGACCATCAGGAGTATTGAATTTGTAAAGGTTTACATATATACAATAAATATAATTATACTAAATCCAAAAAAATCAGCAATTTCAAATACACGTAGTACCATCAAAAAAAATCCCATAATTCCAAAATAATTATTGTTTTTAAATAATAACTAAATTTTAATTTAATCAATTTATCAACGATTGCTGTCATAATATTACATTTTGCCATCTTTCTATCAATAGATGGATTCCGCGGTGAAAAGAGTATCTTTAATCAATTTTAGTAAAATGTGGCCGAGCGTTGACCTGCAAAAAAGCCACCTTATCTTTTGGCATTTTTGCTTGAATGCTGGGTTTTAATATGATTTATTACTGTACGACCGGCTGTAATAGCTCCAACAACAACTCTTTAAAAAAATATGTATGCATGTACCTATCTGATGATTTGGGTATTAAAATAATCCATATATATAAAAGAAAGTCGTGTTAGTTACACTATTTATAACTCAAGAACGGCTGAACCGATTTGGCTGAAAATTGGTGGGGAGGTAGCTTAGAACCAAGAAACGGATATAGGATACTTTGTAGGGTTTCAAAATGGCGGCTGAAAATTTTAAATTTGAAGCGATTTTCATGAAAATTGGTATATAGGGGTTTTGCGGGATGAGGATTCCAAATCCGCTGTCCAAATTTAGAAATTCAAAATGGCGGATCCAATATGGCGACCAAGATTTCTCAATTTCAACGGATTTTAATGAAAATGAGTACAATGAATGTTTTGAGGTCACTGATTTTGAATATTATCAAAATTTATAAATCCAAGATGGCGGATCCAAAATGGCGACCATATTTCTCGATTTCAAGGGATTTTAATGAAAATGAGTACAATGATTATCTTGAGGTCACTGATTTTGAATATTATCAAAATTTACAAATCCAAGATGGAGGACCCAATATGGTGACCAAGATTTCTCGATTTCAACGGATTTTAATGAAAATTGGTACAATGATTATTCTGAGGGCACTAATTTTGAATATTAGCAAAATTTCCAAATCCAACATGGCGGATCCAACATGGCGACCAGAATGTCTCGATTTCAACGGATTTTAATTAAAATTGGTACAATGATTATTCTGAGGATACAAGTTCCGAATATTATCAAAAGTTGTAAATCCAAGATGGCGGATCCAATATGGCAACCGAATATCTCGATTTCAACGGATTTTAATTAAAATTAGTACAATGATTATTCCGGAGCCACTAATTTCGAATATTATCAAAATTTCCATATCCAACATGCCGACCAAAATTTCTCGATTTCAACGGATTGTAATAGAAATTAGTACAGTGATTATTCTGAGACCACTAATTTTGTATATTATAAAAATTTCTAAATGCAAGATGGCGGACCCAACATGGCGTCCAGAATGTCTCGATTTCGACGGATTTTAATGAAAATTGGTACAATGATTATTCTGAAGCTACAAATTTCGAATATTATCAAAATTTGTAAAGCCAAGTCCAATATGAGACCAAATTTCTTGATTTCAACGGATTTTACTGAAAATTAGTACAATGATTATTCTGAGGCCACTAATTTCGAATATTAGCCAAATTTCCAAACTCAAGATGGCGGATCCAATATGGCGACCAACATTTCTCGATTTCAACGGATTTGAATGAAAATTGGTACAATGATTATTTTAAGGCCACTAATTTTGAATATTATTAAAATTTGGAATTTCAAGATAGCGGATCTATAAAGTGGTTTTCGGGTTGAAACAATTTCTAGGATATAACAAACTAGAACATTTGAGAAGTGTTTAATTAGTAAGTATTTACCCAACGCCGGGTGAAACCGGGTAACCCAGCTAGTAAAAATATAAAAAAAAATCTTATGAAATTGAAAAATTATTATTGTAAGAAAACTCCAAAATATCGATATAAGGCTTACAAAAATCATAAAGTGTTCCCTGTTTCACGTTAATTGAAATATTTTTCATTAAAAAAAAAAAAAAAGAACATTAAAATAACTTCCTCCAATTGGATGCAATTTAATTGATTTAAAATTCCAACTCAATTTCGTCCCAATCCTCTGAACATTTTTTTAATATCCTATCCTACGGGATAAAAACCACTTTTCAGCGCTGTTATCTTTTTTTTTCTCCTGTTTTCTGCTGCAGTCAATTAATATTTTTTCCCCGTCGATATATATTTTTCTTATATATTCCATCCATGTATTGAAATTATGTGTATTTCATTATGTTGCAGATTAATTAATTCTTTTATTTTTGTTTTTTTCAATAATGCGTTTCACTGAAATCAATTAATTTTTATTTTACACGTTATAGCAATTGTTTTTGTTATTATATTATATTATAATAAAAAATTCGTATTGTACAATGTAAATAGAAATATTATAAATTATATAATTTAAAAATCTTTAAAATTTCCTCTCAGAATTATATTGTACCTTTAAAACATCATAAATCCTAATCCTGTGAGATTATTTATTTAATAATTCCCAAAAATTATTATAAATTTCTTCAAGTTCAGGTCAATTTTGTTATACACCCCATAAAATATTTCCAGAGTAAAAACTTTTCCGGCTTATACGTATCCCTTTTATACAGGGGCATAAATATTGGAGAGGGGAGGGAGTGAGAATGAGGAGGAGATGGGGGACATGAAATTTTGTATGTAAGGAAAAGGGCATTTTGTCATCTTTCATCCAAGGACACAAATTGCCTTAAAATATACCGTCGACACCAGAGAGGGCTCTACAAAATCCAACATTAATTTCAGTTAAACACATTTGATAAAAGCCATGGCAAACGTTTCATTTTATGCTGTTCCTCTCGAAGGGGTTTCTTTTTAAGGAAAAAGTATACGAAAAGGAAAAGAAGATTAAAAAGGGAAAATTAGGCTCTGTATTCTGTTTCGGGCTAGTTAGTTGTTTACTATATTTTTCTTTTTTTCGATCCCTTTCTTTCTCTACTATCATCAGTTAAATGCCCCTCTCTATTCTCCCCTTTCCCCACCCCCGCTACACGTATGGTCATGGTACCTTCTGTAGGGAAAAAAAAGGAAATGTGTTTTTTAAGCATATATTTCACGCCTGTTCCCAGTTATTCCCATCATCTTTCCATAAAATATATTTTAAAAAGGGAACATTTTCACATTGTCTTACGGCCTTCAGCCTCATTTCGTCCTTTAAAACACCCCTTTAACTTCACCCTTCCCCTCCCCTATTCCCTCCCATCCTATCTTCCACTCCTTCAACACGCCTGGGCACACCCCGTCCTTTTTGCGGTAATAATTTTTAATAAAGCGGTGAAGATTTATTACCGCAACTGACTGTGCTTCCATACCCCTCTTCTCCCCCCTCCCACCCCTAAAAAGGAAGGTTGAAGATATAGGCCCTTTAAATGGGTTCTGTACAAAAAGAAGGAAGATTGTGGGTAGGGGACACGAAAGAAGGTCTTAAAAAAGCGGAAAGAACAAGAATAAGACAACAAATTTTATATGATTTTTATATTGTGGACTCTAGAATACAGTACACATAATAATTATATTTTGTTACACCCTCCCCCACCTCCCCACACACAAATACACCAATCCCACTTCTGATTTTTCCTGTACAAAGTCATTTTTGGGGCATGAAATTCTCTGTAGGCCCTATGGGCCTAACATACCCTTTAGGGAGAGGGAGGGAAGGATATAAGCGTACTGCCTGCACTCAGTAGCCTCAGTCCAGCACCCGGTGGTAGTGGGGGGGAATTACCTTACATTATATTTTATAATATATTACTACGAATATGCTTTCATACAGTCGTCGTCCTGTAAAAAGGATTTTTGAATAAGGAGAACAAGAAAAAATCACTTAGACTCCTTAAAAATGTAGTGTCAGGAGGGGGGAGTGGAATTGCAGAAGAAGGGGATAGGAGGGCGTTAGAGTAAGGATCGGACGGCTTAACGAGAAAAACCAGTCATTTTACCTGGCAATTATAAATGGTAGGTATTTTTTTTTTTTTTTTTTTGTAATTATTTGTTATGGCTTAAGGGTAGAAGGAGAATTTCGAGCCGGGGTAGAGGCGGGGGAGGGGGAAAGGGGGGTTCTCACAAAAGATACAAGAGCACAAAACGTTTTAATGTGCTTCCTTAGGGAACTGCTGTGGCGTGTAGAGCCAGAGAAAATCACCTCAAAAGGGTATAAAAGAACATATGACTCCTCCTACTTTCGAATCAAAAGGGTTTATCTAAAAATTGACTAACATACATACTAAACTGAATACAAAAATATACATATACATGCATTAGTCACTACCGCTTACCTTATTATATGCGTTACAAAAAAAAAAAAAAAAACACACGCACAACATTTTATTTTTATTTCTAATCAGCTGTCGTCTGTTGTCTTGTCGTTTCCAAACACACACTATACAACAAAAGAGCCAACTTGGTCCTGGCGGAAGACGACGAATCAGGAAACACGAAGGGTGTAGAAAAACGAAAATAATTAAAAAAAAAAAATAATTAAATTATCCCTCCTACAAAATGAAGGAGGGGAATCGAGAGACTCAACAGCCCTTTTTTTTGATAGTTTAACACGCTGCCTGTATATTTTTCCTGTCCTTATTTTTCCTAAATATATTGCCCTTTTGCCCCTCCCCCCCACGTTATCCTGATAAAACATACACTCACACATTGTCACACAATATACCCTTAGATCCTAGAGAAAGTTTATGGTCCGCAAAAAAAAAAAAACATGGGGTTATAATAACACATGCCACATACGCTCTCTTGTCTCTTCCCTAGAAAAATTAGGTTTCAGGTATTCAGTTACCGAAAATTTTTAATTTTATTTTTTCCTACCCTTCAACCGTTCCAGTAATTGTGTTCCCTTCCTCTGTAATTAACCCTTTCTGCGCTTTCATATTTTTGTGCAGACCATCTCATAACTACCGGAAAAAAAAATAAGAAGAAAAACATATTTCAGTTCCATGAAATATTTGGCCCTCAAATAAAAGAGAAAATATCCAAAAATAATTTATATATTTTATACGTATATATATAGTATACCATTTTAATTGTAAAATAGCAAAATTCCCTAAATTTATATACCTCTCATAATACTTTTTCATTCTTCCCCGAGAATTTTGTCCCTTTTTACATTTACCTAGTCCCTAGTAATTATTAGCACGCGTTTTCTGTATTTATAAAAGAGCTTATTTTTAATTCAAATAAATTAAAATAAAAAAAGGAAACACTAAATCCAGTGATGGCCACCATCTGGACAATGCAAAAATTGTGATCAAAAATTTGTTTACCAGAATCGAGTGAGTCTCTCATATGAAGAGGATTAAGGCTGGCGTTGTGGCTTTAGCCAAAGGTTTGATCTGTCGGATTGTGTTGTTACTTTTATTAAGTGATTTTTCACTTCGATTTTAAATCAGCGGCACGCTGATAATCCCTAAATATAAATATTTCATGGAACTCTCTTCTATGCTATTGAAGCAGACAGCTGTGGCTCCACTACCAAGGAGAATTCAAGGTCAAAGTTGCAACAGTATGTTGTACTATCTTTAAAACTGAGCACTGTATGAACAAATTTTAATTGAAAATTTCAATTTTAGTGTTTAAATTATATTAGAAATCCTGAAAGATATCTTATACGGGTTTTTCAAAAAATTCTAAATATTTACGTATTTATTTTTAAAAAAAACATATAGGGGTAAATTCTGTAAAAACCATCAAAGGCATGGCAAATTATTGAAATTCAAATTTATAAAATAATCCTTCTATTTGAAATGTTCATTCAATAAATTCCACAATTCCCTCCTATTTTAATACATTTCTAATATTTCTGCAACATCCCCCAACCCTTCCCCCAAATCAAATTCGGTTCGAAATATCCGGAAATGATGTCACTGATTAAAAATTATCCTATCCGAACGTTTTATAATTTTCAGAGTACGTACGTGTCGTCATATAATATATTTTACGTAAACATTTTCAGGATATTTCCCCACTATTTGTTATTTTCATATATATATATATATACAATATATTTTTTTCAAAAAAGATATAGCCCAAAATAAAATCATTCATTGCAAATTATCACATGAAATATATTTTGTGACCGATGGCAAATTTTATTTGTATACGTTTTTGGATCATTGTTTGTGTTTACCCTTTTATAAATTGAAAAGTGTTGGATAGGATTAAATAGAGGATTTCGGATTCTATGCTATGAGATATTTATAAAATAGCCCGTGTATTCGCTAGCATAGACTAATCAATTATCAAAAAATTGCCAAACATTCGGCGATTTTATTATGAGGCTCTCAATATAACCTGCGATTGATGAGCAATTTAATTCAAAACACTGCAAAATAGCTGCGTAACAATGCAGAAAAAGGGATTGCGGGGAGGAAGGGTGGGACTAAGGGTGGGGTCCAATTTATTTGATGGAGCACCTTCCCAGTGCCGGCCTTAGGCTTTTGCGTTTAGTCGGGCAAACTTTTCCTCGGCGCCCCTTTTAAAGACAAATATAAAAATTATGGCTTAAAAAACAAAAAAACACGCTTTTATAAGTAGCGCAATAAAAAGTTAAACAATTATCGCAGGTTCAAAATGTCTTTTAACTTGTAGTGTCATCAAAAATTTAGCAGTGTGAACAGCTTCAAGGTTTGGGCTTTCTCCGAACATAGTTAAACTTCGATTTCTAATTTTGAATTACACAAAAAATGCACAGGGGACGGACAACATGGTCAAGTTAAATAATAGCTTTAAACATTTTTCCCCAAGTGGAAAAAAAAGTACGATTTTTTTGGTACGATGAACTGGCCATAAAGCATAATCCGAAAAACTTTTAGATAATTCTTCTATATTTTCACAAGTTCCGTCATCTACCGCATCTTGATTGTTGGGCTCGTCCTCATCTATGTTCAACTTATTTCCATCCGAAATTGGTTTAGGCGATTCAGATCTAACTTCATTTTGAATAGTTGGTTCTGATGCTTTTCTTTTTCTGTATTCATAACCAGAAGGTTTATGTTTCTTCGTAGAGGTCTCGTTTTCCATCGTTAAAATTAAATATTATCAGCCAGCATAGAAAACAAAGATAGCAAATGTTGATAAGAAAACATTAATTTTTCTGCAATCCCAAATCTACAAAGTGTCAACTTTGTAACCACCACTCAAAACAAGTTTCCACTTTGCGTAGGCTTCGAACGGAAAAATCGTAAATGTTACTCGGGTGTTAAAAAAGAAGGCCTTAGATCAAATAGTTAGGCATTCTTTATTTATAACCGACTTCAAAAGAAGGAGGAGGTTCTCAACTCGACTTTATTTTGTTCTTCTTTTTCTTTTTTTGTGTATGTTAGACGATATCTTCGCCGATTGTGAACCGATTTTAATAATTCTTTTTTTGTTAAATAGAATATTTCTCGAGGGTGGTCCCGTTTAAATTTGATGACAATATTCCTCTTCTAAAGGTGGAAACTTAGGGGATGAATCCCTTTTATTGAATTTCAACCACTTTCCGTCAGCTAAAAATTGAAAAATAAAACAAAATTTACAAAAAAATAAAAAACAACTTCAAAACTTTGCCTGTATGTACAAATTTAAACTAAAAAGTTAAAAGTAATATTTTTTATTACTTTAAAGAAAAGAGCATTCAAGCAAAATATACAAAACTATTAATATACTCGTACTTAAATATTTACAATATCTAATCAGTTACTTTTTGAAGTCGGTGCCAGCCAAGGCAAGTTTATAAACCCAAATTCTCTAGGTTTAAAACTTGCCTTGCCTACACCAATTAAAAAACTGACTGATTAGTTATTGTAAATATTTAAATACCAATAATTTTGTATATTATCCTTGAATGCTCTTTTCTTTAAAGTAATAAAAAATATTATTTTTAACTTTTTAGTTTAAATTTGTACATACAGGCAAAGTTTCGAAGTCGGTTTTTATTTTTTTTTTAAATTTGTTTTTATACTCCCAACTTTGCATAATCTATTATTGAATTTCATATATAAACTGAAAACTACATTTAATACTGGATGTGACATTGGACAGAACAGGATAAAGAAAATTAAATTTGATGGGTGAATATACCTTCCGTAAAATTATCTTTGAAATACTTGTTAAATGTGCAATAATAAAAGCAAAAAGTCAAAAATTAGGAAGAATAAAGAATGTAAGTAGAAAATGTTGATTCATGTATTATAGAATCTTCAATGCTTCATCTGAGAATAAAATTTACTATATCCGAGTTATGTATCTCTGAGAATCTTAAGGCTTCATGATTTTCGAAACGTATTTTGGATTTCCTGAAATAATCTCTATATGCATTTAAATATTGTATAGCATTCCAATTGCTTTTTCATTGCATTACGAATCTTTGCCAGGAAAACTTGGAATAATAATCAATTAAACTAGTAAATACTTCGAACGCAGTTTGATATTATCATGAAATCTGCAGTTTCAAAATAAACTATTGGAAAAATTGAAAAAATCAATTTCGTATTTACGTTTCATAAATTATGCATTTCAATAACATTTACAGGTAAATTAGAATAGCTTTAATACTAACATAAATGTATAATAATCAGGTTTGTATCTTGCTTTTCTCTCAAAAACTGAATGCATAAAAGGTACAACGTCCAAAAATGACCAAATGAGTTTTTAAAAATAATGATTTGCAAATATTATTTAAAAATTTTATGGAACTCTTAGGTAAGCCCAGAACACTAGCGACGTCCTCAGCTTAGGAGTGATAGCTGCAGTGTGCAAATATATACAATCTAAAGAGCCAAAACCCCCGGGAATACATATAAACACAAGCCGTGAAGTAGAAACTGCATACGTAGTGATGTAGTCCGAGAATCGCCGTGAAATAACATTGCTTCTTATGGCGGATGATCCAAAGTAAGCCACTCCACTCGCCTGAACTGCTAAACTATAACTTTTACGCGAAAATGATGTTCTACTAACTATAACTATGGAGGAATACCTTTCTAGTGATCTGAAAAACTTTATAGTGGCAAGAACAAAATATTAGAGTTTTTTGCACTTAAGAACAACTCTAACCATTTCCCCGAACAAAACAGCAGCGGCAGGTCGACTTGACAGCACGACTTTCCGTGGTAATTTGTTCGATAGGCAGTAAGAGTAAGTTTTGAGCTCAAATATCTTTAATATTTTGTTCTGACCCCTATAATGATTTTGGTACCATAAGAACGGTATTCCTCCCCAGTTACAGCAATAGTTTAGCAGATTCGCCCTGTGGAGCGGAATGAATGGGCTATACCGCCATAAGAAGCAATGTTATTTCGGTGCAATCATCGGACTACATGACCCTATAGGTGTGGTAGTGAGCAGGTCTACTTCACGGCTTGTATTTATTATTCCCGGGGGTTTTGAAAGAGCCCATCACAAATTACTAAGAAAAAATTTATTCGAAAATACACAAAAAAATGAGAAACCGCTCTTACCAAAACTCCCTCTAATACATATAAACACAAGCCGCGAAGTTGAAAATGCACATGTAGTGATGTAGTCCGAAATTCGGCGCGAAATTACATTGCTTCTTATGGCAGAAATTTGAACGCAGATATCTTTAACATTTTGTTCTCGCCCCTATAATGGTTTTGGTACTGTAAGAACGGCATTCTTCCTCAGTTACAATTAGTAGAACATCACTTTTTCGTAAAAACGATAGTTCAGCAGATTAGCCCTGTGGAGCAGAATAAATGGGCTATACCGCCGTAAGAAGCAATCATCGGACCTAGACGGCTTGTATTTATAATATTGTTCGTATGGGTTTTGTTTTTTCGATACTTATACATAAAATTGCCACTTTCCTTGGGGGGAACACAAAAACACCTCGGGAAGTAAAAAAAAAATGCTTCAAAACGCATGTTTGTCTCCCTTGCCTTCGTCTTACATATATTTTTACTCAATTTTGCAGTTTTACAAACTTATTCTTCTGAGAAATTTTAATATTTTCCTGATTCATTTGGCGCCCCAAATCGACCGGCGCCCTCGGGCGCCGCCCGAGCTTGCCCCCCCCTAAGGCCGGTACTGCACCTTCCCTTCTCCATTCGGGTCCATCAAATTATCTGACACTGGAAAACGAACAGCATCAGCATCAACATCATCATCCCTAAAGGGCACATAGGGCTTTTTTGAGTTTTAATGTGACACCACGAATTAACAAACTATCCGTTTAATTGGCAACTGAGTGGATGGCGGGTCTCGCTCGTTTTTGTTTAATAAATTTTCACTTTTCTGGCCCATGACATGGACTAAACGAAATGCCATAATTTTTGTAATTTGTTGACTTTAGAATCTGATGTGAAAATATGAGACCACAAAAAATTGCGCATATTAAAAATGCAGAATATTTTTTCTTTTGGTTTAGATTAATCAAGTTGTTTTATTTACAGTCGCTTTAGTCCAAAAAACCAACCCTTTGAACACTTTTTGACGAAATAAAATTTTTTATTTTTATGGAGGAGCGAAACCAAGAAAAATTCCCATATTAAAAATATCGAAATTTCCTACAGGATATTTTTTCCTTTTGCTTAGAATTATCTAGTTATTTTCTTTAGAGTCAATTTAGTCCAAAAAACCAAACCTTTTCGACGAAATAAATTTTTTAATTTTTGAGGAGGAGCAAATTAAAGAAAAATTCGCATACTAAAAATCTCGAAAATTCCTACAGGATATTTTTTCCTTTTGCTTAGAACTATCTAGTTATTTTATTTAGAATCGATTTAGTCCAAAAAACAAACCCTTTGAGCCCTTTTCAACGAAATAATTTTTTTAATTTTTAAGGAAAAGCAAATTGAAGAAAAATTCACATACTAAAAATCTCGAAAATTCCAACAGGATATTTTTTCCTTTTGCTTAGAACTATCTAGTTATTTTATTTAGAATCGATTTAGTCCAAAAACTCAACCTTTTTAGCCCTTTTCGACGAAATAAATTTTTTAATTTTTAAGGAAAAGCAAATTCAAGAAAAATTCGCATACTAAAAATCTCGAAAATTCCAACAGGATATTTTTTCCTTTTGCTTAGAACTATCTAGTTATTTTATTTAGAATCGATTTAGTCCAAAAAACAAACCCTTTGAGCCCTTTTCAACGAAATAATTTTTTTAATTTTTAAGGAAAAGCAAATTGAAGAAAAATTCACATACTAAAAATCTCGAAAATTCCGACAGGATATTTTTTCCTTTTGCTTAGAACTATCTAGTTATTTTATTTAGAATCGATTTAGTCCAAAAACTCAACCTTTTTAGCCCTTTTCGACGAAATAAATTTTTTAATTTTTAAGGAAAAGCAAATTCAAGAAAAATTCGCATACTAAAAATCTCGAAAATTCCAACAGGATATTTTTTCCTTTTGCTTAGAACTATCTAGTTATTTTATTTAGAATCGATTTAGTCCAAAAACTCAACCTTTTTAGCCCTTTTCGACGAAATAAATTTTTTAATTTTTAAGGAAAAGCAAATTCAAGAAAAATTCGCATACTAAAAATCTCGAAAATTCCAACAGGATATTTTTTCCTTTTGCTTAGAACTATCTAGTTATTTTATTTAGAATCGATTTAGTCCAAAAAACAAACCCTTTGAGCCCTTTTCAACGAAATAAATTTTTTAATTTTTAAGGAAAAGCAAATTCAAGAAAAATTCGCATACTAAAAATCTCGAAAATTCCAACAGGATATTTTTTCCTTTTGCTTGGAATTATCTAGTTCTTTTATTTAGAGTCGATTTAGACCAACAAACTAACCGTTTGAACCCTTTTCGACAAAATATATTTTTTAATTTTTAAGGAGCAGCAAATTCGAGAAAAATTCGCATACTAAAAATCTCGAAAATTCCTACAGGATATTTCTTCCTTTTGCTTAGAATTTTGTTTAGAGTCGATTTGGTCCAAAAAAACAATTATTTGAGCTTCTTTTTTAATTTTTATGGAGGAGCGAATCCAAGAAAAATTCGCATACTAAAAATCTCGAAAACTCATGCAGAATATTTTTTCCTTTTGCTTAGAATTATCTAGTTATTTTATTTGGAGTCGATTAAGTCCAAAAAACCAACCCTTTGAGCTCTTGTCAACGTAATAACTCTTTTAATTTTTATGGAGAAGCAAATCAAAAAAAAATCCCATATTATAAAGCAGAAAAAATCGTACAGAATACTTTTCTTTTAAGTTTAGAAGCCTTTTGAGCCCTTTTTAAGGATATAATGCATTTATTTAGCCGGATCTCTAGAAACTCACTTCTTAAAAAATGCAATCAAAAAATTCAAGGACTATCCATAGCACGTGCTATGAAATTCTGAGAGGGCACCTTCTTCGATGTATGCCTTGTGGATTTCAGGAAGTCATTCTTAACTGGATAACTGCGGTAATCCAGTCTTAATCTCACTTTAAAATCCATTTGAACTCCCCATACTCAGGTCATGGCACACAGTCCTCCGAAACAAGGAGACCCTCCATTTACGTCTAGATTTAAGCTCTGCCTGCAGGACTCCTCAAAGAGAATCATCAGAGTCCTTAAGGACACATTGAGCAGTAGCAGCTAGTTGGCTGGTCCAGGAACTGAATAATATAAACTATAAAGAAGGAAATGTGTACTAGAAAATTTTTGGAAAGAGCTCCTCTATCGTTCTTTATTTATTTTTAATTGAATGAAGTCCGAGAAGAAGAGAATCCATCCAACGAATTGGTCCTTTGCCTTACGGGCACTAAAATTGTCTAAATGTATCCCCGGCATAAAGGAAGAAGGGGGAATGAAAATCATCAACCCCTGGACCACATGGTGGGAAAAGCTTAAAAAGGGGACGTTCGAGATGGGTTTTTCTCTTCCAAAATATTTCCAGTTTAAAGCATTTTCTATATCACGATGCCTGACATCGCACCACCATCTAGCGTCGAATAGCAAACTCACCAAAAAGGGCTTTTGTTATAACCTCTACTCTAACCCTTAAATAAAAAAAGGGTGTTTACAGTTATCAAAGAAGCACCCAAAACTGTTTTCCACCTCTCTGTTATTTTACAGGGATAGTACAAAAAAAACGAAATATGTATAATAAAAAAAAAGCATTTAAGGGTGCCAGTTATCCCGACAACTCTCCTGCCACCTGTACTCGTCCTATAAGGGCTCACTTAACTTGTTTGGGTGTTCCAACCCTTTTGTATGAGGTGCTGGGTGCACCCTTAAAAAATAAAAAATAAATAAATACGGGTACAACAGCTAAGGAGACCGAAACAAAAAATTTAATATACAAAAAAGGATGATACTGAGAAAAAAATCTGAAGGGTGCATGCAGGTCTCATCCCGGATTTCCTGGTTATCCCGAAAACCGGACGGTGGTCCAGTCCTCAGGTGAGAGGAGTCATTTAAAATTCGGTTAGGAGCAATTTGTTTGTGTTACACCTCTTAATAACCTGCAACACGGTTTTATTAAAAAAAATTCTTTTTTCTTTTTGTATCTTGTAGTCCTTTTGATCCTGTGGGATCTTCCCATTATCGTTTTTTTTAAGGTTTTGTTACCTTTTTTCAGGATACAGGAGGACACAAAAAACAAAAAATATCACCCCTAAGTTAAACCACAGCTTGCCCCAAAATAGGCTCCAGACGGTGGTGGTAAATTGTTTTAAGGGTTGGAAAATAAAACATAAATTAATAAAAAATACAAAGTAAAACCAGGAACATGAGGGACACAACAATTTTAGGATAATGGACTTAATGGGGCCCATTATATCCTTTATATTGAATCAGACTAAACATTTCCCACTTTTTTAATATGCCAGATTTTTTTTTCTGGTAGTGTAGAGGGTGAGACATTTTTTCTTTCTTTTTTTTTAGATTAACATATATTATTTTTCTTTTCTGAGAATTATATTAAGATAAATACACAAATTAGACGATATAGAATTAATCAGCAAGAAATTATGAAGTGCTTTTGAAACATTTCATGATAGGTGTAACTATTTTGACATTAAATTTCCTATTAAAAAACATCAAGTTTTCATTACGGATTTTTTTTTTTTTTTGTATAATGTGTATTGCGAAAAGTGCGATAAATTTGAAATTAATATAAAATTAAAAATTTCGAAGCACTTACCTTCAAATTTTCTAAAAATTATTTTTCTTTTACTCCGACAGATCGAAGTATGAAAAGCCTGAAAAGAAAAAAATCTTATATATCATCATCATATTTGGCCCAAACTTTGGAACTCCAGAAAATTTAAAACAAGCAGATTTCAAAAATATATTTTTTTTTCTTTTTGCTATTTTATAAATTTAAAAAGTAGGATACGTATAATATATATATATATATGTAGCAGATCCTTTAAATAAAATTAATTATGTACCTGGTTTTTGTTGTTTTAGATTTCTTGAAAATAAGGATTAAAATATCAGGACACAAAAATAAAAATCATAACTATAAAGTAAAACAAACTCATGTTATTTTTTAAATTTATATGTTTATTCTACTTTAAAAAAAAAACACATATATATATAGTATGTACAAAGTTTAGTTACGAATCATTTTTTGTGGTCAAGCAATCTTCCATTTTTCGTGGTTTCAGAGTTGTTCCAGACTTTATCATAAAAACAGGAATTATCTCGAACAGCTGGAAATCTGTGAAAATAAAAAAATCCAAAACAAAAACTTTAATTATTATTTTTTAAGTATATTATCTCCTGAAGAACTGATGATAGCCGTCGGAAGATGATCGAAAAAGACGAGAATAGTTAAAAAAAGGGAATTCAGATTTTCGGGTTTACCATTGTTAAAAGAAATATAAATTATTCACTTCTGGATAAAAACTGAAAGGATACTGTATACAGATATTATATAGCCGCTGTAGAAAAACTCACTGAATTGAAGACAATGAACAACGTTGTCGCCGCTGATTACGATAGAAATGGCACTTTCTGGAGAGAACGACAACAACGAGCACGACGTCTATAGAGGAGGGCGGGTGCACACAATCATATAGTCGTCCCCTCGGTCCTGGACGTCCCGGGGAGACTTCCTGAGATGGCTAAAAACCCTCTAAAATCCTCTACAGCAAAAACAACAAAAACCTCCCCCGCATAGTCGAAAAATTGGAGAAGTTTTGTGTGAAGCAGTCACCTCCTAAGGGGCAACCAAGCAGTGGATAGGAACGCTGGTTTTTTGCTTTTTGCCATACTATATATATATATAGTTATATATATATTTTTTTGTTCTGACCTTTTCCTCGACCAATCAGAGGAAAAGCAGTGTCCTTCGTATCCTTTTCTATCCCGACCCACCTTCCAGGAATAGAGGCAGCAGCACCCCGGGGACAGAGCACACGGATGAACGGCTGACTATTTTCTAAGGAGGATAACGGAGCTCTATAAAAGCGCCGCGCTGCGACGCGACGGTGAGAAGAAATAAGGACGAAAAGGACGAGGACGAGGACGAAGACGAGGACAACGTAGAGAACGTAAACGACGACGTAGACGTTGAAGTGGAAGTGGGAAAAAAAAGCGTCTCGAAAGTATTCCTGGTCGGCTCATTTTTTTTTGCCCCGGTTTTTATTTTTTTTTTCTTACCCCTACATTTATTTTTATTATTTATATTATATACAGTAAAATTCTTCCTCTCTCGTATAGTGGAAGATTATCGCACTCCGCATTTAAGGGATTTTGGTCCAGGATATTCTTGGAGCGATGAGTGGGTGTCCTTTTCAACTGAATGAATAAAGGTTCTTCTCATCACCACCTCATTCAGACCCTGAGGGACTTCTATAGGGTTTTTGGTCAGGAGTTGGGGATAATTTCAAAAATATAATGCACACTATCCCTTTCGCCACTTACCTTTAGAAAAAGCTAGAAATTTTATACCGAGAACACTATGGTATTTTTTTCTCTCCCCCACGTCGAGGAAGAATTCGAGAAAAACGGGAGGATGCAACTTTCAATTCCTTTTTTTTATATCCGCCTTCTTTTTCGTTCTTCCCTAATTTATATTTTTATTCCTTTTTTTCGCATTCCTATTCCCATTCCCATTTTCAAATATAGTTTTAACCCTTTGATAGCATTTCGTATGCAATCCCACGGGTAAAAGTGGGAACAGAGCAGAACAAATATGGCAAAAAAGGAGGTCGTCAGGGATAGTTTTCACAGTTCGGTGCTTTTTAGGGGTTTCCAGGAAAAATACAAAAAAATGAAGGGGCTCTTTTCCTCCTCCAACAAAAAGTCATGGGGAATAATTTCGACTAAAGAGGAAGTATTGTATATATAACATTAAATATATCCCATATGTCCAGAGGGCGGGTAACTGTATAATAGGGTGGGTACTTTTCAGTAAAATTCTTTCTATGTTGTAGAATTGTCGCCATTCTTGTTCCCATTTTGGTAAAAGTTGGATAAATTTTTGCTTCAGTGGGCACAAAATCGGTTTTATATTATTTGCGGATGTGTGAGCTCTTTGTAGTGGTAGATTTTCTTTTGCTTGTTGCAGAAAAAAAAGGTTTGCAAAAAAAAGAAGAAAAATGGCGGAAACCTAATTCTCACTAATCTAATAGAATGTATTTTTACAGTTCATTTTCTCTGAAAGAAATTATTTTTCTATATATTTTGGATCCTTTTCTTTTTATACATTACAATTGTAAGGGAAGATAGTCGGTCTTTTGTCGAAAGAAAGAATGAATTTTATACAGACAAAAATATTCGAAATCAGTAATTCTGACAACGTTTATATCAATTTTTATAAAGGGTGTTTTCTTTAGTTTAGATAGAACTTTCTCAATTCTCAAACCGAGCTATCATTCTATGTAACATGTAATCGTCGCTCATTTTGTCAAAATTATTGCTTTTAAAGAGATCCCATCACATTCAGAAATGATGATTAATAAATTTTTCATCCAAAATATGGATGACATCAATTCTGGTGAGATATGATTAGAACAGGGTGGCGCTACGTGCCGTATAGCGAGACAAACTATCGATTTTTTGAAATCACAATTTGCCGATAAAGGTAAATTGGTCTCCATCGTGTGATCTGACTCCTGTCAACTATTTCGTATAGGGTTACATAAAATCATTGATTTATGATAATAAATAAGGAACAATTGACAACATTGTTTATGTTATTCGTGACATACGGCTGACATCTTTTGAACAAGTTACCAAAATTGTACTGACAGAATGGTTGCCATATGCTCGAAGTAATTTTTAAATTAAAATTTTAAATATTAAAGTTAAGACTTTGTGTTATTTTTGTACATCTTAAATTCTATAAAGTTCCATCGGGCTAAGAAAAACATCCTTTACATTTTTTGATTCGTTAAATTCAACATAATGAGAACTACAAAAAATTATACTAGGGAGTCTTGATTTAATATCAAGATTGATGAAATATTATCACCCCTGATACGATGTTAAAGCAAATATCATAAATGTTTATCCCCATATTGATGAACATCTCAATATAAAGAAAATAAAAAGAAATTGCAGGAATTCTTGGTAAAAGTTACACATCTGTCTCTCAACAATTACAATACGAAAACGAACCTCTTTGCTTGGGGTCAATCGAATGAAGGTATAAAATACAGGTAAGTAGTCCAACTTAAATAAATAAATAAAATAAGAATAAGTAAAAACTTCCATAAAAAAAAAAATGATCAGATCCTTCCCAACGATGAAGGGCAATTGTCGAAAGTATTATCTCATCATTACACCGCAATTAGTCATATTTGGGAATTTTTATCACCTGATAAACGGAAGGGATGCACCTCGCACCTGTGAATTTTTTATCGTTTTACTTTATTTATTTTTTAAAATTTTCTTCTTTCCTTATTTTGTATGTACTTGCACTTGTATTGCGGTTAGGTTGTTCCATTTTTCGGGTCCTCTTTTAAAGCCAACTGACATCAGATGGGGCCTTTTTAAATGCAATAAAATGCAACGGGGCATTGTGCTGCCAAAAGGTGGCTTTAAAAATAAAAAATAAACAGCGTAGAAATAAGAACCCCAAAGGCAGTTATTTACAGCAGCAACAGCAGCAGCAGGTCGCACACCTGAGAGAAATTTGTGTTTACGTGATTTCACGAGATGATATCAGGTGTACATAAATTGAAGTGAGGTTTCAGCCTTCTTCGGAACGATTAATTATCTCAACAAATTTGGCTGTTTTTATTTAAGAAAGGAAAAAAACCCACTTTATCGGATTAAACGATTTCAGGAGTTTTAAACTGCAAAAATTGCATCATTTAAACATTTTGTGCTGGGATTTATATACCTACTATCTGAAATTATTATCGTGTCTATTTTCACGAAAATTTCATTACGGGCCTTATCATCCCTGTTCCTTTTAATTTATGTTTATTTAATTAATCTTGAATATGTTTAATAATCGGAATTCAGTTGTGAAATATTCTGTATGTGCAGAATTTATATTATGGTGTCATTATCCTAAAATCTTATACTAAAATAGAAAGAGTGAAATATCGTAAATTTCTTACTATTCAAATATTAATTCTTTAGTTTTTATAGGAGAGTTCTTGGTATATAAATTTCGAACAAATTCATAGAGGACAAATTTAAAAACCTCGTAGAGTGATCAAGAAAAAATAAAACTTAAGCTAGAGTTATCAAATAATACTTATTTATCAGAGCAAATATCTAATCACTTCTTGTAGAAAATGGTATCCAAAAATAGTTAATTTTGCAGTTTTTTAAACGCTCCTGCGTGAGATTTTAATATAGAGAGTAGATTTGAATCAGTTTTATTTATTACTTGTTACTTAATTTAAAATATATTAAGAATTGGTTGTATGTATAGGCCGATTTTGTTAGGAAAATGATAAAATTTTCCTTTAGAATTTAATAGTCTGAATTTTTGAATTTATAATTTTAAGCCAGCTATTTAGAACTTGAATTTATAATATACGTTCAAAATTCCGTAAACTTTAAAATATAGTAATAATTGAATAAGGAAGTTTTTGAAATTTTTATTACTTAATATCAGTATCAATAAATTAGTTCGATTAGTCCTAATAAGTGAAAAGACCGTCTGTTTCTTTTTATACAATTAAAATTTGAAATGTTGGAACACTTTACTGCATATCAATTACAAAAACTAAAAATACATATAAAATATACTCGTAAAAATTAAATAAAAACGATTATGATGATAATAATCTCCAAGCAGGAACAGCAGAAGCATCATTATCCAGGTAAACCATCAATTTATGGTTAAACAGATTTTAGTTGGGATACCAGAAAATACCCGTATATATACATATATACCAACCAAAAAAAAATACATATAAAGGGAGAAACAAATACAAATTTATCCCGAGGGAATATTTTTTTTACCTTTTTCTCTTCTTTTCTATTTTGTGGGAACATGAAGTGACGATCGAGTTAATTATTGCTAGCGCTTATACATCCTCTCCCCAAAATTCCCTGTTCCTGGAATCAATTAGTATCTTTATCGGCTAGCCGCGACCGCGTCCAGAAAATTGGAGAAGGAGGAGGATTAGGCTACTTTTCTATGGTATTTGGGGGGTTCTGAAAGGGTGACACTCAGTGGCCGCACTTCGAACACACCCAAAACAGCCGCAGTCCAGTTCCTTTTATTCAAAAATCCAGGAATGGCATAAAAACGAAAGAATTTTTTTTTTGTTACTTTTCACTTTTTGGGGGCTTTAAACGTAGTAAACTGTGGGCTTAACGAAAGGTGGAAAGGGGCTGACGGGGCTGATGGGGGAAAGGACGGAGGAAAGGGGGAGTATGATACCCACAAAAGGGTTAAAAATTCGGCTGATGTTCCTGCTGACCCCAAGATCCCATGTGTAAAAGGGGACCAAAGGGCGAAGAAGGTGAATACACGCGTCCGGAGGCAGGTTGTATCCGATCCGATACCGAGTGATGAGTAGCCCCGAGGGAACTTAAAAAAAAAAAAAAAAACAGGAATAAGGAAGAATCCAGGAAAACAGGAAACGAGCATACCGCAGCTTTGGTTTTCTTTTTAACCTCTCTCCCGCTTGTCACACATGGACGACACACAAATAAACAATCAAAGAAATTGTGTAAATATACCACTGAATAAAGGTCAATTATCTTTTTTTTTTTTTTTTTGTCTTCCCGTTTTATCCCAATTTTGTTTTGTTATACATATGTATATATATATTCCTGTTTTCCGCCACCGCGGCACCACAACGATGATATACATACCTCCTGGCTCTGTGGATTGTAATCCGAAGAGGGCCGGCCGGCCGTTCCCGATGGACAGAGGTGGGATAAAGGGATGTGGTGTGGACATCACAGCCACAGGAACCGGGAACAGATTTTCTGGCTTTTTGTTTTTTGTTTTTGTCTTTTTAACTCTGAATCACTAATGGAGCGTGGGAATTTATTTAGAATTTAATACAAGAAGTCATCATCAAGAGGTCAGAGAGAAGGAAGAAATATGCCAGCTGCTTTGAAAATTTTTCGTCACCAATTTGACGGTAGGTGATCCTGTGGGATTTTTATGAGATATCTTTTATGATAGAGATCTAAATTAAATTTGTCTTTTTTTTTATTTATTTGTTTTTGTGTGGACATTTGGATAGGGTTAAATGGACATAATAACGGTTTATTGATTCTTTGTTCCTGTTTTTTTCGTAGGATAGCATATGGATAACACGAAAAATAACAATAATATGATTTCCTAATAAAATTAAGAAATGTGATTTATTATGATATTTATGGACTATTCAAAAGTAGCAAATAATTTTTATTTTTTAGTATTATATAGAAGATATAGATTTAAGAAAAATATTCTTAATTTAACACGTCCACGTCGGCGCGTACAACCGGTGGCTCAGTAATTAGACAAAATTGCTATATAGTCGGAAAATAAAATAATGGAGATGTAACGTTTATTTATTTAAATTTATTATTATCATTTTTATTTATTTATTTCAATTCAGTATTATAAACATCCCTAGATGATACATGATGTTTTTGTTGGTTTGTTGCTCATTCGTGCATAAACCATTGCTTCAATATTTTTCATTATCTTGCGAAATGTGGTACATGTTCCAATTTAACATATACACTACTGGTCAAAATAATAGGTGTAACATATAATTTTTAAACTTAAGGGATTTTTATTATGAAAATTACTTCATAAATTATTCTATCGTTTTCCTTTGAGCTAAGTTTATAATTAGGAAAGCTAGAATAAGAATTATAATATAATCAGTTCATTTGTTTAAAAAAGCTGTGTGAGCTGATTATATCAAAAGTAAACCTTCTTTCACAATAAATTAGAGTCTACTTGTATAAAAATAATACATTTTAAACAAAAATACATATATTTTAAATAAAAATAAATATTTAATAGTCCGAAGCACCTCCATTATTTAACAAAATGGCTGCGAATTGAAGCATGGAATTTATTAATTTACGGCACTTCTCAATATGTATTTCAGTCCAATGGGACTGAACCGCACTCTGCAACTGCTCCTTATTTGTTATTATTTTTATTTTATTTTTTTGTTTTTTGGCAATGAGCGCTTCAACTCATCCTACAAGTTCTCAATGGCATTGAGGTCTTGGGATTGACTTGGCCAAGGAAGAACATTAACATTATGGTCCGCAAACCATTCACTCGCCAATTTAGATGAGTGTTTGGGATCATTATCCTGTTGAAATCGTCACCTAAGTTGGATATTTCCTTTACCATAAGGGCGCATCATATTTTGCAATACCGGCACCGTACAAAGAAAAGTATCCCCATACATATATACAACGATTTAACTTGAAATTGTTTGAAATAATTTCTAAGATATACCAAACTTGAGTATTTGAGGTTTGAATTAATAACTACTAATACTACACCGGGAGAACACCGGGTTACTGAGATAGTATAAAATAAAAATCTAAATAATTAAAGTAACTTTATGAAATTTTTAAACCGATCGCGCGATTAATTGCTCTCTATCTATTTGAAGGACTTTATAGTTCTTGTTAATTATTTTTATAATAAATGACGTTGATTACGTGTCATATTTTTTGTTTAATTAAAATAAAAATTATAAAATATAATGTCTTTTTGATTTGTTACCTTTAATTACAAATATATAAAATCAATCTTTCACTTTTTTACCATTTTTTTATGAATTATCTTTCATGTACATCTGATAACTTGAATTATTTCCAAAATAATAGTAAAAGGGTTTGCTCGCTAAAAATTTGCGATTAACCCTTTCCTTTATTTTACACCATCTGACTCTTGGATACCAAATGATATCAGCCTATACTATCTCCTAAACTAATTATTTCTTATAAATTTTATCAACTGCAAAATGTTCTACACGCAAAGTCTCTTTCAAATAGCAATAAAAAATTGTTTATATGTACTACCCTTATTATTACCCTGTGTTCCATACATTAAATACTTCGTACTTATAAGCACTCAATACATGCGACAAGGAACTTATGTAAGCTTTTATAAAGTTTTAGAAAAAAATTTCCCAGTTTGAATTTTTCGACATACCCAAATCACTACAATTATTTATGAAGCGAGATATACGATTTTTGCTTATGCGTCCATACATCATACACCCAAGTTTTATGTAAGCTTCATAAAATCATCTGAGAATCCAAAAAATGAGTTTTTTTCACAATGAATTTTACCCGTTTTAAGGAAAATTTGAGAAAATTTAATGAAATGCAAAACTCTTTTAGCAAAAAATGCTCTCCTGGCCTTAAAACTTTTTTCTAATATCTGAAATTTTGTAGATGTTAAGTAAACAAGGCTACCTTTCCAGGAAAAATAAAATCAGGGAACATCCCGAGGGAATTTTTCGAGCAAAAAAGTCTGGAATCTAAATTTTACCATTCTGGACACTTATATGATTATAATTGCACTCTTAGAGAGAAGTCATTTCATAAATTTCAAGAAAATCTTTAAAAAAAAATTTATATTACGCTTGATAAATTCCGATTTGTTTCCCATACATCGAACACCTATCACTTATAATCACTCTTATAAGCTTCAGTGCATTCAGCAAAGTGCTTAGGTAAACTTTTATAAAGGTTTAGAAACAAATTCTCAAGTTTACATTTTTTCAACATACCCAAATCACTACAATTATTTATGAAGCGGGATATAAGATTTTTCCCTTGCCGTCCATACATCATACACCCAAGTTTTATGTAAGCTTCATAAAATCATCTGAGAATCCAAAAAATGAGTTTTTTTTATAATGACTTTTACCCGTTTTGAGGGAAATTTGAAAAATTTGAATGAGTTGCAAAACCCGTTTACCAAAAAATGCTCTGCTAGCCATAAAAATGTTTTCTAATTTTTGATATTTTGTAGATACTAAGTAAACATGACTACCTTTCCAGGATAAATAAAATCAGGGAATATCCCGAGGAAATATTTTAAGCCAGAGGGTCTGGAATCTAAAGTTTACCATTTTGGAGAGTTTGGTTCGTCGTTTCTCACAAATTTTTCTCCAGACCTGTCTCGATTTTTAACTTCCTAGAGAGTTTGATATGTTTTGATAGTTCCCGAAAAATATTCGGATCCTAATATCAATATCTTTTCTTGAATTCAAATTTTTTCCACAAAGCAAAGGAACTCTTCTAGCAATTCTTCCTTGTAGATTTGCCCCTTGTAATCTTCTGCGGATAGTTTTTGACTTTGTTCCCCGTAGCTGCGCAAATCGTCCTTGAAGACATAAATGGATCCCTGTTAGCCATAATAATGATCTGATGATCAATGATTCGAGTCGTTTCTTTAGGTCTAATTAAGATTTTCGCAGTGATATTTTTTTTATTTTTAATATTTTAAATTGTGTAGAGCTCACCATGAAGAAATTTATTTTCAAATCTTACAAATTCCTTTAAAATGCTATCATTTTATAAGAACACCAATTTTTTTGTCCAAGAACTTACTGCATTCAGTGACTTATTGCTCTCCTAATGTCAATAAATCAACTATTTAAGGCTGTTATTGTTGCATGTTTATTTAAATGAGGCATGGCTTAAGTAATGGTAAAACAAGATAAGTGATATGAGAAGAGTTTACCAAAAAATTGTATGCGTGAAGCTACTGCCAGTGTTCGCACCTATTATTTTGACCACCAGTGTAAATATTTTGTATAATTTAGTTACTCCAATGAACCTGTGTGTTGGTAGGGATTATTAACTTGGAAAGTATTAATATTTTTTAAATGATATTCTGCAGAAAGTTAGTAAATGGTGCAGAGAATAGGTGAAATAGAAATAAATTTAATAAACTTAAAATGAAAGAGTGCGGAACAATAAATAAATATAAAAGGTCATAGTTGAAAATGTGAGTGTTGGTGGAAAATGAAAATTTTTAAAAATGAAATAATGGTTAATAACTGCAGGGAAATTACTAGGAAAAAATCACTACAAGTTAAAGCGTTTAAAAAAAGATATTCTAGAATAGAGAATACAGACATACATTCTCACAAAGTAATTTTCAAAAATAATCCCGCAGGATATATTGATGTATTCCTAATATAGTATAGACGTAGAAACATATCAACATATACCAGATTTAAATAACTTAGCATCATTAATACCTGCTTATGACTACTTTTGGTGAAAATTTCTCTATGAAATATCTATTTATGATTTGCTTATAACTGATACTATACCTGAAGGGCATCAATATCTGGTGTAGGACAGATGATCTCTGCCCTTCTGAAATAAAATTAAATCTTCCTCCAGGATTCGATTATGTTGGTCATTCAGGATTTCAGTGAGTGATCCCCCAGGCATCACAAATGGTGACGGAGTATGGGATTAAAGTCAATTTTAAGGTAAATTACATTACTAAAGTTTATAGTCTCTCATACTATATATATAATATAGTGTATACAGTCGCGGTACGGCGCGGCGCGGCGCGGTGCTATTTTATGCGTTGCAAAAGGGACATAAACAGTAAAAAATGGTCTCTTTATTAATTAATTATCACCGGGCGACGACGTCAAGGGGGATGTGATAGTACCGAACAAAAGTAGTATTATTAGGCATATGACTTTAATTTAGTCAGGGACCATTAGTGCTTCAAAATTCGCAACAGTCCTGGCCGTATAGGATGCCATAGGGCTCGAGGCGGCGGACAGTAGAGGCGTAGTGTGGTAATGTTTACATATACGCCAAAGTCCAGAATATGCCCAGTGATGATGGTGGTGGTGGTGGGATACTGAAGTGTCATACTTTCAAACCCATAGGATCCCCCTAGCCACCTTCCCGGGAAAAGTGTGGATATAAATGGGAGTGTTGCCTTTAAAACAAAACACGAAAGCATAGGCGTCCTCTGGACGCATTCAACTACCGGGACGACCCATTATGCCCTGACCAGAAAACTATTTGCTCGATAACTCTATATACTTATATATATATATATAGTTATGTGCCCTAATGGACAAATATTCGTTATGATTATTTTATGAAGCGCCGTCTCATTTATGCGGAATGATACTGTACTCTATGCTATACCCTATAATGGACAAACCTACCTAAAACCGACCAGGAAGAATCGATAGTGTTTGCGTTTTAGATGCATTACTACACCGAATTTAGGGATGTTTATTTGAAACTGGAAAATGGAAAATAGAGGGGGCTGTGACGAGTTTGCTAAAGGCTTTATTAGGAAAAGAATTTATTCCAAAGCTAGAAAAACAATTGAATATTCCACAGAAGTGGCAAAAAAGTATAGAATTAAATTGTATAATATTAGTACACATATTCCTTACAATTCTAAAAAATTATTCTATTTAGAGATCAAAAGTCAATTTAGTGACCTTCATTCTACATATCTTTAAGTCTCTTTATAAATTTTGTTAATAAGATTTTGCAATCAAATGACGGAAATTAAGCTACTTACCCGTTTTTTTTTTTTCTTGATAATGAGAATGGGAAAAAAAAGGATGTTTTCGATAAAAAAAAATATCTCCGAAAATATTTAATACCCGGAGTAGGTTATTAAAAAATTGTTTTCCAAATAAAACCTTTTGGGACTTATTCTTAAAACTAGTTGTACTTATTGATACAGTAGAATTTGAGATATTTGGGTCACCGAATAGATATATTAATTATAATAATAAACGTACCCTGAATCATGTTATTCCAAGTCCTTATAATGCTTCTTCTTCGAAAGATTATACTACTACTACTACTGATTTCCTTGAAATTATTAATTACTATTTATGTATATATTTCTTAATTTTGAAATCTAATCTATTTTAACTCTACTGCGCTTTTATTTTGTGTACTTTTATTTGTCTAAAATTACATATTTCGTTGAGAAAAACGATCAAAACTATCTAAGAAAAAGTTTACACTATCCAGGGTAAAGTTGATAATCTATCCCTAAATTGTGTTATCTATCTTACACAATTTTGGATCTTTACCCCATCTTAATCTCTCACCTGCTGCACCCAATTTTGGATTGGTACTATGGGTGGAAATGGGAGGTTAGGGTGCACAAAGTGGAAAATATAAATATAACAAGTACATGTATACAAATATAACAAGCACATGCATCCAATAGATATCCCAATGCGAGAGTTTCACGGCAATAAAGTGAGATGGAATAGCATAAAAGGCTGTGTAACTAATTAATTTTACTCGGCGGAAAATTCCAGCGTAACTGTTTGCATAATATTATGTGTATTGCAGACTAAACCAAAATTTATCAGATCCAACTGTCAAATTACTATGAAAATGTCGCCAAATTGGTATCCATTGTTTATTCGATTTTACCAGTTTTCTTTATGCTTGGAATTTTCCATGGTTATTTTTTCCAAATTGAGGTGTGGGAATAGATTTTAGAATATGTTGAATATAATTTAATTAACTATAATTTCTTAAACCATTATTAACTCGTCTTTTCATGCCCAAACAAAAATTTTGAAAGTTATATAAAAAATATGTCCAAAGTTTAATTTGATTTAATTTAGTATAAGTAAACTTTATTGGAGTTTATTAGAATGGCCGGTGACATGACGTAGCTTCTGTGTAAAATTGCCGGTCAACAATTTGTTAAGATTACTAGTCAGAATGTAATTTTCTAATTTTAAAGTTATAATATTTTTAGAATCTAGTAAATGCAAAATTTAGGCATCTTAACCCTTATGTGAACTATTGAGAAACCCTACTTTATTAGTAAAAAGTAGTTAATTATTATTTAACATAAATCATAAATATAAAATATAAGTTTTTCCAGAAAATTTCCTAAAATTGGAACTATAAATTGGATTTCATTATAAAAATATTATTGATTAACATCCGCAAAAGTAATACAGGTATTAAAATTGCACCTGTATGTTTCTGCAAGTGAGTTTAGGAGTTTGGAAGAAGAGGATAATTACATAAAATTGCATCGAACCCTAATAATAGGTTCCCTTTACACCGCAGCGGGGGGGGGGGGGGGGGGGGGGGGCGAGTGAAAGGGTGAATTACGTATGTATATGTTTGCAAAGAGAAAAATTGACTGGTTGTTTAATGTTTCTGTTTGATCGATTTATTGCTGAAGAAGTTGTTTGCACCATCGTTGGAAATTAAATAGAAAACTAACTCATCGATTCTTGGTACGACTTTGTTTGTTTTTTTTTTTTTTTCCATTTCATTGATAACATGAAATTTATGTTTTAGAAACAACCCTTTTCCACCTTTTCCCCTCGGGAGGACGAGGTCTCCTTGTGTTGTTGTAATTTTTATCAGTTCGTTAAACATAAATTTTTGAGTAATTTATATAATGAAGAAACGAAATCTTACTTTACTTACATTTTGAATACATTTTGAATACATTTACAATAAAAGAGAAAAAAAAAATCCAAATGTGCGTTATTATTCGAAATTATTATAAAATTGTTACTATTTTTCTACTTATAATCCGAATTTTTCTAAATCCGCCCCTCTCCTATGATTACCTATAAAAAAAAAGAAAAAAAACAACAATTTTAACCATTTTAAACAAGACAGGAAATAAATTTTAAATTAAAATGAACATTCTTCTGTGCAAATTACTTATTACACATATATATAATTTCAGACTCTTTCTCATCTGTCTGTAAGTATGTTTCTTCAGAGGATGTATATTTCTGGAAGGGTGGAAGTGGGGTCTGGGATGGGTCTGTTGAATCCAAGGGCCTGGCAAAACTGGCAAAAGTACCAGAAAAGCACAGAGTACAGCATCTTCGAAATATCTACCATCAGAAAGTATATATGGGGCAGTACTAAAACGGGCAAGAAGCTGGGATGCTGTCGTTTTTAACGGGGAATAACGATGGGAGAAGGGGGAGAGAGGAATGAAAAATAATGGCTTGTATTTGTTGTATACACACTTCTCATGTTTGAAACTGTTAAGAAAAATTTTCCCTCATTTTTCTTCATATTTTCTCTCGGAAAAGTTTAAGGTTTTTCTGTGGACGTTTCATATATCTTAAAAGATTCCTCTTTGCACCCTATCCTCCCTCAACCCTTCCTCTTTGATGGGGGGAGAGGAGGAGGAGGGGGGGAGGTGAGGACCTCCTACAACACGCCTTACAGTACAGAGAAATGTATAACGAATAAACATTGAACAGAGAAAAAAGGGGAAAAAACAGAGCATTGCTGGCAAAATTTATGAGCTTAAACGGATATACACATCTATGAAAATTAGTGTTTAGGGGTTTTTAAAATTTAAATTTTTACCATTTTAATATTACTACCTAATAACTAGTTTTTTTCTTACAACTTTTAAAATTATGTATATATATATATTAGGGTGCTTTTTTTTCGCGACTATTTTTTTTTTTCAGTCCCACCTCGAAATTTTGTGGCAAATACCTAAACAAAAATTCCCTGAAAATTGGAGCCCTTAATATTAATATTAAATACTAGACCAAGGCTTACAAAAATTTCCCATATAAAATACACGTAAACTTTGATTATTTTTCTTCAAAACTCTACAGCACAGAGGCATTTTATGGTATAGTCTTGGTCAATGGTAGGATTTCTTCAGAATTGAATGCTCTACAAAAGTGCCCAGTGCGGTGTAACTCTAACTCCCACCAGCGAGGTAGTACGGGTCACTAACCCCAATTTTTCCATGAAATTCTCGCCTTTTGCCCCTATCTCGTAAACAACAAGACGTACAGAAAAAGTGAATATGACAAACTTATAGCAAATTCAATTTCCTCAAGAAAGTTCTTGAACACCAAACCGCTAGCATCGATATTTCTTGAGATATTGGGCTTTGAAGTTGAGGTAGTGTGGAACTTTCATGGATTATTGAGCTAAATTGTACAAACACTACCTCAACTTCAAAGCTCAATATCTCAAGAAATATGGATGTTAGTGATTTGATGTTCTTCAACTTTTTGGAGGAAACTGAATTTCCTACAAGTTTGTCATATTCACTTTTTCTGTACCTCTTGTTATTTACAAGATAGGGGCAAAAAACTAAGAATTTCATGAAAAAATAGGGTTAGTGACCCGTACTACCTCGCTGGTGGGAGTTAGCGTTACACCGCAATGAACACTTTTGTAGAGCATTCAATTCTGAAGAAATCCTACCATTGACCAGGATTATACCATAAAATGCCTCTGAGCTGTAGAGTTTTGAAGAAAAATATTCAAAGTTTACGTGTATTTTATATGGGAAATCTTTATACGCCTTGGTCTAGTACTTAATATTAATATTAAGGGCTCCAATTTTCAGGTAATTTTTCTTTAGGTATTTGCCACAAAAATTCGAGGTGGGACTGAAAAAAAAAAATTGTCGCGAAAAAAAAGCACCCTAATACATATGTATATATGCACAATATTAAAATGTTGAAGCTTAAAACAAAAAAAGTTATTTACTCGTATATTGATAGTCCCAGAAAAAATTTATTTATTAATAATTTTTCCATACAAGTTTTTCTGGCGATATTTTACCATTAAAGTAATTTAATTGTATATTCGATATTTTCCGGCAATTATCATATTAAACGAAAAATTTTCCTATAGGCAAAATTTTTCAATTAAATTATGGGGTGGTGGAGGTGAGAAGGGTTCAATGGTTCATTATTTTTTTATTGGCTTACATTGCACAATGTCATAATTTTTTATGATTCACTATTTTAACGCTTGATTGCCCTATTTTGTGATATGCGTTAATATATATTGCATTTGTTGGGCAATTTTGTTATACAAATATATATATTTATTTGTTATAAATAACCTTTCTTCTCGGGCAGCCCTCAAAAGTGTTTTATCGTTTAAAAATGGGTGGTTCCTAACCGATAATTTAAGCAAAACTCTAGAATCGTTCTTCAGAAAGCAATATAACGTTGTAAGGTAAGGGAGCAGCCCTATATAATCTTAAATTTTCATTTTATGGTGGGCATTTTGAGTCCCTTCAAAATCTCCCCTAGCCCTCCCATCTTCACTCGCTCTTCCGATTCACAATATCATTTCTAAATGACGGCGCCATCAGCTTTTATATCTTTTGTCGTTCATTTTGGGTGTGAACAAAAACAATTAAAATTTCCGCGAAACGCTATACTTCTAATAGCTAGACTAGATAGATAGACTTATACAGATATTTTGTAGAAGTTAAGAAACATCAAAAGGGAAATTCATGGCCGATATGATAAAATGAAATCCTAAACTTCCTCCCTTTTTACTTTTTCTTAAGAGATAAAAGCTGTTCCCAGTCTAGATAGGGATTGAATTAAAGTCGCTATAGTCACTATATATTTTGTTATCTATCTATAATATAGATATGAAAAACGGTTTTTGGTATTCGGAATTCATTTTCATTTACTGCTGATTGGGCGTGTCCTAAAACCACCCTCTAAACAACAAAAGTTTTCTCAATAGCTCAAAATTTTGTTGAGCTAACAAAAAAAAAAAAAAAAGACCGAATGAATAAATTTATGGTACCCTATAGAGGCTCTTATTATGTTTTAATTCTATTTTCTTAAAATTTCCAAGAAATTTATTTTTCTTCTATATTATTACTCTTTTTAAGATCTCATTTTCTAGAACAATTGGTACGTTAAACTTTTCTAATTTATTTACATTACTGTTATTCTAGATGATTTGTGTTTCCTTAATTTACCCCCCTTTATCCAGAACCTGAGACTAAACGAACACCCCAAAAAATTTTAACCCTTTCGCCAAAAAACATGGAGACATATATTATAGCCGCAAAAATTTAAGTTCATTTCTCTGGTCCGTAATTCAATAGGAAGTTTTAAATGAAATGAGAACAACAAAAAGAGCATCCCCCTTCCCTCCCTTCTCCCACCGTCAAGCTCCACCAAAACCTATCCCCTAGAAAATTTAAGGAAAAGAGGAGCCCAGCATCATCAGGAGGAACAGCATCATCAGCAATACCAACTCCAGAAGCATCTGGCTACGTCCATTAAGTACAGAGAGCCATAGCATAGAACCTTAAGGGTTTTCGGCAGAAAGAGGGGAAGAGTAGAGTAGAGTAGAGTGGAGAGGGTGGCGGGGTAAGGGCTTGGACGGATGGAATAGATGGTGTAGATGGCTCCACCATCGCTTTTGGGCACCAGCCATAACTACTTATACATATATACAGAGAGCCGACCAAAAAACGCTGTTGCCTTCTTCATTCTTTAATTAGTTTTTGTTCCTTACATTACGATGCAAAAGCGACCCTCAGCATCTCTCCCTCCACCCTCCTGTCTCCTGTATACCCCCATACAAATAGAGGAAAATTTCTAGATGAGAAAATTATATCTAAAATCGGCTAGCAGATAATGATATTTTTCGCGGATCATCATCGTCACCAGAAGTGAGTATATTAAATCAACCCCTAAAAGTTTAGTGGACGCACTATAGGAATTATAAATTTTGAGTTAGGAGATATAAAAAAAAGGGAATCCCTTTAGTAGTTGTAATAGGCTAGAAAAATACGAAATTACAGAGCAGAACTATTGGAGAAATTTAGTTTTTTTATAAAAACTTTTTTTGTGAAAGGGTTTTAAATCACAATCGTAAATTACTAAACTAAATCCGAACTTGTTTCTATTCCAACTTAACCTTAACCTTGACCTTAATTTAAAAATGAAAATGGTTATACAATAAAATCGTAAAAATCAATTGAATTTAACAATCACAACTGAATTATATTGGGCAAATAAAAGGTTTAATCTTATCTTATTATTACAAAACAAATTTGTTGATGTCCTTACCCGATTTAGATAAACAGGAATTCAAATCTCCGGACTATCTCCGGTTCTTACGATACAAATACGGTATAAACATTGACGTTCCTCTTTCATACCACCTTCAATCAACTTCAGATAAAAATTAATTGAAAACTCTTCAAAACCAAACAAAATGCTCTCGTTGTTGGAGATCTTGATGCGATGATGCGGAGAAGAACGGCTAGCTATACAACAGCTGCTAGAGAAACGAAATGAGAAAATAACTAAAAGTATAGAATGAGGTATTCATTTTTATCCATTAAAACAAAAAAGGGGGGGAAATTGCAAGGACTTTCTTCTTTCCGTCGAATGAATACACAAATAGAGTGATGTTTTTCCTCACGAATCGTACTTTGGTCGAACCAACACTTAAAAGTTGGCAAAAGACCACCACCTAGACAATTTTAAGAAGTCTCCAACCAAACTTCGGGGCTCTCCTTTCCACCCCCCCTCCCCCTACCCCTCTCCCCCGCAGATTGAAAAGATTGATGGTTGGCTGAAACAGAGGAGAGGCTCGCGCACTCATAGAACATTAAATTTGAATATTTTACTCCTTTATTTCTTGATGTCCTCCTCGTCGTCATCATTTTACATCTTGAACGTCCTTAACATCGTATTCGTCGTCTATGGCGGGCGTCGTTCGTCGTCGTCGTCGTCGTTATCATCATCCTTAGAGGACTGTGTAGCAGAAATTGGAAAGAAAGGAACATCACATTGAACAGTTTTTTGTCGCCCAAGACCGTAGCCATTGCTGTAGCCATCTCATCCTCAAGGAGGTAGGACTCCCCCTTTCTTATCCAAGACTTTAGGGATGGAAAGGACCCGCCATCGGTCTTGGTTCTGAATGGGTGGCTGCGATGATTTTGTGCCAAACAAGCAGTAGACGGAAGATGATAATAATGATGATGATGATGATGCTGCTACCTAACACCCACTCCTACCCTCCTTTACCCCCTCCCCTATCCCTGCACTACCGCTTCTGACGGGCTTGTCTTGCCCTTCTGATGATTATAACTATGGGGATGATGGTGAATAAGAAGAAGAAGGACTCAAGAACAAGAATATTTTCCAGAGGACTTTCTGCAAAGAATGCTGAAAACTTCCTTTAACCATTAACTTCGAGGGCAGGGAGGAGAGGGGAGAGAGGGGTGGCCAGTTTACGGGACAAAAAAGTGCTTCTCTTAAATTTTCTATCCCTTTTTCTTGACAATTTTATCCCTTTTACACCTCAAAACCTCGCCTACGAAAAAAAGCTAAAAAACATTTTTCATAGTTTAGTATAAAGGAAATAAATTTAAGAAGTGGGATGAACACCTCTTGTCACAGTTATAACCGTTTTTATTTAAAGAACATAATTAGAGAAGATGGAGATTTGAACGAAAACTTGTTCATTCAAATGTATCTATAGAATTGAATCATGATAACTTAAGAAGGTTAGCTACAGAAAAAGTGGCCGTTTTTTTCTCAAAATATTTTCTTTCTGACATGTCTAATCAAAATCATAAACTTTTTGTATTTATATATTTTAATTTAATGTTTCTTAGAAAACTGAATATACTTATGAATTTTCTAGTTTTAGAAAATCTTAATTAATACACCAGTTTTTATCAACCAAGATCGTTCCTCTTCAGGAAAATAATAGGATTCATTTCATGTGAGTTAGAAGGAACACTCCTGGGCATTGTACCATAAAATTCAGCGTCATCACACACTATTACTATACATCTATATATATATATAGTATATATGTAGCAGCCGTATGTGCCACTTTTAGTCTTTAAAATTTTATCCATTCGCTAAAATATTCAGGACTCCAAGATTACTTTTAAAACTCCCTTAAAATCCTCTTTTAAAATTAACTGCATGTCCCTCTGGGAAATATTTAGCCATACTCTTTATACGAGAAGAGCGCTATTCCCATGCATACGCCCTGTCGACGATGCCCTCAACTGGTTTGTGAAGGGTTTAGGGTTTGTGGAGGCATAAGAAGACAAGGAGGAAAGGGTTTGAGGTAACGTATGTTGGGAGGAGGAGGGAGGGGGGGCTGGGAAAATGAATACGCCAGGATAAGCATCCACCGCAGCAATAGCAGCAGCAGCAGCAGTAGCAGTAGCATTATCATCCAACCAAAGGAATAGGGTTTGAGATGAGGTACCACAACCATTTCCCCCTCCCTCCCCCCTTTCCGATCCTCTTTCCTCACCACCCCTCCTTTTGCGTCCTACTCACTTAGCCCCAATGAATTTTTGGAAGTTGTATTTTGTACGTATGTGTGTTATTTTCCCAGAAAACCTTAATCAGGAGGCGTTACAACAGCCAATTTTTCTTAATTTTCTCGCACCTACATGGCCCCATTGGGGGATGCGATGTTACCGTTCCCGGTATAAAAAAAGCAAACAGAAAAAAAAAATAACATCTCCTTCTATCCCATCTCTTCCCCATATCATTTCTCTGCGGAGAAGTGTGGATAAAATAAACGTATATATGTATATATGGACTCAGTAAAAGATGTTAATTTTTCGTCCTGTACCGTGTGTCCTTAGGCTTATCGTCCTTTTGCCAGTCTTAAATTCTAACGGTGGAACATCAGGAAATAATATCCGCACTTCCCAACTCATCCTATCGCAACCCTCCCCATCCCCCCACCCACCCACCAAAATCCCATCTCACATGAAATCCACCTTCCTTATACCCATATTCTCTGGATGTGCCCCATACATTTTAATGGGAAAATTTTAAATTTTGCGCCCAAAATTCGAGAATATTAGGGTTTTAGAAGTCCTCTTGGCTCTTCATAAAAACTCATATAAGATGACACAAAGGGGTGATATCAAGTTTTAAGCACTTTCCTTAAGATATCTCATATGCTTGATCTCTGTTACGTTTCTGTCCTGGGCAAAGATCCCAGAGATGAGTCACAACTCCTGGAGCGAATCTTGAATGCGGTATAGTCCGGAGATGGTTGGTAATGATACTGTCTGCGGTTATTAAAGAGTATATGATGAGATTGTCTGATTACTACTAGCCCTTATATAGCTGCAGTCAATATCACTTAGAATCTAACCATCCTGAAGGCCGAAATTATTGACTTGAAAATTGAAAAAAAAAAAATTAAATATCCAATCATATCGAGTTCATCGTCTTGTTAGGAAATTTAAGAAATTACCCTAAAGGGTTAAAGTTATTACTATATCAGTACCCGCATCCAGAATCACCAAAGAAACTATAATCTCGTTAGATTTAAAACCCTATTCCTCCTCCCCTCCCTCGGCCCCCTTTGAAGAACACTCGAGAGAAACTGGTAAAACTTTTAAAATTGCTCAACTTTTTCACATTTTCTTATCTCAATTGGCTTGAACGTTAAATTGCTTCTTTTGCTTCTTGTACGCGTTTTATAAAATTTCAGAGTTGAAAGTCGGTAGAAGTTGGAGTATCATCACACAGATTGTTCCATTCTCCTCCTCCCACTAATCCTATCCCTATACCCCCTGCCGACCGCGGATGCTATATGCTGAAGCTATACAGCATCTTTAGAGCAACACCTTCACCCGATGGTTAATGTCCTTTTGCCCAGCGGCAACTTTCTTATATGGCAATTATTCGGATACCCTAAGATCTTATTCATGCGTTTGTGTGTGTATGTATATATGTGTATATATGTGTGTATATCTTTCATTTATTTGCATGTCTGTATAGTCTAACGAAAATTGTCTTCATTTCATCCCTCAGGAAACACAAAAGTGAATAAAAATAAAATGAAAGGAAAAAAGGATAAAAAAACAGGGAACATGTGTGGTTACGCTTTCAAAGTATGCACCGAGTATCAAATCCCGTTATACACCCACACCGACACACAAACAGAGATTGTTCATTTCAGAAAACATCCTTATAAGACATACTGCATCTTCTGCTTCATTGGACACGTCGTCCCTTGGCTATTACATTTTAATTTTATTTCAAGAGTTTTATTATTTTATATATATATATATATATATATATGTATATATATTACATTTTTTTTCAACATTTCCCTCAAGGAGTTCCCGTAGGAGCTGGCTGACAAGATATACAATATATATGTATATCCTACAGGATATATCCTACATGGCGGGATACTGCAGCAATTTTAAATAGAAGGCGGAAAGGTATGCGTTGAGGTGATTGGGTATGAAAAGGGTATGAGGATTTTGGGATGAACCCTCCTGAACGAAAATATATGGGACACATTCATGTGGAATGATGGTGCGATGTAAAGGGCTCAAATTCGGTGAAGTACCTTAACAAAGTCAGATTTAAATGTGGGCAGAGGCAATTAGATTAAAAGGTTTTTAAGTTCAAATTTTATTAGAGATATTTAGCGAGATTCATAATAAAGCATTTTATTTTATTGATGAAATTTTAATAGGATTTAATTGGTTTAATACACGTTTCTCACAACAAGCAGAAAACAAACCCTTTACAACAAGTTCGAGGATACATATTCAATCAGAAAAATTCAAAAATCTCATCAAGTGGAAATGAAATCTATCCGAATTTCGAAAACTATTGCAAATATAAGAGCACTGAAGAGACGTTATAGTTGTTCCATTCTCATCCTTTCGCTGCAAATTTTGAGTACAAATAAAATAGAAATATTTTTTAAGAGCGCGTGTTTCTTCTTCTTATAATATTCTCAGAAAATTAAATTTTAAGCTAGTGGAAAAAACTTACCGAACCCTTCAGGGATTATTTCTAACCGGAGAATATTTTCCTCAGAATTGTTTTCACAAATTTATTGTTATTTTATTTAGATCTTTGCGTAAATTTAATAGGTAGAATTATTTAATTTTTATTCACTTTAATTTAGATATCACCGGGCCACAGCAACGATCCAAGTGAATGTAAAAACGAACAAGAGCGAACTGAAGTCGCAACGGTCAACTACGAATAGAATTATTTAAAATTGAGGGGAAATTAAAATGGAGAGAGAGAGAAAAAACAAAAATTGAATTGTTGCTGGAAATGTTGCTGGCGTTTTGTTGCCCGAATAAATCAATTAATAAACACATTCTGAGCACAGTAAAAACTTTCGAAAATACCTCAAAACACACCTGTTTAACGAAATTAAAAAAAAATTCCATGAATACAAAATTGTATATCAAAATATGGTAGAATTTTTTTAATTAAATTTTATTTAATTATTATAGTACATTCGATTTCGTTTTCTTGGTTTAGTATTCAATTGAAAATTATTAACCTTTATTACCCCAAACTCAGAGAATGCGAATTTTATATGTATAGTATATATCATAAAGAAATGTTTGAAAATTATTGAATAAATTCAATTTCATACATTCTTTTAAATAACATTGCAATACACATTTTAGTAATATATATTTTAATCATGAAATAAACTGTTTTAAATTCTTCAGTGAGTATTCGGTTGACAATTTCAAAGAAGGGCATGAATATACCGAGCGAATTACCGTATGATCAGTTACCCTAAATATTTTATAAACCAATCGTGAAGATTATCTATAAGAAAATCTCTTCACAATTTATATACTACGAAACTATATTTTATAATTTATTATTATTAAGTAATTTAAATTGTATTATAGTAAAATAAAAGAAAATCTGGCTTAATTAAATTAGGAACTCCCAAGCACGTGGTTGTTATGCTTATCTGTTAATCCGCCGCTGATCTTCGAATTACTTCGTAAAATTTATTAGAATTAAAAAAACAAAAACCTGATAAATTTAATAAAATATGTAGAATTAAATTTAATAACATAAAAATATAAGGTAATATTTGGTGAATTAAAAACTATTTACAAATTCTATTTTATATTATTGTATATTATTTTATATTTTATATTATAGTAGGCGACATTTAGTTAACACGTTGACTGCCGTGGGGGTCACCGGTGACCGGCACCCACTAGCTGAATGTGTAGCTGAATAAAACGCGGCATTCAACGTGTTAAAACACGATTTTCTTCAAAATTATGTATTTCTTAAAAATATTTCATCGTGTTTCGTATAGAGTCCAGTGGCGAATTTACACATTTGTCGCCAGTAGGCTATTAAAATTTTGCCGCCCATATCAACCTCTACAATTCGATACCATAGTTCATAATCATATTAATTACAATTTTTTTGTCGATGAAATTGTAACTTTATAATTTGTGCACTATCGTTCTAATTATGATTACTATCCCTAAGCGATTAGATGCTCTGGTTGCTTCCAAATCGGCTTCATTGGTTAAGCATATTATTGTGAATGAGCAGCATGAATTTTTCTCTCGTAAATCCACTATTTCGAATCTAGCGATATTTATAAACTTCTGTGCTCTGAATATAGAAAATTGTATTCAAGTGGATGTACTGTATAACGACTTTTCTAAAGCATTTGATTAAGTATCAATTCCGATTTTATTGAATAAAATAAAATACTTTGAATTCAATGGATCAATCGTATGCAACGGTTAAGGATAGGAGATCTATATTCTATGGATATTATTGCCTCATCCGGAGTACCACAAGGTAGTCACCTTGGGCCTCTGTTATTCATATTATTTATCAATGATATTGTTGAGAAATTCTCTTTTGCTAAGTGCTTTATTTACGTTGATGTTTTAAAATTGTTCACATCAGTTAGATCCTCAAAAGATTGTGCTAAACTTCAAAATGATTTGTATATGGTAGCTAACTGGTGTAGTATTAATGATCAACTCTGTAAAATGGGATTATAAAATTAAGAATTTTTCAATTGAAAGGGTAGACAAATATAAAGACCATCAATAAAACAGTTGAGCTTTTAGCACAAAAGAATTTCATAATCCTTTTAGCACAAAAGAATTTCATAATCCTTTTACAATTAGGATTATTTTTATCTCCTTAATCAGATCTGTTTTTGAATATGCGACAGTTATATGAAGTTCTCAGTATGATCTCTGGCTAACCCGAATAGAATCGGTGCAAAGAAGTTTTACTCGGTTTTTATTAAAAAACAATACAAGATATTAGGTAATACAGTTTCATCTTATGAAACTCGATGTCGACTGTTAGGGTTACAAATGTTGCATAGTAGACGAACTTATTTGCGTGTTTTATTCATAAGAGATATTTTGACTAGCCATATTGACTGTCCTGAACTATTCACCTTATACAAGATAATTATGCCCCTGAACGAACGTTGAGTATGAGAAATTTTTTGTATACTCCTGAACACAGAACGAACTATGGTTTTTCTGAAGTTGTTAATGCGTCCATTCAAGCCTTTAGTAAATTTTGTACAATTTTTTAATTTGATTTGCTCAGAAATGTATTTAAAGGTATTATAATTGTTTTAATTATAAAAGTTTAGTTTTACTACTGTATTGTGTTTAATAGGAATTATTGCCTAGTCTGTAAGATTATTGTATCAGTAGACTTAAGTAAATAAATAAATAAATACATAATTACACCACCTTTTTCCCGTAATTAGCATGATTGTGAACTAGGGGATCGATGTGTCATTTCCTAGACCCAACGATTAAGTTAAGATTGCACAAGAAATAGTTTTTGGGTTTATTTCTAAGCTAATAAAAGCACATTTACTTTCGGTAAACGTAATTAAATAATTTTTATTGCGTTTACATACATTTTGAAAATAAGATCTGATAACAATCCAGCTGATGATGACGATGAATTTCAATTAATTAAGTTACGAAAGTTTTACAATAAAATTTTGTGCGGTTTGTGAGGTGTGTTATAATTTTATTTTCAAATATTTTTCTATTTATTCTTTATACACTTCTTTATTCCTTTTGGTTTTCATTATTTGTTGTTATTTAAAACAAATTGTGTAATGTTATAGTCTTTCGACTTATTATCTCTTATATTTATATATAATTTATATCTACTGGTAGGATGAGGGCGATTGCGAAACCACGGATTACTAGTTTAGGTATATAAATATGAATCTTTTTAATTTCTGTAAGACATAAATAAAAAAAATTTGGCACCAAATTCGCCGCCCCTAAAATCTGCTGCCCTAGGCTCTAGCCTACTCTGCCTGCTGATAAATCTGCCACAATTAGAGTTGATGAAAGAAGCATTTTATTCTTTTTTAAAAAATAATGTTTTTATATCAATGCACAACATATTTTAAAATTAAGTTACTTCCAGCTTTTGCTCACTACTACGATTTACATGTTGTTTTATTTTAGTTTATAAATATGTTCCCTAGATGGCATGGTATCACACGTAACATGACACGTGAAATGATACATTTTATTAGTATTCTACGCATAATAAATAAAATGTAAGAAAAAAAGTATTCCAAAGTTTTGACCATCGAAGACTATTCCCTTTTTATTATTTTTGAATTTAATTCGAAAATTTTTTGGGATTTACAGAATTTATGAATCCTCCTCTCTAGAGGATGTTATTGTTTTCGTTTATTCTCCTTTTATTTAATTTTCTCAATTTCATTAAAAGTTTCTAAAACCTACAAATATGAATATAGAGGTCCAGAATGGTCTGTTATTGTTTTGATAAAATAGTCCAACATTCGCTTACTTATACAATTTAGTATAGGTTAAAACAATGCAAACAAAAGAGGGCTACAAAGGTTGCGATGGGGGGTATAGAGGATGTAAGAGATAGAAAACGCGCGCAATTTATATTCCAGTTTTGAATTTCAAGAATACAGAGAAAGGTTATCCCGTCTGCAGGACAAAAGTGTTGACTCAAAAACAGTACAAAACAAAAACAAGAGCAAATTGTAAGACATTAATATCGCTAACAGTGCCTCCAAAATTCAAACAAACAAAAACCTCATCACCTTTACCAGTTTTGTTATATAGTATGAGCCAAAAACCAGAGATATTATGCTATATACATAATAAAGGGGTTTAGAGGGAAGGGCTAGAACTGAATGGAGAGGGACATCTTTCTAGGTAGGTGCCTCTTCCCGGACGAAATTTTAACAAGTTTATCCTTTAGAAGCCATCACTTGAGCGGAAGAAGTCCATAGTAAAAGGATATGTCTAAGACAAAACTATAAGAAGAGATTTCACCTAAAAGTGGGGGTATCACCTTGTTTTAGAAATGTTTTGTTTTCCTATTTTCATTTTCTAAAGGTGAAATGGGGTGCAGAAATAATATTATGGGTTCAAGAGGGGGGCAAGGGGATAGGACAAGAGATTTTAGTTACAAATACATTTTTCATCGCCAGAACAATTGTAATGACTTTAAGTCATATGATTTATGGGCTTTCTCCCGGTTTTTTGTCCTGAAAATTCTGACATAGAGGGAGATTCCTAAAATCATTTTAATTAAAGATAGACCTAAATTACACGTGTGTGAATAAGAAGAAACACATTTCATCTGATCGTTTGCCTCTGACACTTTTGTTGAGATTATATTCATTAATTTGCTCTTGTATAAAAGGAGTTTGGATTTTATTTTATTTTGTTTTGTTTTAAATTTAGTATAGTCATCATTTTCTACCCTAAAACCTTCTAAACTACCCTCTTCCATCCGCCACAAAAATGTTCCCCGCATTTTTTTCCTAGTAAGTTATAAAATGTTTGACTTGTTATCATCGCCCCCCAAAAGCAAAAAAATTTCATTTACTGTCTTCAGGAGAGGCTTTTTTAAAGGGTGAGAAAGGACCTTTTAAGGGGGTGGTACAGAGAAAGCTAAGAAATTCGAGAAACTCAAGACAAATGTCTCTTATGGTACATGATGTTGTTCTGCAAAAAGATTTACAGGAAGGAAATTGTAATAAAGAATAAAACAGAAAAAAAAAAAAAACCAAAAATAAAATAAATATAAGAAAATAATACGAAGAAGAAGAAAATTAAGAGACGAAAAAGTTTAAGATGCTCTTGTAATTGTACTTGTGCCTTTATGATGATGCCTTAAGGCGAGACAAAGGACGAGGACAGGACCATCCACCATAGAGTCCTCCAACTTTTTCGGGTATAATATAAAATACAAAAAGCACACTAATACATATGCATTACGTACCGCACCAAACACATATACACAGACAGACAGCAGCAGCAGCAATGAAGAAAATTCTTCTTGTATATTTTTCTATATAATGTGCTTGGAAGGGTGTTCGAGTGTCCCTTTTTCCAAAAAAGGGATACTACTTCCATCCTTTTTCTTAGTACTACCCTCTACAATAACGTAACGATCTTCTTCACGCTTTTTTCCCGATATCCTTTCTCTACCCGAAAGTGGCGACGGTGGCGGAGACGTCGGTGGAATTTTTTGGGGTGGACCGGTATATACACGGACGAAATCAGGACCAGGACCAGGACCAGGAGACTCTTTTCGCCTCGCCAGGACGCAGCTTCAGCTTTTGCGGCGGGTGGCGTAATTTTTATTGTTTTTTCCCCCATAGAAAGTAAGGTGCTGGTCCTACCTTCTATATTAAATATAAATTCAGCACCGTTGTAAAAGTACCATATCTTTTCTCAAATAGGAATATAACAAAAAATAAATATTATCAATAAAAAATAATCATCGAAAAAAAAAAGGATTTTTAACTTGAAGAATCCTAAAATTTTTCCTTTAGCTTTTCGAGTACGAATAATTAAACGAGGTAAGTCTCAAAATATAAAAAAAATTAAATATTTATACTTTTAATATAATTTAAATTATAGGCATAAATACATAATCATTTAAAATAATGATGAAATAAAATAAATTTCACTATTCAGTAAATAAATTAAATATTAAGTTATGCAACAAATTTTAAAAGAAAGGATAGAAAAATTCACTAATATTAAGACGTTGGCTGTTAATGCATTACCATTGAACATTATTTTTCATATGCCAAAGTAATGTGAACGGATTCGTATTTTGAAAATTTATTAGTAACAATATCGTTTTGTTAAAAATTATTTATCTAATGAAATTGAAAAAGAACTTCAAGTTAATTGTAATTTATACCGATTTTGTAAAAGTCTTTGATCGAATTAATTTAGGCCTTCTTATAATAAAAATTAAAGCATTGGATTTTCATTCTGCTATGCTATCTTGGCTGTCTTGTAAATTATTGTTATCAATACATAAAAATCAATTAATTTCAGTCTCATACGCTCAAAGTGCTTTCAGTTGTTCTTCAGGGTAGTCATTTGTGTCTGCTTCTTTTTATTATTTTTTTATTAAAGTCGTGATTAATAATTTATAATATTTTCATTGTTTGTTGCGGATGACTTAAAACTTTTCTCTTCTATAAAGGGCCCATCTGACTTGTCCTCGTTGCAAATGGATTTAGGTCGATTGAATCAATGCTACAAGTTGAATGTGTCGTACTTTAAATTCCACTAAATGTAAAACACTCAGTTTTCATCGTATTAATTTATTGCTATTCAATTGGTGTACATTTGCTGGATTCTCTCAAGGTAATTTTAGATCTTGCGGTGTTATTCGATCTTAAATTAGGAATAAGAATTCAACACATTCAAACAAATTTTACGAAATATGCTTTAGGGAAATTTCCTGATAAACTATCCGATTATGATTTGAGATGTAAAATTTTAGGTTTAGAACCCTTTGAAGTACAGGGGAATGTTGCAGCGATAATATTTGTAAGAGATACTTTTTGTTAGAAAATTTCTTCGTCGGAGCTAATAAAACTTTTTTACTTAATATTTATATACCTGGTATGTCTCTTAGACCGAAAGAATATAAAGCAGTTTTTGGGCTTTATAGTGTATAATACAAGAACTTAGTAGAGTACCCAACAATTGAAGAAGATTATTGGGATTAAATTCACGCTATTTTCAAACTAATTTGTTTCTTTTGTAATGCCCAGAATTCGCTTCTAACATTTTTTAAAGTTTATTCACTTCGCAGATGTTGATGAACACACACTATAAAAAATTGTTTTAATAGCTGTAGTTTACTATTTGAAAAGTACAATATCACTTGGAAGAAAAACCACTTTTATGTCCACAACATTTTTAAGAACGTTATTGAATTTATGTGAATAACAATGAAATAAAATTAACATAAGGTACAGTCGCCAAATTTCGTCCCCAAACCTAATTTCGTCCCCTTCAATATGTACTCTTTTACAAACCGCCATCTATTATCAGTGACCCGAACGGACAGCTAGTTGCATCAGTCGGCCATTGTGTAGAAGTCAGTGCGTCACGACGTTCGTATCGACAGAAATTCGAAAATCAAAAAAAGTGTTCAAGGTGAGTTTTTCATTGAAATATTCTCGGATTCCATAAAATATTGAGATACCTGACTTATTGATAAAATTTTTTTGTCAAACTAACTATTAATAGAACTATTAATTAACTAATTACTATAGAAGTACCTACTTGTACCTTACCAATGATTAAAATAATTAAGCAAGGGCTGATTAGATATTAATATGATAGTTAGGTTCAATTTTATATAATAGAAAAGGAGTAAGTACAACTCTAGTTCACTCACTGATTATTGTGATCTCAATATCGTCCCCGGGACGAAATTAGGAGCCCAAAAATATATTTTCATAATTTGAGTATTTTTGTTAAAGCTATTTTATAACTTTTTCTAACAATGTTAACGCACTTTTGATTATTTTTAAGAATAAAGGAATATTGAACCTAATGTTTGACGTTTCATTTATTACTGTGGTATTTTTTTTATTTTTTTAGATTTGTTTTACAAAAAGGTGACGATATTTGGTGACTCTATCTTACAGTATGAAAATATTACTTTAAATTTTCTTCTTATCAATCAAATTTATTTTCTTGAATTTTAATATTTTATGTTTTGGAACGAATTTTATAAAACCAGATCGTGCTGGTGATGTATAGGCCCACAAATAGTAAGAATTGTTGTGATCACCGGTAATGCATTGGCAGCTAACGTGTTAAAAGTTTTCTTAATATCAGAACTTTGGATGTTGCAAAATATCAAATTCTTTAGCTTAAAATTTCATAAATTTTAATAAGTAATGTGGATAAACTGGTATATTTATAAATAAAATGCATAATATAATCTATAATGTTTCTTTAATAATCTTTCAGTACTCAAAGGATTCGGGATTGATTTATAAAATTCAAAATGGATAGCGTTTTTCTCTAATTTAATCTGAAAAATTATGAAAGTGTTGAAAGATTTATAACTATTCAAAGAAGAAATATTAGAAGCAGATCCTTCAGAAATTTTTAATTTGTGTGATATATACTAAATAGAATTTAATATATAGAATAGTCCAAACATTTGAGGCCGATAGAAATTACATAAAAATTTGATTTTTTGGACCCCTTGTGTTTATACATAAAAAATTCATAACAGCGCTCTTTTATCTTTAAGAAAAATGTTCAACTAAATAAAGCCGCTTTTTCGTATATATTGAAGGAAATCAGTGAAGAATTTCTTCTTATAATACGCTCATCATCCGTAATCTTAGAAATTTGTTTGTCATATTCTTAGCAATGTTAGTATTTTCTTTTCATTCGGTGTACTAAACGATTAAATGACCCCCAATTGGTGATTTTCTTCCTAAATATGAATGAGGAAATTCAATAAATTATTTAATACCCTTAAATATATTTGATAAATTTGTTTTATTCATTGCTTTATTTATATTTACTTTATAAAAACATTTGCATCTTCCCTGCTCCTGACTGGTTCCACAACTATTTTATGTCAGATTATCAAATGTAAAATTTCTATGAAACATTCACATTTGTAGACGTACATTATTCAGTTTAATTTCTAACATTTTTAAGAATACATAATTACTCAATCCGCATTCACATTCTTGCCGACGGATGCGAGAATAGGTCGCCCAATATATCAAAAAGTGCATTCAAAATTTCAACAATCAAAACCGTCAATTGACACAGATAAAGCGTGTAAAATTAAGGTGCTTACAGAAATTTATTGAAAATAAATTGTATATATATGACACAATATAAAAAAAAAAAAAATATGTCTCATGATATCAAACAGCTAACTTACCTATAAAATGGTTAGACAGAAGGTGTTTGAAGGGTTGAAGACAGACGAAAACAACAACAACAACGCATCAAGCAATGAAAATACCTCAAGTGACTTCACACGATTTCATGCACAAGAACGAAGGTATTTGGGGGTTTACGAGAAGGATGGGGGCGGGCCAAAATAACCCAAATTTGAAGGCGACTACCCTGTTTTACGTATATATCAAATGTCGTCTATGCCCTGTCTATAGGGCTCCGGGACACCACGATGTATGCTAGTGAGTGGCACTCGACTGGGATACCAAAAAGCTACATATGGTTCAGGAGTTATACTTCAGACGCATGAAAGGGTGCTACGTCTCTCCCCCTACCTCCTCTCACTTCCCTTCTTCTCTTCACCCTTAACCCTATCCCCGGAAGGGGGGGTGGATCTTGTATTGGGCAAAACACTCAGAAGTATACTAGTACCACATATTCAAGGACAAAGCAAAAGAAGACTTTTTTGGGGAATATACCGCCGGGATTGAGAGGTATTCCCGGAATGGTTTAAAGTAGCCCCCCCCCCCCGCCTCCCACTCTTTGCGGCACCACTACCCCTACCTAACCAGAATGATGTGTACCGTGGATGACACCCCCTTCCCTTTATTATATCGTAGGAAGGGGGATGTGTGGGCGATATGTGGATCTGTTAGACTCTTTTGTGTTCCTTTTAATAAACTTAATTTCATGAAAAGCAACAGTTAAAGCTTGACATACATTATTTTCTGTGTGTGTGCCTTTGTCTTTGTGTGCACCTCAATCAGGCGTATGCACAACAGTATAAAATCTTTGTAGACCCATTTCAAGAGCTATTTAGATTTTTTGAGGTGATTTCTATTCTTTTGACCATTTTGGCAATCTAACAGAAAAATATATTTGTATGTATTTATAAAATTTTAATACATAATCTCTTTAACGAACTGAGGTTTAACAAATTTTTAGGATTCATTTATAAAATATCGCTTCTTTACAAAAATGAGACCAATTTAAAAATAAAAGAGATCCCATTAAAGATTCTTAAGGTATCCCAAAACACTTATTAATTAAATTTATTTCGGAGCTTTGTTTGATTAATAATTTCCCCTACCACACCGATTAATAACATAATTCCTCATTAGCACAATTAAACTGTGTGCAAAATTTTGAAATCTGCTTGTGGTCATTTAGAAACGAGTGAGAGAGGAACGATGGGTAAATAGAAAATGTGAAAAAAAAATGACCAGAGTAAATTAACTCAATTTCCCCCCAGCCGTATGCTACAAAGTGGATTTCAAGTACCCAGAAAGAAGAAAAAAATAAAAAGAATAATAGCCCATACATTTGTCCAAATGACCACTGGTCAGTTCAGTTTTTTTTCCCAGTGGAAAAATCGTGTTTTTTACCCTTTCAATGTGCGGCGGGGTGGCTTGGCAAAAAAAAAAAAAATATTAGCCAGCAGTGTGTGAAGGATCCCCCCTTTTTTTGTTCACACGGTGGCGAAACAGAAGTTTGACACTATGCAAGGGGCAAAAAAAACGGGCAATGGTTAGGGCTCCACCGCACCGCACCGCATCGCATCACATCGCATCGTAACGTATTGTCCCCCCCGTGGTCAAGCTGTGGAATGAAATTTGCGGTCATTGCGAACAGATTTTTTGCTTATCCGGCGTTGGGAAAATTGCCCCTTTTTTACTCAACATCCTGTAGGAAAAGGGATGTGATGATGAAGCCACTTTAGCGGTTTATTTGTAATTGTTTTTTTTTTTATGTTCTTCTCTTGTACCATTCACGCTTTTAAAAAATGATGACAACATTCACAAAAATAAATGGGTACAAATTGTAACAATTAAAAAGCACTTAACATTCGATAACAAAACAAAAACGGTTATTTTTTCGAAGATTTTGGTAATATTAATTATGAATACAAAAAATTAGAAAGAATTTCTCATTATATAAGTTTAAATATTATTATAAGAATAATATTTTCTAGAAAACTCACAATCACTCACAAAAGACCTCTTTTTAACTAAACTGCTGTCACACAACTAACTATAGTCGAATTCTTGACCATTCAAAAAGGGTCATGATGACCATCGCTTCCCTTAAAGGGATCGAAAGGACAAACCCTCTCCCGGCATCGAATCGAGTGACCTTGCAGGCAATTACCTATCCTTGTGGAAACCGTAACATTACGCAAAAAGAAAAAAATTCTTATTCCCATTCAATTCAATGAATGTGTTCGAAAAATTTGGCATGGGTCAAGGGGATAATTTTTATCGTCCTGGACAACACACAGAGACACATACACCTATAAGCATATAAGAAGGAAATCCAGTTTAAAAGGTTCCTAAAGCAGACCGGTCAGTTTCAAATGGGGGCAAACGTCTGGCCAAGGAAAACCCTTTGAATGGAAAATATTTTTAATGTGACACACTTTTATAAAAAAAAAGGAATATGTATATATATAAGGGATTAGGGTTGAAACCGGTTTTTTTCCTATTTTATTTGATATTTAATTTTCCTTTCAATTTTTCCCCTTAATGGACACTGGTCAGCGATTAAACGGATGTATGCATTCGGACAGCTGCAATTGAATTTTATTTTCGGGATTAAATTTAAGAAGAAAAATAATTATAACAATGATTTTAAATACGTGTATATTACCTTTTTCAAAAGTTTAATATTTTACTAAGCATAAATTTCACGCGATTTAGTTTTTATGTAAATTTTAATCTTTAAAACCTAATTATAATATTAAGTTATAAAAATAAGTAAATTTTATTAATCACAGATGTAGATTTTAAGGACTAAGTTATATTTTATTATTTATTAACAGGTTCAACCCCGGTGGCTCACGAGGAAGAGAAATATAAAAAACTGCGCCGGGTTGAACGTGTTAATAACATATTATACCAATTTTTAATATAATTTATGCATTGAATACCCGTTTTATTAATTTTAATACAATTTCATTTTAAATTTCCAACCATTTTATAAAAAGAATTCCTAAGTCCTTTCTTCTGCGCCCATTTTGAATAAATCTGCTTAAAGGGATGAAAATAAAATTGACAGGGGTTGCCTTCTTACATTTTGCTTCCCTATTATAAAAACGGGAAGTTTTGGGATCGTTCACTCCCTCACTCCCAAAAATATGATGACTCTTAAAAATACAGAGGAACAAGAGAACACAGCAGCATCCCACAGGATTGCTTCCTTCTCAATTCGATTGGTTAAAATATGAGAGGGTGAGGAAGGATGCCTTATTATAAAAAATAAATGGCTAGAGATGCTTTTACATTCTTAAAATTAAGAAAATTATTTTTATGACTATACAAATTTAGAATTAAAAACAAAATAAAAAATAAATAAAAAGGATTAAAAACGCTAGAAGGAGTTGCGCACAGAGGGCAAAAAAAGTCTTTATCGTCGTTTTTTCTTTAGAAAGAAATAAAAGACACATACATTCATAAAGTAATTTTTTTTTTTTAGCCATCCTTTGTATTCCCCCCTTTCTTCCCCGCCATTTTCAGTCTTCGTCAGCTCTTTTCTCATTTTCAGGTGCGAAAGAAGGAATATTTTTTAGGAAGTTTTTTCATCTTAATTTCTCTCCTACGTTTTAAGGGTTGATTTTCATAAAAAGGAAATCCTAACTTTCCCCCCATCTCAAGTATTACCCCTTAACCTAACTTTATCATCATTCTATTAGAATATTTTCCCTTACCATCCCCAAGAAAATACCTTTAAACTTCACTAAGAGAAAGGACCAAAAAAAATATATATATAAATTTCAATTGACGTAGTGTGTCCCCCCTTTTGTGTTACGATCACCCAAACCCTTAATCCTTCGGAACCCACTTTACCTTCCTCCCCCTCCCCACCTTCCCTTCTACCACACTTAAATAATCAAGTAATTGGGAATTTTTTGGAGATGGGACCGTTCTTTTTCTTCCATCCACCTAATATTCTGAGGGATACTTCTATACCCATTACCGACATAACGGTTATTTACCCAAGACCAGGTTTTTAGGTAGCTCCCCAATATAATAGAGGTTTGAGGAGGGAGGCGGGAAGACCATTCTTCGCAAAAGGTGGCAACTGGAGACGATGATTATTCTATAAGGCATCGGACTGCGATGATTGTGTGCACTCTAGTGGATATATATATATAGGTAAAAGGTAAGGAGATTGGAAAAGACAGGAAAGGGGAAAAAAGGGGGAGGGGGTGGGTGACTGGCTGGGTCTTCTATACCCAGAATTATATGCCTTTAGGGCCAGCAAAGAATGACTGAGATGGCGGCAAGGACAAGCGTCTAATGATGATGACGACGACAACGACGACGACGACGACGACGACGACGCCCTAGAGGGGGAGGAGGGATAGGTATGGGGTTAGTAGCTGAGAAAGGGCAGAGGCAGGGGAGGAGATATGGACATTTTTCAAAGGAGGAAAGAACGACTGACGGTAGAGCACCCCTTTTTCTGAATGGATTAAAAGTTGAAGAAGGTTGGTGAAGGCGATAGAGAGAAGGGTGGGGCGAGTTCGAGGGTTTGGTCGTTTGGGGGAGGGGGGTGTAAGTGAAAGGACACAAAAAAGTAGGAAAAAGCAGGATGAAAAGAAAACGACGACCGACGAGCGAGCCCTAACGATTCAGCCAACCAACCAACCAACCAACTAGTAAGAGGCTACCACCATCATCCCTTTCCTTCAACCCTCCCCCCAAACCCAACTCCCCCGCGAACCAGCAAAATCCTTTGGTTTTTCTGTAGTTGTATGCCTTTAAGATGTAAAAGGCAAAAAGGTGTTTTTGCGCGGCGGCGGCGGCGGCGGCGACGGCTCCCTCTACTTGTGTTTGTAGAATTTTGGGGGAGGACTCGCCAGGAGAAGATGCTCCTGCTCGGGATGCTGCTGGATGATGATGATGCTGATGCTGCTGCTGCTGCTACTGATGCTTCTGTTGCTGTAGCATTGCCTCCCCATAAAAAAGGAAGAAAAGTATGCAAATGGCTTGTGGCTCGGTCGACGGAAAATTCCTCGAAATAGCGCTATGGCTTGGGACTCATGAAGAAAGAAAACCCTTTTTCCAACCAACTTTCTCTCCCCTCGCCCCCCCCCCCCCCCATATATATCTATATATATATATCTATATATATATGTATATATTTGGATTTTCCGTTTGCCTGCCTGCCTGCCTCTTTGGACGGACGATGGTTTCGCCTGTGCAGACAGAAAAATACTTTTCCGCTGTGGGTACTTCTTCGTCGGAGTCTCCTTGGATACGTCCCAAATGATAACCTGGCAGAAACGGTTCTATGGGATATGTCTTATACATGTAGATTTCTTTATACCTACTCTATAGAAATCGTCTTCAGGCAACTGGCCCAAAACTCACGACATACCTTAAAAACCTTACATACCTATAACCCACCAACATTTTAAGGGAGAAAATATATTGCAGCCATCTCAAGAGCAGGACTGCTCCCCGGTTACTGCGCTGGCGGTAGAAAGGGTTAAATTTTATCTTAAGGGTTTGAGGGTTAGCGGGTTGTGATGGGCCAAATAAAATAAAAAAAACGCTTCACTTTCTGAGAAAGGGTTTACCAGAAATGGAGTGGTAGAAGAAATTTTCTTTGCATAATGTCACTTTTATTCAAATTTCTTCTCTCGCTCGTGTTGTTTTTCAGATCTCCTTTAGACTTTTTGCTATACCACAAAAATGTACCAAAAAGGAACGATTATCATTTCATCCTTCCCTCCCCCTAAGGGCACACATTTTATTATATCTATACATGCACAAAAGCCAGAATGATTTTTACTTTTTATGATTATATGATTTTAGGCGACATAGGCATTTTTTGAGAATGGCACAATATTTTATGATAAGGGATAATAATATATAATATAAGATAACAATAGAAATTATTAACATTTTTTATTATTTTGCTGATTTAGACTCTCTTTAAAAAAAAAAAAAAAAAGGTTTATTTTTAAAATACTTCTATTGCTACTCTCATTGTAAAATTCATATAATAAAAATTCGGAAAATTTAATGTGGTCATTTTATTTACAACTAATTTAGCCAACCCGAGTTAGGAATATTTTAAAACATTAATAGTATAAAAGTATCTGCTTGTTTTTAATTTCTTTTTTTTTGGGATTGGGATCCGCCAAGAGGATAAGACTTGAAAAAAGTACTTACTACGCTGAGCTATCTTGGAAAATGTTTGAATTTCCCAATTGGAAAAAATAAATATAGTACACACAAACCGACGAAAAGGCGAAAAAGCGGGAGGTCTCAACTCAGCAAGATCGCTTTAATTTCGACAGCGGGCGGCGGGGCGTCTGGTCACATTTAATTGGCGGAATAAAAATAAAAAATAATAAAATCACATTTTTTGTTTTTCTAATAAATAGGCCATATTTTTCTTTATTTTTTTAATTTTTCACAAGTTCTCACAAACAATCACAATCATTTTATTCACTGGAGCACTTTACACCTGTAAGATAATTCACTCGCGCACTCCCGATATTTTCGCAAATTCCCTAAAAATTCGATTATTACCACCATAGTATATTAAAATAAATTATTGTTATTATAAATATAAAAACAAAATAAATTTATTACCGAAAAATACCACGTTTCGCTGAGGAGACTACCGCGAACCGAGATCACGTCGCGACTTGTTTACACAGACTGAGCCCTGGCCCTGAGTTGAGGAATTCAAATCTCAAAATAACGGTTAAAAAATCAATAATCGAAAACAAAATAATTCTCCCGAGAGTGAGATCAGTTACTAAGTGCTGTAAGTGTTGTCAACGAAATTTTTAACTCTTGGATTCTCTTCTGCCCTGTTCTCTTGGGCCCGGCAATGAGCTGAAAAAAATCGGTTCCTCAGGAAAATAACGAAAACAAACTCGATCATTCTGAGAACTTCATAACAAAGTAATTATTAAATTATTAAAAATGCCTACTGTCACTCACTTAGAGACTGCTGAAACTGAGTAAACAGAGCGATGGATACAAAGCCAGTTGACAACACTTGAAGATGTTTGTTTATTCCTCGGCAGCTGCCTGCCGTGATCACGATTTCAGGCAAATAATTATTAACCGTTTGAATTCGAAATCTCTTAGTCCGTGGGAATTTTTAAAGCCGCGGTAACATGCGCAAAAATATTAAACATGATCTCTTGGTGGCAAAATGTTTTCTTTCACATAATTTTAATGAATTATCCGCGATTCGGGTGTGGACAAATTCGCGGAAGAGCGCGGGATCGCGATCGTAATTGTCTCCTCAGTTCGCGGGTCGCAGAATATTTTTTTTGTAAATATTATTTTATTATAAAATAATAAATCTTTGTAGAAATTGCGAAAATGCCGGGAGTGCGGGAATGGATAATTTTACAGGTGAAGTGCTTCAGTGCTCCAGTGAAAATACCATTTTTAATTGTGAAAATGTATAAAAATTATATATAATTAATTTGGAGAAATTTTGTCGAATAAAAAGTGATTTAGTTATTATTTTAAAACATTTTATTTCGGTAATTTGCCGCCGATATTTAATTAAAAATCGTACTGAGTTGAGGCCGCGCGAATCGATTTTACGTTCGTATGTTTTTCCCTTCTATTATAAATGGAAAATCCAAACATTATTCTCTCTGGTAAGTTATATTTGTTTTTTTATTTTTATTCTTTCCCACTTCATTTTTCATAGAATGGCACAATATTCTACGATAAGGGATAATATAATATAAGATAACAATAGAAATTATTAATATTTTTTAATATTTTGCTGATTTAGACTCTCTTTAAACAAAAAAAAAAAAAGGTTAATTTTTAAAATACTTCTATTCTACTCTCATTGTAAAACTCATATAATAAAAATTCCGAAAATTTAATGTGGTCATTTTATTTACAACTAATTTAGCCAACCCGAGTTAGGAATATTTTAAAATATTAATAGTATAAAAGTATCTGCTTGTTTTTAATTCCTTTTTTTTCGGGACTGGGATCCGCAAATAGGAAAAGAATTGAAAAAAGTACTTACTACGCTGAGCTATCTTGGAAAATGTTTGAATTTCCCAATTGGAAAAAAAAAATATAGTACACACAAACCGACAAAAAAAGGCGAAAAAGCGCGAGGCCTCAACTCAGCAAGATCGCTTTAAGTTCGACAGCGGGCGGCGGGGCGTCAGGTCACATTTAATTGGCGGAATACAAATAAAAAATAATAAAATCACATTTTTTGTTTTTCTAATAAATAGGCCATATTTTTATTTATTTTTTAATTTTCCACAAGTTCTCACAAACAATCACAATCATTTTATTCACTGGAGCATTTTACACCTGTCAGATAATTCACTCGCGCACTCCCGGTATTTTCGCAAATCCCCTAAAAATTCGATTATTACCACCATAGTATATTAAAATAAATTATTGTTATTATAAATATAAAAACAAAATAAATTTATTACCGAAAAATACCACGTTTCGCTGAGGAGACTACCGCGAACCGAGATCACGTCGCGACTTGTTTGCACAGACTGAGCCCTGGCCCTGAGTTGAGGAATTCAAATCTCAAAATAACGGTTAAAAAATCAATAATCGAAAACAAAATAATTCTCCCGAGAGTGAGATCAGTTACTAAGTGCTGTAAGTGTTGTCAACGAAATTTTTAACTCTCGGTTTCTCTTCTGCCCTGTTCTCTTGGGCCCGGCAATGAGCTGAAAAAAATCGGTTCCTCAGGAAAATAACGAAAACAAACTCGATCATTCTGAGAACTTCATAACAAAGTAATTATTAAATTATTAAAAATGCCTACTGTCGCTCACTTAGAGACTGCTGAAACTGAGTAAACAGAGCGATGGATACAAAGCCAGTTGACAACACTTGAAGATGTTTGTTTATTCCTCGGCAGCTGCCTGCCGTGATCACGATTTCAAGGAAATAATTATTAACCGTTTGAATTCGAAATCTCTTAGTCCGTGGGAATTTTTAAAGCCGCGGTAACATGCGCAAAAATATTATGATCTCTTGGTGGAAAAATGTTTTCTTTCACATAATTTTAATGAATTATCCGCGATTCGGGTGTGGAAAAATTCGCGGAAGCGCGCGGGATCGCGATCGTAATTGTCTCCTCAGTTCGCGGGTCGAAGAATATTTTTTTAAATATAATTTTATCATAAAATAATAAATCTTTGTAGAAATCGCGAAAATGCCAGGAGTGCGGGAGTGGATAATTTTACAGGTGAAGTGCTTCAGTACTCCAGTGAAAATGCCTTTTTTTAATTGTGAAAATGTATGGAAATTATATATAAATAATTTTGAGAAATTTAGTCGAATAAAAAGTGATTTAGTTATTTTTTTTTTTAAACATTTTATTTCGCTAATTCGCCGCAAATATTTGATTAAAAATCGTACTGAGTTGAGGCCGCGCGAATCGCTTTTACGTTCGTATGTTTTTCCCTTCTATTATAAATGGAAAATCCAAGCATTATTCTCTCTGGTAAGTTATATTTTTTTTATTAATTCTTTCCCACTTCATTTTTCATATAATTTAAATTTAAGACAAACACTTTTATAATTATAAATCCAAGAAAAATACTGAAATACGGAAGTTGCGTAAAACAACTTTTGGAAATTCGCGAAAAAATTGTTTAACTTCCCATAAAATTAGAAATTAATGATTTTTACATGTACAAAGTATTCTAGGTCTACGGGAAATACCTCGCCTGTAAGTTTTGATATTTCTGTCAGTCAATCAGTCAGTTAATGTGTCAGTATGGAGAAAAACGTTATTACATTAGAAACTTTAATTCTTTACTGGATTATGAGACTGTAGCTTTAGTGTTTGGTACCTTAGAATGCATTACCATACTCAGTACTACTAAACGTAATGCAAACAAGACAAGTTAACTTAAAAAAATGCAATTACCATTACCAAGTATTACTTACCATTACCTGGCATTACTTGGCATCACCTGACATTACTTAAAAATACTCAGTGAATAATAATAGGTAATGCTGAGTATTTCTAAGCAAGGCCAAGTAATGATGCGTAATGCCAGGTAATGGTACTGGTAATTTGCCCTGCTTGCATTACTTGTATTGGTAATTGTTATGGTAATGGTAGTATATTTTTACAGGTTAATTTGGTTTTAATTTCAACTCGATAGCTCTAGGCGTTGCTGAGAAAAAGAGTCTTGACGGACAGACGGACAGTAATGTGATCCCATAAGGGTTCCATTTTTTTCATTTCGAGTTATCGAACCTTATAAATTAAAAAAAATCCTAAATTCTAAATTCTATAATGCAAAATTACTAAACTATAATTTTATGCAATTATCTTAAAATATGTAAATTTTGTATATTTACAAATATATGCAAAAGCAAATAGTACAAGGTATGTATGTGCTAAAATTTACAAAATGACTAAAATTAAAAATAAAATTATACTATTTGTAAAATAATTGTACCAAAGGAAACAAGTTGATCAGAAATCGGAAGTACTTCCGAAGCGACCTGTGAAATGTGAATGAGAATGATTCCAATAAGAAGAAATTATTTCGTGATTCCCTCCGATCTTATTTGGAAGCTTATCGTCAGTCCTGAGGGTTTTATGAGAGCTTTTGGCGGGTTTGTGTCCCAACTTAGGGTATAGTTGTTAATAGTTGGTAGCATACTTTTTGGCCCTTTATTAATATATATAAAAAAACTTCCTGTCACATTTTCCACTTACCCACTTCAGTTGACGGGATCCGACTGGAATTTGGGCGATGATACTCCCGAAAAATTGCTGCTCCCTAGAGAACCTCTATCAGATAAAAGATGCACATTTATTTATTTTTTTGTCGCACATTAAACAAAATTTGATTTGAAAAAAAAAAAAAAAAAAATGTATCCTCTAGTAAAAACAACTCCAAATTGAAGGGAATCACACGTGTGGGACGAAGGTCACATATGGGACTCTCTAAGGGAACTGGTTGCTAGCATGTTTCTTTCACATGAGCCCCATTTTGCCTCATATCCCGGGGTGTGTGCGGTAAAAGGGGGGATGAATGAATCGGGTACGTGTGTCCTACCCATGTGCATGAATAATGTGACGAAACGAACAGCGGCATAAAGGTGCTTCTTCCTTTCGCCTGGGATTTTAGAGAGGTTTTCCCTGAGCTTTTCCCGCCGCAATATGAAATGTCTCCCAGCTCTTAATCCAGAGCTTATTTTACTTAAAATCGACGAAAAAGGGGCAATTTTCTGCATTAAATGGGGCAAAATAGAGAATAATCAAAGAAAATTCCGTTTTCCATATCTAAAGCTAGCCCGGCACATGAAAATCATTTGTGAGGCTCTTTACTCCAAAAATTATTTAGTGAGAAAACTGTATTTTCCTGAGGGGTAAAAAGCCCTAATTCCAAGGAATTTTCGGGGTTTCCTTTTGGAAATTTTTAAAGGGGTACTAGGAAATTTTCTTGTATATAAAAGCATGAGGGAAACGCAGGATCGACCCCGTTTCTCTTAACAACATTTCAAAGGATATTCTGTGTGGGGGAGTATCTTTTATATAAAATTTGTAAGATGATGGTGCTAAAGAAGAATACATTCCCCCCTCTCCCTCGTTCCCCCACAGTATTAAACCGAAACCTCCGGGGTTTCATCCTTTCTAAGCGATTGAAGCTTCTTCAGGAAAAGCTTGCCGTAGTGAGCCGTACTCCGTACGAAAGGCCAGATGAAATTTTCTTAAGCAATTATCCAAGAAAAACGTATCTTATGAATTTGTTCGTAATTCCGTTCCGGTCATTTTGAAAGTGGCTTAAGTCCAAATGATCATAAAGACTATTTTTCTATATTCTTGTAAAGTAAAATAGTCTTTATTATCATTTGGACTAAAACCACTTTCAAAATAAACGGCTCATATATAGAAAATAAAATTTAAAAACAATTGTTTAATAGAAAATAATATTTTATATTAAAGGATACTCACATTATAGAAGCTCTTTCTACTCAAAATAGAACCTGAGATGTTAGATATTCGATTTTTGTTAAAAGTATATTATGATTTTATACTTCTAAATGTTTTTTATAGTATGAAATAAAAATTACGATTTGTAAATTTATTTGTGCCGCTAGAAGAGGAGTTAAGTTAGTTAGAATTGATAAAATAATTTAAATTTAATAATGCTATGATATATTATAACTTACCTTTTTTCCTTCCTACGGAAATACAATAAAACGTGATGACACCCTTCAATCAAATCCTTCCCTTTGCTGAGATTATGAAGAAGAAAAAAACAAACCTCCCCTTTTTTTATTCCTTAATTTTTCAATTTCCTACTTCAACCGTCATAAAAGGGATAGATTTCCGCAAAGTGAGAAAAATGTGGAAAAAAATGTATAAAATCAAACAAAAAACCCTATAAAAAAAACCTGTACTGGGATGCATTAAAACCACAAAACGGGGTCCATTTAAGCACCCTCGTCTGTTTTTTCTCTCCCAGCAGGACTTTTATGTGTCGTGCTGTCGTCCCTGCGGAGGAGTACTAATTTAAGAGACAGCATTTTCCACACCCACGAAAAACAAAGTTAAATTGGAAAAAAATAAAATAAAAATGGTTGCGGAAAAGGTTGCAAAAAAAGGAACGAAAATACATCCGGAAAGCATCCCGGCTGTCGCCAGGATGTGTTCATTTTTTTGTATTATTATTTTTCTTCGTTCCCCATATAAAAAATATAAAAAAATAAACAGGAAGAAGGACATCGTACCGTAGAAGGCGAGAATCACTTTTCACATTCCCATACCATGCGGCATGTCCTGCTCCTGGGAGTCCTCCTGGATGGAGAGGAGTCTCCTGAACCCCTCCTAATTCGGGACACCGTCCGTAGAAGCTGTAAAGGCACGACAGGAATTGCTGGACGTGCGGCGGCGGTGACGGAGGCGACGGAGGCTGTAACCTTTTGCTTGTTGCTTGTCCGTCGGTTTTTTGCACGCTTTTTCAATTAACTCATATATACAGTATATATTTTGTAATGATGTGACGGTTACAGGATGATTTCTTTCTTTTTTTTTTTACGTCATTATAATGCAAAGTGACTCTACTTTGGGCAACGAACGAGAGAAACACCCAATTTTATGGGAATTCCTCGCTTATTGCGGCAATTAGAGGTCTCTAATTGTTGCGTTGATTCAGGAATTTTTTCTTTTTGAAATTAAACGAAGGGGGAAATTAGGTTGGAATTGAAGAAAATTAGGGTTAGAAATTTAGGATATCTCTTTATTTATATATTTCATACATTTCGTCTCCGGTTACACTGGAGCTATAATAAGATATAGATTCAAAATTTGCTAATTTATAGATCACAAAGCGTGTGAACTTTTTCAAAATACGTTCAATTCTCAGTGTGCAAGAGATCTGTATGGGATTCCACATAACAGATACATATTCAAGTGAGAACCTTATCAATGAAATTTATAGTACATGGATTTTAAAGTGAAAGGGTTGTGAAATTCATTAGTATTTATCTTCACTAAACCCAGAGTTCTAAGAAAGCTTGCAATCGAGTATAACCCCAATGTCACGCAATTCAGTGACTCTTACCAATAATGAATTTTTGATCTTATAAACATGTAGGAGAGATACCCGAAATCTGTGAAATTTTATCCACTTACATTTAGTAATATTTAGATATATAGTACTTTACTATTTTCACACCAATTAATGAAGTTGTTAAGATCCGATTGCAGAACTGTAGAGTCATTCAGGCATATTAACTTTATGGTGATTTTCATATCGTCTGCAAACAGCCAACATTTCGATATAGACATTATATGTAGAAGAAAAAGAAATGGATCCAGGTGATTACCTTGAGGTACACGAAAGATCGCTAAAAATATTTTTAATTCGAGTTTTAATATTTTAACTTTCAATGGACGTTTGGAAATGAATGACGATATCCATTTAAGGATATCCTTTCCAATGCCCATTGCTTTTAATTTTACTAGAAGGATAAAATGATTTACACGATCAAATGCTTTTTCAAAGTTAATGCTAGCCTCGATCGGTGGAATAGTATAATTTAAGAATGATACAAAGTTGGTTACGCATAATCGATGCTGCATAAAGCCATGTTGATTATTAATAACAATGGCTATGCTTGTCAAGGAATAAAATATTTTGCGCACTATTGCATCTAGTAACTTAGGGATTAACGATAATTTTACTATAGTCTGATAACTTCTCACCTCACATTTGTGACCTGCTTTAATAATTAGGGTAATGGAAGCCTTTTTCATGCAATCAGGAAAAATACCTGTTTGCAGAGAAGTGTTAAATCGATGTTTCAAAGCATTTAGTAAAACATGGGTACAGAATTTCAATATAACCGGCAAAATATTATTTTCATCCTATGAATAAGAGCTCGATAGAATGTCGATACCATCAATGATATCATTATCAGTAACGACTGAAGAACCAACTAAATTGTTTATTATTATTACTATTATTATTATTATCAAATTATACAAAATTTAACAAGAATAAATTAATTTTCATACATGCGGTTATCATGTATATACATATATCATAGTTTATAAACATTATATATTTTTTTATAATAATTTACCTAATTCTATAATTGCACTGCCCAGTCAAATATTTGGTATATAAGTAGTCACGCATGTATATATAATATTATTAATTATTCCTTTTGATTGTTACTTAATTTTTCAATTTAACGTAATTGTTAATACGTCATTTAAAATCAAGAATACTGCGAGCATTTCTTTGTTTTTTTCAGGGCAAGCTATTTTAATAATTAACTGAATATGTTGCTCATTAAAAATTGTGATTACCGAAAAATTAGATTAGGTATTAGCTTTCAGGTTTTATTTTTTAAATATTTGTCATCACATTTATTTTTGGACCTCCAGATCTGTATCGGTGTGACGTTTTCAATATTAAAACACAGGATCATTTAATTTATTTATTATCTTCAGTAAATACTTAAATAATAGCGAAACAAAATCTTAGTTTTGTCTGTTCCTGAAGATATTATCTATTTGGTATCTGTAGATTTTTCCAATCACTTTTTTTTTTTTTGTGTTTCAGCAGTATTATCATTATTTCGGATTTTATTATTATTGTTACAAAAATCTATTGTTTCCTAATGCAACATTTTTCAATTAGATGATCGACTGTTTTTGAAACATATTCTTCTTCTTTTTGCTTAGATTAATTTACAACTAATAATTTGGTTAATGGGTCTTATCAAAGTGATATTATCATTTTTAATGATTTGGATTGAATAATATATTATCCCTAATAATTTATATACTATATATTTTATCCTAGAGTCCAGGAACTTTTTTCTGGCTTAGAATACTGCTTCTATATAAGTTTTCCTTTGGTTTTCTTGAGCCCTAGCTAAATTTACTTGATCCCCGGAATTGCCTCTCTGACTAGCTCTATTAAGTTTTATAAAATTTTTATTAAATGGATTAATTAAATCTAGTCGGGTCCTCATATTTTTACCTATTGCCAATTCAATTGGACTATGGCCAGTGGTGAACTGATTTCCGATAGACGATCAGAAATATTTGTAATGAATTATTTAAACTATGCTCCGAATGCAAAGTTTTTTCAATACATTCTTAAGCCATTTTCAGTTTGACTGTTTATTGCTGGATGACTCATCAGTTCAAAATCAAAATATCCTGAAAATTTTTTGAAACAAAAGTGTACACAATTTGTTATTCCAAAAACTGTTTCTTTTTTCAAATAAAAGATACAACATTTTTATTCAATTAAGTCTTTTTGTTTTAAATCAAGAGGTTCATTTAAAAAAAAAGTCGAAAGATATTTAATTCAGTAAGGACAAATATTTCGACTAGAATAAGACTTATTTGTTCAAATCAATATTAATGAAGCAAACGGGCGAAATGTTAAGAGTCGAAATAAAAAATTTGGGATTTATTAAAGTGAAAACTAGGACTTGTTTAAATTAAAAACTTGGATATATTTGAGTTAAATATTTTCAATGAGTTTGACATGAAAATATTCCTTTCGAGTCTGACTTTATTGACTTGTCACGTAATTTTAAATTGTCTTTTTTGAAGTTAAAAAAGTATATATAAAATAAATCTTGGTAAAGACTACAACTAACAATATCAGTTAGTTGTAGTCTTTATATATTAGGGTGCTTTTTTTTTGCGACAATTTTTTTTTTTCAGTCCCACCTCGAAATTTTATGGCAAATACCTAAACAAAAATTCCCTGAAAATTGGAGCCCTTAATATTAATATTTAGTACTACACCAAGGTGTATAAAAATTTCCCATATAAAATACACGTAAACTTTGATTATTTTTCTTCAAAACTCTACAGCTCAGAGGCATTTCATGGTATAATCTTGGTCAATGGTAAGGTCTCTTCAGAATTGAATGCTCTACAAAAGTGTCAATTGCGGTGTAACCCTAACTCCCACCAGCGAGGTAGTACTGGTCACTAACCCCAATTTTTCCATGAAATTCTCGCTTTTTACCCATATCTCGTAAACAACAAGAGGTACAAAAAAAGTGAATATGACAAACTTGTAGGAAATTCAATTTCCTACAAACAATTTCTGAACACCAAATCGCTAACATCGATATTTCTTGAGATATTGGGCTTTGAAGTTGAGGTATTGTTTCTACAATTTAGCTCAATAATCCATGAAAATTCCACTCTACCTCAACTTCAAAGCCCAATATCTCAAGAAATATCGATGTGATTTGGTGTTCACAACTTTTTTGTAAGAAGTTGAATTTCCTACAAGTGTGTCATATTCACTTTTTCTGTATCTCTTATTGTTTACGAGATATGGGTAAAAAGCGAGAGTTTCATGGAAAAATTGGGGTTAGTGACCCGTACTACCTCGCTGGTGGGAGTTAGGGTTACACTGCAATGGACACTTTTTTAGAGCATTCAATTCTGAAGAAATCCTACCATTGACCAAAATTATACCATAAACTGCCTCTGAGCTGTAGAGTTTTGAAGAAAAATAATCAACATTTACGTGTATTTTATATGGGAACTCTTTATACGCCTTGGTCTAGTACTAAATATTAATATTAAGGGGGGATATACATTTTGAACGAGAAAAAAAACTCATTTTTGAAAATTTTTTTTCAAGGGGAAGTTTTTATTCAAATCAATCGAAACTTTTTTGCAATTATAAGTGTATCCAGTAGTATACAAAAAAAATTTTTTTTTCTTTTTTCAACAAAATGGCGGCCGTTAGATGGTGTTGAAAAAGTCGTTGTATTTTGCTTGTGACGGTTCTCCTGGTCGCAATTTTGATGAGAAATCAAAAAATCAAAAAAGTTTACATTAATTACATTCACAGTTAGTAGATGAATTACAAAAAAAGTGAAAAAAAAAATTGCACTTTTGGCGTAACTTTTTCGAAAAAATCAACAATTTCTCCGCCATTTTATCACATTTTTCCATATTTAGTAATAAAATATTACAATAATTTTTAATTCATATAGAAGGTAATACTATAATAAAGAAATCCTATAAGTTTCAGCTCAATCGGATAATTAGTTTTCGAGTTATTACCGCCATAAACTCCGAAAATGCTGTTTTGAGAAAAACGCGTTGAAAGTTTTAATTATCGAAAAATCGTACTTACATTTTAATCAGCAATCTCGGGAACGATAAAAAAAAACACTTGGAGTTCGAATTTCGAAAAAAGGGTTTCAGGAGCGTATTCTACGGGAAATTTACTAACCTTTTATGCAAAAAAAAAAAATTGAATTTTTTGGTCATTCAAAATGTATATCCCCCCTTAAGGGCTCCAATTTTCAGGGAATTTTTGCTTAGGTATTCGCCACAAAATTTCGAGGTGGGACTGAAAAAAAAAAAAATAGTCACGAAAAAAAAACACCCTAATGTACAAGTAAAAAAACTAATTACTAAAATACGACTCCCTGGATTGCGATTTTCGGCTAAATCGACTCTTGGTATCACAATTCGATGATTCTAGGCAAAAAACAGAAAAGTCTAGAGGAAAAAATCGCAGAATTTCAATTTGTACATTTTTCAGTGCATTTTTTCGGTTTATTTTAAGAAAATAATAAAATGTTCAAAATACGTATTTTTCCCTTTTCAACCGTACGTTACTTGAAAAGAGGATGTAATTGAAGAAATTCATTTTTAGGTTCGTCATCTATATACAATTAATGATGAACGTGAAAAATGCAGACCAGTGTTATTTTTAATATTTCTTAATACTTAATACTATTTTTTATTATTTTTAAAATCTCTTTCGGGTGTATGTATAGGTACTACCAAATACTTGTTAAAATTAATTTCATATACAGATCCTATACATTTTCAAAGTCTGTACTGTTCTTTAAATAATTATAATGAAATTGTAGTTGTATCCCAATAACTAAAAGTGAAATTTAATATTAAATAAAATTAAATATTTTATAATATAATATAAATATGTCATATTTTTTCATATAATCTTATTATTAATTTCTATATCTCGTATCCACCGAAAAAATTTGATTCATGGTATGAGATGGTAAAAATTTGGGATGGGTAGGAAGGTTTTTTAAGGATCTAATGGAATGAGATGGTTTAAAATGTGAGTCTGAGGTGAAGTTTTAATGAAAATTTTCCAGACTTTTTTAGGGTTGCTTGGTTCTCATAAAATTTCCATGAATGTATATCCTCTCTCCATCTCTCTTGGTCCCTTCGCACCCATTTTTGCTCCAGTCTGATACTGACTGTGCTTACACAACCTCCCTAATTCCTCTCCCCCCTCCCCCACCCCCTCGCAATTTCCTCGCTATCCCGACCGTCTCCACGACGAAAATCCAAAGAAGAAGGTTAAAAAAGGACGCCAGAAGGAAACTAATACCATCAGGAGCCCAACCACTATTACCACCACTAAAGCTCCACGTTTTGGTTGGTGGAGGCGGTGAATGAACGAATACTGAGTTTTTTAAAATGATGTGAGGATGTTGGAAAGGTTTGGGATGAGTTTTTGTAGCTAAAGAAAATGGCGGAAAAAAAAATATTATTTTTTGGCGAAAAATAAGAATGCTTTATAATATACCACAGGATGGTTCTTTGGATTTTCAGACTGTATATTAGGAAATAAAAGAATATCTTAATATCTTACCGTTCTGACTTGTAAATTTAATGGTCGAGAAATTGTATAGGATGCCGGTTTGATGGGGGAGGAAGGCGAAGGGGGGCGTAGATAAAACTGTAGAAAAGGATTTTCATTCGCTGTTTGATCCGCTTTTCCCTCATTTATTTCTTTACCTTCTTTCGAGAGAGCCTCAGCCAACAGGATTTATTATATCCCAACTAAGCTAAATCCGCCACATACAGCATCCTCCGCCCATCCTGCCCTACACCCTTTTTTGTTTTTTTTGTGTTTGTTTTATGAACCTGCAGCATCTCTCGCTGATTCAGAGAGCTCCATCTTCGTCGTCGTTGTCGTAGTCGCCGGCGATGTCGGTCGTCGTCGTCGTATTCAAAAGAAGGAAAGATATAAAGCCACTGCCAGGCACAGAAATCTCTCAGTTTTTCAAAAGAACCCGCCGGGTAAAAAGCCATGACTCCCGATGCCCCCTGCACCCCCTTCCCTCCATCATCCCTTATCTATTCACCCTCACTCTTCTCCCCGCAAAATTCCGTTGAAGTGTGGAGCAACATCCCAGAAGAAGAAGAAGAAGAAATAATGTTTTTAGGATAGTGATAGGATGAAGAGGTGGGGAGGGGCGCGTACAGTACAGGAAATTCTTCTGGGGATACCTTACCTTCGTATGCCACCTACCTCCCCCCATCCCTCTTCGCCATCCACGTTCTAACCCTGCCCCCCTCATATTACTCAAAACCCAGTACCTACCTTTTTCACCCCGAACCCTTCACTTCAACGCCTTTTACCCATCAAAATGTAAAGAAGAAGAAATTCCTCTTAAGGGTTCCCCGCGCGCGTAGTTCGTTTTGTCGGGTACCCAGGAAATGTAGGTGGCGCTAGGTATGATCGTTACCGCGCGTCCCGCACTATAGTCATCATCATCTACACTGCTGCTGGAGCTTGTGCTGCTGCTCCCCATCGCTGCCGTTTTAATCATCATAACTCCGATGAGTTAGATGGGTGAAGGGGGAGGCGTGAGAGGGTTGAAAGGAAGACCGAGGTAGGGTACTATTCTACCCGGGTGGGTCTCGGGCAAAGTTTTTCTCAAGGGTTTTTGCGGATGATAGGGCAAGCAAAGGGGGTTATAAGTAGGACGAGGGATGAGGCACATGGATTAATTTTAAAAAAAAGGACAAAAATCCTAAAATATCTGTGCTAGCTCAGCAGTACCAGATGCCGCCGCCGCCGCCGACGCCGCTGCTGGGACTCTGAGAGGTACATCCACGGGACTACCCACCGTCATCCTGGTCGGCGATTTCTACAACGTCGTCGTCGGCGGCGTCGTTATCGTCGTTGTCCTTAAACGTCGTCATCTCATTTTGTATATGTAGTAATGTTTGTATGTAAGGAAAGGCAGTTACGAGGACGACGTCGACGATAACTTCGACGGTACGACGCGACATGGCACACGCTGTGTTATGCGCTGTTTGGATGTATTTGTTTCACCATAATATCCTCTTTCTTATGTGGCTGAGTGTGTGTGTGACTCCAGAAGCTCCTGCTGGATTGGGGTTTTCCCGTATTTTAATATTATATAGCTCCGCCTCTTTTTTGTCTAAGATATACTTGAGCGCTCTGTAGTTTTTCTTGTGATGCCGCACTCTGCCACCGATACCGCGCTGCTGCTATTGCCGACGGCGGCAGTAGGCAAGTATCCACCTGCTCCTTCGGGATCCTTGCCGCCATGGCCGAATTTGAGTAGATGGAGACCCCTTGTCCGGAGGAATCCTTTGTGCTTTGTGCTTTGCGCTTTTATTTTGGTATGGCACAGCATCTCACCTATACTACATCCTTTTTTCCGTCTCTTCGTCGTTATACATTTTAAATTTTTGGTTGGATAATTTTACCTTCTTCTGTGCTTCGGGGTTTAATTTTATTTTTCGGTTTTTATCCTTATTTTCTTGGGGTTCATGGTTCGTTTGTGCTACACTACCGTCCTTAATTTCCCCCCATATCCAAAAGATACACCACGAAAAAGGGATTTTCTGTGTAGAGAGAGATATTTTCTCCAGAGCCATAGTCATACACCATATTCCTTTACTGAGCTATGGTATTCAGGAGGCGGTAGCCCTCTTACGGGGGGGAAAAAAAATAAAATAAAATAATATAAAAGAGGAGTTCCTTTCCGCTCGATTTTTAGCTATCTTTGTCTTCCTTTCATTTATCCCATATACAAAAGGGATATGAATACATCATCTTATTTTTCTGGGAGGGAAAGAAATAAGGTTTAGTTTTCATATGGGTTCAGAAATTCCAATTAGAAAAAGGGTTGGATTCTTTTTTTCCCCGGTTTCACTTTGGCATTTTTCGTGCTCTCTATTTCCCTTGCTTGGACCTTCAAAATGCCCTACCCACATCGACATTTGTTCGGGACTCTTTTGGGTTCTAATGAATCTGGAAGAGATAAGGTAAAACATTTTTTTTTGTTTTTGGTTACCCCGAAAAAGGGATGTGTCTCGCCATCGATTTTAAAGGGATGAGCGTAAGGGTTTTAGGGTTCATCCCATTCTCTTTACCATCCTGTACAGTGAGGAGGTGTCGAATTAATTTTCCGGCAGTTATCATTACTTTTTTTTTTTATGAGTTCGCTGGACTAAGAAAAATTATTATTAAATTTTGTTAAAGCTGAAGAGATTCAAAAAAAAAAAAAAAAAAAAAGAATTAGAAATCGTATTTTCGAAATAATGGAACTTTTAGATATAGTTTATATAAAATGTTATTTAAATTTTCAAGACACACCTTATCTGAGCTCTGTCTCTTTAAAATATAGTTTAAGATTAACTCGTTACTTTAAATTTAACGATTAATTCTTCAATAGAAATTAAAAGAAATAAAATAAATATTGTTTTTTCGAAATACCGCAATTATAAGTGATACTATAACCAACTTTTGGTACATTTTCTTCTATTAATAAAACTTTTGAATGTTTTTATTTTAGATTTTTCAGAAATTAAATAAATTAAGCATTATATTAAGTAATTACGATTAATTATTTTAAGTAATTACGGTCGGTTCTCTAAGTTTCCTTAAAGATCAGTAATAAATAGGATTAATTTCCGAACGCATTTGTATCGACCATCAACGGTCTTTGCAAAAACTTTCCCAGACAAAGAGTAATCAATTAATTTTGGTAGCGATGGGACATAACACAAAAAGCAATTACATTTCTTAATTGTTCGTCTTTACTTAGAAATAGGTGGCTTAGTTCCTTAGAAGGATATTTCCCACAAAAGTACACTCTCACATGCATACATTATCTAAATGACTTTATCTCGTTTTCTTGTTCGACGAACTCACTCACCTTCTCGTTTTTAGTTTTCTTAACACCCCCTATATATAGTATACCCACCCTGCGATATACCGTCACCTGTCGATAAATTAAATTTTCTTCTACGATACCGGAAGAAGACAAAATATTTCGTAAAATATCAGGAAGAGGTTGTCTAATTTTATTTTCCGTATCTGCTCTAAAATATAAATTGATTTTATTTTATTAACATTGCAGAAATAATCGCGAAAATAAATCTAAATTAATTAATTTAAATCGTGATAGCTTTTCTTAGGTTGGTGTTTTTTTATGTACAGGAGAGTGTAATGGTATTATATAAATTCTTAATTAAATTTCTAGTTTAGAAGTTGGTTTTAAATATATTAGAATTTATCTTTAATAAATTATTTGTATGTATAATTTTCGGTTTTTCTATTTGTTTATCTGTTTTCGAAATCAGAATCTTCAGAAAAAATTTTTTAGCGTCTATTTTTATGGTAATCTGTTGAAACTTAAAAATTTTGATTATCAAATTCAATTCCGGACTCTTTTATAAAGTAATGTAAGAAAAGAAAAAATAACTAAATTATTGGTTTAGTCTTCAATAAATTCATCCGTATTCTCCTTTAATTTATCATAAATCGTTTTCCTTTAAATAGAATTTAAGCTGCCCAACCCTAAATAAAGTATTATATTGTAAAAGGGAACATTTTTAATAAAATTGCATCACTCAAAATTGAATCAGTTTTCTGTGTGAGGAAATTTTCAGAAAATTTAATAATATCTATAGTGTAATTAGATTACAGGGCTCGTTAATTTTTTCTAATCTATACAGTGTGATAGAACCGTACCATACCCAATGTGAACCGTGAAAAAGGCTCTATGTGGTGTACTTTGAGTAGATGTTGCTCACGATGGAAAATTTTATGATGCTTTTTGGGGGTGGATTAACTTGAGGGCGAAAGGGTTAAAAAGGGGCAAAATCACAGGTAAAACTGGAACGGGAAAAACGAAGGAGAATTTGAAGGTGTTGTTGTTTTCAAAATTCCTGCACACAAAATAAGGGACATAGAAAAAGGGAGGGGAGAGACGGGAAGAAGTATTGTATGTTTCCCATCCATTCCCTGTTTTGTAATTAAAATAAATTTTCGCAATAAATTCCCATAAAGTGCACGTGGAAAATTTACTAGAAACTTTCAGAGTATAACACCTGACATATAGGGGGGTATGTTATTTGTGAAAGGGCAAACGTAGAGAAAGAAAGATAGAGGTATGCGGTGGAAGGTAATTGAGAGGGAGCATAAAGGCAAGAGGGCTCTAAATTTTGAGGTGCAATGTAGCTAAAGTATTCTTAGAAAGTGAGGGGAATATATAGTATATCCATATATATGAGAATTTTATAAAATTTAAAACAAAATCTGAGATTAAGAGCTAAAAGTGAATTTAAATTCATATGCTGTGGAATGTGAGGAGCAGGGTATTTGAATTTTTGGGGTTGACAATGACATCTTTAATATATTTTTTACTATTTACTATTCTTTATTTATGTATAATAGCTTTTCCCAAAACGGACAGACAGACAAAAGTATTTTTCAATTTTATTTATGCTTTGAGGATGCATTTGAAATTTCTAACATTTATCCTGATAATATATTGAGTATTTAAAGCAATCAATATATATTCATTATTTGTTATAAAATATTATATAATAATAATTTGAAAATTCAACATACTGGAGAAAATATACTAACCACCGTTTTGGTACTTCGAAATATTATCGCTTAAACATTAAACCAAATTGACGCCAAACAATGTCGAGTTTCATATTTCGTAGCAGCATTGTCCTTGCCAAAAATGATAAATATTCATAATTCTAAGGAATTTACTGAGAAAATAAACTCTTCAGATAAGATACGAAGTATCCTTCATTATCTTTTACAAAATTCTTCAAGTTTCACCCTATTTTGGGGGATAGTTGAGGATGTGGTAAAGGGATGTTATCTTATCAAAAATAATACCCCAAAATTGTATCTATGTGTACGTTTGGCATAAATTAAGAAGAACATTTTCTCTCTTCGTGATGCCGTATATCGGCCTCTTTATTAATCATAATAATAAGAATTTCAACCTCCTTCTTCTCAAGTTAGAAACAAAACCACCCCTTTCTAGTATATTTTATCCATTCTACATCCCATTGAGCCGTCACTTTTGATTAATGGAATTTTCAAGTTGTTTTACATATTAAGGGAACCTCATCCGCCATTTCTTACTAATCAACTTAGACTGAAAGATTTACAGTAGAGAGAACACTTCTACGTCTCATACTCTTATTTTCCAATACCGAACGAGGTTAGAAGATTACTTTACTTTTTTACTTTTTAGATTACTTTACTTTACTTAATAAAAATTAAAACATAATATGTAGGATTAACAAAATTATAAAATTCAAAAACCTACTGAATTTTTCATATAGTAAGATGAGAGAAATATTAAAAAAAGGGCTTAGAAATCCAAAGTCCAAGCTCTCCTTTATGTGGGTCTCATATTTAACCTTCGAGATAAGAAGTAATTAGTTCTCTGATGTCGGGATAAAGGATATGAATAAAGTCAAGGAAAACCCTTTTCCAAGGGCAAATATCACTTTAAATTGGATAAAAGGGATACCTTCCAGTTTTTAGTTGTTTTCTTTTAATCAGGTGAATCCCCACACACAAAGTTTTAAGTTGAATGTTGATTAATGTTACATTTACTTTATACAAATTATAAACCCTACTATTCGGAAATATATTCCAGGCAAACAGAAGATGAAAGTTAAAGTAATGGGGAGAGTTTTTGTTTTTTAATTTTAAAATACATAGTCTTTTTTCGTTTTTTTAATCCCATCCTTTTTTTTAAGTCAAACATGTTTTTTTGTTAAAATTTTGTGCCTATATCCCAATAAATTCTATATTTTTTATAAATTTCGTAAGTTCTAAATAGCGATAAGGAACATTTTTATATTATCGTTAGTAAATTCTTACTTATGCTTTACACATCACCCACTTTAAGCTATTAACTCTATTAAACTTAAATGCTAACACTAAGTAAGTTCTTATAAAGCTTTAAAAATCAATTTTTAAATTTGATTTTGAGACATGTTTAAGTTATATATACGATTTTTCTTTTAAAATCCATTTTTCTTTAGAAATTTAACTAATTAATCGTTCCCCATAAATTTGTATGTATTTCTTGAAACTGTGTATGGATTGAAGAAACCGAGCATACTTTTGTTTTAAATAATTGTCAACACATGTTTTCCTAAAAAACTGATGATTATAAATATTTAATTAAAAATAAATAATAAATTTTTTTTTTTTTTTGGAAATAACGCTTCAAATAATTTTACTTCTTTTAAGATCTCCCTAAAGGCATATTTCTCTGACCCTATATCTTTTGAAAGTAAGAAATAAGCCCCTTTGATTTGTTTTAATTAGTACTATAAAATCGGATATTCAGCCTCTAGCGAAATGTTTTCCTTATATAAATGGAGAATGGAATAATAATAATGGCGACCTTCCATTTTATCGCTTAGATATTTTCAAGGGAACCCTTAAAGACAGCCGAGGTGAATATAAAAGGATAAAACACCAAAATTTCTGCGCGAGGGTGGTTTGCTTGACTTGTCTTTTAAGAATAGGGCAAATAAACCGATGATATAGTAAAAACATACCAACATACGCCATATAAAAGCACGAAACGAATTCCCAGACATAATAGAAAGTAAAATTTCGTATATATATAGTATAGTGTGGTATAACTTTCACCCTGTTTAATAATTTTTCACCCTCTCAGCTCGAAAATGAAAAGCATGGCCCCATTCCTTCTTCTAGAAAAACCGTTTCAATCCTCCCGCCGCCCAATAGATAACAGAGTTTCCTTGAAATTTGTTAAGGATAAAAACATTCACCTCCCCCCCCCCCATCCCTCCTAAAGAAATTGAATAATTTTTTGTTTCAAGAAACATTTCAGGACTCTTTAGAATGACTTTCTTGCGTTGACAACGAAACATACGACAAATGCGACGATGACGACGACGACGATGATGTCGTTGGTGGTGACGGGGTTTGTCGGGGCGTGTAAAAGAGGGCGAAATCCTGCGGGACCGGGATAGGTCCTTTCCTGGCAGCATGCCGCCATAAAGAAAATTTTCATTCGCCTTCGTTTGCCCCTTTTTCGAGGGTACGTCAGATGAAAGAAAATGCGCACCCCGAGCGCGTACGTTTTTTGATTCCCTGATGGGGTAGAAGTGGGTGGTGGCATCCAGAAATTCGAATAATGGTGGGTGTAAATATGGCTCTCGGCTATCGGTGAGGGGTACGAAACCGTGGGAGGGGGATGGGGGAGGCTTATACCGCCCTTAGAATGAAGAAGGTATACCTTGCCGGAAAAAAGGGTTAATTTATGAGCAGTCTCGAAATGTAATTATCCAGGGGCTCATGCATACTTTTGTATAGATACCACAAGAGAAAATTTTCTGAAAATTTTCTGAAAATTTTCCATTATATAGAAATTTTCATACATAAAAGCCGCAATGCGATGGTGGCAACGATGTCGACGACGACAAAGACGACTAGGGGCATCGCGGTAGTGTTGGAGAATTTATAAGATGAAATTCGGTGACAGGAATCCACCCTTTTATAAAATCTTGAAGATGTTATACACTTTAAAGATTTTTGTTTATATTTTAAAAATATTAAAAAAAAAGAAAAGAAATTAATCGTTCATTCAATTTGGAGCATTACAAAATTTATCTCATAATTTTTTACGGCTAACGCGCATATTATAACTAAAAACTTTTTATATTTTTACAGAACTGTTTTGTTTGAGAAAAAAATGTTTTCAAATAAACCTTAATGGTACTCTCCCTTCATAATGCTTGAATTAAACATTATTTTCTTTTTTTTAATAAAAACTATACGACATATCGAAAAACACTTTTGGAGCTTTATAATAATAATAATAATAAATTTTTATGATGCACTTCTCAGCATGCTGCTGGAAACATTCACCTAATTCTATACCTCTCAGGCGTTAGAATTTAGGCCTGTGGATTCTTTGCTAAAATGCCTATCTATATCACATCGATTTAAAAAAACCACTAAAATTGCTCAGACAGCTGGGCACTGGTAAAAAAAATGATTTCGTGTGAAAAATTACATAATCCTACTTATTATTACAACCTAATCATTAGTATAACATACTAATATAAAAACTTTACCATAAAATAGTATGATTATAATTGCCATATATTTATTTGACAATTGGTCCTTTTCTGACATAATATATATATATATATATATATATTAGGGTGCTTTTTTTTCTCGACTATTTTTTTTTTCAGTCCCACCTCGAAATTTTGTGGGCAATACCTAAACAAAAATTCCCTGAAAATTGGAGCCCTTAATATTAATATTAAGTGCTCGACCAAGGCGTATAAAGATTTCCCGTATAAAATACACGTAAACTTTGATTTTGTTTCTTCAAAACTCTACAACTCAGAGGTATTTTATGGTATAATCTTGGTCAATGATAGGGTTTCTTCAGAATTGAATGCTCTACAAAAGTGTCCATTGCGGCGTAACCCTAACTTCCTCCAGCGAGGTAGTAAGGGTCACTAAACCCAATTTTTCCATGAAATTCTCGTTTTTTTGCCCCTATCTCGTAAATAACAAGAGCTACAGAAAAAATGTAAATGATAAACTTGTAGGACATACAATTTCCTATAAAAAAATTATGAACACCAAATCGCTAACAGCGATATTTCTGGAGATATTGGGCTTTAAAGTTGAGGTCGTGTTTCTACAATTTAGCTCAATAATCCATGGAAATTCCACATTACCTCAACTTCAAAGCCCAATATCTCAAGAAATATCGATATTAGCGATTTGGTGTTCAAGAACTTTTTGGAGGAAATTGAATTTCCTAGAAGTTTGTCATTTACATTTTTTCTGTAGCTCTTGTTAGGGGCAAAAAAACGAGAATTTCATGAAAAAATTGGGTTTAGTGACCCTTACTACCTCGCTGGTGGAAGTTAGGGTTACGCCGCAATGGACACTTTTGTAGAGCATTCAATTCTGGAGAAACCCTATCATTGACCAAGATTTTACCATAAAAGGCCTCTGAGCTGTAGTTTACGTGTATTTTATACGGGAAATCTTTATACGCCTTGGTGGAGCACTTAATATTAATATTAAGGGCTCCAATTTTCAGGGAATTTTTGTTTAGGTATTGCCCACAAAATTTCGAGGTGGGACTGAAAAAAAAAAAAAATACTCGCGAAAAAAAGCACCCTAATATATATATACATCTTTCTAGTATACAATTAGTATTATAGAATCCAAAAAGTATTATTTTTAAATGGGAGAATGCAACGATCTTAATCTCGTTTCGAAAAAACTCATTTAGATTTGTATCATATAATCAAAAGTCATCTTTCAAGCCTAATTTGCCGTTCTGTACCATCGAAATTATTTGGGATCTCGACTTGAAATTTTTACATAAAATTCTTGATATAATTTGGTAACAGATTAAATTTGAATTACCCTCACCTAAGTTATAAATATGTAAAAAAATATGTTCTTCAATTAGAATCTAGGAAAATTCCAACTAGTATTGACTTTCCAAGATTTAGGGAAATTATAGACACTAAAATTCTGTTTACCTTTTTGATGAGATTTATATCGCAAATGAACCAAATGTCCACGTATAAACGATAGAATTCTAAAACACTAAAAAAAAATTGTTGAATTCACTGTTTTTTAAACTATTTTTCAGATTTCAAAAAGGACTCAACACAGAAACATAGTTAAATTTCATAGTTAATAGAACTACTATTTGTAATTATAAATATCGATATTTTAATTAATATCTCATAGTTAATTCATGTAATATTTATTAATAGTATGATTTCTACTATTTGGTCATAGTGTAGGCAAATACTTCTTATTTTTGTGTAGTAATAATTAACATTTTTCATAAATTTGAAAAATAGTAAAATAATAAAAAATACTTGTTATTTTTACTGATGACTTAGAAGTTCTTGTGATTATATTTAAACAGTTAGAGTTAACACTAGGATATATATTATTTTTTATTTTACTTTTAAAGTAAAGCCAACTATTCTGAAGTAACTACTAACTTTTTTCTCTGTGTATATTATATTTGTTAGAATTTACTAGAAAAATTATCTCGTGATCCAACATAACCTCAAATATTTCGAAAATAATTTAAGTCTAGGTTAAAATCTCTTGAAAATTTGACGTGAAAAACCTTCGGAAGTGAATAATTTGGAATTTTTGGTTTAGACGGTCGGTTAAATTCTATCGATCTGTGCAATTATAACAAATTTTAGAAAAATTATTATGTTACCCACTGTACACAACTTCAAGATTTATAACAAGAGAGAAATACAGAGAAATGATAAGTTTACTGCCTTGCATAACTCCAACTAAACTATAAATGCTTCACTATGCTAAAGTGTAAAGTAGAAATTACGTTGAATTATGAATAAATTTTTTATTATTAGTTATCTCTAAAAATTAATTTACTTTCCATACTTGTTTGCTTATAAATGCATTATAACTGAAATTATTTTTTATTACTCGTTTAGTTATTTGTCTTATTAAAAAATGCATTTCAGAAAGAGCCAATTTCAATTAAAATATAAATTTAAAATGTCTATTATTTATAGATTCTATAATATTATTATTATTTAAAGTGATGTAAGTCCATTTGTAGCTAAAACGTTTTCTTTAATTAATTATTATTGTATAATAAAATATTAAATTGATTCAACCACAAACTTTTAATAATAATAATAATAATAACAGATTCTATATCGCACTTCCTAGCATGTTGCTGGAAACATTCAGCTTATTCTGGGCTGCGTAGGGCATTCGGATTTAGGCTCTGCGGATCCACATGAATATATAATATTATTAATTATTCCTCTTCAATGTTGCTAATTTTACGATTTAACAAAATTTTTAATAAGACTTTTAAATTCCACAATACTGCGCGAATTTCTTATTTTTTCTGGTAAGCTATTATAATAATTAACTGCAGAGTAAATTGGATCATATTTTAGCCGGTTAGTCCTTGGTGCCGGTTATAATCTAAGTTCCAATCATTGCTTCCCTTGTATTATATCCGTGAATTCCTGTTCTCATAAACTAAGTTAATAGATGATTTTGCGTGTCTGTTTATTATGTTATAAATGTCTTTAGCAGCCTTTTCTATCTCTGTTGAAACTTGAAACTCAAATTTAAATCTTTTCAGAGAAACTCTCGGATTTTTGTTTTTTTTTTCAATTTTGTGTGTTCAATAATTTCTCACATAAATTTAATGAGCATTTTAATTTATTTTAAGTTTAAGAAATTTTTTATCTTATATTTTCGTGAATTACGTTGAGACCTTCCCAAAAAATTCTATCTCAGATATGAGATAGATTGACCCATTTTTTTTTTTTTTTTCTTTAAATAATATATCAAAAGATGACAAAAACAAAATAAAAATTGTTCAACCACCTGAAGAAATCGCAGGACTTAAGGATAATTTTTTGTTGTTTTGTTTTTACCCTTTTGAACTGGTTCCCGACTTATCTTCAGGTCACACATGAAGAATTGTTCCCTTTTTTCTGTCGCCGTCGCTTGACCATTGTCCAGCTGTATCCCTTTTTTATTCGGGAGATATTCCCACTCGGGTAGGTAAGAAAATATTTTCTGTATAACTTTTATCGAAAAAGGGGATGAAGATTCGATGTAATAAGAAAACAGGACTAAAAGGACACCGGGGAAGAAAAGGATTTTCACTTCTAATTATCGTCCGATACAAAAGACCGATGGACGGACATTGACCGATGTCGACTATCGCAAAACTGGACACTTTTCGGGGCCTAAGGAAAACGGATTATTAATAATAAGAAACTCACCCTGAGGGGGATTATTCCTTGACCATCGGACCAACTTTGACCCGAAGAAAATTCTCCCGGATCCCTGCGGGTACCGAAAATTCTTGGGAAAGTAAACTTGATTTTCTGGTTTTCGAAATGGGTTCGCCGCAGATTTTATTCGATTTTTTTTCTATTTTGATTTTATCCCTTTTTTATGCTTTTATACACACCCTTAAAATGTCTGCTCTTGACCGTTAGGAAAATGATAAATTTTAATTGAATCCATCAAACTGTCCTAATGGTCAAAATGTCGGTTAGTATTGAGGTTTTCCTTCCGGGATTTTGTACGAAGGAATCAAAAATTCTTTTTTATAAATGATCACTGAATTTAGGTTTTAATAAAATAAGAACTTCTTATAATTTAAAATAAGTACAAACTTTAAAGCTGATAGTTTTAGGAAAAGTTTTATTTTTCTGGCAACCAAAAATATTAGCTCTTTATAAGAAAATATAATATTGTTTTTAATTTCTCCTGAGGAAAATTCGAATATTAAAAAAGATAATTTTAATCTTATTTTTTAAGATATTATACTCAAAATGTTCTGTGTATAATATTAACGACATTTAAGAACATATTTTAATTATACGAGATGACAAAAAGGATTCTAAATGTCACAATGTGACTTTTCAACTAGCATCATGCAGATGTCATTAAAATTTCCTCTAATCAAAATTACAAATTGTCATCGAAGAAATTTAGTTCGCTTTTCTTACCTTCTCCAAGCCCTTGCAGGACTTTACAGGGATGCTTAATTCTTAGCACCCCTCCTCCTCCGTTCCCTGTCCGCTCGCCCTTTTGGGACCCCCAAAAATTATAACGTCTTGTTCGGGTTCTTGTTCTGTGCGCTCCGTAGTCGCACCTGCAGCAGAAGCACCACCTTCTTGGGAAAGTTCTTTTCCTTTCCTTTCGTGTACCTTGAAGAAGCCGATCTTCTTCAAATGAACATTTTGTCAAAGGATGAATGTGAGGAGCGACCGGAAGATGAGCGACCCTTCTTAAGAAGACGTCGAGGGCACTTTCTCGCATCCATCCGGAGCCATCATCGCGGTAATGCGCCCAGGCATCTAACTACCTACGAAACCGTCTTAAGTAGGGCTCACCCTTAACCTCACCCCTCCCCCAGGCCCTTTCTGTTCCTTTTACAGCAAAATTTATGAAACTTTGCCCGGAGACCGAACGAACGAGCGAAAGTCGTCGTCGTAATTCAACGAGTTCAAGAAGAGAAATTATTCAGAAAATTGAGATTTATGAATTTTCAGGCAGTGGCAGAAAAGCATCACAGCGTCACAGGTGCGATAGTAATTAGCTTTCACGGGTACTGGAAGTGTGGGCGCGGAGGACCGCCACAGGGGGTGGGGATTTTTGCAAAATGGTGCGAGGGAGGGGCCTCGAATCGTATATGAAGAAAATTTGTCTTGGGTGAAATGTGCCCGGCGACGCTGCGCTATTTCTTCGTATTATTCTCGCGCTTCTTCCACGGCATTTTCTCAAGGATCTTTTGTACTTTTCCACCCATCAAAACTCCACTACCACCACGACCCGAAACGAGCCACCCGCCACCCCCCTGTTCAAGCCCGACAAAGAAGAAAATCTTTACTCCTTACCTCGATGGGAGCGCTTGAGAAATTGAATTAAGAAGGATTTCACCAGAGAAAAGGGCGCACGAGGAGCCAAGGAGGACCGCCCTTCAGGTTTTATATGCTCCTTATAAATTACGCCTGGATTATGATTTGTAGGTTGCTGCAATTGTACGAATGAATTTTAATTGCAATTTAACCCAGGGAAATTACTATGAATTATGGCAAATGCCGTTGAATTTTCGGATGTAATTTTCAAAAGGCATTTCGATTTTAATAGCACAAAATTCGGAACATTTTCGTGCACCATGGGTTGTATTTTATAAGACCTTTTATAACATTCACACGTGCCGAATTTAAGTTTAAAGTTACTGTTCAGTTTTTTGTTCATTTTCTTATGTTCTTGGATTAAAAACATTTTGGATTTACTTGTAAAGATTTAAATCGGGCAAGCAAAACCCAAAATCAGCCCGGAATTCCAATTTTAAGGAAATAATTGATAATCATCTGATATAATAATAATAGATTTTATATTGCTCTACTCAGCACGTTGCTGGAAACATTCACCTAATTCTGGCTGCCTAGGCATTCGAATTTAGGCTCTGCAAATTTTAAAAATATAAGTTATGTCTATTTTATGCTCCCCAGTCAAATATTATTGGCATATTTGATTTTAAAACTTATAAAATAAAAGCCTTTTAGGGACTTTTATTCTAAAACTAAATATTTTCTGAAGAGTTAACTCAATAAAAATTCACATATTAAAAAACTGGAAAATTCATGGAGATTTCTTTTCTTTTAGTCTAAAACTATCTAGTTACTTTATGTATTTATTTAATTTTATTTTTTATGGCAAAAAATCCTAAGTACTAACTCTAAATATTCAATTATTTGTTTTTATTTATTATCTAAACACGCCTCTCTTAAGATTAGATATTTGAATTTGTATGAACAAGTTTAGATGGATGTTACTTTTACTTAGTACAGAAAAGCCAAAGTCCCTAGAATATCATTGGCAAAATCTTTCAAAATATTTCTTTAAGACTTGTTAAAATTTTTTTGCTTTCTATAAAGTCAGACGTGTTTTCATAGCTGTGGGCTAAATTTACGTAATTATAAATTTTCGGAGAATTTTCGAGCTACAACGACTTTATTTGAGTATAAAAATAAGCATTTTACAGTTACAAATTGATTATTCGGTTAATTTAATTTTGTTTTCGTTGTAGTTTCCTGCTTTGGGTCACTGAAAAAGGACAAAACAAATGTTTTTACAACATTTATTTATTTTCCACAAATCCTTAAATATTTCGTAAGCTTCCTTCTAAAAAATGTCACTGTAAAACAGTTTAATTAATTTTCCGTTGAGCCCCGAGTGATCGAACCAAAGCGAACAAACACCGTCCAACTGTTAGAAGAATTTCTGAAACAAAAATGCCCAAATTCAAACGGAACAGAGGAGACATCATGGAGAACCGGAATTTTGAGACGGCTCTCTTAATTTTGGGAGGCACTCTGAGAAAAATTCGGTGGACGCTCCAGTTCCATTCTGTTCGCTGCGAATTTAAAAGAGGAAGAAAAGAGAAAAACCGTTAGGACTCACCGATGATGAAAAATAGGATTCAGAATTTTTTCATGATTTTCTTTTAACTTTCACCGTCGCGACGCTTCGCCCAGCACGATAAATTCACAGAAATTATAAACTTTACATTTAAATGAAGCGAATTTAGCAAGTTTTAAATATTTTCACACGCGAATTTTCCGCTTTCTTCCGTGTTTTCTCGACGTTCTCTAAGTAATGAAAACATTCGCGCTTACAAAAATTTTCCGCGATCATTTAAGCGATTAATTTAATATTAAATCGACGGGAAAACATTTTCAGAGATTACTGCGATTTTTATCAAGCTAAACTTAATCAAATTATATTTTTTTCCCACGAGAAAACTACTGAGCGATTGCGAGCGGGCGAAGAGCAAGGCGGAGACTGGCGAAAATTTTTTCCTGAATTAACCGTTAATTTCAAATCGGAGGGGCATCTGGTGTGGAATGAAACGTTCCTAAAGACTGAATGGCGCAATATTTGAATTGATTTAAATCACTCTGGTTTAGAAAAAAATTGATTTTAATTAAATCATATCAATTTGTCAATAGCAGACATTTATTTTATTTATTCATCGGTTTTAGGTGAAAATCTAAAATTTTATAATGCAAATAGCTTGTAAAAAAAATATCTTTACTTGAAAAAGTCCACAATTTGTTAAGACAAAAACGCCTAAGTAAATTCTTAGGCCTGTAGCAATTATTTATTTTTATATATTACCTAGGCATGTATTTCTTAAGATCAGGGAATCTAAAATTTATATATATATGAACAACTTTTGATGGACTTTTTACTAAAAGTATTTCTTTCGGAAACGAACACATTATTAATTTTTATATTTCAAACCAGTCCCCGAAATGAATTTGTTTATAGAATATATTAACAGAAATAAGATTTATAGAATTTCGGTCTTCAAATAGAATAAACATTGCCCATTTTTATATATCCAAAATACAAAATTACAATTATAAAACATTCCCCACGTAATTCAAAATACTTTTTAGGTACAGCGGAGTGTTTGATGTTTCGGGCAGAATTATAAATTTATTAAAGTTAGCATGAATATCCTCCTTTTTGCTACTTCTTGGCGTACACAACATCTTACGTATTATAAACATTTAATGAGAATCGATTAGATAATCAAATTTCTCAAGAAAATATGAAAAATGCTTCTTTTTGAGTTTCTAGACCCTCCAGTTCAAAATATTCCCTCGGGATAAGACCTGATTTTATTTTTCCTGGAAAGCTAGTAATGTTTATGTAGTCTGGACAAAATTTCAGCAATTAGAAACAATTTTCAAGACAAGGAGAGCATTTTCCATTAAAGGAGTTTTGCCATTTCGTTCCATTTTCTTGAATTTCCGTCGAAACGGGTAAAATTCATTATGAAAAAAACTCATTTTTTGGATTCTCAGGAGCTTTTATGAAGCTTACATAAAACTTGGGTGTACGATGTATGGACGCATAGGCAAAAATCGTATATCCTGCTTCATAAATAATTGTAGTGATTTTGGCATGTCGAAAAAACTCAAACTTGGAAATTTTATAAAAGTTTACTTAAATGCATTGCCGCATGCACTGGAGTTTATAAGAGTGAATATAAATGCGAAGTGCTTATTGTATGGGACGTAGGTCGGAATTTATGAAGAGTAGTATAAAACGAAATTTCTATTGCTACTTTGAATTGTCTGGAGATAAAATTTTATAATTTCTATTAAGTTAAATGTACATAGATAAATAAAATTCATAAATTAAAGAACTCGAAAGTTCCGCCGTAATTTTCGCTCATGTTGCTTAGAACTTTTTAAGGCTAATTTAACCAATTAAACGGGCTTTTCTAGCCCTTTTTAGGGAAATAATTTCTATAATTTTTACTTAGTAGCGAAAAATTGTCGTTTTCGAATAAAATTCGATCAAAATTAATGCCGTGGTGAATTTTTAAAAGATTTTTACATCTAATACAGAAAATTGGGAAGAGGGGCAAATCTCGCAGGATGGTGTATCAAGAGGTTGTTGAAGGAATGGTGCGGGGGCTCTTCGATCGTTTCGTAGAAACTTTCGGGAGTATTTTCCTCCTCAAATATTCTGAAGGCACGGCACGCATTCAATTCGCAAATAATCGCGTGCCATTGGAGCGCTGTACATGTTCTTAAGTCTTAAGCCCAGCCTCCTTTTATCATTTTGTAAGGATCCCTAACAAGGAGACCTTCTTTTAGTCGAAGAAGAAGAAACCGCCACGACTGCTGGGGCGCGCCATGGTGCCTTCTCTGCCAGGATCAAACTTTTGCCTTCGTAGTCCTACTTAAAATGGAAATGTTTTGCGAAGTTCTTCTTATCCTTGCGAAGCAATTTAGCCCCCTGGAACGCCATCCCCTTGCCGTTTTACAGGCACAGTTGTAATAAAATTACAGCACCATTATGCTAAAGATGCCTTAGATACGCTATTTGAATTTTAATAATTTACTTTTGCTCCAAACTCGATTACTAGTCCTACAGTTAGTGTTCGGAGTTTGACGATAAAGTTTCAACTTTGCCATTACGCGGGGAATGGTTAAAAATGCTACGCCCTCCTCCAAATACAACCCAACCCAGAGGTTATAGGGCTTTTTGGATGTTTTTAGGTGCCCGCATTTCCCCTTTTGTTAAGTTACACCTACTTCAATTTATGAAATCTTTTTATTTTGATATTTCAAAAGCAGAGCAAGAGACAGGCTATATTTTCTCCACTAAAAAACCTGGCAAAATATAAAATTATTACCTGAAAGCAATTTCAAGCAAATCCAATCATTTTAGTAAGATTTTATTCAGTCAAAAATCCCGATCCGGGGAGCCCTTTTTTAGAAAATAATTTTGTTTACCTGATATAGCGGAATTAATACAAGGGAAAAGTAAATATTAAAATTCTGACATTTTTTCTTCTGGACTTTTCGTTTTTTTGCCTAGAATTATCTAGATATTCAATTCAGAGTCGATTTAGCCAAAAAGCCCAATCCGGGGAGCCCTTTTTTAGAAAATAATTTTTTTACCTGATATAGCGGAATTAATACAAGGGAAAAAGTAAATATTAAAATTCTGACATTTTTTCTTCTGGACTTTTCGTTTTTTTGCCTAGAATTATCTAGATATTCAATTCAGAGTCGATTTAGCCAAAAAACCCAATCCGGGGAGCCCTTTTTTAGAAAATAATTTTTTTACCTGATATAGCGGAATTAATACAAGGGAAAAAGTAAATATTAAAATTCTGACATTTTTTCTTCTGGACTTTTCGTTTTTTTGCCTAGAATTATCTAGATATTCAATTCAGAGTCGATTTAGCCAAAAAACCCAATCCGGGGAGCCCTTTTTTAGAAAATAATTTTTTTACCTGATATAGCGGAATTAATACAAGGGAAAAAGTAAATATTAAAATTCTGACATTTTTTCTTCTGGACTTTTCGTTTTTTTGCCTAGAATTATCTAGATATTCAATTCAGAGTCGATTTAGCCAAAAAACCCAATCCGGGGAGCCCTTTTTTAGAAAATAATTTTTTTACCTGATATAGCGGAATTAATACAAGGGAAAAAGTAAATATTAAAATTCTGACATTTTTTCTTCTGGACTTTTCGTTTTTTTGCCTAGGATTATCTAGATATTCAATTCAGAGTCGATTTAGCCAAAAAACCCAATCCGGGGAGCCCTTTTTTAGAAAATATTTTTTTTACCTGATATAGCAGAATTAATACAAGGGAAAATATAAATATTAAAATTCTGAAATTTTTTCTTCTGGACTTTTCGTTTTTTTGCCTAGAATTATCTAGATATTCAATTCAGAGTCGATTTAGCCAAAAAACCCAATCCGGGGAGCCCTTTTTTAGAAAATAATTTTTTTACCTGATATAGCGGAATTAATACAAGGGAAAAAGTAAATATTAAAATTCTGACATTTTTTCTTCTGGACTTTTCGTTTTTTTGCCTAGAATTATCTAGATATTCAATTCAGAGTCGATTTAGCCAAAAAACCCAATCCGGGGAGCCCTTTTTTAGAAAATAATTTTTTTACCTGATATAGCGGAATTAATACAAGGGAAAAAGTAAATATTAAAATTCTGACATTTTTTCTTCTGGACTTTTCGTTTTTTTGCCTAGAATTATCTAGATATTCAATTCAGAGTCGATTTAGCCAAAAAACCCAATCCGGGGAGCCCTTTTTTAGAAAATAATTTTTTTACCTGATATAGCGGAATTAATACAAGGGAAAAAGTAAATATTAAAATTCTGACATTTTTTCTTCTGGACTTTTCGTTTTTTTGCCTAGAATTATCTAGATATTCAATTCAGAGTCGATTTAGCCAAAAAACCCAATCCGGGGAGCCCTTTTTTAGAAAATAATTTTTTTACCTGATATAGCGGAATTAATACAAGGGAAAAAGTAAATATTAAAATTCTGACATTTTTTCTTCTGGACTTTTCGTTTTTTTGCCTAGAATTATCTAGATATTCAATTCAGAGTCGATTTAGCCAAAAAACCCAATCCGGGGAGCCCTTTTTTAGAAAATAATTTTTTTACCTGATATAGCGGAATTAATACAAGGGAAAAAGTAAATATTAAAATTCTGACATTTTTTCTTCTGGACTTTTCGTTTTTTTGCCTAGAATTATCTAGATATTCAATTCATAGTCGATTTAGCCAAAAAACCCAATCCGGGGAGCCCTTTTTTAGAAAATATTTTTTTACCTGATATAGCGGAATTAATACAAGGGAAAAAGTAAATATTAAAATTCTGACATTTTTTCTTCTGGACTTTTCGTTTTTTTGCCTAGAATTATCTAGATATTCAATTCATAGTCGATTTAGCCAAAAAACCCAATCCGGGGAGCCCTTTTTTAGAAAATATTTTTTTACCTGATATAGCGGAATTAATACAAGGGAAAAAGTAAATATTAAAATTCTGACATTTTTTCTTCTGGACTTTTCGTTTTTTTGCCTAGAATTATCTAGATATTCAATTCAGAGTCGATTTAGCCAAAAAACCCAATCCGGGGAGCCCTTTTTTAGAAAATAATTTTTTTACCTGATATAGCGGAATTAATACAAGGGAAAAAGTAAATATTAAAATTCTGACATTTTTTCTTCTGGACTTTTCGTTTTTTTGCCTAGAATTATCTAGATATTCAATTCAGAGTCGATTTAGCCAAAAAACCCAATCCGGGGAGCCCTTTTTTAGAAAATAATTTTTTTACCTGATATAGCGGAATTAATACAAGGGAAAAAGTAAATATTAAAATTCTGACATTTTTTCTTCTGGACTTTTCGTTTTTTTGCCTAGAATTATCTAGATATTCAATTCAGAGTCGATTTAGCCAAAAAACCCAATCCGGGGAGCCCTTTTTTAGAAAATAATTTTTTTACCTGATATAGCGGAATTAATACAAGGGAAAAAGTAAATATTAAAATTCTGACATTTTTTCTTCTGGACTTTTCGTTTTTTTGCCTAGAATTATCTAGATATTCAATTCATAGTCGATTTAGCCAAAAAACCCAATCCGGGGAGCCCTTTTTTAGAAAATATTTTTTTACCTGATATAGCGGAATTAATACAAGGGAAAAAGTAAATATTAAAATTCTGACATTTTTTCTTCTGGACTTTTCGTTTTTTTGCCTAGAATTATCTAGATATTCAATTCAGAGTCGATTTAGCCAAAAAACCCAATCCGGGGAGCCCTTTTTTAGAAAATAATTTTTTTACCTGATATAGCGGAATTAATACAAGGGAAAATATAAATATTAAAATTCTGCAATTTTATTTTTTTTTTATTGACGTTTCTGTTTTTTACTCGAAATGTCACAAAATTACATTGTTGTTGCGTAAAAATCTTGAGTAATTTGAGTGAGTATTACACCACTGCTTTTTGCTGTATATACTTTCGTTGATGAGGTGCAATATTGTTACTGCAAATTTTGATATCAATGAGAATTCGATATAAGTTTTTATTTGGCGGTTCTCAGGGTCGCTGATTTAACATTTTTCATCGGAATAAGTACTTTTAAGATAGTGTAAGTCATAGTTGAATGTCTTCCCGTAACATTTTACGATATCGCCATGAAATTCATCAGTCCGGATATAATTCGTGACATGTTTCCTTAGGAATCGGTATTTGCTATTAGCATAATTAGAGCGAATCTCGTTCTCCGCATATTAAGGGGCTCATTCCGTACTTAAAATCCGAAATCTCCATCTCGCCCGCTCCACATAATTTGGCTCTGGAAATTTTCTCTCCCCATGCTGCACATATGAATGTATGCTTAATATATATAAGAAGAAAAGCCCGGGACCATAGAACAGAAACTGCGCTAATAGCAGCATCCCTCTATCTGATATGGGGATGATAGCGATGTTTATGATGATTATAAATGACGACATCTCCCTTGGCTTGGATCTTTACGTTTTGCTGCTTTGCTTTCTTGCCCCAGCGCAGAGAAGCGCGAGATTTTCCCGGCGTTTTACCTCTTCAGTCTAAATCTAAATAAATACAAAGGGAAAATTCCTCGTTTTTCATCTTTATAATTTATAAAGACAAGAGATTCTGCTGGCTAATATCATTATGTATACCTATATTTTATCTCCATTTGTAAAGATTAAAAAATCAAAAAAATAATTTAATATTATATCTTAAAATGCCTTGGAAATTTCTAAGTATTTTAGCAAAAATAATATATTTATAACATATTTTTGGTATTCTATTTGAAATTTACAAGATTTTTAATATGCGAACTTTCCTTGAATTACGCTCCTCAGCAAAAATTGAAAAACTGATTTTCTTAAAAAGGGCTCGCAGGGTTTGGGTTTTTAACAAAATCGACTCTAAATAAAATAACTTCAAAATCCTAGATAAAAAGAATAAAAATTATGTGGACATTTCCGAGATTTTTTACTTTTGTTTGGATTTTGGATATTTTTGAAAAACTAAAAAACGTGAAGTTAATTGTTATTAAAATTTCCAGAAACGGGACATTAGCTTAATTTTTTCCTGGTGTCTTTTCTAGATTATATTTATTATTTTATAAAATCTGAAGACTAACCAGACATCGATGGTTATACAAATTTTAATAGTGCGGTTTTGTTTCAATCTCTTGTTTTTCTTCTGTTGAATTGTTGTATATAGTTTTAGTCATTTTGTTGTTGTTGTTATTGTTCTCTCAAGTTCGGTAACAACCCCGTATATTTACCCCGTCCCCTCCTAAAGCGATCGTCCCACCTATCTGATAGAAGCCAGCCACATCTGGCGTTCCAGGGGGCTTTCTTTTGCCGCCGTTTCTTACCGCCTTTATTTTTGTACCATCCTTTAACTTACCCCCACCCCTGTATCCCCTAAAAATCCCTTTCCCTTAAGACCTCCCGTCCTTCTTCTAGGACCTTTCAACTTGGAGGAAAGTACCAAACATCCTTGTTCAACTTTCCATTTCTCCCTCCCCCTCTCCTCCTCATCCCCCTCCCCCACCCAACCTTTCTCTTCCTCCTTTTTCGTCTTTTCATCTGATTCATCCAGGAAAATAGCACCAGTGCTGTAGAAGCAGCAGCAGCAGCAGCAGGAGCTTCTTATAAAAGTTTTCTAAAATTTAAAGTTGCTCAATTCCGTCGGGAACAACTCCACCTTCTTACTCTTCCCCCACCCCCCGGCCACCCCTTATACACCCGTACAACGGAGTCCTGACGTCGTTCCATGTATTATTCAGTTTCTCAGGACTTTAACAAAATTTTGCGATAAAATTCAATGGACTGGGGTTTTACACACAGAGATAGGGAGAAAGGGGAGTTTTATGCCCCCTATTTCTCACCCCCTCCCCCTCCCCAAACCCTTTAACCCTCCCATCGTGTACTCTAAAGTCGTCGTCATTGGTACGATGGGGCCGAATAAGGGTGTGGGTGTTTTGGTGGGCGGAGGGAGGGGGGATGGAGACTTTTCAAGCTTTATAACAAAAGGAGCTAGCGCTAAAAAGCGTTCCCGAATAAAAGGACCTCAACAGCAACGACGACGACGACGACGACGACGACGATGGCGACGATGGCGACGACGGTGACGTGGTATTGGGGCTCATTTTGTGGGGGATGAGTTCCCAAGCGGGTGTGATATGTTGGAGCAGCATAAGGCCGCGCCCGTCTAAGAGTGCAATTATACAACACCCTTTATTCCCCATTTCTGTACGTACCATCCCCAAACACCGTTAAAAATTCGGGTGTACAACAAATGAATTTACAAACAAAATCCCTATCCCCTCATCCCCCCTTTTTTCGTATAAAATTTCTTCTTCTTATTATTTTTCCCTTCATTTTCCATATTCTTATTCAGAGAAATTTTATACGTGTCAGGATAAAATATAAGTTGATGGATAGAGCACGTACACTCTACCTCCCCCAACACCGGACGAAAGAAAGAAGGGGGGGGGGGGGGGGATGATTGTAGGCGGGCAAAGAAGAATATGAAGAAGTAGAAGAAGAATAAGAAGAATAATCAGCAAGCGCCCTTATTCTGGATACCCAAACTTGAACTGTATGCGATCTTATTTTGGGGCACATTAAGCAAACGGAAAGAAAATTGAAAGGGTTTGTTGAAAATTTTTAAGAAGAAAATTGAAGTTTTCAAAGATTGTGGAAGGGATGCCGGGTTGGGATGTTAAATGGAAGGGAGAAAAAAAATGTACACAGGTTGGATGAAGGAAAATATTTATCATAACGATATGGTAGTAGTGAAAAATGAAAGAAAAATTTTAATCATTATTTCAACGCCCCCATTATCAATCCACCAGTTTTTCCTTTTGGATTCCCATCTCAATAATCCTTGAAAGACTTTTCGTGTTCGGTGTATTATTCTAAGTACGCGTTTGTCTCGTTTTCACCTAATCTATCAATCGTATACATTCGTATTTTAAACGAAAAACGGATTTCAGTGCGTTATTAAGATAAGAAAAATATCCTAACTCGCCCTCTTGTCCTTAGCCCCTTTACAACCATTGTAACATGACTTTTCTATCTAAGTCTAAGCAAGCAATAATATCAAAATCCCTAACCCCTTTTTTAGATTTTCACCATACCTAAGACAAATACTGCTGGTATAACGACTGCAAGTGGGAGAAGGGCGGGGGAGAGATAAGATAGGGTCCCGAGGAGGCACACAATTGGTTATATTGTAGGCAAGAGGTGTGCACGAAAACAAAGATAAAATCTGGCACCTCAGAGGCGCTACAGCGGGCAATGAAGGCATAGTAATAAAAGTTTGACGATAGTCATGATTTTAGAATTTGAATGCTCTGAACGTTTTTAATTGACATCAGCGCGGTATTCGTCTTCTTCTTCTTCTTCTTCGTCTTCTACTTCTACTTTCCAAGAGTAATCGTGATGCCATAGAGGAGAACCATAGAAAGACATAGAATCTTCCCCTCTCCGCCGAAGTAGTCCCTCTTGTCCTACACAAGGATACATATCTAAAGTAAAGTACCATGATAATCTCGTTATAAATTCGGAAACAACAAAGTCACTTCATTACGCTACAACATACCACCCTGCCACCCCTGCGACCCCCGCCAACCCCTTTTACCTTAACTTAAGTTTAACCCCGCTATGCCCGCTCTATAGAAAAGAGACCGTGTGTACTTGAAAATCTTCAAAATAGGAAAGATTTTATTATGGAACAACTTTGATGGAGACTGTCAACAATGGATCTCTCTACATTGACTTAAGAAGTAGTAGAAGACGATGACGACGGCGACAACGAAGACGACGATGACGATGTCTTCCTTCAAATTTTCTTAAGAGGGCACGTAGGAAATCCTATCACTTTATGATGTTTTTTTCGATTAATAGTATAGGAAATGTTAAAATGCGATTTTTAGATCTTTAGCAACACAACGCTAGAAAATATAGAAAAGTAATTACGACATAATTTTCTTTTTAGATTTTAGAAGATTCTTTAAGATATTTAAAAAGCATCACACAGAAACTTTAATATGTGTCTTCTAATTTTTTAAATTATATCCGAACAATTTATATGGCACCTTCACTGATTGACTTAATTAAATAAAATTATTTTGAACAGAAATTAAATATTAACACTTAACAAATCAAACCACTGACACGAGTTGAAAATATTCGATCCCAATTGTTTTTTTAAGAAATGTGAGAAGCCGTCCTATCGGATATTAATGTTTATAATTCTTTGACTTTAAGCGAATACGTCGATACATGTGTGTAATTTAATCCATATGTTTATTATTGAATCTTTTACAAGAATTTTGCAGCCGATCACTTTTCTCTTATCGTCAATTAGGAAGAATTTTTCTGTCTGAGTAGTATTTTATTAAAAGTTGGGAATTTACTAAGAATTTAAATATTACCTTTCAAACATATTGCGAAAAATTGTCGATATAAAATATGTTGGCAATTTTACAATTGGCATATGCTTATTTTACGAAAGATAGAAAGTTTCAATTAATAAACAAATGCTTTTCAGTAGTTTATAAAATGTAAACAGGAAATTTCACTACCATACTTAAAATTAACGATAGTCCAATTAAAAGTTTATATCCTCAATTTTCCATTAAGAATTATTCTCTGGCTGGAAATTAATTTGCTTTTAGGATTAACTTTTAAAATCAGAGGTGAATTTATATATGTGGTATGGATTTCTCATTGAAAGAGATGGTGATGAATAAATAAAAGTTTGTACCCACGAAAAAGTATCGTTGGAAAATATAGAGAAACAATTACGACATAATTACCTTTTTAGATTTCAACAAAAAAAAAAAACTTTAATTATTTTTTCGCGACGGTCTTGTGTCAGTAATAAAAAATGACATGCTTACCAAGTAGGGCAATTTATCGAAAATATTTTAGCAAGAAAAAAAAAAAAAAATTACATGTCTTTTTATGTGCAGCTACTAATCAATAATCTGACAAAAGGTATTGAAAATTTAATTTCTCATAAAAACCCAAATATCTTGAAAACGGTGAGGTTTTCACAGGTCATATTTTGATATTCTGATAGGTCATGACCCAAGCTACCATCCCCTTAAATTTGGCGCACTACTTCCTGGACACCCTGTATATTGAGTTCAAATATTCGCCTTTCATTCAAAAATTACGATACTACTAAAATTTTACTATATTAATGTTCATGTTAAGTAACTACTATTACTTCTGATTGTTCCTTATGTTATTTGAATCACCAATTCTGAATTTATTGTGGAAGTATAAAAATCCTAATAACTGAATTAATATATGGCATAAAATGTTGGAAAAGAAAATCTATTTTTGTATTTTTGCGATAGTTTTAATGCCCGGATATTTCTCTTACTATTCCGATTTAAATCGCGCAGGCAAATCTCAAAGAGTAGTTTTTTTTTTTCTTAGGATTAGTAGCACTCTAACTGAGATCTGAGTTAAATTTCATGCCAATATCTTCAGTAGTTAATAACAAATGCTTAATTATTTTCATCGAAAAGGTGAATTTTTTGGATTTTTAAAATGAGTTAAAAAGTTTTGCAAAGAAATTGGGTTTCAGAAGCATCGCTCAATTTTGTATTGGTTCTCCGAAACTATTTGGCTAAAAATCCGACTTATATCGTTGAACAACCGATCTTTTTACCTAATTTAGTTCCGTCTAAATTCTGGCTATTGCTGAAACACAAAAAACCGATCCGAGAATATCGTTTTGATTCGATTGAAAAGATACAAGCCGAATCGAAGAAGGTTTTAAAGGCCATTCCGGAAATCGACTTCAACAACTTTTTCGAAGACTGGAAAAAACTTTGGCATAAATGTATTGTATCCAGAGGGGATTACTTTAAAGGGGATGAAATTAATTTGGAAGAATAATAATCGGTTTGTGTTTTATTTAAAAAAGTCTTACTATTTTTTAATCACAGTAGTATATACCTAATTGCGGAATTTGTGATTTATCTATATTCCTGAAATGAAGAATGATCTTGACTTGATTTACTACTCTATTAATTATAGATAATACTTTAGTTTTTCTTCGGGTTATCCAATCATTGCTTCGTTAGCTATATTTTCTTTTGGTCTACCTGCCGCAAAACATAATGCTGGTTATATTAATGGAATCATTAATAATTATGTCGCCGATACTGAGTCTGCCGTTTTCAATTTCTTAAGTCTGATAATATATTATATTCATAATCCTTATTCTGAAAAGTATTTTGATACTTTAAAATTTATTCAATGTGACCGTGAATGTGGGGTATATTGAATTTGATTTGATTCTCTATATTTCTGAAACCGATTATATGTTCAAGATCAAAATTTTCTGTAATTAATAATATCTTATCATAACTAGTCACTTGATTATACAGTGCTGTGCAAAACATTTGCAACTAAAACCCCAATTTTCTATGTCTTACTACAACAAACCTTAAATTCTTAAAAACAAAAAAACTAATACAGTATTTTATTCTTTATTATATCTAATTTAAGAATATTAAAAAACTAAAGGAAACTATCCAATAAAAAAGGAGAAATATTCGTTTTTTCATACTAAGATACAAAACTGACTGTGCAAAACATTTGCAACTCCTTGACATTAACAATGTTGGCGACTTTAAATATATATTATCATTAATATTTGGTTGAATAGCCTTTATTTACGATAACTGCTGCACATCTTCTTGGCACAGAATTAAATAGCGACTCAATATGTAAAGAAGTTATATCATTCCAAGTCTTTTTTATACCATTAAAGAGTTCGTCACGGTTGTTGTAAAATTGACCCCTCATATTCTTCTTAACCAGTTGCCATAGCTTTTCGATGGGGTTGAGATCTGTGGACTGTGCGAGCCATTTCAAAACTTCAATGTTCTGCTGCGAAAACCAAGCCTGAAGAAGTCTAGAGGTGTGCTTGGGATCATTGTCCTGTTCGAAGCGCCAGCGCAGGGGCATTTCTTCTTCTGCGTAAGGTAGCATAACATTTTCCATAATGTTTTTGTAGTCCTCCGCTTTCATTATCCGTGGTATTTCATAAAGAGGTCCCACGCCCTGAGGTGATAAACACCCCCAGACCATTGTATTACCACTTCCATGCTTCACAGTTACCACAGTTTATCGCGGATTTAGTCTCGTTTGTTCGTCGGTCGTCCTACTTTTTGCCCTCCATCTAGCCCCACTAAGTTAAACTTAAAGTTGAACACTTATCCGAAAAAAGGACATTTCTCCATTTTTCTAGGGGCTATTCTAAATGACTTCGAGCAAAGACAAGTCGAGCTCAGCCATTTTTTTCGGAAAGTAGTGGCCTTTTCGCTGGCCTGTAGCTCCTAAGATCAGTTTCTATGGCTCGTCTTCTTACTGTCGAAGGATCCACATCCAGGTTTTATTCGTTTTTCACCTTGAACTGAGGAAAGGCCGAGATTTAATTAAAATTTAAATTCTACGATCCTCAGCCTTTGTTGTTTTCCTTGGTCTACCACCCTTTATGAATATTTTCAATACTTCCAGTCTTTTTAAAACTGCTTATAATTCTGGATATGGTGGATTTAGCTATTTTATCCGGGTTTTTATTTCGTTGTAAAATTAATTATTCCCATTTTACGAACTTTTAGTATAATTGCGTTTAAAGGAAAAAAAATATTTTAATAATACACTTCCGCGCATAGACCTGACCGGCAGACTGGATTATATGCCCTGCAGTAGTTGGATCGGAATAGAAAATTATTATTATTATTTTTTATTAACTATATATGGAATAGAAAATAACAGTTAACTAAGAAAGTACTGCCAATTCTCATTTATTCCGAGAAAAGTATTCGTTGATATATAAAGTTGCAAATGTTTTGCACAGGCAAAATTGTTACGTTGAATAAAATATGGATATTGCTCCCTTATTATGGGATATTACATTCTGCTATTGTTATATCTGGAAACTAGGCATTATAAAGAATAATGCACTGTAAAAATGTTTTTGGTATCAGTGGTTTAGGAGATTTTATAATGATCTGTAAGAAACTATGATTTTAGTTGCAAATGTTTTGCACAGCACTGTATATCATTCTAAATTCAAAGTTTCGGTCGTTCCTTATAAAAAATTGCACAAATCTATCTATTTTAAATTAATTTCTCTTTAAAATTAATTGATTAAGCGGAGATTAAAATTTTTTATCTTAAAAGAAGAGCAAAATTTTTTATGATATGTCATCTTATCGGATAATTATCATTATCATCCCCCCCCCCCTCCCCCCCCTACATTTCCTTTCTAGTCGTCGTTGTCATCGTCGTCGTCGTCGTCATTTTAAGATGAAAACTCCTTTGAAGTGAATGGCTTCAGAGTTGCGTAGAAATGAAGGAAAGAAAATCAACCAACCACCAAAAATATTACTTCTTTCGTATTGCGCGTGGCTTCTGCACACATCTATGTGAATTTATATATGAAACGTTTCTTCTTCTTCTTCTTTTTAATTTTATTTTTGTGTGGGGGAGGATAGGGATGGGGAGGGGGGTCGTGAAAATGTAAAATCCTTTTTGAGAGCATAGGGTAACTTTTTCACGAGAAAATACATCAAAGAAACCGATGAAGATAACGACAACGATGATGAGAACGACGCCAACGACGCCAACGACGCCAACGACGCCAACGACGCCAACGACGCCGAACGTCGACGTCGGTGATAGCGACGGCGTTAACTAGGACGAAGACAAAAATATTTTCTGTCCTAAAAGTAAGACAAAGAAGGTTATATTTTTTTTTCATAGTGGTGGGTAAATTTTTGGGTTCGGGCGGCTCTAGAAGAGAGAGAGGTAGGGAGGGTTTTAGGTTGTGGGTGGGTGGTGGAAAAGAAAACCAACGAAAATTTTCCATTTATTCGCTTTCTTCAGTCCCGGCACTCGTTCCTCCGCCCTCACCCCTCCCTCAACTTACCCTCGCCGCTCCCTCTTCAGTCAACCACCTTCGCCCTTCATTTCTCAAGAGAAAAAGGAAAGGGTTTTTCTGAAGGCAAGTGAAAAGCAGTCCCGACAATACTTGTGTAAAACCCCTTTTTTTAGGTATGGTGGGTGCAGAGGGAGGATGTATGAGAGTTAGGACAGGGGGTCATAATGCCGATGGAGGCTGGATTTTCTTCTCTTTTATTTTTATTTCATTTTTCAGAGTATATGTAGGTGTATTTATTCGTTGGGGAGAGGACGACATCGCACCAACTACCCACCCGCCAACCCTTTCGCTTCCAAAAATCTTTCAGCAGCCATCCGGCACACTCCTGCCCCTCCTATACCGTCGCAACGTCGTCGTCGTCGTCGTCACCGTCACCGGTGCTCTGTGCGCCGCCTTAGAATTTTAAGGATGGCCCTAGATTTTTGGGCAACGGCTGCTGGGTGGCGGATAGCGGCTGGATCTCGTCTTTGTGCTGAATAGCACTAGGGCTTGAGATTTCATTACATACAGAAGTAGTTCTCCATCATTTCCATTAATGACAAAAATTCTCTTTGCTCCGGAGATGTTAAGGGGGCCCTTTTTCATTATAGTATGAAAACTAGCAGCAGCGCCACCACCGGATAAAACTTTCTCTGCCTCCCCCGATGCGGTTGAATTTTTAGAATAAGACGAAGGCTACGGGGGGCGAGAGGGGGGGGGGAAGGGCCGATGAGTGAAAACTCTGTGCGAGGGTGGATTATGTGAAATGGTAACTTTTCTTTCTCTTTTCCTTATATTTTATATTTTCCAAAATTTTCGTAGTATTGATTAAAAAGGATTTTTCATTCTACTCCCTACAAAATGGTTTAATAATTCATTCAGTATGTGTACTATTCTGTGCCGCGGTATTTTTAAATTGCGGCAATCTAAAGTCAGCCCCTGATCTCAGTAAATGTGAATTTTACAAACGCTCTTAGCGAAAAAACGATTGAATTTGCTCGTCATTTTCTCCTCGGTTGTCACAACTGCCCCATAAACAGTAATATGGTCTATGTTGTTCCTATTAGTTTTTATAGCCAGCTCTTTTAGTGTCCTCCACATATCCATTCATTCATTTATATATACAGTGCTGATCAAAATAATAGATAATAGGGTTGACAAATAGTCTAAGAGCAATTCCGCCTTTAAAAACTTTTTCCTCTGAAATATAATTGGTACTATTACTTGAGTAATAAAGTCTGCAGTCTGGAAACTTAGTCATGCAGTCAAGTTCTAGGTGTTAAACTGCAAATTTAAAAAATCACTGCATTTGGTCAAAAAAATAGAATTTTTTTTTTTTTTTTATTGATGATAAACTCTTTTCTTAATGGGATAAAAAGGTTATTACATTGATTTTTAACTATTTAGGTTAAACTAAATTATTTTTTATAATATGATTCTACTCGGTTTTTGAATTACATAATTTTAGATGGGTCGAACTAAACATTTTTCAACTGAAGAGCGTTGCATAAATGACTAACTTTCCATATGACAAATTACGAACACTTGGTTACTAAAATAATGATACCAATTAAATTTTTTAAAAGAGAATTTGATATTTAAATAACTTCTCAACTTTATTACCTATTATTTTGATCAGCATTGTATGTATACATTCTTTTGCAAATATCGAGTATAAACATTTTCACAAGGACACTTTTAGCTTTCTAATGTCGTTAAAAACACTCCTCTAGGATCATTATTTTCGGATTTACTAAAAAACTCTTTTTCAAGCCTACAGAAGGCGCAGTATTCAACTGAAAATTAAAGGATCATGTTCTTTTTTCCTTTTTGAATATTTTTATGGAGCGATTGGGAGCGAAAAAAAAACATTCGATACATAGATTTAAAAATAGAAAGTATAAGCGAGTACAAAATGCGTTTTCATTCATCCAAATTCGTTGATATTTCGCGAAGATACAAGGATTTAAATGAAATTCACAAACTTTGTTTTAGAGTAATGCATTCTTTTTCCAAAACGAGAAATCGAATGCATTTCTCAATATGTTTTACATGTTTTTACATTTATACAAATTCAGTTCTCACTTATAATTTTTTTTACTGAAATGGCAGCAGTTCAATGTTCAAAGTTTATAAATTTGGCCTCAAATAAGAAAAATCCAATAAAAATTTATTTCTGGGAAATCAGATTTGAAAATTATATTTCGAGAGAATCATACTCAGTTTTAAAACATTATAGTCCATATATCTGTTTTAAGGTGTTTTTATAAATTTTCATTTAAAATTTTGATAAAATGTTCTTCAATAATTAAGCTACCAAATTCCGTACAAAAAAAAAAAAAAAAAAAAAAAAAAAAAAAACAAAAAAAAGGTATTAAAAAGTTTAAAAATAATGACAATTTCTCATATTCCTACCCATTTATTATCTTTTTAGATTAGAATCTATTCAATATTTATCAGTTTTCAAATAAATTACTAAAAACTAAAAATTTTGAGTTTTTTAAAAATTAAACAACTTACAACTTACATATTTCCAAAATCCGAAATCTGTCCTTAAATCACAGCATAGGGTGGTATATCTAATTTTTACATACATATATCTACTCCTCGTATGTAAATATATATATATAAATGAAATCGTATTCGCTATGCTGCGCGAACATTACTCTTATTCTCCTCATATGATTTTGGGGAGCAGCGTGTACACTCTAATTTACGTACATTAATTAAACACGAAAAGTTGTCATCTCTTTAATTACTTTCCAACTTAAACTTTATTTTACCATTTGCGCTTGTATACTTTTCGTACTTTCCTCACCGAGTATAAGGATATATCTAGATATATACATATACTACACATATCCATACGATAGAAGTAGAAGAAGTAAACTCCAGTTTAAGAAGAGTGAGTTTTCCTCTCAACATATATGGTATATGTGTTATAAGCATAGAAACTCTGAATGGTTATGATATGGAGGTTTTTTAGCTCTGTATCGTACTATAAAATATTAATCGTCATTCATTTCAATCATCATTTAAAATGCTTATTTTACGAAAGATAGAAAGTTTCAATTTATAAACAAATAATGTTTCAGAAGTTTATAAAATGTAAACAGGAAATTTCACTACCATACTAAAAATTAACGATAGTCCAATTAAAAGTTTATATCCTCAATTTTCCATTAAGAATTATTCTCTGGCTGGAAATTAATTTGCTTTTAGGATTAACTTTTAAAATCAGAAGTGAATTTATATATGTGGTATGGATTTCTCATTGAAAGAGATGGTGATGAATAAATAACAATTTTTACCCACGAAAAAGTAAAAGAAATTTATCGTTGGAAAATATAGAGAAATATTTACGACATAATTAACTTTTTAGATTTCTGAAGATTCTTTACAATTTTTAAATAGGATCACACAGAAACTTTAATATATTTCATAATATTTTAAATTATATCCGAGAAATTTAAATGGCACTATCACTGATTGACTTAATTAAATAAAACTAACATTGAACACAAATTAAATATTAACCCTTAACGAATCAAACTAATGACTGCACCGCTACCGCTTCGATCGCACGACACGAGTGGAATATATTTGATTCCAATTGTCTCTTATGCAATATTGGAAGTCTTCTTATCGCATATTAATGTTTATAATTCTTTGACTTTAAGCGAATACGTCGAGACATGTGTGTAATTTAATCCATATGTTTATTATTGAATCTTTTACAAGAATTTTGCAGTCGATCACTTTTCTCTTATCGTCAATTAGGAAGAATTTTTCTGTCTGAGTAGTCTTTTATTAAAAGTTGGGAATTTACTAAGAATTTAAAAATTACCTTTAAAACATATTACGAAAGATTGTCGATATAAAATATGTTGGCAATTTTACAATTCGAAGTTGAATGACCATAACATATAAAGAGAATTTTTGTTTTTAAGCGTTTTGGTTTCTTTTTAATAGAATTTAATTCTAAAGTAATATAGTATAAAATATTTCTTCGTTTTTAGGGTTCTGTACCTTGAAAGGAAAAAACGGAACCCTAATAGGATCACTTTGTTGTCCGTCCGTCCGTCTTTCTGTCTGTCAAGACCCTTTTTCTCAGGAACGCGTGGAGGTATCAAGCTAAAATATCAAATACTCAGGTCTACTGTCCCTTGGAGCTGTGAAAAAATCAAACTTCTAAGCCAACGCAATCAAAAGATACAGCCGCTTATGCCGCAAATTTCCGCAAATTTCCGCAAATTTTCGACACTCGCAAGGGAATCAAAACCTACAGGGTACTTCCCGTGAACTCAGAATCTTGAAATTTGGTACGAAGCAACGTCTTATAGCACAGATAAAGGAAAAATTGCGAAAACCGTAAATTTTTAGTTACATCATATAATAAAAAAAATATTTTTAATAATTTTAAACTTACTAGCCCTTTCCTCATGAACGTGTAGAGGTATTAAATTGAAATTCATATCAAATACTTAGGTCTGTAATACCTTTAAGCTGTAACAAAATCAAACTTCTATATCGACGCAATCAAAAGAAACAGCAATTTAAGCCGCATATTTTCAAACTCGCAACTACTCGCAAGGGAATCAAAACCTAAAGGGTACTTCCAGTCGACCTAGAATCTTGAAATTTGGCATGAAGCAATGTTTTATAGCACATATAAAGGAAAAATTCCGAAAACCTTAAATTTTTAGTTACATCACATATTTTTTGGGTGAACTTTTACTTATATACCTACAAGTTTTTTACAGAACCCTCGGTGCGCGAGTCCGACTCGCACTTGGCCGGTTTTTTTTAGAAATTTCACCGATATTATATATAAAGGAAACTGAAAATATAAAACTTTTATCACATTTACTGATATTTCTATCAAAATTTTCTTAATATCAGCAAAATTAGCAAAAGTTAAGAATACATATATCTAAATAAAGTGGCGTATTTGACGGTAGAAGAGATATTTTTGCATAGTTATGTATTGCAATGTTTGTGTCCTTCTTCTCAAGTGTAAAACTTATTTTGCTATAATTTACCAAAATTTTCGAGAATAACAACAGACAAACATCTGAATAATGTTCGTTTTGCCAAAAGGCACCGCATATGAGAAGACCATAGAAAAGGTTTCTGCAAGGTTTTTGGGTAGAGGAATTGGAATTGCAGGGGTGGTGGGTATTACAATCTCTGATACCTCGCAACCAATGTTAAAGGATATTGAAATATTTTGAAATATGCCGGTACTTACCTTCGCCGGTAAAGTTTCTTGTACTTTTACTGCTCCTTTGCATATACAATTTATAAATATATATATATATATATATATATATGTGCCAATTATTATATCCGCGGATATGTGAAGAAGGTGCAGAGGTATCTTAGTGGAAATTTTCCCTTTAGGGATGTTGAAGGTGGTGGGGGATGGAAGATTTTCCACCATTCATTCATTTATTTAACTCCCCCTTTAAAATTCTACACTATGGCTTCAAAATGCTAACATCTATACAAGTTTTCTTTTGATTCTGTGTATTGCCATTAGAGAGAGAGAAGTTTTAAATTTATGTAGATGTGTGCTTACAACAAATTTAAAAGGGAAGGGGATGAATATTCATTTGGAGTCTCATTAGACTTCCTATTGCGCGTCGCGATGCTTATACCAAAGAACCAGAAAATCATCGCAGAGCCAGAGAACATTAGGCAAAAGTCATATATGGCCCGTGATTAAGAGAAATACGTGCCCAGGAATATTGTAGGGATTGCACAGGATATATATATATATATAAAGTATAGTACCCCATCAAAAACTCCCGCTCCCTCCCCTAAATAACCTCCCAAACTCTATTTAAATCCAGACCTGTACAGGATAAGTTCCTCCTGTACTATTCCCGCAATAGATGGTTAACTTTTCGGTGGAAAAGTTTCGAAAAAGATATCGTTGGGAATATGCAAAATTTATTTATTTATATAGAAAATTTTCTACATCTCAGTACTATTTAAGATTACTAAAATATTTTGTATTTTTTATAAAAGATAATAATATAATAAACTATCATATAATAATTTAATAATTTTATTGACTGATTATATCAAAACTTAAAAATGTCTTATAGAGTGATTACAAATAAATTTTTATAAAAGCAATTTTAGTTCGGTCATATTGAATTTTTTAAAATTGTTGATATCGTAACTAAAATAAGTGACTCCTAAAACCCCCAATATACTAAGTTTTTGTAAAAATCCTATCAAATACTCTTGATGCGTCATATGGAATTTATTAATTTTTAGATAATAGATTTGAATCTCTGTATATTTAATTTCAAGCATATCCGTCGCCATTATGAGTTTTTAGACAGCTTTTTGACGTTTTGGAACATTGTGCGCTGTTACAATTTCTAAAAATTAAAATCTCAACTTTTGTATTTTCGATTAATATACCTAAATAAAATTACAAACTTCAAGAGCAATAATATCTTTAAACATACAACAAAAATTCTTTTGATCAAATAAAAGAAATGAAGTCACCAAATTTTTTGTTTTTAAATTTCATCTATCCAGAATTCAAACATTTTTTGGACTGACGAACAAACCAACAAAAGGTCTGTTGAATACCAAACAAATGGTTATCGAATCGTGGGAAATAAAAAAAACGGTACGAGTTTTCTTTGAATTTGAAGGGGTTCGCTGACCAGTTTAACTGACCAAGGGCTACCCTAAAAAACCGGTCAGGTCATTTCAAATGTGGGGCAAGTACAAGGACCTTCTTATGCAAATTAGCTTGGAATCGACTTAAATATATTTACTGTAACAGAATGTGGTAAGGTTGAATAAAATGCTCATATATTTTAGAAATTAATAAACTTCTTTCTTATTTTCTCTTCATTTATTCGATTTATTAAACTAGACAAAAAAATAAAATATGTGTAGGACGGCGTATTTTTGGTGATTGGCCGAATTGTGTACATCCTGGAGGTCACAATTTTCATGTGAAATCAATTTTTCAAAAAAATTTACTTTTTTTATAAATGTGTCTTCTATTTAAACCTCATTTCTCACAAATAAATCGAAAATTAAGATTTTTTAAGGAATGTGAAAATTTAGTATGATTTTTTAACAATTTTTTCGAAATTTTTTTGCAATAAAAAAATAGTTAAAATAAAGATATCGTTTAGGATTGAGGTTTAAATAGAGCGTATTTATGTAAAGAAACTATGTGCTGAGTTTGATAACCATTGATCAAAAACTATAGGAGCTAGAGTGTACACAATTTCGCAAAAAGTAGTTTCGAGAAAAACGCGTTTAAAAATAAGAGTGGCAGTAAATGTTCAACTGAGGGCACTCACTGAAACGCTTATAACTTTTAATGAAAAAAAGAAAAAAAAAATGAACTTTTTTAAGCCTCCACACCTATTTCTCCCCTTAATTTAATTTGTGATATTATTTTACTTATTTTTGAACATTTAAAAAATTTGGATGATTTAATGAACATGATTTTTCAAAATGTGAATTTTCTGTGTAGTTCAAAATTAGAAATCGAATTTTAACTATGTTCGAATAAAAGTAAAGCCTTTGAAATTTTGCATAATGCTAAACTATAAGCCAAATGATATTGGTTTGATTACCAAATTATTATTAACCAAGAATTCGAGGTGAAAACAGGTAACAATGTACTTAATAGAGAATTATTATTTATTAGTCATTTTATTTACTATTATATTAGAATTAATTTAAAGATTTTGGAAGGGTTAATTAAAATCGAAAAAATAAACATTCATGGAAAAATTTTCTTATACTAGAATTTCTATCAAACAGTAGTTGCAGTAGTCAAGTAATTTTGAGATAATTTATAATTTGACTAAGTAAAGGTATTTTCTAAATGTCATTCAATGTTTATTACGATATTATCTGGCACATCCTTTCATCCCTTCATCCCCTCTTCAAATGTATCGCGATCCACCACTGTAATTGCCTGGAAGGATACGAAAATTCTAAAGAGTTTTACAAGTAACTGCCATCTTCCGGGAAAAAGTCGAAAGTATAGTATAGATATAACAAAATTTCATGCCATTTAAACTTGTATAATGCGATGTAGGTACACGATTTTGATATAACTTTTCTTCAAATATTGACAATTAGTTAAAAGTTATTTTCTGTGTATATTTTCTCGATATTAAGATATAATGCTACATATATAATATACATACGCAGCATCCTAAACGTGCATCGTTTTCATTTTGTACCTCACCGTCGTCATCGTCGTCGTCGTCGTCGTGAAGGCGTCTTTCACCTTCTAAGGTGAAATTTGGTATATTATGAAGTTATGGTTCTAAATTGCACCCACATGTGCAAACATAAAATATACAACATAAAATAATAAGCCTTCCCCGCACATGTCTCTAAAATTATTGACTGTTTTTCATTCACATCCTGTGTGAACTTGTTCTATCGAAAAAGCACCATACATCCCTGCCAATCGAGACTTGATAGAATTTTAAATAAAACTTTTCTATGGAATTTGTTTTGGAGTTACTTTGGCTCAGTCTGCTTCAAAACTAAAATCCTATAAATGAATTTTTGAAAGTTTATTATGCAACCTATCATTCTGTCGACGGAATATTATATAAATAAATAAATTTATTTAATTAAACAGGACTATTTAAAATTGTTATGCACATACTTATTTCTGAAAATGTAATATCAAATAAAAGGATACATCATAAGAATTTAAATAAAAAACTTATATTGTATATATATATAAACGGATAAAAATATTACATTATTAAAAAAAATATAAATAAAATAAAGCATTTTGAATTCAAAATCAACGATGGCAATTTTTAACTCTAAATTTTTATATTAAAAAATATTCAGAACTGAAAAATTTTCTATTTATTTTTAATCTAGGGGTGGTTTTTATAATTTTTACTATTAAATATATTATATATAATTAATATATTATACCACTAAAAGATGGCATTACTGTCGCTATTTTTGAATAATTACTAATATTCTATAATCGAATATAGGTCTTATTTTAAAATTTATTTACCCTACTAGCTACTAGTCTTACTAACACGTTTTTGTGGGTTAAAAATTATTCATTCCACAATTTATATGTAAATATATCCAGAAATCCAGAAAAATACCAAAAGAAAATCAACAAAATGTAGATTAACCCATTAAGTCCCAAATGTCAGCTTTTTCGCCGCTGCGTTCGGCCGCTATATTCTTAGTGAAAATAGTGTCTGAAAAATATGTGACACACTAATTCCGACGCAAAATTTAATGATCTTTCAGAATCTGACCTCAAAATTTGCAACAAATGTGTGGTTCAAAAGTTGTAAACTAATTTATGCAAAAAAACGTGATTTTGAAAAAAAAAAATTCTGGTTTTTCCAATTTTCCACAAGGAAATCATTTGAAATTTCATTGTTTTCGTGCAAATATCGTGGTCTCGACTCCCAAAGTATAAGCTCCCGTTGTTTAAATGAAGGATTTTAATGTTTAAGCACACAAAATGGCGGTCGGGACACGAAAAGATGAGAAAAAGCTTTCGGAATTTTTTACTCGAAAACAAAGGGTTTTAGAGAAAAATTTTATTGAACAAAAAGTGCTTAAAATTGAATGAGAAACCCGTGTGATTTTTTTGAGAATTTTTCAAGCAATTTTTGGATTTTTGGATTTGATCATTTTTTGAAAAATCCAAAAATCTCATCAAAAATTCTGAAAAAATTCACACGTGTTCCACAATCAATTCTAAGCACTTTTTGTTCTATAATAAACTATAAACGGTGTCAAAAAAATGAATCAACACAAAAAACCAAAACCCCTGAAAAATAAATTAAAAGAACAAACAAACTACCCCTGAACGATACACTGTCTCTAGTATTTTTTTATATTTTCACGTCTTTCCCACGCAATGAAACGTGTTAATTCCATTAAAAAGCCACAAAATACAGTCAGCGGACAGGATGACAGGATACAGAGGGTCAGGATAACTAATGGCCTGAAAGGGTTACTCTTGGATGAAAATTGAATATATGAGGCAAGGAAGAGGCCAGAGAAAAATCCACCAATTATATGTTACATCAAAGTAAATACCTAATTTTTATTTATTTATTTTTTTTTAGAATTAATGTCGTGTTTGAGCCAAAAAAATTATTTAAAATAATAAAATAAAATAATAAGGGAAAAACCGGCAATAAAAAAATAAATTGATGAAGATATTTCCCAATAAAACAAGCCCCAAATCATCCCCCTTATAAAACATAAAAAACGTTTTACCATTTTCTATGGGTTGTGTTTTTTGCATAAGCAATATATGTGTCCTGTAGGTGTGTCTCACGACCATCCCTTAAAATGGAAAAGTATATTTCCATAAATCATCCAGAAAAATTTGTGTATTTTTTTGTATGAGAGGGCCATGGGGGGCAATTCTCGGAACTATAATTCATAAATAGTCGATTTATAATAGAGTGACCAATTACAAAGTGCATATCAAACTAAAACTTGATAGACCTTAATTTATTTCCGTTAAATATATTAGAGAACTTAGCACTCAATATAATCTACTATAAAATATAAAAGCAACTAGTGCACTTCTCCAAAGGGGGAAAAAACAAAAGTTATTCCCTCTTTATCCCTGAATCTCCTTGAATGAGTAGTTCCTGTGCTATTCAAATTACTGTGCCACCTATGAATGAAACGGCGAACTACAGATCCGGGATTTTCTCAAGCAAGGATACGCACCACATGTGTGCCATATGAGTACAAGAACTAAACTTTTTTACCACCAAAGCTTCCCAATTAAGGCCAATAAGTAAAAGGAACAGGGATTCCAATAAGACATTTAGTCCTGTAGGATATTATTGAATATATTAACTTTTTTTCAAGCACATTTTTGCTAGCATCTTACCAACTCATTTCATAAATAAAGGGTAAATGACCTATAAATAAAATAACTAGATAGTTTTTATTAAAACGAAAAAAAATCTCTTGTAATTTTCGAGTATTTAAAATATAAATTTCCTTAAATTAACTCCTCAGAAAAATTTAAAAAAAAAAAATAAATATTTTCTAAAAAAGGGCTCCCATGATCTGGTTTTTTGGCTAAAACAACTCTTAGTAAAATAACTAGATGATTCTAGGCAAAAAACAAAAGAGTCCAGAAGAAAAAAATGCAAAATTTTAATATTTACATTTTTCCTTCTATCTTTTCCCCCATATCAGGTAAAAAAATTATTGTTTTTTTTTTTTTTTGCTAAATCGGCTCTTCAACGTTTTCAGGTGTGTTTCACCGATTTTGATGAAATTGAAATATGTTATAGAGTATAACAATAAGAGACACGTATTTTTTTTTTTTATCTGCGGATACGCACATTTAGGGGGTGAAAACTACCGCTAAAGTTTACCCCCTAGAACAGTTTTTCCTAAATATTTCAAGTTCTAATGAATTTTTTCGAATGAAACCAAATGGAAATGATGTCTTATAAATATACTAACCTTTTGTAAGTTAACGGGTTCCCAGGGGTGACAACCCTTATTTTTTATTGTATTTTTCCGTCACAAAAATAACAGTTTTAGTTAAAAATCATTGAACATTTTTTTTTTACATACGATTGTGAAAAATAAAGTTGACATGTTTTTGGGTTTTCGTAAAAAAAGCTCCTCAAGGGGGTAAACAACCCCTAGCACTAGATGTATATTCTTTCAGACATCAGTTTTTTCGTGAAAACCAGTATTAAGGGGTTTTGGAGTCGCTGATTACGAATCTGATGTTAAATTAAAAAATATTCAAAATAGCGGATCCAACATGGCAGACAAACTTTTGAAAAATACACCAATTTTTATAAAAAAAAAAAAAAAAAAATAAATAAAAGTACCCCCTAAATGTGCATATCCGCAGATAAAAAAAATTACGTGTCTCTTATTTTTCGATAGTCTATAAAATATTTCAATTTCATCAAAATCTGTGAGACACACCTGAGAACGTTTCCTTGTTATTAAAATAACTAGATGATTCTAGGCAACGAACAGAAAAGTCCAGAAGAAAAAATTTCAGAATTCTAAATTTACATTCTTCCTTGTATCTTTTCCCCCATATCAGGTAAAAAAAATTATTTTGTAAAAAAGGGCTCCCCAGATCTTTTTTTTTCTAATTTAACTCACAGTAAAATAACTAGATGATTGTTAGCAAAAGACATAAATGTCCAGAAGAAAAAATTGCCGAATTTTAATATTTACATTTTCCCTTTTATCTTTTCTTTTAGGCGAAAAACAGAAAAGTTCAGAAGAAAATTAAAGGATTTTCTACTTCTCGAAATTCCTATGAAGTTTTGTTGAAAAATTTTAACAGTGCAAATATTCGCTGGTGTGTTCAATAAAAAATTAAAATTATTTAATTCCTGATATTTTTCATTATCCAGAAATTAATTGAAATATGTATTAATGGAATTATTTTTATTAGTCTCAAAATTAATGAAGCGACTATTAAACATGATTGATGTGATGATATGACTAGATCAAGATTTGTTGCATTATGCAAACAAGTTGATATGAGCAGAGCCTTCGCCCTTCCGCCCTCCGTCCACACTGTTGCCCACAAATCATCGGACTGGGACTGTTCCCTTTCATCCGTACAGACCCTTTTCCTTGCCATGGTCCATCGAGTGATCTCTGATTCTCCCCTGGATGCTGTAAATGGACCATGTTCGACATATTCGAGATTACCACCCCATACCATGAACGTTTTCTACTTTCCTCTGTGAAAGCAAACAGGTCCTATCCTGTCCCCCTGGACCCTATTCTCCAATTCCATTGAGTTTTGAAGGCAAAAGACAAAAATTCTACAGGAATTTATTTGTTGATTTATTAATTTTTTCTATCTGTGCATATTTATCTCAGTAGAAAATATAAAATTTCACCTTAAGACGATTCAAAATAGCGACTTTTGATTTTTCATATTGCTCTTCATACGTCAGGATTTAAGTCCCATACATCGAGCACTTCGATTTTATAATAACTTTTTTAATCTTCAGTGAATGCAGCAAGGAGCTTATGTAAGCTTTTATAAAATCTTGAAAACAATTTCCAATTTTTATTTTTTTCCTCATAACCACATCACTACAATTATTTATGAGGCGGGATATACGATTTTTGCCTATGCTTCCATACATCATACACCCAAGTTTTATGCAAGCTTCATAAACGCTCCCGAGAATCCAAAAAATGAGTTTTTTTCATAATGAATTTTACCCGTTTTGAGGAAAATTCGAAAAAATTGTGTGAGGTGCACAACCCTTTTAATGGAAAATGCTCTCCCGGTCTTGAAAATTGTTTTAAATTTACGAAATTTTGTGGCTACTAAGTAAACATAATTACCTTTTCAGGAAAAATAAAACAGGAACACATCCTGAGGGAATATTTTGAACCAGAGAGTCTGGAATTTCGAAAGAAAAAAAAGTTCATATTTTCTTTAGAAATCTGTTTACCTAATCGCTTCTCATTAAACTTTTATTATTTCTAACATGTTATCTACGTCAAGCGAGTTCTAAGTAGCGGAAAAGAGGTTTTTACTATTTCCAATTTTTATTTTTTTCATCATACCCACATCACCACAATTATTTATGAGGCGAGATATACGATTTTTGCCTATGCTTCCACACATCATACACCCAAGTTTTATGCAAGCTTCATAAACGCTCCCGAGAATCCAAAAAATGAGTTTTTTTCATAATGAATTTTACCCGTTTTGAGGAAAATTCGAAAAAATTGTATGAGGTGCACAACCCTTTTAATGGAAAATGCTCTCCCGGTCTTGAAAATTGTTTTAAATTTACGAAATTTTGTGGCTACTAAGTAAACATAATTACCTTTTCAGGAAAAATAAAACAGGAATACATCCTGAGGGAATATTTTGAACCAGAGAGTCTGGAATTTCGAAAGAAAAAAAAGTTCATATTTTCTTTAGAAATCTGTTTACCTAATCGCTTCTCATTAAACTTTTATTATTTCTAACATGTTATCTACGTCAAGAGAGTTCTAAGTAGCGGAAAAGAGGTTTTTACAATTTCCAATTTTTATTTTTTTCATCATACCCACATCACTACAATTATTTATGAGGCGAGATATACGATTTTTGCCTATGCTTCCATACATCATACACCCAAGTTTTATGCAAGCTTCATAAATGCTCCCGAGAATCCAAAAAATGAGTTTTTTTCACAATGAATTTTACCCATTGTGAGGAAAATTCGAAAAAATTGTATGAGGTACACAACCCTTTTAATGGAAAATGCACTCCTGGTCTTGAAAATTGTTTTAAATTTACGAAATTTTGTGGCTACTAAGCAAACATGATTACCTTTCCAGGAAAAATAAAATAGGAAAACATCCTGAGGGAATATTTTGAACCAGAGAGTCTGGAATTTCGAAAGAAAAAAATTTCATATTTTCGTTAGAAATCTGTTTACCTAATCGCTTCTCATTAAACTTTTATTATTTCTAACATGTTGTCTACGTCAAGAGAGTTCCAAGTAGCGGAAAGCAGGTTGTTTATACTACTTTAATAATTTTCATAAATAAACACTCCATACTTATATTCACTCTGATAAACTTTAAACTTTTCTAGGATGGAGGAAAACATTTTTTGTCATTGTTAATCTATAAATTAATTTTTTATTATAAGAGATAAATCGCATTGAATTAACTTATCTATTTTTTTATTTTCACCTATATCCGTCTCTTCATATGTCGGGATAAAAACATTTTTTTCAACGGCCATTATTCTACTACTGCTTTAAATTGAATTAAGTTTTAGATTTTTAAATTCAAAATTGCAAAAAAATCTATGATTTTTTTAGTTCAAACGTTAATTTGCCGTTTCGAATTTGTTTAATCTAATTGAAATTGTATTTTCTTAAAATAATGATTTTATCTCTTAATATACTATTACAAAAGTATTCAGTAATTCTTTTCTCCAAATAAAAATAAGAAATAGCTTATTTATAAGCATTTTAATGTCTGGGGTCTGAGGCGCCCCAGTATGCAAGGTACAACAATCAAAGCGATTTATAATATAAATTTATCGGTTGTTTATGTAACTATCTCAAGAGATATATATTTTTCTATTTAAATTCTAATTTAAAATATATTATTAAGGAAAACATTTTCCTTCATAATTACCGATTTCTCCCGTAGGAGAAGATCTACGTAATCCGTGAATTTCTGGTATTAATTGAAATTTTAGAGGTTTACTTAGAGGCGATGGTTATGTAGCACCCAAAAAGGGGAGAAGAGAAAATTCATTTTATTATTCCACCTGAAAGGCTAATTCCCGGGGCTTATCTCGTCAGGGACGTAGAGATAAACTTAATAAGCCCCTTTGACTACGAAACTCTTAAAGGAAATTGAATGACATCATTAAGGGGTCTCACTGGAGCTCCTTTAATTACCCATCCCATATCAAACTTCTTCGCAACATTCCCATTCCTCTTCGCAAAATATTGGAGCCTTACGTACTTTTGCAAAATCTGTTTACGACGATGATCGTTCGTCGTCTTCGTCGTTTTCATCTTCGTCGTCGTCGTCGTCGTCGTCGTCTTAAAGACGAAGAACATTTTCGGGGATGAAATTAGGAAAAGGGAAGCGAAAACCGAAAAGAAAACCATCACGGGGAATATATTTACTATACGCAAGACGGAGGAAGTAGGACGGCATCCGTCACAGGCGGTTATAACTTCGAAAGGAGTTCCAAACAATTTCTCTAGAGAGAATATAGTGGCTGGATGCTGAGTGGTGGCTGTACCATATTTATATTATATATAAGTATATATATATATGATATACGTACGTCTATATCAAGACAAAAAGAAGATCCCTTCACAGCATCCCTCCTTTAACCGTCAGCGTTATTAAGAGCACGCCCTCGCCTTTCTAAGGCATCATCATTTCAAAATGACATATAATGAAAACTTTTCACATCATATTCGCATCACTCTCTTGGGTTTTTTTGGGCTACAAAATATACCTAACTTTCTCAACATTATTCAAAAATTCATCATATAAATTTTCATTTTGAAACTATCATTCAAAGAAAAGATTAGAAATAATACCTGAAATAATAGGAAAAACTAATCTACTTTCTTAAGATGATTTTCACCCAACTAAACTCTTTCGCTGGCTTGTCTATTTTGAATTAGGTGATTTTAACTAAGAATTGAGATAAATTTTCTATAGAAATTAGATAAATATCATACAATTTGTAATAGATAATTCACCTAGGTTTTGTAAGCAAATTTTCTAGAGCTTATTTTCGAAATTGCTACAAATTTCCTACTATTTGTAGGTTATTTTTCTACATTTTGTATGGCATATACTATTGTGATTAAAAGGTAGTGATTTTTTTAAATAAAATACAAACGGCTTATTATTATTTCAAATTTATTTCATCCCCTTTAAAATAATCCCCTCTGGATACAATGTTGTTGAAGTCGATTTCCGAAATGGTTTTCAAAATCTTCTTCGATTCGAGTTGCATCTCTTCAATCGAATCAAAACGATATCTTCGGATCGGTTTTTTTAGTTTTGGCAATAGAAATAATTAATCTATACAATTTATCCCAATAGATAATTTCCTATTAAATTGTTAAGAACAGTATGTGTAATAACGACTTTATATCTTATTTGCTTATTGAATTAGATGAAATGATTTTTTTAACTCTGTTTTCTCAGCGTACAAAAGAGAAAACTATATATATTTGGTTTTCTCTTTATTATAATATACTATATACCCTCCGGAGCATTTGATTACCCTCACTTTGTATTTTGTGTTTTTTGGGCTAAGGATGAGAATCACAGAAATTAATTACCATAGTAAAATATCCCAGGTCAGACTATACAAAATGCACAATTAATGGCGCCAAAATGATCGGTACCAGAATTATAAGAATTTTTTTTATGGTTTTTGAGCTATTTAAACCAGAGCACTTGATTACCGTCAGTGGTTTCTAATCAGTTTTGTGTCGTGCGAAATTTTTTGAGAAAGCTGTACCAATATTTAAAAAGACGTTAATTTGACCAATATTTAAAAAGACGTTATTTGTGGACTTGGTTCAGTAAATTCTCTGAAAATGCGGCGTGGTAAACCCTTAAGGGGGTAAATATAATTACACGGGCAAAAATTACGCATTAGAATACATTTTTTTCACAAAGAAGGTTTAATGCAATCATTATAAAACTTTGTACACTGGTTAAGGTATAGATGAGGAATGTAAAAAAAAATTTTCTTTAATTTTTTTAAAAAAAAATGGCGGCTGTACGCTGGCGTGAAGTTGACCTACAAAAAAAAAAATGCAACCACTCTGAACGTCGTGTTATTGATCTGTAACAGCCCATAAAAAAATGTGGCTTAAATATACATGTAATTTGTCGGTAAGCCTCAAATATTAAAAAAAAAAAAAAAATTCTGCGTTTGGTAGAAATTTTTGTAAAAAATCGATAATTTTCACTATTTTTTCAGCCATTTTTGCATTAAAAATCCAATTTTGCAACAAAAAATTCCAAAACAATTAGGCTTACAGACAAGCCTAAGGTATAAAGAAGAAACTCTAAAAATTTCAGCTTAATTGGACAAGTAGTTTTCGAGTAATCGTGGTTGCAAATTTTAAAAATGTTGTTTTGAGAAAAACGCGTTTAAAGTTTTGAAAACCTGCTATGCGCTGAACAAAGCGTTCTCGAAAAATGAAGAAAAAATATTTAAGGAGTTCGATTTTCGACCTGAAACTTTTTGGAGCGTATTCTACGGGAAATTTCCTAACTTTTTAGAGGAACAAAAAAAATCGATTTTTTTTACCTTCTAATTGTATTTACCCCCTTAACTGCAGAGGAGATCGGAAAAATTCGCGCTTTTAAGTGGCAGAATTTATCTAATCGGGAAATCGCCAGGAGAATAGGCAGGAATCCTTAGACTATTAATAATTTTCTTAAGGATCCTGAAAATTATGGTACACGGCGCTAGGGGTGGACCATAAGAGAAATTACAGACCAAGAGCGTAGGATAATATTGAAAGAAGGCATCAAATTCAATATTAACGGCGCAAGAAATTGCGGAACGAGCGTTTGGAGTGTACGGCGTGTAATTAAGCAATGCCCTCACCTGAAACGCAAAAAATTGCAAAAAAAACCCGGTTTTACAACAACGTCACAAACAAACCAGACTGGAATTCAGCCATACACATCTAAGTTGAAAGGACGAGTGGCATCAAGTCATCTTTTCTGATCGAAAAAAGTTTAATTTCAACGGACCAGATGACTATCGATATTACTTCCACGATTTGAGAAAAGAAGAGAGGTTATGGTATGGGGTGCAATTTCATACAGAGGTCCCATTGACTTGGTGATTTTGGAAGGTCATTAAACGTTACAAAAGTACATCGATCTCCTGGAGAATCAAAAAATTAAAATTAATGAGATCCTTTGAGGGAGAGTGATGGACTTTTCAACAAGATAATGCCAGTATCTACACTGCAGTTGCTGTAAGGAGGTGGTTTTAAAATAATGAAATCAGAGACTAGCCCGCATTATCTCCGGACTTCAATTTTATTGAAAACCTGTGGGGATGGCACTCACGCAAAATTTACGCTCAAGGAAAGCAATCCAGCTATAAAAAGGACCTGAAAAGGATACTACAAGATGCATGGAAAGAAATTCTATTACATTTAATACACCGTTTGTATGGTTCAAATGAAAATAGGTTTTTCTAGGTTGTAAGAAATAATAAAGGACATACAAGTTACTAAACATAAAAAAACAAAAAAAAATATTTACATTTCTACGCTTTTTTTTGTTGCTGAGGGTAATCAAGTGCTCCGGTTTAAATAGTTCAAAAACAATAAAAAAAAACTTCTAATAATTCTGGTACATATCATTTTGGCGCCATTAATTCTGCATTTTGTCTAGTCTTACCTGGGATATTTTATTGCGGTAATTAATTTCTGTACCTCCCATCCTAAGTCCAAAAAACGCAAAATTCAAAGTGAGGGTAATCATTTATATCGACTTATAATAAATTATGAAGAGATCAGAAATTCCAAAAGTTAATTAAAGCCAGATAAATTATTAGAGATGCCACGAATAGTAATTTGGCCGAATACCGAATACCGAATGTTCGGCGAGCCTCTTGGCCGAAGCGCCGAACATTCGGCAGCCGAATATTCGGCCACACTTAGTACTTTCCGCGGGCGACAAGTCACAGCTGTCGCTACAGAAAATGTTCGTTCAGATGAAGGTGTGGAACAGAAAAATTCTGTCGCAAATGAACTTGATTTTTACATGGTATCTGTTCGTTTAGATCGGACAGCAGACCCTTACAAGTGGTGGTCAGCAAACGCGAAACAATATCCAACCCTTTCACAATTTGCTAATATTTATTTTATTAATCACCTCCCGGTAGCAGTGTGTATAGTGAGCGGCTGTTTTCGGAAGCAGGTATAATTTATGAGGAAAAACGCAATCGTCTGCTATCAACAAACGCTGAAAAAATTGTTTTCATTCATCATAACTTACCACTGGTAGATTTTAAATATTAATTTGTTAGCTATTTTTTTTTTGGTTAAAAAAATATATCTTTGTGAGTAATATTTTGAGTTCTTTTTTCATGATTTATTTGGTAATCCTTACTACATATATTTTATCATAAATACGAAATTAAATCTGTTTATCACGATTTCACGCCAAAACTGCTGAACCGATTTAAATGAAATTTGGTACACAGATACATACTCTAGAGCCTTAGAAAGGACATGGGCTATAATTTACGCGGACGAAGTCGCGAGAAAACAGCTAGTAATAAAAAAATAATAAATAAATTACTATTCGGTATTCGGCCGAATAGTTAACCATATTCGGCCGAATACCGAATAGCGAAAAAAAGTGGCCGAATAGCCGAATACCGAATAGTTGCCGAATATTCGTGGCATCTCTATAAATTATTCTAAAGTAAAAAATTTAAAATAAATTAAACAAAGTACGAAATTTTACAATTTTCTGCATTTTAAGAAGGAATTAAATAGTCCAGCACAATTATCAATTGATTCAAATAAATGAAATGACTATTTGTGAGTACTTTTTGATTAACAAAATTGTTTAAACAATAAAAAACAAATTTTACAATTTTAGAATAGTAGCTAGACCTAATAAAATTTTATTGTTTAAAACAATTTCAGACAAAATAAATTACTCAGAAATATTCATCAGGTCGAACTTAATCAATTCTCATTTAAAAAAAAAAATAGTTATAAAGACAATACTTTTTAAATTCTTGTTTTCTCGGACAAATTTAAATTTAAGTTTAATTTTGTTGAATTTTAGTTTTTTATTATATCAATTAGATCTGCGATAAATATGTTTTGAGAAGAATTGAATACAATTTTATCTTTTCCTTCTATACATTCATTAATTTTTAGTTATTTATTTTCTCTAATTCACCTGGCAACATAAGAAAAATCGATAATTTTTATTTTATAGGATCTAGACTCTGCGTACATTTGAAATGATTGATAGATATATTACAAAGCTATATTTTATACTGGTAGATAACGACTATTTATAAAAATTCCCTTATATCTGCTTAAATAATCGTTGATATTCGATATAAACAACGCTATACCCTAAGAAATAGAGATGATTTTAGGTTTCCATTATGTGAAACTAATGCAGGGCAAAATTATTTAATTTATAATGTTTTAAAACTTTTGAATATATTACAAAATTACGGAAATTATGAAAAAATCAAGTTGGTGAAGGTTAAATTTTAATTTTAATAAATATTAGTATTAATAAAGTGTAAAATTGTTTTGTGTATTGTAATTGATTATATAACTGGCTAAATAAAAGTTTATAATTACAAAATAACACAATTCTACATTATAGTTTTTTTTATTTTCTAATTTCTACATTATATACCAAGAAATTTTGATGATATCGACCCAGCATCCAAAGTAACCTTCATCTGCGGGAGCTAAAACCCATTTACATAATTCATTTTAGCGAAAAATTTTCTTATTCGTTCCAACCAATTCTTACCTTATATAGTTATGTAAAATTTTGCCTTGAGAAACTTGAGGAAATCATTCAAATCTTATGTTATATATAAGAAGGAGCCCTCCTAAAACGATCCTACACACTCCCCTTTTAGCGGTGGTCTGTGACAGGCCGTCAGAATCTTAATCCTTCACGGCTCTTTTACCATATTTTCTGGATTTCAAAACTTAACCTAAGAGAATTTTCTTCGCCTTTTCTGCTCTGAACTGACTGAAATATATACCTCTTTGTATAGAAACCCCAAAAACTTAACCCCAAAAGTGTTTCGGTTTTGGAATGAAGAAAGTCTAGGGGTTTTGAGGAGTTTTGGGAGGCTTAAGGGTAGTTAAGGGAGTCTAGAAGACCCATTCTGCGCTTTTTCATATAGTATAACCAAGAAAATATCTATGTATATACATATACTATATATATATATACATGTTTTCCGCCATCCCCAAAATATAAGAAGGAAGTCGCTCGCGTTCCGCTACCGCTAAGCCCCTCTCCTTCCCCACCAAAAACCTCATTTTCCTAATTTTCTGATACCTTATAACCAGCATCGTCTTTTCATTTTATGGAAAATTTTCTTCATCCTTCCGACGATGAAATTATTTATTAAACGTAACCTTTCCCATTTCCATGCGAGGAGTAAGGATATATTGCGTGATTACGTTGTAAAACCCAAAAACTGGGAGGACTAAAAAGGGATGCTGTTTTCGGGTTCTGGGATCTCGGAGAGAAGAGAGATGGAGTGGTGAGGAGTACCCGAGGGAGCCTATCACCCGTCGTCCTCGTCCTTGTCGTCGTCACCCAAGTCAAGGAGGCTCCACCGAAGAAAGAAGCCCCATTCCCATCCCATCAAAAAACTCTGAGCAGTTCGAGCAGAAACACGAAACGAAGGTGGCACAGTGGGGTACACAGACGGTAGCCACAAGGATAACGATAGACACACCAAAATCTGCTGGTTCTGATGCTGCTGCTACTGCTGCTGCTGGTGCTGGTGCTGATGCTGATGCTTGTGATGGTGGTGTTCTTATTCAGCGTAGCTCTGGGGCGCCCTAAAAACATAAAGGGTAAAAAGGACCCCGCGGAAAATATTCCTTGAGCGTCTTACGTTACCCCAGCCAATGAGAAAATGCTTAAGAAATAGCTCGTCCTTATTGGCTGCGAAACTTCTTCGGTTCGCATAAGCAAGTTTATATTTTCTTTGGAGTTGGATGCGGATGCCGCCGCCAGGGGCGCTGCTGTTGCCTGCTAGTTCGACTTTTTGGTATGGTGGCGCTTCTTCTCGATGTTGCGCTCCTGGAAATGGTCCCGGGAATTTTCTCAAGTCTTCTTCTCAAGTGCCCCAATGACGCGCTGACAACGGGACAACAACGATGACGACGACGACGGGAAGACGGGAAAACCAGGAAAACCGGGAAACCCAGCAAGACGGGCAGGACGACAGGGACGCAACCGTCGTTCGGATTCTTTAGCTCCTTGTTGCGCTAGTTGGCTACATTCTTCCTGCTGCTGTTCCTGCTTTTAGTGGTGGTTGTTGTCGTTTTATATATGCTCCTTGGGAAAAACCCAGAATTGGTCGTACGTTCCTTGGTCTTGTGGGCTATATAAAATATTTTTATATATCTAGATGTATACTATGTTCAAATTATTCCTCCGACGGGATATGCGTACGTTTTCCCCTTTTGTATGGGAGTCAAGGATACAACAAGACCGCCCTGGAGGTGACCCATTCCACAATTTTTAAGGGGGGCTCTCCTGTTGTTTACGGGGGAGCAAAGAAAGTGTTCCGCCACCTCGGTTTTGAAGGAGCTCAAAATCGCTAAAGAAAATTTCTGTAGCTAGGGGAGGCCACGTGGAGCCGGATGATAGGGCTAGAGGGCGGAAAATGAAACTTAGTTAAAAGGATTCCTGCCTCTTTCCGCTGACTCTTGCGGTGCGCGCAAAGGTTCTTCTTCTTCGTCTGAAAGCCTCCCAATTTTCACTACACACGAAGAAAGATTTTTGCTTGCTTGCGCAATTTTATACCTCTTAAGAAATTCATCTACCCCCCAGAAAAACCCTCGGGAAAAGTGTTTCACGGAAAAGGATATGATGCGGATTTGTTATGAGAGATCATATTTTCTCATTCTCAATTTTAACCCGTGATATACAAAATCAAAAATTCGAATAAAATTACGCCAACAACATTTTTAATTTCTTTATTAAGTAAAAAAAAGAAAATTAAGAATATTAAAATTGTAAAAAATTAAGAAGATGATGGGGAATATATTTTTGAACGAAAGCAGTGAAATTTTTACTTAATTTTTGGTTTTAATATACATCAGACAATTCAGGAAATTTTAAAAAATTATTTTCTTAGAAAGGGCTTAAAGGGCTGAATTTTTTGGAAAAACTAACTCTAAATAAAACAAGTAAGTAGCTTTAATCAAAAAGAAAATAAGTTCCCTCACAGTTTCCGAGTTTTTCAATTTATGAATTTTTCTTGTATGAGCCCCTCAGAAAAATTTTAAAAAATTATTTTCTTAGAAAGGGCTTAAAGAGCTGCTTTTTTTGGGAAAACTAACTCTAAATAGAACAACTAAGTAGCTTTAATCAAAAAGAAAATAAATTCTCTCACAATTTGCGAGTTTTTTAATTTATGAATTTTTCTTGTATGAGCCCCTCAGAAAAATTTTAAAAAATTATTTTCTTAGAAAGGGCTTAAAGGGCTGATTTTTTTGGGAAAACTAACTCTAAATAAAACAACTAAGTAGTTTTAATCAAAAAGAAAATAAGTTCCCTCACAATTTTCGAGTTTTCTAATTTATGAGTTTTTCTTGTATGAGCTGCTCAGAAAACTTTTAAAAAATTATTTTCTTAGAAAGGGCTTAAAGGGCTGATTTTTTTGGGCAAACTAACTCTAAATAGAACAACTAAGTAGCTTTAATCAAAAAGAAAATAAGTTCTCTCACAATTTGCGAGTTTTTTAATTTATGAATTTTTCTTGTATGAGCCCCTCAGAAAAATTTTAAAAAATTATTTTCTTAGAAAGGGCTTAAAGAGCTGCTTTTTTGGGAAAACTAACTCTAAATAGAACAACTAAGTAGCTTTAATCAAAAAGAAAATAAATTTCCTCACAATTTGCGAGTTTTTTAATTTATGAATTTTTCTTGTATGAGCTTCTCAGAAAACTTTCAAAAAATTATTTTCTTATAAAGGGCTTAAAAGGCTGTTTTTTAAAGGTAAGCTAACTCTAAATAAAACAACTAAGTAGCTTTAATCAAAAAGAAAATAAGTTCCCTCACAATTTTCGAGTTTTTTAATTTATGAGTTTTTCTTGTATGGGCTCTCCCCAGAAAAGTTTAAAAAAATTATTTTCTTAGAAAGGGCTTAAAGGGCTGCTTTTTTTGGGAAAACTAACTCTAAATAGAACAACTAGATAGTTTTAATCAAAAAGAAAATAAGTTCCCTCGTAATTTTTGAGTTTTTAATTTATGAATTTTCCTTGAGTGAATTTCTCAAAAAGCATTTAAAACATTATTTCCTTAAAACGGACTTAAAGGGCTAGTTTTTTGGGGTGAATAATATCGAAATAAAATAACTGATATAAATCAATTCAAATATTGCGCCATTCATTCTTTAGGAATGTTTCAATTCCACGCCAGATGCCCCTCCGATTTAAAATTAACGGTTAATTCAAGACGAATTTTCGCCAGTCTCCGCCTTGCTCTTCGGCCGCTCGCAATCGCTCAGTAGTTTTCTCGTGTGAAAAAATATAATTTAATTAATTTCAGCTTGATAAAATTCGCAGTAATCGCTGGAAATGTTTTCCCGTCGATTTAATGTTAAATTAATCGCTAAAGTGATCGTGAACAATTCTTGTAAGCGCGAATGTTTTCATTTCTTAGAGAACGTCGAGAAAAAACGGAAGAAAGCGGAAAATTCGAGTGTGAAAATATTTAAAACTTGCTAAATTCGCTTCATTTAAATGTAAAGTTTATAATTTCTGTGAATTTATCGTCCTGGGCGAAACGTCGCGATGGTGAAAGTTAAAAGAAAATCATAAACAAATTCTGGATGCTTTTTTTTCATTATCGGTGAGTCCTAACGGTATTTCTCTTTGCCCAGTTTTAAATTCGCAGCGAACAGAATGGAACTGGATCGTCCACCGAATTTCTCTCAGAGTGCTCCCCAAAATTAAGAGAGCCGTCTCACAATTCCGGTTCTCCATGATGTCTCCTCTGTTTCGTTTGAATTCGGGAATTTTTGTTTCAGAAGTTCTTCTAACAGTTGGACGGCGTTTGCTCGCTTTGGTTCGATCGCTCGGGGAAATTAATTAAACTGTTCTGCAGTGGAATTTTTTAGAAAGAGGCTACCGGAATATTTATGGATTTGTGGAAAATATATAAAAATTGTAAAAATATGCTTTTGTTTTAATTAAATATTTGTTTTACCCCTTTTCAATACCCGAAAACAGAACACTCAAACGAAATCAATATTAAATTAACTGAATAATCAATTTTTAACTGATAAAAAACATATTTTTATAAGCAAAATTTTCATTTGCTTATTGCTTGATTTTTTTGGGAAACCTACCTCTAAATAAAACAACTAAGTAGCTTTAATCAAAAAGAAAATAAGTTCTCTCACAATTTTAATTTATGAATTTTTCTTGTATGAGCCCTTCAGAAAAATTTAAAAAAAATATTTTCTTAGAAAGGGCTTAAAGGGCTGCTTTTTTTGGGAAAACTAACTCTAGATAGAACAACTAAGAAGCTTTAATCAAAAAGAAAATAAGTTCTCTCACAATTTGCGTGTTTTTTAATTTATGAATTTTTCTTGTATGAGCCCCTCATAAAAATTTTAAAAAATTATTTTCTTAGAAAGGGCTTAAAGGGCTGCTTTTTTTGGGAAAACTAACTCTAAATAAAACAAGTAAGTAGCTTTAATCAAAAAGAAAATAAGTTCTCTCACAATTTGCGAGTTTTTTAATTTATGAATTTTTCTGTATGAGCCCCTCAGAAAAATTTTAAAAAATTATTTTCTTAGAAAGGGCTTAAAGGGCTGCTTTTTTTGGGAAAACTAACTCTAAATAGAACAACTAGATAGTTTTAATCAAAAAGAAAATAAGTTCCCTCACAATTTTCGAGTTTTTTAATTTATGAGTTTTTCTTGTATGAGCTGCTCAGAAAACTTTTATAAAATTATTTTCTTAGAAAGGGCTTAAAGGGCTGATTTTTTTTGGAAAACTAACTCTAAATAAAACAACTAAGTAGCTTTAATCAAAAAGAAAATAAATTTCCCTACAATTTTCGAGTTTTTCAATTTATGAATTTTTCTTGTATGAGCCCCTCAGAAAAATTTTAAAAAATTATTTTCTTAGAAAGGGCTTAAAGAGCTGCTTTTTTTGGGAAAACTAACTCTAAATAGAACAACTAAGTAGCTTTAATCAAAAAGAAAATAAGTTCTCTCACAATTTGCGAGTTTTTTAATTTATGAATTTTTCTTGTATGAGCCCCTCAGAAAAATTTTAAAAAATTATTTTCTTAGAAAGGGCTTAAAGGGCTGATTTTTTTGGGAAAACTAACTCTAAATAAAACAACTAAGTAGTTTTAATCAAAAAGAAAATAAGTTCTCTCACAATTTGCGAGTTTTTTAATTTATGAATTTTCTTGTATGAGCCCCTCAGACAAATTTAAAAAAATTATTTTCTTAGAAAGGGCTTAAAGGGCTGATTTTTTTGGGAAAACTAACTCGAAATAAAACAACTAGATAGTTTTAATCAAAAAGAAAATAAATTTCCCCACAATTTTCGAGTTTTTCAATTTATGAATTTTTCTTGTATGAGCCCCTCAGAATAATTTAAAAAAATTAATTTCTTACAAAAGGCTTAAAGGGCTGTTTTTTATGGGTAAACTAACTCTAAATAAAACAACTAAGCAGCTTTAATCAAAAAGAAAATAAGTTCCCTCAAAATTTGCGAGTTTTTTAATTTATGAATTTTTCTTGTATGGGCTCCCCAGAAAAGTTTAAAAAAATTATTTTCTTAGGAAGGGCTTAAAGGGCTGATTTTTTTTTGGAAAACTAACTCTAAATAAAACAACTAGATAGTTTTAATCAAAAAGAAAATAAGTTCCCTCGTAATTTTTGAGTTTTTAATTTATGAATTTTCCTTGAGTGAATTTCTCAAAAAGCATTTAAAACATTATTTCCTTAAAACGGACTTAAAGGGCAGGTATTTTGGGGTGAATAATATCGAAATAAAATAACTGATATAAATCAATTCAAATATTGCGCCATTCATTCTTTAGGAATGTTTCAATTCCACGCCAGATGCCCCTCCGATTTAAAATTAACGGTTAATTCAAGACGAATTTTCGCCAGTCTCCGCCTTGCTCTTCGGCCGCCCACAATCGCTCAGTAGTTTTCTCGTGTGAAAAAATATAATTTAATTAATTTCAGCTTGATAAAATTCGCAGTAATCGCTGGAAATGTTTTCCCGTCGATTTAATGTTAAATTAATCGCTAAAATGATCGTGGACAATTTTTGTAAGCGCGAATGTTTTCATTTCTTAGAGAACGTCGAGAAAAAACGGAAGAAAGCGGAAAATTCGCGTGTGAAAATATTTAAAACTTGCTAAATTCGCTTCATTTAAATGTAAAGTTTATAATTTCTGTGAATTTATCGTCCTGGGCGAAACGTCGCGATGGTGAAAGTTAAAAGAAAATCATAAACAAATTCTGGATGCTTTTTTTTCATTATCGGTGAGTCCTAACGGTTTTTCTCTTTGCCCAGTTTTAAATTCGCAGCGAACAGAATGGAACTGGAGCGTCCACCGAATTTCTCTCAGAGTGCTCCCCAAAATTAAGAGAGCCATCTCAAAATTCCGGTTCTCCATGATGTCTCCTCTGTTTCGTTTGAATTCGGGAATTTTTGTTTCAGAAGTTCTTCTAACAGTTGGAACGAAATATTTAAGGATTTGTGGAAAATATATAAAAATTGTAATAATATGCTTTTGTTTTAATTAAATATTTGTTTTACCCTTTTTCAGTTCTCGAAAACAGAACACTGAAACGAAATCAATATTAAATTAACTGAATAATCAATTTTGAACTGATAAAAAACATATTTTTATAATCAATATTTTCATTTGCTTAAATTCTGCCCGCGGCTATGAAAACATGTCTTACTTTATAGAAAGCAAAAAATCATGTCAAGTCTTAAAGAGATATTTTAAAACATTATGCCAAAGATATTCTAGAGACTTTGGTTTTTCTGCAATAAAAGTAACATCCATTAAAACTTTTTAAGATTCCGTGATCTTAAGAGGGGCATGTCTAGAAAATAAATAAAAGCAAATAATTTGAGTTTTTCGCATAAGAAATTGTAGACCTTTTCAACTAAAGCTAATTTTTTTAAAAGTAAATGTTTCATAGAATTTTCGGAGTTCAATCAAAATTTCTTCGAAAGAGGGAAAAATGTTAAGAAACGCTAATAAATAAATAAATTAAATTTCTGCTATCGACAAATTAATATGTTTTTATTTTCTTCAAAATCAGATCTAAATCAGTTTAAATTTTATACCAAATTCCCCTCCGATTTAGATTCAAAGGATATAGAACTGATTTTCACCAATCTTCGGAATGCTTCTTGACTCTGGTTGCAATTTTAAAATTTAAAATTAAAAAAGGCTGTTCCATTTTTTGCTAAATTAACTCTAAATAAAAAAAGGAGATATTGTTAAACAAAAATAAATGAAAATCGGTGGGCATTTTAAAGCTTTTATATTTTTAATGCTTCAATTTATTATTTTTATATCATTAAAAATTACAATTTATGAACTTATAATATCTATTTTCATCTCTTTTCAGATTTCTATCCTTCAACTAATTGGTAAGTACCTAATGATTGTCTTATTACTTGGTAGTCTTAAACAAAAAATATTCGCTGTTGTTATTGACCAAATGCTGATTTTATTTTTTAAATTTAATTCCAATAATTTGTACCCGGGGAACTAATTTCAAGATTTCTTAAAATGTTTCTTTATATAATTTTTTAAATAAATATTCTGCTTACAATATCTACAGAAATATTAAAGTTACATATTTCTATAAAATGTCAGAATTATATAGTATATAAGATACAAAACATTTTCTCCCATTTATGCCCTTTCTTTGGGCCCTTCTTCTCTAAATATAATATATTTCAAAGTTGGGTTAAGTTTTTGCATAAATAGAGTTAAAAAGAAATTTATCCTTTTTGTCCTTTCCTTCAGCTCTCTCAAAAAGGCATTGTGTGTGTATGTGTGTGTGTAGGTCTGCAGTTGACCCTTTACTCGATGCTCGAAATGCTTTCGAACGAGTGGGTTTTATGCGGTTGAGGTATATTAGTTATTTGTTCGTATGTTATCTTGGACTTTTGGGTATAGTAAAAGTTTTAGCTTTAGGCCCTCGAAACTAAAAGACGCCAGCCAACCTTAAAAGCTAGAGCCACCAAACCGTCCCCTCTTTCCATCCATAACGTAAGAAAGTTTTGCAAAATTCTTATCTCTCTTCCCTTATAAGAAAACTTTTGATTTATTTGCAAGAAGAACATTTTCTAGGAACATCTTGTAAGGTTGAGTGTAATTTGATGTTGTCTGATATTTCCAATGATTAAACATTTTTTTTTTTCGATTTAAAAACTCTAAGGGTTATCGATGATAGGTGATAGTATGCTCTGATGATAGTCTGATTATGTCTTAATGTGTTCAATATTAAGAAAATATAAATATTAATACTCTCCCTTATGACCCTTGGAGTTATTTATTAAAGCAATAAAATTAACAAAAGATTTATTAGTTATCTCATAACAATAATTTTATCCTTTTCGTTTAATTTTTCGATGTGCCTAATTTCAAAATTTTCTTATGGGATAAATCTTAGTTAGAAATTATTTTTTTCTCATAATTATCGTAAGTTGTTTCACCTTTTGTTAGCCTTCGTAAAAGATTTATGGTGGCACAGGGTGAACAGGGTGACCCGAAAAACTCATTAGAACCCACCGTTTGCTTTTCTACCGGTCGCCATCATTCACTTACAGTCGCCAGAAGCCCAACCTTTCGTCTTTCAACTAAAAAAAAAAAATAAAAGAGGGGTTTTGGGGCTTTCATTTATGTGTGATTCGAATTGTGTCTGTGTGTGTGTGTGTAAAAGGGTATGTTAAATCCAGTGGGTGAACACCACCCTCTTAAATAACCTTTCGCTCTTCTTACCGGCAAGAAGCCATTATTCAAAGTTTCCTCTCTTATGGGGTTTTTGGCGACTTTCTCGGCCCCAGAAAATGAGGGTTTTGTGCTGCTATCACTGTATCATATATATATATGTATAGCGTTGGGTGGCTGCAAAATATTATATCTTTTTTGCGGTCGGGTAAGACCTTTTGTGTTTTCTTGAAAAGGGGATGATTTTATACATACACATACAAAATATAAAGTTAAATGATATGTGACATTACAGAAAAGGTTTTCTCATATCGTACATATAGTGCCCTTATATTTTACAAAATTATCCTTTTATACTATCGCTATGCGAACTTCTTACCCTTTTCTATTTATATATATATATATATATATATATATATATTATTCTATAACAAGTTTTGTTCTAGTTTTTGGATACATTTTGTTTTTCGTACCAAGTACCAAACGAACTAAACATATTTTACATTTTCACTTTAAACCTTCTGTGGACGGGTAAAACCCTGATCCCCGTTGTTTTCCCTTTAACGTTTCACGTTTCTATATCTTTTCATGACCATATATAAAGTCTAAGAAGAAGTTTGAGAGTCGTCGTCGTCTTCATCGTCGTCGTCTAAGACTTTTGGGACTAAAGCGGTGTTAGTAACTACTCCTTGCCTGGGACTGTTGGAATAAAACGTTAAGAAAACTCCTAAGGGAAGCATTAAACAAGGATTTAGTATACCAAGGAACAGCAGAATATAAATTAAGTTTTGCCTTCATTTTCCGTAAAGGTGACCCTTATGGTATGCCTGTTTCTGTTAAGATGAAGAATTTTCCATGTAGTGTAACGTAACCTTTTGGCTGAAAAATGTTTGTACGCGTGAAACTTTTAGTATATACAAGACAAGTTTCTTCTTATTTAGATAAAACGCATTTTCAATCTTACGTAGTAATTTTCGTTAGCATTTCATATAGGAAAATTTATCATACGTATATATTCATTGGAATACTTTTTGAGAAAATGTTAATAATATGTAAACACAAGCTTTTATTTTATGAAATTTAAAAAGAAAATTTCTTATAGGGATTATCTAATTTTATAACTACACGTAATTTAACCTAATATGCTGTTAACACCAAAAAAACTCTACGATCACTATATTTTAAATTTTAACTTTTGTTTAAATATAACAAATTTTAGAACACTATCAGTAACAAATTACTTGAAAATATTATTTTAAACTTTTTATCTCAATAAAGATAATTAAACTTCCTTTCACCTCAATGAAGAAAATGAAACTTCTTAACACGAACGAATCTTCTGAGAGAATATAAAATCAAAATGCATTTTCCTATGAAAAAGGAGTGTCCTTTAGCTTGAATATTCCCTTCATAAAAATGGGGTAACTACAAATTCACACCCTTTCAAGCTTACCTGCTTCTTTTTCATTGGCTGTTCATTCAATTTTCATATAAAAGAGGGTGAGAATGAAAAATGGTGGCCTTGATTTTATTAATATAAATTACAGTCAATTTAGATTCTGGATAATTCTTTTTTAAATAAGGAATAATACATTTAAGTTAGCACTTTAAATCAAAGTATATTATATTTATTAATATTTTTAATAATTTTTGATGATTTATAAATTATTATTATATAAATATAAAATAAAGTTCAGGATTATATTTTATTTTCTAAATAAATTTTCATAAAAAATATTGTGAGGTTTTTGCAATTATATTTTTAAATTTTTTCCCGTTTTCAGACCCTTGAATGTGAAATCCAGTTTACTGAAGATCACTTAATTATGGTGAATTAATATTTACAGAGAAATTTTACGCTGAGCGTAGGATTAGTTTATGAAATATGTCGGACCCAATTTTACTACATTTATGTTCACTTATATGTTTTTTGGATCACCAATTACGATTTTATTGTGGAAATCTAAAAAATTCGAATAACCAAATTAATATGGCGCATAGAATCCTGAAAAAATCTATTTTTGCGATAGCACTTCAGCTTTGGTCCTAGATTAGAAATTCTATTTCATATTATTGCAGAGAAGCAAAACGAAGAGATTTTTCTAGTCCATAAATTCCAACTAAAACCCAAGCTGGCTACAGCTAATAGCAAGATGTATTGCATATCGTTTCTTACATTTTTGTATAAGTATGAAAGGATGTGCATCTTGCTATTCGCTGTAATTTAGTTAAAATTACCCCCGTCTATTTTCACCCATTCAACACTTAAGTAAAAAATAGCCCAAACATTTTTTTTTCTCAATATAACTATGCTATCAAATGGAGAGCGTTAATTATCCAATCGCGTGTTTTCGTGATTTCAAACAACTAAATTGTTTTTAAATAGCCTCTATAAAATTTCATTTTCAGAAATTTATTCCCACGAAAATATTTTTTTTCTTTTTTAAATACGTCGGCCACATATAAACCTTAAACCAGTTCCAATTCCTAAACAGGACATGATGGGAATATATCCCAAAAAAACAAGTTATACAAAAACCCCAAAAAATTTCCTTATCGCCGATTTATATACCCTTCTTAAAATTGTGGTATATTACATTATAAAAATTTTTTCGAAATCCCCGAAAACTTGATTGGGCTCCTTAAAAAAGGGATTCGATGACCTCAATAACCCACAATCGTCCCGTCCCAAATGGACTGCTTTATATAAATCAGGTCCTTTAACCGGACAGACAGACGGATAGTTGAAATTTTCCCACCTTACAAGTTCGTCTAGTCGGAGGTGAGTTTGAAAACAATCGAACAATTGAAAATTGTATAACATTTGATTCTACTCCCAGACCCAAGACATCTAATCATTTTTCCTCCTCCTCTTGCCCCTCCGGGAATAGCTTCGGATAATCGTCCATCAGTCCCAGTCCCTCAGGACTTTAGGACTGGGGTAAAATGAATTCGAGCTTGTCTAGCCCAAAAACAACTTAGAAACCTCTTTAAGGAGCCCCCGAAGAAGCAACCATCGAACCCACCCTTGCCTTGGGTATTGCACCGGACTAAAATTTTCATACAAAACAGGATAAAACCTGTCTTCCCTCCTCCTGCTGCTGCCTGCTGGCTCTATTTAGAAGCAAGCACCCCAAAATTCACATGAAAATTATTCCTTGACCATCACCAAGGACCTTCTTCCCTGCAAGGATGTCGTCACATCGACCGGTGCCGCCGGTCTGTCGGTACAAATTTATGCAGGTATGCAGCAGCAGGTCTTTGGGTCAAGTCCTTTCGCTTTCTTCAAGAAGGAGATCCTCAGTCCAGGAGAAAAAAAATGAAAAGGAAATTTTGGGGTGTATATACAATGTAAAACTTTTCATTAAGATTTTTGTGAACTCTCTCACGATCCTATTTTCAATTTTTTTGATTGAATTTAATAAGATAAACTCTTTTCTTAAATAGTTGTTTACTATCCTCTGGCATTTGTTTTTACTTTGTATCATATTTCAGTTTGTTAAATAAAATTAGAAAAGGTATCATAGGAAATTTGTCAAGTGCTTAAGAATAATATCAATACAATAGTATCCAGAAATATTTTTAATTATAATTCCATTTATAACTTAGCCTGAAAAAAAAAAATTTTTTCTAGAAAAAAAAAATCTGTGTAGGTCTTGAGATTTAATATTTTAAACTGTATACTCAGAAATATAAAGTTGGTCAAAAAAAATTGTTAAAAGACCACGCTATTGCTATTTTTAAATATTTTCCTTGTTCAGTACTACTAAAAATAATTAATTCGAAATATTTTTTTATGTACAAGAAAATAGGGTTTTTACATTTTTTAAACACAATGTTCATCAAATGTGATATTTGTTATTGTTGAATGAAATTGCTTCATTTCTTGTCTGAATTCATACACGGCAAAACTGTTGCAGGATTAACGAAATTTTTTCAGGCACAGAGGAAATTTTTAATTTTTTCTCGCAGAAACCTAAAAGATTCCTAGGATAAAGAGGCCTAAATCATACGCGACAAAATATTTTACCTTCCAGTAAGAGTCCTATCGAATTCGGCTCAGCCGTTTCCAAGACAGCAAAAAAACAGACAACAATTTTAATAATGTTTATTTGAAAACATATGAGCATACGAGCTAAGAAAAAGGATTATAATACTATTTATACCCTAGACATAAAAAAAAAATTCTAGAAACAAATTAAATCTTATTAAGTCTTAAGATTTAATATTTCAAGCCACAGTATCTAAAATTTGAAATATGGTTATAATGAATGGAAATTGTTCCAATCCCTCAGCTATTGCGTAAATATCTAAAATCGAATTTTTGTTTCTTTTTTAATCTGAAAAATTAATATGATAGTAATCATCGGATACTAGAAAACCCCCTGAGAATCTTGAGGTAATTTTCCAAATACGATACCCTTTATTGATGTTAATAATTTCTTTTTATATCTTTCCGGTTCAAAATTTGTAATCGAATTTTAAATCATTTCCCATTATATGATTTTGATGAAATTTTATAGACTTACGTAAGTCTAGTGTCAATACAATGTGACGGACGACCACCAAGAAAGCGGATGACCTTTTTTTTCCTTCATAACTCTTTTCATTAAGTATTAGACGAGTAAAATACGACAAACTATGAAAAAAGAAGTCCAGAATAAAAAGTATAAAATATTATTTTTACGAATTTACCTGATAAAATAAGAAATATGTAAAAAAAAAAACATAAAAATTGTATCTTATATACATAATTTACTATATATAGAAAATGCGAAATTCTCCTCCTTTTCTTGGATTTCGGTTTCCCAAAGGGGCACAAAATTCAGCAAAGCGAAATTCTGCAGCCCCACCGCAGTATACAGCAAACGAAGACTTCATCAATCACTGGAAACCGCACAATTTCTTGTTCTTCTCCGAAGATTCCTTTAAGGAATCAAGGATTCGCGCCACTTTCCAAAGCTATGATGGGTGTTTCGTGTGTGAGTAAGGGTTATATCGGAAAGGGGTTGTTCCTTGAATATTTTGTTGAAAATTTCTCGACGAGAAATTTCCAACTTTCCACCATCTTTGAACACAATCATCCCTAAAAACACTTGAAGCGGTAGAAAGGGGTGAATTAACTAACCACCCCCCACACTTTGAACATTTTCCACCATAATCCCGTTTCTACTTTGTCCTCTAAAGGATAAGAGTCAGGAAGCAGACGCACGCGGTAAAATCCAAACTTCTATGGCAGTGGCGCGATTCTCCTCCCCCATCTTCCCCCTCCCCTCCCCTCCTCCAAAATAATTTCCAAAAGGGCTTAAAGTTTCAGCGATATCTATGCCCGTCATCAATCCCTTTCAGTTAAACTTCAACTCCACCCACTCCTGAGTTCCCGAGAATAAAATGATGGGATGCTGCTTTTGCTAGTAGTGGTCGGGGTGGATTCTGGGAGATTCTAGGAAGCGAGAAAACATGGAGTTCACCCCCTTGGAACACCCTCGAACCAATCCCTTAGAACGCCCTTCTTCAACAAATGGCAGCAGTGCGCAGAATTCTTCGAAAGCATTCCCCGCACAGTGAGAAATTTTCCAAAGCGAAAAAGGGCTGCGTCGTGGTGGATGCTGCTGTTACTTCTCCGGGAAGAAGGAACCTTAAGTCTCGAGGGCTTTTCCCGGCGGCGTTTTTCATTTTAACCCTTTTATTCATTTTTAGTATAATTTTTTTTTTTTTTTTTTAGTAAGTAAATCCCTAAAAATATAGCAGCAATGATTTGGCTGAACTGGAACTCTCGACTAGCTGTGGGGGTGAGAAAATGAGAAAATTGTTGTCTTCTCCCACAATATTTCTATCTTTTGCCTTTTGGGAAGATACCGAAAAAGGGATTTTGAAAGGAATATTCAAATTAGGCAAGATATATGACTTTTATGTGTGCGTAGAAAATATGAAAGCATAAGACGGCCATATTTATACGATGAAATATCCTTGAAAAGATTCAATATATGTAAGACGACACACACTATAAAACAAACACACGAATATTCGTGGGGGAGTGGCCAGGGGGAAGAGGTGGGGGGGGGGGGGGGGGGGGGGGGGGGTATTTCTTAATCTTAATATCCACCATTAATTCCATCATCCCTTCAAGGTTCAAGAAAAACATTTCTTCCTTTTCTTATGGTCATGTTTCTGGTGAAAATTTTCCATGTTTCTCAGTTTGCCACAATATCTTTGAGAACGGTGACGGCGGGAGGAGGGGGGATGAGGTGAGTAAGAGGTTTCTGCTATAAAACCCCCCGGGGTTTCGATTATGGTAAGGGACAATGCTAAGGATAATGTATAGAGAAAGGTTCTGGTTCCTTTATTCGAAAATGCTAAGTCACACGAGATCATATCACGGGAGGGTTAAAGGCAATAACAATTACATGCTGCAATCCCCCCATCTACACCACCACCCCTTCGAGAAAGGGCTGAGGAGAGGATTCAAAGCTTTATGCTCTAGCCCTTTAAAATCTGGACGCTCCATTCCCGCAAAATTTTCTTATAATGGCCGGGGACATTAAGTTAAATTCCATGTAGTTGGTCCTCCACAATAGTATGGTCATCTATACGACTGGATAGTGCCTCTTTGGATCCCCAAAAATTTCTAATTCCCCCAATGCCCGCAAAAGAAAAAAAATGTCCCCAACCATCAAAATCTAGTTTCTAGAGGAATGAAAATGGGGTCCTACAGCTTCCCATCTCTTGTCTTGTCCTCCTCCCTTTAATACTTGGAAGGATAATGTCCTGTAATAAATGGCACATCATGGGCCCATTAAGAGTTCCAAAAACATAAGAACATTCTACGGAGGATCTTATGCGAGCAGAGATTGCCTCCAGTTATTGTTTAAATCATGATTTAGGAGAACTCATTAACATTTCCTGGGGACTGTGATTCTAATTCTTCAAATGACTTGAAGTTTTATGGGTGTCCTACGATCGGGACCTATCCCAGAGCTATTTATCACACCTTTACCATTAAGATATTTAGAAATAATTTTAATTCTAATATCAATATTATAATTATTTAAGCAGAGAGAAAAACACTATTGTGAAATCATTTAAATCAGCTAGGGTAAATTATTTATTTTTTATATAAATTTAAAAAAGGCTTTCTATGATTTCATAAATCACCTAAAATAATTTTGTTGATTTATCTCAGAATGTGGTAAAATATTTGCGTAAGTTTTAGTCATTGTAGAACACAAGTCGACACGATATTTAGTTTTGATTAATGTGCGGCCATTTCTCATTGTTTTGTCATAAAAGTAAAGAAAATCGACATGATTAAGAAAAAAATTTGCTTTTGAGCCCAGGATAGAACATTTAAAATTACCAATTTCCGAAATCTGTGTATTTTCATTTCCTTATAAATCTTTTGCGGGCGGACCTTAAATTTTCGGCCCTATATTAGATCCTCCATCTTTGATTTATATATTTTAATAAGCGGATTAATATCAGCGACCATAAAAGTTCTTTGGTTCGTTTCAATAAAAAGTCCCATGAACTTGCAACTGTTGGGACACCATATTTCATATTTATTACTTTGGAACTCAATAAAAAAAAAATTCTGTTTTGGCAAAAAATCTCAGACCACAAAATATTTTTTTAAATTTGTTGACTTGTGTAATTTACATAACTATTTGATATAAAATTTTGGAAAAAGTGCTAGGCGTCCGTCAAGTATAGTTCAGTCAGAATAAACATTCAACAATTCCATGTTTTTGACCATAAAATGTAATTGTTTTTGCTCAAATACCTACTAAGGTGATTTTTCTTACCAAATTGGTATATTTTAAGTAAATAATATAATTTACGAATAAATACTTAATGTTAAATGTTGTAATAACAAAAATCCGACTGAATAATACTGCTAGTAGTCCGGGTATTAAACCAAATAATATAATTTTTTAAGGGAATGTAGCATAAATAATTAATGCTTTAATATTGCGTAAAGGTAAAATCAGAAAAGTACACAAAATAAATGTTAACAATAATCGCAAATAAATGCACGAGCAGTTCGAAATAATTTAAAAATTGAATACAAATTTATTTGCCAAATTTAACATAAAAATTTTATTTTATTTAGAGATTTGTATTTTTGTTTATGACAAATAAAAATTTTTATGAAATGTAAATCTGTTTTCTTAGTCAATTTTTTTTATTGTCAATTCAGAATTCTATTACTTTTAGAAATATATTTATTTTTATTATGATCGTCTTATGTTATATTATTATTTAATCTATTTAATTTAAAATCATCGCGCTTTAAATCCCTTATATTACTCACTTTTTATTATAATTCTCCTAAAGTAGACAAGTATAATTCAATTAAATACTTTAACAAGTCTGCGCACAGTTGGTTTTTAAGATTTAATTGTTTTGTCACGTTTTATCATAATCTAATCCAATAATTTTCTGTATGCAAAACAGATATGTATTCGAAAAGTAGTTGTTATGATTTCTGAATCATAAAAAAAAAGATTATTAAATTTGACTCGGTTATAGTTTTAATTATATACAGATTGGCTTACCTAAAAGCTCTCTTCATTATTTATAAGTTCCTTATCTTTAGTAACTTAAAAAATGATGAAAAATTCTTCTGTTCTATATTTCCAGATAGTTCAATCGTTTAATGTGGGAAATAATAACTTTTTGTTTACTTTTTTTATTGTTTCAGCTAAATAACTTTTTATTTTTAACTTCATATTTTTCCAACAACTAAGAATTCTGGATAGTTACTTTGTGTTTTTTTCTTTTTTTGGGTAATTTTACATATGTTTTAAAATTGTAACATAAAGACCGTAGCAGGATAAGAGTGGGGGGGGGCATAAAGGTGTTGGATTTCTCTAAAGTGTGCGTATTTTATCAAAAATCACAACTAAAATCTTGAATTTGGTAGAAAAAAAAAGTTTTCTTGTTTTTTAACTATGAAGTACCCTTTCGATAAATTCCAAAAAAAATATATGTTGTAGCTTTGGGTCTAAGTACACTAAATGGAAAAATTGGCGTTGGTACCAAAAGGATTTCATAAAAAAATTATTTCTTTGAAATTTCAAATATTTTTTTTTACCCCCTTATCAAAATCAATTTTCGACATTTTTCCCAAGACTGCTTTGGTACCCTGTATAACATCTATTTTACCCATCAAGATCGGTTCAGCCATTTTCAAGAAAATTAATTTTTTCAATTCGTTATAACTAGTGTAAAAACATTTTTTGAAATTGATAATTGACATAAATTAATTCCATCACCCTATCAACTTAGCACATTGAAATGGGCAAGATACATGCGGGAGCAGCCCACCCACTCTTATCCTGGTACGGCCAAATTGATATTACAATTCACAACAATGGAAAATTAAAACTTGCTTATTGATAACATTTAAAAGAATAAGAAATGAAGAAAAATTCAATCACTATTATCAGCATTGATCGTTCTGGGTCTCAGTTTACTTGAAACCCATAAATATAAATAAGCAGATCGACTGCGGGAATATGCGAAGAAGTTGGAAGCGTTCAAAGTTCGATCGTTGGATGAATTGTTGGATCTTGAATTACACAAACATATATCGTTTTTCACCTGGATTACTGGAAGATAAAGAGGCCACCCTCTGTTATTAACAAATGTTAATTATGAAAACATATCTTCTCTGGTTCTTGTGGATAATAAGATAAGCCAGAATTTTTTGAAGGTAAATGCTTATCAATTCCCGCGAAGAGTTCTGTTTCAGAATTTTTTTCCTTTATTGTTTATTTTCTTGCTAAGTCGCGGTGTAAAATGTGTGCATTAAAATCGAATAGCTCGAATGCAACTCATCAGTTCATCGCGGGCGGCTTAATCGAAGAGCTGGTTAGGGAGTCAAAAGTGTTAAAGTGCCTATATTTTTCTATTGGTAATAAAGTGTAATATTTTTCTTTGGGATTATTTCAAATTGTTGGTGAGTGCTTAAAAATGTTTTTATTTTCATTTTTTTTTTTAATTATTAGTGATTTACTTTTTAATCTATAAATTGAGTCAGGTTGACTAAGTGATCGTGCAGTAAACTTGTGGACATTTTTCATCTTTGGTGCATGGCTGTTTAATAAAACTGGTACTTACTGGCTTTTTTTTGTATTGGCGATTATAATTAAAAATTTTCGGGTGAAAAAACTAACATTACAAACAGATTGAAAGTGTTAACAATATATTCTATACTAAAGGAAATCGGGAAAATTAACTGAAATTAGGCGGAAAATAGACTAAAATATAATTTTCGCTCAAATTTTAAATAGTTTTTTTCAATCCACTTGTCTTAAAGCAAAGAGCAAACTGAAATTACGGAGTAATATAATAAAATAAATCAAGCGACATATTGTTAAATAAACTCGGTCGTAGTTGAGTTCCTGGATTTATTAATAATTTTTAATTTTTTCTAATTATTAGTGATTTACATTTTATTCTATGAATTGAATCAGGTTGACTAAGTAGTCTTGCAGCGTGGACATTTTTCACCTTTGCTGGAAGGCTCTTTAATCAAACTGATACTATCACAACTTGTTTTTGTTTTGTGTGTAATCGCTATTATTTGAAATTCTCAGGTGAAAAAAAAAACCGATTGAAAGTGTTGACAATATATTCTATATCAATCGGAAAAGCTTACTGAAATTGGACTGAAAGATGGCGGAAAATTGACTGAAATATAATTTTAGCTCAACAAAAACCCATATCCTAATTGCCGACAGTTCTTAGATAGCTAAAATAAAATTGACAGAAATATAACTTGTCAAGAATTTTTAATTATTTCGTTTATATTTTTGTAATATGCTAAAGCGTCCAAAAGTTGAAAAATTTAAGTTCTTTCTGGTACTTATCAAAGTTACTTTTGATATTACAGCCTTGATAAACACTAATTTAAAATGTCTAGTCTTTTCCCGACTGAAACAATGTAATATACTTTCAGTCAGTTTAAAGGCAAATAAATAATTTTCACCTTCAGTATTTCAGATTAGATTTCTTCTTAAATTAAATTTTTAGTTTCTCTTCAGACCTTTTTCATTTTTTTTCCTTATTCATATTGCGAAATTAATTATATGAAATAATTTAAATTTTTCGTTTTAAAAATCCTTCACTCATAATATAACAAAGAAAAAATAGAATGTCACAGAAAACTGCATTAATTCAAAAATATAATTTATACTAAAAATTAACATATTGAAAAGTGGGAAATGCATTAATGTTTAAATACAAATTTATTATTTAGAAATTTAACTATCTTCAGCGTGTGAAATAATTACAAATTAATAACATTTTTGATCTTTTGTTAATTGTTAATAAAATTTTTAGAAATTGAACAAAACTTAATAATTTAATTTAATTTTTACTTTACAGGATTTGCATTCAGAGAGAAAGATGGTGAGATTGAGTTCCTGTAAGCCCCTAACTATCCAGGAAGCTTCACAAACATGGCTTATATATATATTTGTATATATACCTGAGTTAAACATTTATTTAATTATCATCTTTTAAATGAGGTAAGTGATGAATTATACACTTTCTATAATGTGTGAATTGATTTTTCAATTTGTGAACATATTTGAAATAATGAGTCACGAAAAGCTATTATTTCTAGAGAAGTTAAATGTTTTTTTTAAATTCTAAGGGTGATTGTAAAAAATTGCCGGATTATTAATGAAAAAATTGGGATCTTAAAACTTAACTTAAACATTAGTACTCAATGTCTATGCGCATTTTCGACTTTACACTTTAAATTTCTGAATTAATTTACTAAAATGATTAATTCCAAAATAAATTGTTCACACTTAGTATTTTATATATCTTGCAAACCATAAACAAAATGATTAGACAAAATGTTTTTGGAAAATAGCGTGATTTGTAAAATACAAATTTTTACACAATTTCAAATTAAACAAAGAATAAAAAATAATTTAAATATTTAAGGCATCCTATATCCAGAGAAGTTTCTAGTCAGAAATAACTATTTTGCAATTAGGATAGTCACTTAAATCAGCTAGGGTAAATTATTTATTTTTTATATAAGTTTAAAAAAGGCTTTCTATGATTTGATAAATCACCTAAAATAATTTTGTTGATTTGTCTCAGAATTTGGTAAAATATTTGCTTAAGTTTAAGTCATAGTAGAACACCAGTCGACACGATTTTTGGTTTTGATTAATGTGCGGCCATTTCTCATTGTTTTGTCATAAAAGTAAAGAAAATCGACATGATTAAGAAAAAAATTTGCTTTTGTGCCCAGGATAGAAAATTTAAAATTACCAATTTCCGAAATCTGTTTGTTGTCATTTCCTTATAAATCTTTTGCGGGCGGACCTTATTTAAATTTTCGGCTCCATATTAGATTCGGCATCTTTGATTTATATATTTTAATAATCGGATTTATATCAGCGACCCTAAAAGTTCTTTGATTCGTTTCAATAAAATGTCTCATTAACTTGCAACTGTTCGGACGCCATATTTCATATTTATCATTTGGAAATCAATAAAAAAAAAATCTGTTTTGGCAAAAAATCTCAGACCACAAAATATTTTTTAAATTTGTTGACTTGTGTAATTTACATAACTATTTGATATAAAATTTTGGATAAAGTACTTGAGTAAGTTGCCCAATTTTTTTCTATAAGGCGTCCGTCAAGTATAGTTCAGTCAGAATAAACATTCAACAATTCCATGTTTTGACCATAAAATGTAATTGTTTTTACCTACTAAGGTGATTTTTCTTACCAAATTGGTATATTTTAACTAAATAATATAATTTACGAATAAATACTTAATGTTAAATGTTGTAATAACAAAAATCCGACTGAATAATACTGCTAGTAGTCCGGGTATTAAACCAAATAATATAATTTTTTAAGGAAATGTAGCATAAATAATTAATACTTTACTATTGCGTAAAGGTAAAATCAGAAAAGTACACAAAATAAATGTTAACAATAATCGCAAATAAATGCAGTTCGAAATAATTTAAAAATTGAATACAAATTTATTTGCCAAATCTATAATATACAAAAGCGGCCAAGTGCGAGTCGGACTCGCCCATGAAGGGTTCCGTAGCAGCAAGTAACATAATATAAAACTTCTTGTAGTTCGTTGTAACTTTGATCGATGTTTTAATAATAGTGTATTTTTTTAAAATTAAGTTATTGATAAGTAAACATTATAATTAGGTACCTAAATGATGGGATTTAAATCTAACTATATGCGAGCCCATATAGGCTTGTTTTTTTATTTGAGTTGATTGAATGAAAGGTAAAATCGTTTTACGATTTATCATGTATTAAAAAAAAACTACGCACTAGATCTCGTTCAAACCAATTTTCGGTGGAAGTTTTTTTAGTTTTATCATTCTCTTATTTTAGAAGTTACAGGGTGGGGGGGGACACACATTTTACCACTTTGGAAGTGTCTCTCGGCCAAACTATTCAGTTTAGAAAAAAATGATATTAGAAACCTCAATATCATTTTTGAAGACCTATCCATAGATACCCCACACGTATGGGTTTGATGAAAAAAATTTTTGAGTTTCAGTTCTAAGTATGGGGAACCCCCAAAATTTATTGTTTTTTTTCTATTTTTGTGTGAAAATCTTAATGCGGTTCACAGAATACATCTACTTACCAAGTTTCAACAGTATAGTTCTTATAGTTTCGGAAAAAAGTGGCTGTGACATACGGACGGACAGACAGACAGACATAACGAATCCATAAGGGTTCCATTTTTTGCCATTTGGCTACGGAACCCTAAAAATGAATCGCTGAATGTGTTGCTAAGCGCAAATCTCGAAAACAGCTGAACCGATTTCGCTAATTCTTTTTTTAGAATATTCCTTAAAGTACGAGGATGGTTCTTACGGAGAGAAAATTTTAAAAAATTGCCTGAAAAAGTCTAAACACAACACTTTTGACAACATGACGACCAGAATATCTCGATTTCGACGGATTTTAATGAAAATTGGTACAATGATTATTCTGAGCCTACAAGTTTCGAATATTATCAAAATTTGTAAATCTAAGATGGCGGATCCAATATGGAAACCAAATGTCTCTATTTCATCGGGTTTTAATTAAAATTAGTGCAGTGGTTATTCCGGAGCCACTAATTTCGAATATTATTAAAATTATCAAATCCAAGATGGCGACCAACCTTTCTCGATTTCAACGGATTGTAATGGAAATTAGTACAGCCATTATTCTGAGACCACTAATTTTATATATTATCAAAATTTCTAAATGCAAGATGGCGGACCCAACATGGCGTCCAGAATGTCTCGATTTCGAATATTATCAAAATTTGTAAACCCAAGATGGCGGGTCCAATATGAGACCAAAAATCTCGATTGCAAAGGATTTTTCTGAAAATTAGTACAATGATTATTCTGAGGCCACTAATTTCGAATATTAGCAACATTTCCAAATTCAAGATGGCGGATCCAATATGGCGACCAAAATTTCTCGATTTAAACGGATTTAAAATTGGTATAATGATTATTTTAAGGAACTAGCCCAAGATAGAAATGGATGGAGAGACTTTGTAGACGCCCTATGCTCCCGAAGGGAGTAAGACAGGACAAAACAAAAAACTTTTTTTTGAATATTATTAAGATTTGGAAATTCAAGATGGCGGATCCATAAAGGGGTTTTCGGGTTGAAACAATTTCTAGGATATAACAAACTATAACATTTGAGAAGTGTTTAATTAGTAAGTATTTACCCAACGCCGGGTGAAACCGGGTAACCCAGCTAGTTTAACATACAAATATTATTTTATTTAGAGATTTGTATTTTTGTTTATGACAAATAAAAATTTTTATAAAATGTGAATCTGTTTTCTTAGTCAATTTTTTTTATTGTCAATTCAGAATTCTATTACTTTTAGAAATATATTTATTTTTATTATGATCGTCTTATGTTATATTATAATTTAATATATTTAATTTAAAATCATCGCGCTTTAAATCCCTTGTATTACTCACTTTTTATTATAATTCTCCTAAAGTAGACAAGTATAATTCAATTAAATACTTTAACAAGTCTGCGCACAGTTGGTTTTTAGGAATTAATTATTTTGCCACGTTTTATCATAATCTAATCCAATTATTTTCTGTATGCAAAACAGATATGTATTCGAAAAGTAGTTGTTATGATTTCTGAATCATAAAAAAAAAAGATTATTAAATTAATTTATTATTTTAATTTATTAAATTAATGATTAAATTTGACTCGGTTGTAGTTTTTATTATATACAGATTGGCTTACCTAAAAGCTCTCTTCATTATTTATAAGTTCCTTATCTTTAGTAACTTAAAAAATGATGAAAAATTCTTCTGTTCTACATTTCCAGATAGTTCAATCGTTTAATGTGGGAAATAATAACTTTTTGTTTACTTTTTTTATTGTTTCAGCTAAATAACTTTTTATTTTTAACTTCATATTTTTCCAACAACTAAGAATTCTGGATAGTTACTTTGTGTTTTTTTTTCTTTTTTTTTGGTAATTTTACATATGTTTTGAAATTGTAACATAAAGGCCGTAGCAGGATAAGAGTGGGGGGCATAAAGGTGTTGGATTTTTCTAAAGTGTGCTTATTTTATCAAAACTCACAACTAAAAACTTGAATTTGGTAGAAAAAAAAAAGTTTTCTTGTTTTTTAACTATGAAGTACCCTTTCGATAAATTCCAAAAAAATATATGTTGTAGCTTTGGGTCTAAGTACACTATATGGCGGCGGTACAAAAAGGATTTCATAAAAAAATTATTTTTTTTAAATTTCAAATATTTTGTTTTACCCCCTTATAATTAACAAAATCAATCTTCGACATTTTTCCCAAGACTGCTTTGGTACCCTGTATGACATTTATTTTACCCATCAAGATCAGTTCAGCCATTTTCGAGAAAATTAATTTTTTCAATTTTCCAAAAATTCGTTATAACTAGTGTAAAAACATTTTTTGAAATTGATAATTGACATAAATTAATTCCATCACCCTATCAACTTACCACATTGAAATGGGCAAGATACATGCCCCCGCAGGCAAGATACATGCCACCGCCGACCCACTCTTATCCTGGTACGGCCAAATTGATATTACAATTCACAACAATGGAAAATTAAAACTTGCTTATTGATAACATTTAAAAGAATAAGAAATGAAGAAAAATTCAATCACTATTATTCAGCATTGATCGTTCTGGGTCTCAGTTTACTTGAAACCCATAAATATAAATAAGCAGATCGACTGCGGGAATATGCGAAGAAGTTGGAAGCGTTCAAAGTTCGATCGTTGGATGAATTGTTGGATCTTGAATTACACAAACATATATCGTTTTTCACCTGGATTACTGGAAGATAAAGAGGCCACCCTCTGTTATTAACAAATGTTAATTATGAAAACATATCTTCTCTGGTTCTTGTGGATAATAAGATAAGCCAGAATTTTTTGAAGGTAAATGCTTATCAATTCCCGCGAAGAGTTCTGTTTCAGAATTTTTTTCCTTTATTGTTTATTTTCTTGCTAAGTCGCGGTGTAAAATGTGTGCATTAAAATCGAATAGCTCGAATGCAACTCATCAGTTCATCGCGGGCGGCTTAATCGAAGAGCTGGTTAGGGAGTCAAAAGTGTTAAAATGCCTATATTTTTCTATTGTTAATAAAGTGTAATATTTTTCTTTGGGATTATTTCAAATTGTTGGTGAGTGCTTAAACAATTTTTTTTTTAATTTTTAGTGATTTACTTTTTAATCTATGAATTGAGTCAGGTTGACTAAGTGATCGTGCAGTAAACTTGTGGACATTTTTCATCTTTGGTGCATGGCTCTTTAATAAAACTGGTACTTACTAGTTTTTTTTTTTTTTTTTTTGTATTGGCGATTATAATTAAAAATTTTCGGGTGAAAAAACTAACATTACAAACAGATTGAAAGTGTTAACAATATATTCTATACTAAAGGCAATCGGCATAGTTAACGTAAATAAGGCGGAAAATAGACTGAAATATAATTTTCGCTCAAATTTTAAATAGTTTTTTTCAATCCACTTGTCTTAAAGCAAAGAGCAAACAGAAATAATAAAATAAATCAAGCGACATATTGTTAAATAAACTCGGTCGTAGTTGCGTTCCTGGATTTTTTAATAATTTTTAATTTTTTTTAATTATGAGTGATTATTTTTTATTCTATGAATTGAATCAGGTTGACTAAGTAGTCTTGCAGCAAATTTGTGGACATTTTTCATTTTTGCTGGAAGGCTCTTTAATCAAACTGATACTATCACAACTTGTTTTTTTTTTTTGTGTAATCGCTATTATTTAAAATTCTCAGGTGAAAAAAAAACCGATTGAAAGTGTTGACAATATATTCTATATCAATCGGAAAAGCTTACTGGATTTGGACTGAAAGATGGCGGAAAATTGACTGAAATATAATTTTAGCTCAACAAAAACACATATCCTAATTGCCGACAGTTCTTAGATAGCTAAAATAAAATTGACAGAAATATAACTTGTCAAGAATTTTTAATTATTTCGTTTATATTTTTGTAATATGCTAAAGCGTCCAAAAGTTGAAAAATTTAAGTTCTTTCTGGTACTTATCAAAGTTACTTTTGATATTACAGTCTTGATAAACACTAATTTAAAATGTCTAGTCTTTTCCCGACTGAAACAATGTAATATACTTTCAGTCAGTTTAAAGGCAAATAAATAATTTTCACCTTCAGTATTTCAGATTAGATTTCTTCTTAAATTAAATTTTTAGTTTCTCTTCAGACCTTTTTCATTTTTTTTCCTTATTCATATTGCGAAATTAATTATATGAAATAATTTAAATTTTTCGTTTTAAAAATCCTTCACTCATAATATAAAAAAGAAAAAATAGAATGTCACAGAAAACTGCATTAATTCAAAAATATAATTTATACTAAAAATTAACATATTGAAAAGTGGGAAATGCATTAATGTTTAAATACAAATTTATTATTCAGAAATTTAACCATCTTCAGCGTGTGAAATAATTACAAATTAATAACATTTTTGATCTTTTGTTAATTGTTAATAAAATTTTTAGAAATTGAACTAAACTTAATAATTTAATTTAATTTTTATTTTACAGGATTTGCATTCAGAGAGAAAGATGGTGAGATTGAGTTCCTGTAAGCCCCTAACTATCCAGGAAGCTTCACAAACATGGCTTATATATATATTTGTATATATACCTGAGTTAAACATTTATTTAATTATCATCTTTTAAATGAGGTAAGTGATGAATTATACACTTTCTATAATGTGTGAATTGATTTTTCAATTTGTGAACATATTTGAAATAATGAGTCACGAAAAGCTATTATTTCTAGAGAAGTTAAATGTTTTTTTTAAATTCTAAGGGCGATTGTAAAAAATTGCCGGATTATTAATGAAAAAATTGGGATCTTAAAACTTAACTTAAACATTAGTACTCAATGTCTATGCGCATTTTCGACTTTATACTTTAAATTTCTGAATTAATTTACTAAAATGATTAATTCCAAAATAAATTGTTCACACTTAGTATTTTATATATCTTGCAAACCATAAACAAAATGATTAGACAAAATGTTTTTGGAAAATAGCGTGATTTGTAAAATACAAATTTTTACACAATTTCAAATTAAACAAAGAATAAAAAATAATTTAAATATTTAAGGCATCCTATATCCAGAGAAGTTTCTAGTCAGAAATGACTATTTTGCAATTAGGATAGTCACTTAAATCAGCTAGGGTAAATTATTTATTTTTTATATAAATTTAAAAAAGGCTTTCTATGATTTGTTAAATCACCTAAAATAATTTTGTTGATTTGTCTCAGAATTGGGTAAAATATTGTTTAAGTTTAAGTCATAGTAGAACACCAGTCGACACGATTTTTGGTTTTGATTAATGTGCGGCAATTTCTCATTGTTTTGTCATAAAAGTAAAGAAAATCGACATGATTAAGAAAAAAATTTGCTTTTGTGCCCAGGATAGAAAATTTAAAATTACCAATTTCCGAAATCTGTATGTTGTCATTTCCTTATAAATCTTTTGCGGGCGGACCTTATTTAAATTTTCGGGTCCATATTAGATGCGGCATCTTTGATTTATATATTTTAATAATCGGTTTAATATCAGCGAACCTAAAAGTTCTTTGATTCGTTTCAATAAAAAGTCCCTTGAACTTGCAACTGTTCGGACGCCATATTTCATATTTATCATTTGGAAATCAATAAAAAAAAAATTCTGTTTGGCAAAAAATCTCAGACTACAAAATATTTTTTAAATTTGTTGACTTGTGTAATTTACATAACTATTTGATATAAAATTTTGGATAAAGTACTTGAGTAAGTTGCCCAATTTTTGTCTATAAGGCGTCCGTCAAGTATAGTTCAGTCGGAATAAACATTCAACAATTCCATGTTTTTGACCATAAAATGTAATTGTTTTTGCTCAAATACCTACTAAGGTGATTTTTCTTACCAAATTGGTATATTTTAAGTAAATAATATAATTTACGAATAAATACTTAATGTTAAATGTTGTAATAACAAAAATCCGACTGAATAATACTGCCAGTAGTCCGGGTATTAAACCAAATAATATAATTTTTTAAGGGAATGTAGCATAAATAATTAATACTTTAATATTGCATAAAAGTAAAATCAGAAAAGTACACAAAATAAATGTAAACAATAATCGCAAATAAATGCAGGAGCAGTTCGAAATAATTTAAAAATTGAATACAAATTTATTTGGCAAATTTAGCATAAAAATTTTATTTTATTTAGAGATTTGTGTTTTTGTTTATGACAAATAAAATTGTTTATGAAATGTAAATCTGTTTTCTTAGTAAATTTTTTTTATTGTCAATTCAGAATTCTATTACTTTTAGAAATATATTTATTTTTATTATGATCGTCTTATGTTATATTATTATTTCATCTATTTAATTTAAAATCATCGCGCTTTAAATCCCTTGTATTACTCACTTTTTATTATAATTCTCCTAAAGTAGACAAGTATAATTCAATTAAATACTTTAACAAGTCTGCGCACAGTTGGTTTTTAAGATTTAATTGTTTTGTCACGTTTTATCATAATCTAATCCAATAATTTTCTGTATGCAAAACAGATATGTATTCGAAAAGTAGTTGTTATGATTTCTGAATCATAAAAAAAAAGATTATTAAATTTGACTCGGTTGTAGTTTTTATTATATACAGATTGGCTTACCTAAAAGCTCTCTTCATTATTTATAAGTTCCTTATCTTTAGTAACTTAAAAAATGATGAAAAATTCTTCTGTTCTACATTTCCAGATAGTTCAATCGTTTAATGTGGGAAATAATAACTTTTTGTGTACTTTTTTTATTGTTTCAGCTAAATAACTTTTTATTTTTAACTTCATATTTTTCCAACAACTAAGAATTCTGGATAGTTACTTTGTGTTTTTTTTTTCTTTTTTTTTGGTAATTTTACATATGTTTTAAAATTGTAACATAAAGGCCGTAGCAGGATAAGAGTGGGGGGCATAAAGGTGTTGGATTTCTCTAAGGTGTGCTTATTTTATCAAAAATCACAACTAAAAACTTGAATTTGGTAGAAAAAAAAAGTTTTCTTGTTTTTTAACTATGAAGTACCCTTTCGATAAATTCCAAAAAAATATATGTTGTAGCTTTGGGTCTAAGTACACTATATGGCGGCGGTACAAAAAGGATTTCATTAAAAAATTATTTTTTTAAATTTCAAATATTTTTTTTTACCCCCTTATAATTAACAAAATCAATTTTCGACATTTTTCCAAAGACTGCTTTGGTACCCTGTATGACATTTATTTTACCCATCAAGATCAGTTCAGCCATTTTCGAGAAAATTTATTTTTTCAATTTTCCAAAAATTCGTTATAACTAGTGTAAAAACATTTTTTGAACTTGATATTTGACATAAATTAATTCCATCACCCTATCAACTTACCACATTGAAATGGGCAAGATACATGCCACCGCCGACCCACTCTTATCCTGGTACGGCCAAATTGATATTACACTTCACAACAATGGTAAATTAAAACTTGCTTATTGATAACATTTAAAAGAATAAGAAATGAAGAAAAATTCAATCACTATTATTCAGCATTGATCGTTCTGGGTCTCAGTTTACTTGAAACCCATAAATATAAATAAGCAGATCGACTGCGGGAATATGCGAAGAAGTTGGAAGCGTTCAAAGTTCGATCGTTGGATGAATTGTTGGATCTTGAATTACACAAACATATATCGTTTTTCACCTGGATTACTGGAAGATAAAGAGGCCACCCTCTGTTATTAACAAATGTTAATTATGAAAACATATCTTCTCTGGTTCTTGTGGATAATAAGATAAGCCAGAATTTTTTGAAGGTAAATGCTTATCAATTCCCGCGAAGAGTTCTGTTTCAGAATTTTTTTCCTTTATTGTTTATTTTCTTGCTAAGTCGCGGTGTAAAATGTGTGCATTAAAATCGAATAGCTCGAATGCAACTCATCAGTTCATCGCGGGCGGCTTAATCGAAGAGCTGGTTAGGGAGTCAAAAGTGTTAAAATGCCTATATTTTTCTATTGTTAATAAAGTGTAATATTTTTCTTTGGGATTATTTCAAATTGTTGGTGAGTGCTTAAACAATTTTTTTTTTAATTTTTAGTGATTTACTTTTTAATCTATGAATTGAGTCAGGTTGACTAAGTGATCGTGCAGTAAACTTGTGGACATTTTTCATCTTTGGTGCATGGCTCTTTAATAAAACTGGTACTTACTAGTTTTTTTTTTTTTTTTTTTGTATTGGCGATTATAATTAAAAATTTTCGGGTGAAAAAACTAACATTACAAACAGATTGAAAGTGTTAACAATATATTCTATACTAAAGGCAATCGGCATAGTTAACGTAAATAAGGCGGAAAATAGACTGAAATATAATTTTCGCTCAAATTTTAAATAGTTTTTTTCAATCCACTTGTCTTAAAGCAAAGAGCAAACAGAAATAATAAAATAAATCAAGCGACATATTGTTAAATAAACTCGGTCGTAGTTGCGTTCCTGGATTTTTTAATAATTTTTAATTTTTTTTAATTATGAGTGATTATTTTTTATTCTATGAATTGAATCAGGTTGACTAAGTAGTCTTGCAGCAAATTTGTGGACATTTTTCATTTTTGCTGGAAGGCTCTTTAATCAAACTGATACTATCACAACTTGTTTTTTTTTTTTGTGTAATCGCTATTATTTAAAATTCTCAGGTGAAAAAAAAACCGATTGAAAGTGTTGACAATATATTCTATATCAATCGGAAAAGCTTACTGGATTTGGACTGAAAGATGGCGGAAAATTGACTGAAATATAATTTTAGCTCAACAAAAACACATATCCTAATTGCCGACAGTTCTTAGATAGCTAAAATAAAATTGACAGAAATATAACTTGTCAAGAATTTTTAATTATTTCGTTTATATTTTTGTAATATGCTAAAGCGTCCAAAAGTTGAAAAATTTAAGTTCTTTCTGGTACTTATCAAAGTTACTTTTGATATTACAGTCTTGATAAACACTAATTTAAAATGTCTAGTCTTTTCCCGACTGAAACAATGTAATATACTTTCAGTCAGTTTAAAGGCAAATAAATAATTTTCACCTTCAGTATTTCAGATTAGATTTCTTCTTAAATTAAATTTTTAGTTTCTCTTCAGACCTTTTTCATTTTTTTTCCTTATTCATATTGCGAAATTAATTATATGAAATAATTTAAATTTTTCGTTTTAAAAATCCTTCACTCATAATATAAAAAAGAAAAAATAGAATGTCACAGAAAACTGCATTAATTCAAAAATATAATTTATACTAAAAATTAACATATTGAAAAGTGGGAAATGCATTAATGTTTAAATACAAATTTATTATTCAGAAATTTAACCATCTTCAGCGTGTGAAATAATTACAAATTAATAACATTTTTGATCTTTTGTTAATTGTTAATAAAATTTTTAGAAATTGAACTAAACTTAATAATTTAATTTAATTTTTATTTTACAGGATTTGCATTCAGAGAGAAAGATGGTGAGATTGAGTTCCTGTAAGCCCCTAACTATCCAGGAAGCTTCACAAACATGGCTTATATATATATTTGTATATATACCTGAGTTAAACATTTATTTAATTATCATCTTTTAAATGAGGTAAGTGATGAATTATACACTTTCTATAATGTGTGAATTGATTTTTCAATTTGTGAACATATTTGAAATAATGAGTCACGAAAAGCTATTATTTCTAGAGAAGTTAAATGTTTTTTTTAAATTCTAAGGGCGATTGTAAAAAATTGCCGGATTATTAATGAAAAAATTGGGATCTTAAAACTTAACTTAAACATTAGTACTCAATGTCTATGCGCATTTTCGACTTTATACTTTAAATTTCTGAATTAATTTACTAAAATGATTAATTCCAAAATAAATTGTTCACACTTAGTATTTTATATATCTTGCAAACCATAAACAAAATGATTAGACAAAATGTTTTTGGAAAATAGCGTGATTTGTAAAATACAAATTTTTACACAATTTCAAATTAAACAAAGAATAAAAAATAATTTAAATATTTAAGGCATCCTATATCCAGAGAAGTTTCTAGTCAGAAATGACTATTTTGCAATTAGGATAGTCACTTAAATCAGCTAGGGTAAATTATTTATTTTTTATATAAATTTAAAAAAGGCTTTCTATGATTTGTTAAATCACCTAAAATAATTTTGTTGATTTGTCTCAGAATTGGGTAAAATATTGTTTAAGTTTAAGTCATAGTAGAACACCAGTCGACACGATTTTTGGTTTTGATTAATGTGCGGCAATTTCTCATTGTTTTGTCATAAAAGTAAAGAAAATCGACATGATTAAGAAAAAAATTTGCTTTTGTGCCCAGGATAGAAAATTTAAAATTACCAATTTCCGAAATCTGTATGTTGTCATTTCCTTATAAATCTTTTGCGGGCGGACCTTATTTAAATTTTCGGGTCCATATTAGATGCGGCATCTTTGATTTATATATTTTAATAATCGGTTTAATATCAGCGAACCTAAAAGTTCTTTGATTCGTTTCAATAAAAAGTCCCTTGAACTTGCAACTGTTCGGACGCCATATTTCATATTTATCATTTGGAAATCAATAAAAAAAAAATTCTGTTTGGCAAAAAATCTCAGACTACAAAATATTTTTTAAATTTGTTGACTTGTGTAATTTACATAACTATTTGATATAAAATTTTGGATAAAGTACTTGAGTAAGTTGCCCAATTTTTTTCTATAAGGCGTCCGTCAAGTATAGTTCAGTCGGAATAAACATTCAACAATTCCATGTTTTTGACCATAAAATGTAATTGTTTTTGCTCAAATACCTACTAAGGTGATTTTTCTTACCAAATTGGTATATTTTAAGTAAATAATATAATTTACGAATAAATACTTAATGTTAAATGTTGTAATAACAAAAATCCGACTGAATAATACTGCCAGTAGTCCGGGTATTAAACCAAATAATATAATTTTTTAAGGGAATGTAGCATAAATAATTAATACTTTAATATTGCATAAAAGTAAAATAAATGTAAACAATAATCGCAAATAAATGCAGGAGCAGTTCGAAATAATTTAAAAATTGAATACAAATTTATTTGGCAAATTTAGCATAAAAATTTTATTTTATTTAGAGATTTGTGTTTTTGTTTATGACAAATAAAATTGTTTATGAAATGTAAATCTGTTTTCTTAGTAAATTTTTTTTATTGTCAATTCAGAATTCTATTACTTTTAGAAATATATTTATTTTTATTATGATCGTCTTATGTTATATTATTATTTCATCTATTTAATTGAAAATCATCGCGCTTTAAATCCCTTGTATTACTCACTTTTTATTATAATTCTCCTAAAGTAGACAAGTATAATTCAATTAAATACTTTAACAAGTCTGCGCACAGTTGGTTTTTAAGATTTAATTGTTTTGTCACGTTTTATCATAATCTAATCCAATAATTTTCTGTATGCAAAACAGATATGTATTCGAAAAGTAGTTGTTATGATTTCTGAATCATAAAAAAAAAGATTATTAAATTTGACTCGGTTATAGTTTTAATTATATACAGATTGGCTTACCTAAAAGCTCTCTTCATTATTTATAAGTTCCTTATCTTTAGTAACTTAAAAAATGATGAAAAATTCTTCTGTTCTATATTTCCAGATAGTTCAATCGTTTAATGTGGGAAATAATAACTTTTTGTTTACTTTTTTTATTGTTTCAGCTAAATAACTTTTTATTTTTAACTTCATATTTTTCCAACAACTAAGAATTCTGGATAGTTACTTTGTGTTTTTTTCTTTTTTTGGGTAATTTTACATATGTTTTAAAATTGTAACATAAAGACCGTAGCAGGATAAGAGTGGGGGGGGGCATAAAGGTGTTGGATTTCTCTAAAGTGTGCGTATTTTATCAAAAATCACAACTAAAATCTTGAATTTGGTAGAAAAAAAAAGTTTTCTTGTTTTTTAACTATGAAGTACCCTTTCGATAAATTCCAAAAAAAATATATGTTGTAGCTTTGGGTCTAAGTACACTAAATGGAAAAATTGGCGTTGGTACCAAAAGGATTTCATAAAAAAATTATTTCTTTGAAATTTCAAATATTTTTTTTTACCCCCTTATCAAAATCAATTTTCGACATTTTTCCCAAGACTGCTTTGGTACCCTGTATAACATCTATTTTACCCATCAAGATCGGTTCAGCCATTTTCAAGAAAATTAATTTTTTCAATTCGTTATAACTAGTGTAAAAACATTTTTTGAAATTGATAATTGACATAAATTAATTCCATCACCCTATCAACTTAGCACATTGAAATGGGCAAGATACATGCGGGAGCAGCCCACCCACTCTTATCCTGGTACGGCCAAATTGATATTACAATTCACAACAATGGAAAATTAAAACTTGCTTATTGATAACATTTAAAAGAATAAGAAATGAAGAAAAATTCAATCACTATTATCAGCATTGATCGTTCTGGGTCTCAGTTTACTTGAAACCCATAAATATAAATAAGCAGATCGACTGCGGGAATATGCGAAGAAGTTGGAAGCGTTCAAAGTTCGATCGTTGGATCTTGAATTACACAAACATATATCGTTTTTCACCTGGATTACTGGAAGATAAAGAGGCCACCCTCTGTTATTAACAAATGTTAATTATGAAAACATATCTTCTCTGGTTCTTGTGGATAATAAGATAAGCCAGAATTTTTTGAAGGTAAATGCATATCAATTCCCGCGAAGAGTTCTGTTTCAGAATTTTTTTCCTTTATTGTTTATTTTCTTGCTAAGTCGCGGTGTAAAATGTGTGCATTAAAATCGAATAGCTCGAATGCAACTCATCAGTTCATCGCGGGCGGCTTAATCGAAGAGCTGGTTAGGGAGTCAAAAGTGTTAAAGTGCCTATATTTTTCTATTGTTAATAAAGTGTAATATTTTTCTTTGGGATTATTTCAAATTGTTGGTGAGTGCTTAAACAATTTTTTTTTTAATTTTTAGTGATTTACTTTTTAATCTATGAATTGAGTCAGGTTGACTAAGTGATCGTGCAGTAAACTTGTGGACATTTTTCATCTTTGGTGCATGGCTCTTTAATAAAACTGGTACTTACTAGTTTTTTTTTTTTTTTTTTGTATTGGCGATTATAATTAAAAATTTTCGGGTGAAAAAACTAACATTACAAACAGATTGAAAGTGTTAACAATATATTCTATACTAAAGGCAATCGGCATAGTTAACGTAAATAAGGCGGAAAATAGACTGAAATATAATTTTCGCTCAAATTTTAAATAGTTTTTTTCAATCCACTTGTCTTAAAGCAAAGAGCAAACAGAAATAATAAAATAAATCAAGCGACATATTGTTAAATAAACTCGGTCGTAGTTGCGTTCCTGGATTTTTTAATAATTTTTAATTTTTTTTAATTATGAGTGATTATTTTTTATTCTATGAATTGAATCAGGTTGACTAAGTAGTCTTGCAGCAAATTTGTGGACATTTTTCATTTTTGCTGGAAGGCTCTTTAATCAAACTGATACTATCACAACTTGTTTTTTTTTTTTGTGTAATCGCTATTATTTAAAATTCTCAGGTGAAAAAAAAACAGATTGAAAGTGTTGACAATATATTCTATATCAATCGGAAAAGCTAACTTAAATTCGACTGAAATAAGGCGGAAAATAGACTGAAATGTCATTTTCGCTCAACAAAAACACATATCCTAATTGCCGACAGTGCTTAGATAGTTAAAATAAAATTAATAGAAATATATTATAACTTGTCAAGAATTTTTTAGTTATTTCATTTATATTTTTGTAATATGCTAAAGCGTCCAAAAGTTGAACAATTTAAGTTCTTTCTGGTACTTATCAAAGTTACTTTTGATATTACAGTCTTGATAAACACTAATTTTTTTCAGTCAGCTTGAAGGCAAATAAATAATTTTCTCCTTCAGTATTTCAGGTTAGACTTCGTCTTAAATTCAATTTTTAGTTTATTTTCAGTCCTTTTTCATTTTTATTTCCTTATTCATATTACGAAATTAATTATATGAAATAATTTAAATTTTTCGTTTTAAAAATTCTTCACTCATAATATAACAAAAAAAAAAAAATAGAATGTCACAGAAAACTGCATTAATTCAAAAAAATAACTTATACTAAGTAACTAAATTAACATATTGAAAATTGTGAAATGCATTAAAGTTTAAATACAAAGGCCGTAGCAGGATAAGAGTGGGTGGGCTGCCCCCGCATGTATCTTGCCCATTTGAATGTGGTAAGTTGATACGGTGATGGAATTAATTTATGCCAAATATCAATTTCAAAAAATGATTTTTACACTAGTTATAACGAATTTTTGGTAAATTGAAAAAAATAATTTTCTCGAAAATGGCTGAACCAATTTTGATTGGTAAAATATATGTTATACAGGATACCAAAGCAGTCTTGAGAAAAATGTCGAAAATTAATTTTGTTAATTATAAGGGGGTACAAAAAAATATTTAAAATTTCAAAAAATAATTTGTTTATGAAATCCTTTTTGTACCACTGCCAATTTTCCCACATAGTGTACTTAGACCCAAAGCTACAACATATATGTATTTCTTTGGAAATTGTGGAAAGGGTACTTCATAGTTAAAAAACAAGAAAACTTTTTTTTCCTACCAAATTCAAGTTTTTAGTTGTGATTTTTGATAAAAAAAAACACACTTTAAAGAAATCCAATACCTTTATTTGAATTTGAATAAATATTTTACAAGTTGAATTAAACTAATTTTGAAGAGCTTCATAGTTAAAAAAGAAAAAAACAGTTTTTTGTTGTTGACACAATTGAAGTTTTTATTTATGATCGCATAAATCATCATATCTTCATTTAATTGTGAATAACCACAAGTACACTTACATTGATTCAACAAATTATTACTACTAATTACAATTACACTGATTACATTAATTTTGTGCTTACCCAAAATATGAGTATCATCTCTTCGAATTTAAGTTGCCATTAGTCGTCGTTCTTGATTTCATTTATGACAGGATTTATATTTCCTTTCTTAAATAGCTAGCTTAAAATGACAAGTAACTTATCAAATAAAAGATAACCGCTGCCACTTGTGAACAACAACCAACTGTTCTACGACCATTCGCACATTCGCAAGAATATCTCTTAACTCCTGCAACACATATACTGTTTCGAGTATAATTAATAAAACATAATTAATAATTTTCGGTTCGGTTCAGATTGAATCTGACCTTTAAAATATAGAATGTGTCTTTTGCAAATTGGAAGTTGGATAGGTCCATCGTTCGTCATTTCAGACAAGTACGAAACATGTTACGGGAGTTGATATGAGTCGGTAAATAAGATTTTAAGGTCTTTCTCTTTCTCTATCTATCATCTATGAAAAATGTCGTTGGATGAAACATTTTGAAACATAAGCTTTTTACGAAACCATGCTTTTTCTTTAGTTTCGTTAGCTAAGGTGTTTTCGACACCTAATTGGTGCTTCACTCTCATTGGAATTTCTTCTGAAAATGCGACATTTGATTGTAGCTCCTATTTTCAAGTGTAATCCAACTTTTGGAAGCAATTTATTGTCTAATAGTCGATATTTTTGTTTGATTATATCATGTTCAGTTTCCACTGCCCATCGAACTTTTGTTACAAAACAAGACTGATTTGATTCTTTACTTGGCAACTGATTTCGCTTACCCTTTAAGGCTGGCATAAGTACAGTAAAGGCTTTTGATTCCAATACGTTTTTTACTCCTCTAAAATCACGATCGAGGACGAATATGTGACCTTTGTGCATTAATTCAGCCATGCCATGCGGATCTTTGATATGATTTTTTATAATATCAGCGTCATTCCGATTTTAATAGTAGTTGTATGAATAGTGAAAAGTTTGTATAATGGCACCTTTTTCTGCCTCTTTTTTTCTGGTCTTACTCCTTTATTGCTACTCATTGTTACTGCTTTTTTAATGACGAGCATACGTGTCGAGTCACAGAATTGAACAGTTTCTTACCGACATTGGTAGTGTGGAATTTAATTAGATAAAGGCGACATGTAGCACCTAATTCAAATTGTGAGGGTAGTCCATATGTTTCAAAAGATTTCATGATCGATGGAGAATATTCCGAAACTAGCTGCTCTTGATCTAATTGCAAGATTTCAGCCACCAAGGGGCAATATAGATGATCCTGTCATAGGTGAAACAGCGACGAATAATTATGTGAACTTAAACTCTAAAAGATATTTTGGGTAAGCACAAAATTAGTTAGAAATTATTCTTTAAATTATTTTCCACAATTATATTAGTTTAATCTATGTAATGTATTTAGTAGTAATAATTAGTTGAATCAATGTAAGTGTACTTTTGGTTATTCACAATTAAATGAAGATATCGCATAAATCATAAATAAAAAATTCAATTGTGTCAAAAACAAAAAAAAAAGAAACTGTTTTTTTCTTTTTTAACTATGAAGCTCTTCAAAATTAGTTTAATTCAACTTGTAAAATATTTATTCAAATTCAAATAAAGGTGTTGGATTTCTTTAAAGTGTGTTTTTTTTAATCAAAAATCACAACTAAAAACTTGAATTTGGTAGAAAAAAAAGTTTTCTTGTTTTTTAACTATGAAGTACCCTTTCCACAATTTCCAAAGAAATATATGTTGTAGCTTTGGGTCTAAGTACACTATGTGGGAAAATTGGCGGTGGTACAAAAAGGATTTCATAAAAAAATTATTTTTGAAATTTTAAATATTTTTTTGTACCCCCTTATAACTAACAAAATTAATTTTCGACATTTTTCTCAAGACTGCTTTGGTACCCTGTATAACATATATTTTACCCATCAAGATTGGTTCAGCCATTTTCGAAAAAATTATTTTTTTCAATTTACCAAAAATTCGTTATAACTAGTGTAAAAAACATTTTTTGAAATTTATATTTGGCATAAATTAATTCCATCACCGTATCAACTTACCACTTTAAAATGGGCAAGATACATGCGGGGGCAGCCCACCCACTCTTATCCTGCTACGGCCTTTATTATTCAGAAATTTAACCATCTTCAGCGTGTGAAATAATTACAAATTAATAACATTTTGGATCTTTTGTTAATTATTAATAAAATTTTTAGAAATTGAACAAAACTTAATAATTTAATTTAATTTTTATTTTACAGGATTTGCATTCAGAGAGAAAGATGGTGAGATTGAGTTCCTGTAAGCCCCTAACTATCCAGGAAGCTTCACAAACATGGCTTATATATATATTTGTATATATACCTGAGTTAAACATTTATTTAATTATCATCTTTTAAATGAGGTAAGTGATGAATTATACACTTTCTATAATGTGTGAATTGATTTTTCAATTTGTGAACATATTTGAAATAATGAGTCACGAAAAGCTATTATTTCTAGAGAAGTTAAATGTTTTTTTTAAATTCTAAGGGTGATTGTAAAAAATTGCCGGATTATTAATGAAAAAATTGGGATCTTAAAACTTAACTTAAACATTAGTACTTAATGTCTATGCGCATTTTCGACTTTACACTTTAAATTTCTGAATTAATTTACTCAAATGATTAATTCCAATATGAATTGTTCACACTTAGTATTTTATATATCTTGCAAAACATAAACAAAATTATTAGACAAAATTTGCAAAATGTTTTGAAAAATAGCGTGATTTGTAAAATACAAATTAAACAAAAAATAAAAAATAATTTAAATATTTAGGGCATCCTATATCCAGAGATGAAAAATTTCTCCCAAATTGTTCGGAATTGTTGGTATAATTTATTTTGTAATTTTAATTACTTTACAGCTCGTGGTATAATTTGTTCGTTTTACAATTATGCCCTGAGACGTTGGTATAAAGGCGTGGTACTTTTTATTCCCTGAAATGGTGGCAGCGTTCTCAAATCGCGTTTATCAGCATTCGAAAAATCCGTTCCTCAAATTTTACCAATTCTTCGAAGTCGCATAAATTGGTAACTAAGCTAAAAAAAAGCAAAAATGATCGTGTATCAGACTTATTAATATAATTTAGTAGTTCTATGAACTAGAATCTTGTTAATTGAAACGGAAGTGCTGTTAAATTTGTTCACTGTGGATCTGTGGGTTGAAGAAGAATATCTAGGGAACTTTTTAAGATTTTATAAATTTTCTAACGTATAACGAAATAGAACCCTTAAAAGGTATTACAGAAAAAAATTCATTTTTTATGTCTTTCGTGAGATATTCTACTTTAAAATGTCCGTATTAAGTAAGTGTCTTGGAATATTTATACACATAAAAAAAAAAAAGTGTTCATTTCATAAATCTCTAAACTTGCTACAAAAAAAAAAATATATAATTTATAAAAATTAAATTGTTATATCAAATACGGGATTATACAAAATATTTTATTATTGTTAAATCGTCCTCACTCTAGAAATGTTCGACGATTGCGTAGAAGTTTGTGCATGTTTTATAAAAATTTTCATCTCTCCACCATTTTCATTTTATACGCGAATATTGGACAACGCCTTCCTACAGCGCGAAATTTTTCCGCGCATCTGCAACAAAATTTCATGATAAAGATGAGAAAATCTTCAAATATCCAATCGAGCTGAGAGCTCTGAGCATCATCGACTCAATCTGACATTTTGAAAGTCATCTTCTCTAGAGCGCGCACATAAGAAGAAGATGTCTGCCTTCATTTTCTTATGTTTTGCCATGAACCAAAATCTTTGGGTAACTTTCTTAAGGGAAGTGCTAGCGGTTGTTGGGGAAGGGTAGGAATGTTCGGGGTTGGTTAAGGTGCGCTCTGAGAGTGCTCCAGGACCGATTCATTCACCCATACCCCTTTTTTAAGATATTTCTCTTCTTAACCCTCAACACCCGCCGCTCACTTTCCTCGTCTTAAAGATGCACGACACGATTCAGAGTACACTCCCCCTCCTACACCCCCCTCCCCCCTTCTCTTTCTTCAACTAAGCAAATTTTAAGGGTTGCTAGACGAAGAAATCCTGCCGAGGAGTACCTTTTTCGTCCTCAGCAGATTCCTTAAGGATACGAACGATTGTGCGTCCTATATAAGTGTGTGTGTGCGCTTTTAGTAGTGCGTGGTGGTGGTGGTGGGGATGAATGTGCCCTATCTTTAGCGATGATGGTGGATTCTTACGAAAAAGGCAATGGTGGATGGGTGGATGAGTGGGGGGAGGGGGGGGTGGGGGCGGTAAGACGCCATTTTCCATAAGTTTATCTATTTTCATTTACGTAGAAGAGAATTTCGCGAGTTGCGCGGAAATTTAGGTGGTTGCCAAAGGTATGTAGAGTTTCAATCTACACCTTGCGGTTGCGAATTGTTCCGATTGTGCAAATGGAGAAAAATAAAGTGCAAAAACGGCAATATTCTAAGCCTTATTCCATTTAAAAAATTGATACCTGTAAGACAAATTATTCCTTTTAAAATGGCGTTAAATCTAATACATTTAGCATTTAAATATTTTACTAAATATTAAAAAAACCGAACCCTTATAGAATCACTTTATTGTCCGTCTACCTGTTTGTCTGTCCATCAAGACAATTTTTCATTGGAACGGCTGGAGGTATCAAATTGAAATTAATACCAAATACTAAAATAAACAGCCTTAATAAATTATTATATTATATTTAATATAAGTTTTGCGCCACCCTGCATACTATCATCCCACCCTATATACCACATATACATATATATATACATATTATATTTCAGCTTATAAAAATAATATATAGAAACCTCTAAAATAATAATATAGTCTCATATTTAATTAATGTTTGCAAGAAAATGTAGTCACAAGAAAATTTGTTGTAAATTTCTTTAAGATATATTGCTTTAAGAATATACAAAGAATAATCGGTTATACCTTACAAAAATATTGTATTATGTAAATAATATAAATTTTATCTTAGATTTTATCTCTCATGTAATTATAACCACGCCCTTAACATATATAAAACGGGAAACGCCTTATTTGAATTACTTATCCTTTTTGGGCGCGGTAAAAATGTTCATTATCCTTACCAAACCAACCTTGTGAGAAAATAGAAGAAGGATGTTTGGGGGGATGGAGGTATAGGGGCAACGGGTTGGGGCAAATAAGTGAAGGTATAAAAGGGTTTTGCGATACATTTTCCCTTTTAACCCTAACATAGAAAAGTTTATTGCGAGAAAGACAACCACCATCAAAGAATCTAGTACTATAGGAAGCTATAGAGGATATAGTAAAAAGGGTTAAGAAGACTATACATATACGTACATACATATGTACATACAAGGCGCTCATAAAGGGCATAGATGTTGAAAAATACCTATACACACACACACCTGAAATTATCCTCTTCTACACATACCGCGACAGCATATCATAACAAGTCCCTCTCTCCCCCGAAAAAAAAACAAAAACAAAATAAGTAAAGCAGAAAGAAGTCGGCTGGAATTCTCCCTGAGACCCAAGATAATCAGACTCATTTTATATTGCTCCTTATAAAAGTGCCCGGAATTGCAGGGGTTTAAGGATAAGTTGGGGAAACGGAAGCTCCTAGGAACACAAGTAGCCTCTTAGAGAATATTTCTGATTTATGTAATGGTTTCGTGGATTAGATAAAATTATACTGTATATTTAATATGCAATTAAGCACCATCGGAAAGACAGCATCCTCTAACTCTACTTACCAGTAAATATACGAATAAGGGTTTTTTCCGCTCAGGAGAATTCCTCCATTTATAATTATTTTTATATTTTTTATATCTTTATTTAATCTTTCCTCAATTCCCCCCATTTCGAGATAATGAAGAAAATAACTACAATTTCTGGAGTACTATATACTCTTATATATTTTGTTAGGTGTGTTAGTTGAAAAATGTTAAGAGACCTCTTCTCAATGAATTTTAAAAATTTGTGTAGGGAACTACGTTCATCGTCATCATCAACATATGAAAGAGTCAGTTTGGTACGATAGAAAATAAAAGAGCGAGTTACTATAGAAAGGTAAAAGACACACCTATATATGTAAATATTTCGCGCCATTACCATTTTATATGAAAGGCAAAGTCGCGGAAATTTGCAAGAGAATCCTGAGGAAAGGATATGTACAGAAAACCGCACAAGTACCCTTTCCAAATAACTCTCAAATTATATTATTCGTCCTCCGTAATAAGGAGACCTCAAAAATGTTTAAAAAAGTTAATATAGCGATAATTTGCACATATAAATATATTATATTGTTTATATTAGATACTTGAAGTATCTGAATTCATAATGTTATTAAAAGTTTTTCATTAGATATACTATACATTAAATAATTTTAATAATAATATATATATATTAGGGTGCTTTTTTTTCGCGACTATTTTTTTTTTTTTTCAGTCCCACCTCAAAATTGTGTGGCAAATACCTAAAGAAAAATTCCCTGAAAATTGGAGCCCTTAATATTAATATTAAGTACTAGACCAAGGCGTATAAAGATTTCCCATATAAAATACACGTAAACTTTGATTATTTTTCTTCAAAACTTTACAGCTCAGAGGCATTTTATGGTATAATCTTGGTCAATGGTAGGGTTTCTTCAGAATTGAATGCTCTACAAAAGTGTCCATTGCGGTGTAACCCTAATTCCCACCAGCGAGGCAGTACGGGTCACTAAACAGAATTTTTCCATGAAATTCTCGCTTTTTGCCCCTATCTCGTAAACAACAAGAGGTACAGAAAAAGTGAAAATGACAGACTTATAGGAAATTAAATTTCCTACAAACAAGATCTGAACACCAAATCGCTAACATCCTCATTTCCTGAGATATTGGGCTTCGAAATTGAGGTAGTGTTTCTACAATGTAGCTCAATAATCCATGAAAATTCCACTCTACCTCAACTTCAAAGCCCAATATCTCAAGAAATATCAATGTGAGCGATTTGGTGTTTAGAACTTTTTTGTAGGAAATAGAATTTCTTACAAGTTTGTCATATTCACTTTTTCTGTACCTCTTGTTGTTTACGAGATAGGGGTAAAAAGCGAGAATTTCATGGAAAAATTGGGGTTAGTGACCCGTACTGCCTCGCCACGTAAACTTTGATTATTTTTCTTCAAAACTCTACAACTCAGAGGCATTTCATGGTATAATCTTGGTCAATGGTAGGGTTTCTTCAGAATTGAATGCTCTACAAAAGTGTCCAGTAACCCTAGCTCCCACCAGCGAAGTAGTAGGGGTCACTAACCCTAATTTTTCTATGAAATTCCTGCTTTTTGCCCCTATCTCGTAAACACCAAGTGCTACAGAAAAAGTGAATATAATAAACTGATAGGAAATTCAATTTCCTATAAAAATGTTCTGAACACCAAATCGCTAACATCGATATTTCTTGAGATATTGGGCTTTGAATTTGAGGTAGTGTTTCTACAATTTAGCTCAGTAATCCATGAAAATTCCACACTACCTCAACTTCAAAGCCCAATAGCTCAAGAAATATCGATGTTAGTGATTTGGTGTTCACAAATTTTTTGTAGGAAATTGAATTTCCTACAAGTTTGTCATATTCACTTTTTCTGTAGTTGTTGTTGTTTACGAGATAGATATATATATATATATTAGGGTGCTTCTTTTTCGCGACTATTTTTCTTTTTTTCAGTCCCACCTCGAAATTTTGTGGCAAATACCTAAACAAAAATTCCCTGAAAATTGTAGCCCTTAATATTAATATTAAGTACTAGACCAAGGCGTATAAAGATTTCCCATATAAAATACACGTAAACTTTGATTATTTTTCTTCAAAACTTTACAGCTCAGAGGCATTTTATGGTATAATCTTGGTCAATGGTAGGGTTTCTTCAGAATTGAATGCTCTACAAAAGTGTCCATTGCGGTGTAACCCTAACTCCCACCAGCGAGGCAGTACGGGTCACTAACCCCAATTTTTCCATGAAATTCTCGCTTTTTGCCCCTATCTCGTAAACAACAAGAGGTACAGAAAAAGTGAATATGACACACTTGTAGGAAATTCAATTTCCTACAAACAAGATCTGAACACCAAATCGCTAACATCGTCATTTCCTGAGATATTGGGCTTTGAAATTGAGGTAGTGTTTCTACAATGTAGCTCAATAATCCATGAAAATTCCACTCTACCTCAACTTCAAAGCCCAATATCTCAAGAAATATCAATGTGAGCGATTTGGTGTTTAGAACTTTTTTGTAGGAAATAGAATTTCTTACAAGTTTATCATATTCACTTTTTCTGTACCTCTTGTTGTTTACGAGATAGGGGTAAAAAGCGAGAATTTCATGGAAAAATTGGGGTTAGTGATCCGTACTACCTCGCTGGTGGGAGTTAGGGTTACGTCACAATGGACACTTTTGTAGAGCATTCAATTCTGAAGAAACCCTATCATTGACCAAGATTATACCATAACATGCCTCTGAGCTGTAGAGTTTTGAAGAAAAATATTCAAAGTTTACGTGTATTTTATATGGGAAATCTTTATACGCCTTGGTCTAGTACTTAATATTAATATTAAGGGCTCCAATTTTCAGGCAATTTTTGTTTAGGTATTTGCCACAAAATTTCGACGTGGGACTGACAAAAAAAAAATAGTCACGAAAAAAAAGCACCCTAATATATATATTAGAGTGATTCAAATTTATTTTTTTTCTTTTTTTTTTTCTTCTTTTTCTTTTTCAAACAGGTTCAATCGTTGCTAGGACAGGAAATAAAAGTCCTTGCCCAACCCCAGCTCATAATATCAATATTTACTGGTGGCTCATCGAACTTTTTTGTTTTCCATAAGAATAACATTGGAAAGAATGCATCACTAGACGTTTTTGTCTGTATCTCGTGAAAAAATGATCATACATGAATGGGACCAATTTTATTAGAAAGAGCTTAGGTTCAATAGGTTAATCAATAATATTCATAGTTTCATTGAAGAAGTCATAAAATCGTTTTTTTCCTCAATCTTGAATTTATACCTCGAGTTTGAATGCTAATAAACTAATATTGTTTTAACTTTACGAAAAAAATTCAAGAATACTTTTTCGTAGAATATTATATGCTCTTTCTAATGAAATTGGTCCCATTCATGTATGATCATTTTTTCATGAGATATAGACAAAAATGTCTAGTGATGCATTCTTTCCCATGTTATTCTTATGGAAAACAAAAAAGTTCGATGAGCCACCAGTAAATATTGATATTATGAGCTGGGGTTGGGCAAGGACTTTTCTTTCCTGTCCTAGCAACGATTGAACCTGTTTGAAGAAAACGAAAAAAAATTTGAATCACCCTAATATATATATATATATATGTACCATATATCATGAAAATTTGTACATTGGAGTTCTTGGGAACGCTGATTTTATTTTAAATACCGCACCATATTTTTCTATCAGTATACTCTTCTTGATTTTCTTCTCAGTTTTCCTCTCTATAAAATTTTACGAAATAGTCAACATCTTTCGTATTACCACAGATACACCCTCAAACATCTGCCATCCCTCGCAATCCTTAAGAAAATCGATTTTTAGATAATTTTTGTTTCTTTTGCCCTTATGGTTAAAATTTAGTTTCCCTTCAAGATTCTACGGAAGGTATGAAATAATACTCTTTCTCTTTCTATTTCTCTATGTAAAAGATGGTGACGACGGCGGTTAGAAGGCGAACAAAAAATGCTTAAATGGGTTTTTCCTGAAGCTTATGATTTTCCAGAAAGATAGCAATTTTCTTCTATATTCTAAATGTTTATGAGGGAAATTGGCTTTCGAGAAAGTGTTTCTTTTTATAATAATGAATTTTCCTTAATAAGCTACGATAAATATCATATAGTATGAAAATTTATAACGTTTTACTGATTTATACATACATATTTTAAAATTAATATTTGTTATTTATATATGTATATTTCATTATAATTATTGTTATTTATAAGAATATCTACAAACCATTTTTATAAAGATTTATAGTACAACAAATACTCTCAATTGTGGTGTCTGTTCAAAAAGGGATAAAATTATCATAAGCAACATTTAGGAAAAGAATAAACAAAACATAAAAAAAGCTCCTTTATAGACAAAATCTAGTCCCTTTTTAACAGAGTCGCCAACTCTAACGTTACAATCATTACGGAAATGGGCCTTTTAGCCTATTCTTATTTGGAGAAATCATAATATTCCATATATAAAAAAGGATACGACCAAAAAATAATTTTTTCTCAAATTTCAAAGTAGGTCTTTTTGAACAATTAAATAAATTAAGTATATATTATATGAAAAAAAGAAAAATAAATTGGGGTGCGATAAATTTCAACGTCGGTCGCCCACTTTTTAAGTATTATAACATAAAGTAGGTGATCACGTTGATTTTTATAAATCTCACTCAACATCATAATTAAAACAAAATTTTTAATAATTTTGAAATTACTGAAATAATCACCTAATTTTTTTAAATGGATTCACAAATTATTAATATTTATTATTATTAATATAATAAATCACACAAAAGATTAATCTAAACTATACAGTGCTGATCAAAATAATAGATAATAGGGTTGACAAATAGTCTAAGAGCAATTCCGCCTTTAAAAACTCTTTCCTCTGAAATATAATTGGTACTATTACTTGAGTAATAAAATCTACAATATTTGTTATATTGAAATTTAGTCAACTTTATTACCTATTATGTTGATCAGCACTGTATATACTACAAAATTACTTTCCCTCTATTTTTAGTTTTTTATGAATAGTGTTTAGTATACTTATAAATTGAAAAGAAAAATTATTAGAATCGTGTTTAATTCAATCCGTTGTGTGCAAATATAAAATGTGCATAGCTGCAAACAATAATCTCAACATAACTTTGCAATTTAAAACTTTCGTTATTGCTCACTCTATTGTTAATAGAAATGTATATAGCATCAGTAAAAATATATCTAAAATATTGTCTTTTTATATCTAAGATTTAAGATTTTTCTTTAGATAACATTTAAAGGAAATATATTAAATCAAATAATTCACAACAGTCAAATTAGGTGCTGTACAGATAAATTTTTGCAGAGCTTTTAAAAATGTCTGGCTATGCAGAGTAAATCTGTGCAGGACTTGACTGTCGGGCTTCATTATATTAATTTAAAAATCTTAATTTTTACTTTATTTTATTAATTATTATTTTTATTTTATTTTGTAATTAGCCCATAATACTATTATTATATAATCATTTTTTCCACTATATTTGGGAATAAAAAGCGTTCAAGAATTCTTATGCGCCCACAACAAAATTGATATTAAAATGGATTACTTAAAAAAATTTCTTTATTATAACTTAATATAAAAGAGAAATTCGTAATCTACTACAATTAAATAGAGACTACTGAGAACTTTCAAATTGATACAACACATTCTCAGAAGTCGATTACTTTAAAACTAAATTAAGAACCAGGTGCACAGGTGCCTTGACAACAGATCCTTAAGCCAGAGGAGACAACCAAAATTCCCTCTATATAGCTGGGTATAGGATCCCGGGGGCTCATATATGCTTTATGTTTATATTCATCTTCATATTCTGTCTTCTATATACCACCGGTCCCAACCCCAAACTATGTCGCACCTTTACCAAACACCTCAAAATTTATGGATAATGCTCTGTCATCATATTCTACTACAGCGTCTATTTTATAGAATCGTTGTCATCTTGACTCTTATTACTTTCATGGTATAAAATGCAAATACTACATATATATATATATTATTATATCTAAAAGGTGTGTGCCTTTTAGATAATATCTGGATTATAGATAGTCTTAGAAGGTGCCTATCAATGGATTTTGTTAGCCTTGCCTCAAGGATAACGATGACGACACATATCCAGGGCTTCGTCGACAGAATACAACTTTCAGTTACTGTCTATTCTGTTTCCCATGTTTCCCGGGAAATATTATTAAATTTCAACATGTCATCCTACAGGATGTGCCAATGACATCTAAACTTCCTCCATAATCCTACTCGACGAAGATTTTGATTCTCTCGCTGCTGCTGATTATGCTTCTTCTTCGCTATTTAGACCGGGAAATTGTTCATCCCGAAGGATTAGCTTGATGAGCAGGAATACTTAAGCTTGATTAGGATTTCTTGGGAGGTTATTTTGAACATATATTATAATTTTTTACTTCTTGTTTTTGGTTTAAGTCAAGAATCTGGTCACCTTTGGGATTTGCCAGAACATTCATTTGTGTTCCAAACGAATACTAAAATGCAAAAATTGTTTGTAGGAAATCCATACTTTCTGGAAAATTTAACTTTATTAAATTTTCCAAAATGTTATTTTACCAACAAATAATTTTTGCACTTGTTCGTTTTAATTTCTACATAATTTCATTCACTACGCTCGTTAAATATCACTTCAATACTTTCTTTTTCTTCCTGCAGGTATCTTGCTCCCCAAAATGTTGGCTAAAATATAAAATGTTTATATTTTCAACGACTTTTGAGGTCCAGAATATTAGCAGCGAGAAAAAGAAAGTAGTGAGGTGGTGTTTAGTGCACGTAGGGAGTGAAACTTTGTACAAGTTGAAGCGAAAAATGTTAAAATTGTTTGTTGGAACAGTAACATTTTTGAATATTTAAAGTTAAATTTTTCTCAATGTGCGGAATTCCGACAAAAAATGTTTTCATATTCTTATCCGTTTTGAACCCAAATGATTTTTCTTACAAAGATTCATTCAAATCCCAAAGGTGATCGGATTCTTGACTTGTTGATTTTTTTTCCTTTTGCCTATTCATATAAAATTTTCTATATTTTAATGGTAGATTAAAAAATCACTACCCTATAATCTATTGTGTACCAATTGAATTGATTTCGGTTGTAACACTACATTCATTATTTTGAATTTTTAAAAACTGATAGTATATTGAGAATCATCGATCCCGAAGATCTTATTTTACAAATTCATATTAGTTTGATCTTGATATCACAAAATTGATTGGGTTTTCTTCAGAGATATTTTGACTATATGTTCTCATTCCTATTCTGATAGTAGATTAACAAACTATACGACCCGAAAAAACTTATATATCAATTTAACACAAAAAATATGTCTTTTGTATTATTCAGAATCAGCTAATTTGAAAATCTTCTTTTATAAGTTGTTAGTAGACTGTCTGTTTAATTCTTAATAATTTAAACATGATGCATTGAAGCATTTAACAAGCAAAATAACATATTCTTCAGTTCTCATATAAAATAATTAAATATCCTTCTGTTTCGGAAATATTATTTAATTTCATCAAGTCATCCTACAAGCTATGCCAACTACATAGAAACTTCCCCCATAATCCTACTCGACGAAGATTTTGATTCGCTCACTATTCCTGATTATGTTTCTTCTTCGCTATTTAGACCGGGAAATGGTTCATCCCGAAGGTTTAGCTTTGTTATATATTAGGAATTTTAATTGAAAGGCCACACACTAGACTTGTTTTCTGTATTTCTTTAGATTACAAAAAAATTTCGGCTTCAAGACTCTACTGCAGTGGTTGGTGTGATATCAAACACAGCTTTGGTACCTAACAGTCTTGTTATATACTTTAAGCTAGTTATCAGTATATTTTTGGAATTGAGTAAATAATCAGCGAGTTATTTACTTTAAGGAATTGCCAAATGCAGACTTGAATTACAAGCTTGATGAACTTAAGCTTGACTAGGATTTTTTGGGAGGTTATTTTGAAAATATGCTATAAATTTTTTTTTTTAAGTCAAGAATCTGGTCACCTTTGGGATTTGCATGAAACTTTGTCAGAACATTCATTTGTGTTCCAAACGAATACGAAAATGCAAACATTATTTGGCGGAAATCCGTACTTTCTGGAAAATTTAACTTTATTCAATTTTCCAAACTGTTACTTTACCAACAAATAATTTTTGCACGTTTTCGTTTTAATTTCTACATACAATACTTTCTTTTTCTTCCTGCAGGTATCTTGCTCCCCAAAATGTTGGTTAAAATATAAAATGTTTATATTTTCAACGACTTTTGAGGTCCAGAATATTAGCAGGGAGAAAAAGAAAGTAGTGAGGTGGTGTTTAGTGCACGTAGGGAGTGAAACTTTGTACAAGTTGAAGCGAAAAATGTTAAAATTGTTTGTTGGAACAGTAACATTTTTGAATATTTAAAGTTAAATTTTTCTCAATGTGCGGAATTCCGACAAAAAATGTTTTCATATTCTTATCCGTTTTGAACCCAAATGACTTTTCTTACAAAGATTCATTCAAATCCCAAAGGTGACCGGATTCTTGACTTGTTGATTTTTTTTTCTTTTTGTCTATTCGTATAAAATTTTCTATATTTTAATGGTAGATTAAAAAATCACTACTCTATTTTACATTTTCGGTTTTAATATTAAAGTAATTATTTTGAAATTTTTAGATTCTAATAGTATATTGGGAATCATTGATCTCGAAAATCTTTTTTTACAAATTCATATTAGTTTGATCTTAATATCACAAAATAGATTGGGTTTTCTTCGGAGATATTTTAAAGTATATGTTTTCATTCCTATTCTGGTAGCAGATTAATAAGCTATACGACCCGAAAAAAAACTTATAAAACCCACGAAAAAGTCATAGAAACAAAAACGAAAACTGTAATATTTGGGCTTATTTTAGTTCTAACAAGTAAATATTTGGAAACTCGATTTGCCAACATTGCGCCTAGGTTGTTGCTATTAAAAAATAATAGTACATTCTGAAGATTTCACTTCATGTTTTATTAACTGAAAAAATAGCGTATAGCACAAAAATGCAGGAACGAAATTATTATAGAAACAAAATGTTAATTTCGTGAAAGAATCGAATGCATCACATATAAAATTATATAATATGTATATATATCAGAACCGATTAATAATAAAACATGAAGTGAAATCTTTAGAATGCACTATTATTTTTTTATAGCAACAACCCAGGCGCATTGTAGGCAAATCGAATTTCCAAATATTTACTTGTTATAACTAAAATAAGCCCAAATATTACAGTTTTCGTTTTTGTTTCTATAATTTTTTCGTGGGGTGTATATCAATTTAACAACCAAAAAAATATGACTTTTGTATTATTCAGAATCAGCTAATTTGAAATTCTTTTCTTATTATTTGTTGTAAGCTGTCTGTTTAAATCTTTAATGATTTAAACATGATGCAGTGATGTATTTAACGACCAAAATTACATATTCTTCAGTTCTCTTGTAAAAAAAATTAAATATCCATCTGTTTCGGAAATATTATTAAATTTCAACATGTCATCCGACAGGATGTGCCAACGACATCTAAACTTCCCCCATAATCCTACTCGACGAAGATTTTGATTCTCTCGCTGCTGCTGCTTATGCTTCTTCTTCGCTATTTAGACCGGGAAATTGTTCATCCCGAAGGATTAGCTTGATGAGCAGGAATACTTAAGCTTGACTGGGATTTCTTGGGAGGTTATTTTGAACATATATTATAAGGTAGGTGCGGGTAATAAGGCCTGTCGGCTGATAAAGCCTAAGTAACAAAAAACATAATTTAAAATGATCGATGTCGCTCAAGGTCATAATCGCAGGTAGCTAACACTCATCGATGGCACCTGAAACTTTTTGCGACGCTTTTGTTGATTCGGATACATACTTTTTATTTTATTTCAAATCTCCCTTAGCTAGGCCTTATTACCCGCACCTACCTTACTTTTTTTTTTTTTTTGGTTTACGTGAAGAATCTGGTCACCTTTAAGATTTGCATGAAACTTTGTCAGAATATTCATTTGTGTTCCAAACGAATACGAAAATGCAAACATTTTTTTTTTTGTCGGAAATCCATACTTTCTGGAAAATTTAACTTTATTCAATTTTCCAAAATGTTACTTTACCAACAAATAATTTTTGCAGTTTTTCGTTTTAATTTCTACATAATTTCATTCACTACGCACGCTAAATATCACTTCAATACTTTCTTTTTCTTCCTGCAGGTATCTTGCTCCCCAAAATTTTGGTTAAAGTATAAAATGTTTATATTTTCAACGACTTTTGAGGTCCAGGATATTTGCAGGGAGAAGAACAAAGTAGTGAGGTGGTGTTTAGTGGGCGTAGGGAGTGTAACTTTGTACAAGTTGAAACGAAAAATCTTAAAATTATTTGTTGGAACAGTAACATTTTTGAATATTTAAAGTTAAATTTTTCTCAATGTGCAGAATTCCGACAAAAAATGTTTTCATATTCGTATCCGTTTTGATCCCAAATGAATTTTCTTACAAAGATTCATTAAAATCCCAAAGGTGACCGGATTCTTGACTTGTTTTTCTTTGTACCAATTGAATTGATTTCTGTTGTAATATTACATTCATTATTTTGAATTTTTAAATTCTGATAGTATATTGGGAATCATCGATCAGATTTTATTTTACAAATTCATATTAGTTTGATCTTGATATCACAAAATTGATTGGGTTTTCTTCAGAGATATTTTGAATATATGTTCTCATTCTTATTCTGATAGCAGATTAACAAGCTATACGACCCGGAAAAAACTTATATATCAATTTAACACAAAAAAATATGTGTTTTGTATTATATTATCAGCTAATTTGAAATTCTTCTTTTATAAGTTGTTAGTAGACTGTCTGTTTAAATCTTTAATGATTTAAACATGATGCGCTGATGCATTTAACAACCAAAATAACATATTCTTAAGTTCTCATGTAAAACAACTAAATATGTTTCTGTGTCTATTTCCTTGAGGATTCGTATCCTCTCTATTATAAATAATTTACGTTAAGAACCCTTTCTTCTTCCCTGTCGTACCAGCAAAATGGAGTACTATCAACTTTGAAGTACGGCTAAAGTAACATTGCAACGAAAATGCATTTAATTAGAAGTAGTGTAGAATTCTCGCGATGTTTTCTCAACGAAAATTGCTAAAGGGTAAATTTACATACATGAATATATTATATACATACTAACAATACATATATACAATATATAAAGTAAGAAGAAAACGGAAGGGGTAGTTTATAATTTAATGTAGAATCTTATTGCTGCTGGTACTGGTGCTAAACACGACGGAGCCTGTTTTGGTTTTTGGGCCTGAGTAGGTTCCCTAGGGTTCTTTAGGTTGTCTATTTCGTTTCACGTTATATCCTTTATATTATATAATTAAATTTAGAAAATAAGTGATGTTTTTATATATTGTTTAAGACAAATATTATACACACTATTATCTATCGTTTGCCATAATTTTCCCATCCAATAATATTATTGTATCTGATTATAATGAAATTAGATGTCCACCCCCACAATCAACTCATATACCATATACATATTTTCACCAACTTTTGGGAAGGGGGAGGTAAGGGGTGGTTTGTTATGGGTTATGGCACGTAAGATTTCTATTTTTACATAACTTGAATTAAACAGAGAAGTTTCTACAAAACAACAACTTTTTCTTGATTTGATTATTCAAAGTTGCTCATTAAAAATTATACCAAATTCTTAATATACTATATAGTGTAAGTTTATTATGAATTTCGAATATGTAGAGTTTATTTTGGATTGTTTGAATTAAGTGTATAAACATTTATTACCATCTATGAATGCAACGACTTTAATATATCAAACAAATTTTCTTAGATTATACTATATGAGCTAAATATCTAATATCATTAACCAAATATTTAACCTTAAATATAGTACAATATATTAATCAAAATCTCAAAGATATTTTGTGATTTTATATAATATCATTTCGTGTCAGGGGGCGGCGCTGAAAACCTAGAAAATCATTCTTAATATCAATTAAACATATATGCATATACAATGTATTTTCCTTTTGAGGAAAACTTCATCTTTTCGATGATTAAATACATATATGTATATGCCATGGTAACACCCCGATAGATCCCACCCACGCCTTACATCAGCCAATTTATTACAAAGTTTTCTATACCAAAAGAAACCAATAAGATCTTACGAAATTGCGATAGGTTTTGGGTCTCTTACCCACTTATTTTACTTACCATCTATGGGAGAGTTTTGGGAAGGGTTTTGGAGGGTTTTGGAGTGGGGTTTGAGGGAGGCGAGAGTAACATTTTACCCTTCTTTAACCCATCGAATGTCTCAACTGTGCTGATGAAACCGCAACCTAAGAGCTTTTTGCTTCTATTCGGATAACATCTTCAAAGAAACGACAACGACGATGTCGACAACGACATCGAAGATGAAGAAAACTATGAAAGGCTGTGCTCCGGTGGGTACCTCTTTCATAGCTTCTAGCTGTCTTTTCTGAAGGATCTTATAATTAGTTTAGAAATGATAAGGGAATTTTCGTGTAGAAGCATTCGCTGTATGAATGCAAGTATAGAGGTACTCATCCATTCATTTATTCATCCATATAAATTTTATATCTATCTATCTATTAGATATATACCATCTAACATAACCGAATGGCGCGGTTAACGACGTGAGAAGAGTATGGTGGCGTTTTGGCTTCATTTCAACTTTTGTAGCTTCACCGTTTTCTGTTTTGATTAAATTTCCCTTTTGTAAACATACATCTCTCTTCTCTATTCTGAAATCCTTCTTTGGTACCTCCCCCATACTTTCGTACTCCCCAACCCCCGAAAAACCCAGCCAACATATTTTCCTTCTATGGAAATTCGAAGTTGGAGTCATAGAGTCAGAGTTTAATAGATGAAATGCCAACCAAGGCATAGTATTATATATGGAAAGACGATGATGTTACGTAGTCCTTCTAATCAAATAAACATTCGTCTTTAGTTTGAAGTTAATTACTTTTATTGATTTTCGCGTTTTCACATTTATATCTAACATTTTCCTTACAATTCTACGAGTATTATTTCATTTTCTTTTCTCCACTTCTCTAAATCGAATGTATTTGAAATATATTTCAATACTGTCGATTTATAAATAATTTTCACAAATTTAACATTTCTTAATAATTTCAATATTTTTAAATTAACGACAGTTCAGAGTTCGGATTTTATAAAAGTTGCTTATTTTTATAATTTTTAAAGTAAGAAAATTGATATTCTTGCATTATTCTAACAGTAGCTACTGGTTTTTATTTAAAATAAGAGACCAAATTCGTAAATAAGTTAACAATTGCGTAAAAAAAAAAAAAAAATACTATAAGAAAGTAAATTTCTTAAAAGAAAACCTTTCTTCAGGCTACTCAAAACTTTGTTCAGAGTATAAAAATAAAAATTTAACTGCAAAATGTAGAATTTGTTTAATTATATAAAAAAAAATAATAATAAAACACGAAAATCAAACGACATTTTGACAGATTGATTTATTGATTAGATGATAAATTTTGTAAGAAATACGTCTTCAGGGGTATAAAATATATCTCTAATTTTTGAATTTGTTTTCTGCTCAAATTAAGTAGAAAATTGAAGAAAATATTAAATCATAATTAAATTGTTACGATATATTTTGAGGCATAATAATAATAATAATAATAATAATAATAATAATAATAATAATAATAATAATAATAATAATAATAATAATAATAATAATAATAATAATAATAATAATAATAATAATAATAATAATAATAATAATAATAATAATAATAATAATAATAATAATAATAATAATAATAATAATAATAATAATAATAATAATAATAATAATAATAATAATAATAATAATAATAATAATAATAATAATAATAATAATAATAATAATAATAATAATAATAATAATAATAATAATAATAATAACAATAATAATAATGATAATAATAATAATAATATATAAAGTATCGTATTACTACAAAGTTACTATTTCTTACTTTTGTCAATTACAACCGAATTAAATAATAATTACAGAAAAATTTCGCTTACACTGAAAAAGTTTCCCACTTACCTCAAAATACCCTAGAATACCTAGATGGTGAATCTGACAAATATAATTGCTGTGACTACATGTTTCTGACAGCAACATGATCATTAAAAAAATATATATATGGTATATACATTGGATGATATAAATATAATAATATCGGAAGAGCGATACTCTGAACAAAAAAGGGTATCATTCAGAAATTTAAAGAACAAGTGCTCTTCAGGGAGAAAGCAAAATCCGGCAAAAGAAAAAACAAATATGTATAAATATAATAAAAAATTCTTATTAGCTCTTATCCACTGCAACCCCTAAAAATGCTGTCGTCTGTTACACAGAGCTCCTTTCTGAGTACCTTCCCAATTATGCGGTTTGACACGAGGGTGATTCAGAAAAAAAACCCCCTATATATAAAAACTGACTGTAGGAAATATGTTTACCCACAGGATTTCTTTTTTTTAATATTAAGGTACGTGTGAGTGATAATCGTCGCGTGCCCTAAAGTCCCCTTTTACCAATTTTCATATCTGAAAACGATACAGGTAGCGACATCTTTATGAGCTTTGTATGAAACTCGTTTCAATTTACTTTCCCTATTTTAATATAGATGGCGGTGAATATTACAAATTTAGCTTAAACAGGAGAAATTTGGGATATTTCCCATGTACTCCTCTGGACTTTTCGTGGAAATCCTACAGGAAAGCAAAGACGTAAAATTGATTTGCTCTATCCTTCTTCTTATTTTTTTTTTCTCTTATGATATTTGGGGTATTTTCCTTTCATACATAATATTTTTGTGTTATTTTGTTGTTGTCGTATTTTTTTTTTTTTACTAAAATAGTTTTCCTACAATATTTAGTGAGAATTCTCGAATCATGCTCGAATCAGTTCATTTTAGTCCTCGATGTGATTTTTTAATATAATATATCCATGAAATCTCATAATAAATGTTATTATCATGTGTTGCAATGTGTTGTTATTAGTTCAGAATAAAAAAATTCTACTTCGCTGTTATTAAATAATTAAAGGATGAATTTTTTTATAATTCACCATAATAAATATTGTTGTGGAAAATTGAAAAAATCAAAGTGAATTATATTTTATCTCCTGTTATGTGAAGTTCAATTAAATAAATTAAAGATAAATTTTTTTTATTGAGACAAACAATGCCTAGGTTTGAGTGTTACATTTCATCCTGTTAGTGCTTAAAATTAATGTATTTTTGGTTTTTTAACATTTAAAAATTATTATAAAAATTATTTTACGTGAAAAATAAAAATGTTAATCCAATTTTAATGTAATAGTTTTTGTTATAATAAATTCAGAAATTCCTATAAACTTTTCTTTACAAAAATATATCATCTTATCGTATACATTTTGTGTTGTTTTAAATATTAATAATAATTTCTGTTGATTTCATAATATTCAATTTAATGTTATTATTTTATATAATTATTTAATATTAAAATTGTTCTAAAAAAATATAATATGCATAAACGTAAATATTATACAGAAATATAATCCAAAAGATATCTAACCTTTAAAATACTGTTATTAGTAATAATTTCTGTTATAATATAATTATTTAATATTAAAAATGTTCAAAAAATATATAATATGCATAAACGTAAATAGTATGCAGAAATATAATCCAAAAGATATCTAGCCTTTGAAATACTATTATTATAAACGTTTGTGAGAAGGTGTATTAATTGTAACATATTTGGGCTATATGAATAAATATATATATAAAAAACAAAATAAAAATACTAAAATTATTAATTTTATCTTACAGGTTTTCCCCAAAATAAAAAATTAAAACAAAGTGCATAGGTGAATTGTTTTCATCGGCTTTTGTTAGTCCTTCTGTAAAGAAATTAACTCGAAAAATCTTCTGTTTGTTAAAAAGGCATTTATCATTTTCTATATGATTTATTCGAAAGTTGGTTTAATGTTATAAATTGTTCGGTTTGCTGTTGTCTATTTTTTTGTTCCTAATTCGTCAGTGAAAAAGCTGAAATTATAAATAATATTCTTAAAAAATGCCCAATAATTTTTCGCTTATTAGATCCCCATCGTTCTAAGTTTACAATTTCTTACATTTTTTTTTTTTTTTTTGGTACAAGAACTTTCTTTTGGGAATGTGACAACCATCACAGCATCACAGTGTCGAAGAAATTAGATAAAGTCGTTATCTAAAGCGATTGCCATTAACTTGAGTGATTTCCTTTCAAAGAAAACCGCTTAGGTGTAATTACAAGCCGCACAGATAATAAATATGTCCTTGCCACCCCTCGCTCCCCAACCCTTTCGTATCTTAAAGAATCATCCACTTTATCGTCCTTATTCAACCTCTAAAAATCTCTCACCCCTTCCCTTATAAACTCATCACATCTTCACAGCATCCCTTCAGGTAGCTTTATCACTCTCCCATTTTTCTGTAAGAGATTTTGCGTAAAGAAAGTTGAGGGTTTTTGGCATCTTTTCATTTAGTTACTCATCTCATCCTTCGTTTAACGCCCACAAATCGTTTCGTGGTGGTTCGATGGAAAGATTTAATGTAGAAAGGGGGCGGGGAGTGAAGTGAAATTTCTTAAAACCCCCTCTTCTTGTATGGAATTTTAAGGTAATTTTCATAATTTTAGATATTTTCAGATAAAACGCAGAGTCCAAGCTGAAAAGGGAGATATATAATGTAGATATTATATAATAAAATTTTCTCAAAATAATATTAAATATACAAATTATTCAATAGGTTCATATTATATTTATTATTTTTAATTATATACCTTTGGGCTTTCCTAGTTAATTAATAAGTCCTATATTGGGATAATTCTCGAACAGTGTCTAGTTGTATGTCACGTATAACACGAACATTTGTTGTTTTCAAGTTGTCAATTGTTCCCGGTTTATCAGCATAAACCAGTGGTTTAATGTAACCCTATAAGAAATAGTCGATAGAGGTCAGATTACATAACCTGCAGACAAATTTACTTTATCGCTAAATCGTGATTTCAATAAATCGATATTTTTTCTCTCTGTATGGCACGTAGTGCCATCCTGTTGAAATCACATCTTCCCAGGATCAGTGTTATCCATATTTCCGATGAAATATTCATTAATTATAATGTCTGAATTTAATGGGATCTCTCCAGAAGCGAGAATTTTGCTCTTATTAGCAAACCCATTAAGCCAAAAATGAGTGAGATTATATACACCATAAAAATCACAAAGGTGGTATCTGTTTACTAAATTACGGAGGTATTAAATTATGAATCTTAGAATCCATGATTTAATTTTAATATATATTTGGAATAAATTTAAATAAAACAAAACCGTACTTACGTACTCTGATTTGATGTATTTTTGGTGTGGTTTAATTATATGCAGTATAATATAGAAGAAAATTAAAAAAAAACTAGAACCGTATTCAAAATTTTCAATATTGAATCCTAAGATTTTTCTAGATCTTATTCAGCTCGAACACATAACTAATATTAATCCAATACTAAGAATTGAAGACAGATTTTCTCGCATTTTCACTCTTATTAACTAATTTATACGAAGAAAGATAAATTGAATACCATTAATCATGAATTCATTTATATGCTTCTTTATTATTTCTGTCTGAAATTCTTATACATATTTTAATATTATCGTTATATAAACAATGTACTCAAAAAATTACTCTTCATATTTTGCAAGCATTATTTCAATAGTAACATCAATAAAAAAAAATTGAATATTTCACTACGCTCTATGCGTCAAGAAAAAAAAAAAAAAAAAAACATTTCACAAATCCGAACCTATTTTCTATGCACCAAACACCCCGCGTTTATATTCATCCCTTAAAGTTTCAATGTATACCACAAGGAGGTTAGATAAGCTTTTATAAAGATTTAGAAAACAATTTCCAAATTTAGTTTTTTCGACACACCTAAATCACCTATGCTATTATTTATGAGGCGGGATATACAATTTTTGCGTGTCCGTCCATACATCAAACACCCAAATTTTATGTTATTCATATAAAATGCTCTGAAAATCAAAAAAATGCGTTTTATTCGTAATCAATTTTACCCGTTTTGAGGAAAATTCGAGAAAATGGAACGAATAGGCAAAACTTTTTTAATGTAAAATGCTCTTCTGCACGGTAAAATTATTTTAAATTGCTGAAATTTGGTACAGATTAAGTAAACATAACTACCTTTTCAGAAAAAATAAAATCATGATACGTCCTGAGGGAATATTCTGAATTAGAGGATCTGGAACTTAAAAAAAAGAAAAAAAATGTAGAAATTAGAATCCTTTTAATGGAAAATGGTCTTCTAGTCGTTAAAATTATTTATAATTTCTGAAATTTTGTCCAGGCTAAGAAAACATATTTATCTTCCCGAAAAAAAATAAAATCAGAACACGTTCTGAGGGAATATTTTGAATTAGAAAGTCTGGAACTTACAAGAAAAAATATATATTGATACTGAATTTAGTTTTGATAGATAATATTTAAAAAGAAAAAACCACGAACAATTCATTTAATATAAAGGAGGAAATCATAAAATTTGGAAAGGAATTGACCTCAAGGGTTTGTGTAGAATTTTATTCAAGAAGACTATAAAATTAAATGCAAAAAGAAGAAAATTCAAGTTGTCACAAACAAAGTGCAACTTTTTATTCGGAGCATCTTAAGAATAAAAGATTATTTTCATTCAAGTAGAATTTCTTCTACTTTTTGCCCTAGCTTCTTCTTCTTCCTCTTCTCCTTCTTCTTCTCCTTCTTCTTCTCCTTCTTCTTCTCCTACTTCTTCTCCTTCTTCTTCTCCTAGGAAAGCAGAAAAAGGGGATGGGTAGAGGTCCGTGATTGTATTTTTGTGTGTGCAACGTTTTGCTGCTTAATTAAACAGACTGTGCGGAGAATTAAACAAATGGCTGTTCCTTAATTAAGAAGAAGAAATTTTAAGACAAGGAAAAATAAGCGCCATAGAGAAAATTGGCACCACACTAGAATAAAAATAAGAAGAAATATTTACCATCGACCCAAGATGATGATCATGATGATGAGGACAAAAGATACAAATCCTTCAAGGAAAATACCAAAGAAATGTCGTCATCAAAAGGATTGGTAAAATTTATTTTTTATACTAAAATATATAAACAAACAGAATTTTGAATAAAAAAATAAGGAGTACACAAAAAAAAAATTATATATATATAATATATATACTATTTTTTTTGTATATATCTACATGCATCTAAATGCATCCTTACAATGGCCAGTTCGGCTACATTCCTTTTTAAACGGATGCAATCCTCCCAAACACTTCAAAGTCATTAAATTCAATGAATGCCCTCACTTAATGTCTTGTGCATTAATTCGGAGACACTATGAGAAGAGGAGCAACAGAGGGCAAGAAGTAGTGTAACATCATTCTGAAGAACCTCCGGGGGATATTTTCTTAAGATGTTAGGGGTTAGGTAAGAAATTTTCTCGTCTGCTCCCACAAAAAAACCATCAGGCTCCATCGGCAGCATCCGTACCACCGCCAAAGGAAACGAAGGAAACTCACAAAATACTTTAATTATAAAGTGGATACTATGATACGATAAACGAGAAAGTGAATGAAGGGCTTTTTTTTTTTTTTTTTTTTGGGGGGGGGGGGGGAAGGGGAAGAAAAAGGACTGGCTCCCAAGATCCTGAAGGTTTGGGATTACGGGTATTGGAAAGATACTACCCCCTTTTTTAGAATGGAAAATAGCCGCGAAGAAACTAAATAGAAGCAACAAAATTTTCAAAAACGTTGTCCTCACCGAGAAAAAGTAGAAAGTAGAAAGTAGAACCATCTCCTCAGCTATCCGTACATTAAGCAATTTAAGTAATTACACGTTAAATTAAAAACTATTTAGCGATTAATTGAGAGTAATTTAATAGCAAGTACCCTTTAAATTTACTGGAGATTTTATCTTATTTAGGACTATACCAGCTTAAATAAAACACTATAGAAATTTAATGAGGTAGCATTAAAGTATATATACCATATGTATATATATGTATATTGGTTTTTTTTTTTTCTAATCTAGAGCACATAAAGACTTTGAAGTAACCGGTAATCCCTCTGACTGTTGGGAATTTTGAGGAAAGAGGAAAGAGTACGTATTTCTAAATAGATTCTTATACAGTCAGTACGTCTGAATGATATATTAAATCTAATAGCAAAGCATTTTTGCGGTTCATAAACACCAAACGCCAATCATCTGGCATTCCTAGGATGTTAGAGTAATGGTAAGATCAAATCGAATTCTTTGAATCCATATATACGAACGAGCACCCGGAACATAACTATTTATCTTGTCAAGACTCTCAGCCATTGGATATAGATATATTTGATGCAATATTTGTCAATCAAATCCAAATCTAATACTAAACAAAATTCTAACAATCTGCCAGTCTCTGGCAGTTCATATGTTTCAAGTCTGGTGATATTTTCAAATTATACTATTGACTTCATTGAAGGTGCCGCACAAGTTGATATAATTTACATCGATTTCTCAAAAGCTTTCGACAAAGTCAATATATTTTTACTTATACACAAAATTTACAAATCTAAGTATCTAATTGACGCTTCTCAATTGGTTTTCTTTATATTTAATAAACCGTGAGCAATATTGGAGAATAGGTATCTCTAGAGCAATTCAAGTGTCTTCAGGGGTTGCTAAATGTAGTCATCTAGGACCTTTACTCTTTCTGCTAATTCCTTAGTGATATTGTCACAATCTTTATAGGAGCTATATGTTTAATTTTCACTCATGACCTTAAACTACAGTGGAGGAAATAGCTTTAAAGCCACTCACTTAAATATAAATTTTTTTTTAACTAAAAGCAAACAAACACATAAAGTATAGTGTGTTGGTTATATATTCTCATGATACATGTAATTACACATAACAAATTAAAAATAGTTCAAACATTATACAGTTATTGAAAAAAAATACTAATGAACTCATATTTAAGAGGAAATAGCTATCGAGCCACTTTCTTTTCCTTCAACAATAATTCGATAAATATATACATTTTTTTTCTAATATTTTGTGGGCCCACCTTTATTTGAAATTACTTCCAAAATGCGGTTTGGTATTGAATTTACGAGGACTTAAAGGGTATCTACAGGAATGTTGTTCCAAACTTCTCTAATGGCTGCTTTAAGCTCAAACACATTGTTGAATTGACGTTCTTGCTCGTAGACTCGACGGGTTAGGATCCCGCACAGATTTTCAATGGGATTTAAGTCGGGACTACACGCTGGCTATTCAAGTATTTAAATGTCCCAACTTTTTAACCACTCCATGGTATGGTGCGAGCGATGTACTGCCGCGTTGTCCTGCTGAAATATAAATTTTCCTTCCATGACGTCATCTGTAAATGGTATCAACACATCATCCAGAGGATCGGTGTAGATGTTCGAATTGATTTTGGTCGAAATCCCAACATAACAAAATGCTGTCCACACCATGACCGTTCCACCTCCAAAATTTCTGCTTAAGCGAACCTCCTTATGCTTGCTTAAATCATGCCAATAAAATTGGAAACCGTCAGGTCCGTCCAAATTAAACTTTTTTTCACTAAAAAGGACATGACTCCATTCATTTTTCCAGGACATGTACTTTTTAGCGAACATTAAACGAGTTTGCTTGTGTTTGTCAGGAAGTTTGGGTTTTGGCAATTGTTTTGTCCAATTAAGTTTCTGGGAACTATGTAGAATTTGTCGGACACGTCTAACGGTAATTGGTAAATTTAATTCGGTTTTCATTTTCGACGCTGTCAGCTTTTCCTTTGCAGCTTTTTGAATAATGTTGTTTTTATTTCTTTCACTAATTTTTGGTTTCGGTCCTGGATGTCTTTGTTTTCCGTATTGGCTTCTTAGATTTATGTAATTGTTGACAACTGATCGTGACCTTCCTATTTTATGCGCGATCTGTCTATTGGACATTTCCAATTTAAATAATGCCTCAATTTTCCCGATCTCTAGTTTAGAGAGCTTAGATCCTCTAGACATTTTTAATTTTTTATTTTTTTTTTCTGTTAAAATTATTTTGCTATGTTAAATCAATGTATTTTATTCACTAAATCCGTATTTTTACTTACTAATAGTACAAAAATTCACACTGGCTTTATATCTATTTCCTTCGAAAGTCGGTTCAGAAATGCTTTTCCTCCGTATACTTCCTAACTTGTAATAATTTGTGTAACGGTACATCGGTATCAAGAACAAATATGCTTCAGTTAATGTAGGCAATCAATTGCTCTCGTAATGTGCATTGAAAATACGTTTTACAAATAAAATCAAGTGGCTTTATAACTATTTCCTCCACTGTATATCTCAGAATTAGCTTTAATGTTGATCGCCTCATACTCCAGGGTGATTTGATGTTCGAAAAATAATATTCAATTAAACATATCTAACTGCAAAGATGCATCAATATCAAACGATAATAGAATCTGCACAGAAAACATTCATAAATTTTGCTAAGTTATAGTTAAATTTCCATTGTCATAATATGCCATCCTTATAAAAGTATAACTACGTTAATTTGGGAAATTTGGAATTTTTTTTAAATTGATACAAGAATGCAATTCTATAAAATTCTCAGAAATTTCTTGAATATACAGATTTTTTCCTGGTCGCGAAAAAGTGAGTAAAAAAGTATTATTAGTATGGTATTCACCAAGTTGTATAAAATTCATTTGTCTAAGATTCAAAGTAAATTTGTCCAACAAATAAAAATGTTAATTTTTCATAAAATGACAGAAATTTCATTCTTTTCCACAGATTTTAATAACTCCTTAAAATATCGAATAGATAATTTTACCCTAGAGAGTCGATAACGAAAAGAGTCCCCTGTTTTTTCTCGCTAAAATATAAAGGGATGAGATCCATTGAAGTGTGGCATATAACACGATGTAGTTAAAGTCCTCGCATATTTATTCCTAAAATTACCGAATCTTATTAAAAAACCACCCATACCCCCGCCGTTAAAAAGCCAAGAAAAGTTTTCTCTTCCCCTTTCTGTATTCTTTAATTTAAATTTAATTTTTTTTTCTAGGGAAGAAAACTGATTTGCATGCAAGTCGGGATGGATTTATGGCTGTCATAATTAAACAGGGGGCTAGAAAATGCGGTAAGAAAGGACCAATGGCCCCTCCCAGAAGTTGTCAAAATTGTCAGGGGGTGGGCCCCTCGCCGGCCTATCCTGTGATATAAAAAGGGTGCGAAGGGAAGGTACGCAATTTGATCCCTTCCCACTTTTGATTCAATCTCATTCTTCATTTTGCTTATGGTTTTTTTTATTTCTTTTTTCCTCATTTATCCCTTCTTTCCCGGGAGGGCTCGAAGGATTTTAGAGTTGATTGTATCTGAGTCCGCTGCTAGGCGAAGTCCTGAAGCAAGAGGGAGATATTTTCCTTTTTTGTAGGAGGAATTAAGGCGATTTTACGATTTCATAATTTCATTTCGAGAATAATTTTATCTTATAACTCAAAATTCAAAAATTTTTCAGTATAATGCATTTAGAAATGAGCCCCAATTTAATACAATTTCTGAAAGAAGAAGAATACCGCCAAAATTGAGATTTTTAATATGTGAACTTTCCTTGAATTAGCCCTTCCCAGTAAAAATTGAAAAAAAAATAATTTTCTTAAATAGGGCTCGCAGGGTTCGGGTTGTTAACTAAACCGTCTCTAAATAAATTAACTAAAAAATTCTAAGCAAAACTAAGCAGAATCCCGGCGTAATTTTCGAGATTTTTAATATGCTGGATTAGCTACTACGTTTGAGGAAAGTCTTTGAATCTTGAACTTTTGTTTTGGGGATTTTTTTTTTTTATCTTAGTACTACTGAGAAAATGTTTATTTAATAAAGACGATGCTTTTGTCATGAAAATTTCAAAGGAGACGTCCATCGCCAGCTCAACCGAGCGGACAACGAAGTCGACGACTGATGATGATTGTGAAATAAATTCTGATTCCATGTACCTAAAATTTCCTTCTTCCTTTTATATTTTGTTGATGGAGCCCTCGTCCAAAAAGCATCACTTTCTTTGCTTCGACTTGGTACCGAATAATATAAATTTTGAGTTTGTACAAAACAACAACAAATTTTTCGTGAAGCACTCCCTCTCCTCCCCTTGCAGGTCCTATATATACTATAAACTCGCTGTATCCATTCCATTCAAAATATTTTATTCCGTAGAGAAGTAGAGACGTCGTTTTTGGACTCAATGGAGCGGAAAAGGAAAAACACAAGTAGGATGGAGTTTGATGACTTTTAAACAGAAAATCTTAAAAGCATTTTCTTTTGTCAGATCAAAGTAATATTTTCATTCTTTGTCAGTTGTTGAGTTGTCCTTAAAAGGGAGGAAGTTGGAAAATGCTCACTAGGGCTTATAGGAGGATGGGAAAAGGGTAATGAAAATTAAAGGCCGTGATGATGGGCGAAGGTAAGGGAACGAAGCATTATGCTTTCGTTACCTGTCCATTATCCTTTTGAAACTGAAATAATACTTTTTAATGATTCATCATAACCATTAAATTTTCATCTTTTTCGAAAGAACATCGAATATTGAATGATATAAACATTTTAAAAACTTCAAATAAAACATGTTTGGTTTTTATAAAATTGTTGTTAATTTATTAGTAAAATTTAAGTAAAGTAATATATAAAAGAAATTATTATTTTATTGAAAGAAAATATCCACTTTTTATAATTTTCGATGAGCCTTGTGGAGATCGAACCTAGGTCTTTTTGGTTTTAAAAGCAATCGTTCCTCGGCTACGCGTTGCGTTTAATTTTTAAATTTGCCTCTTCTACTTTTGAGTAGTTTTACTTAAATAAAAAACATTTAACTTAAATCTATGGACCAAGTGAATAAATGGAATTAGTTTTGGAGGATTATTTTAACTTATATAGATTCCGCGGTGAAAGTAAATAATAAAATAAATTTCTGAACATTCCTTGAACTCATTTTTTTACTTCGTCTTGGGTTAACTTCAATCTGTTTTAAAATCAACTACAATAAGTGCTCTCAGAGTGCAAGTTACATCGAGTATTCCAGTTGTTGACAATATTGATCCTGCAGCATATCCCTGGCTTAGAGTCTATTTTATAACAGACTAACATAGGGTAGTCACTTTGGACCTTTATTATTTATCAGTTATATTAACCATTTATCTTTTATTCCTACCCACTCAGGAATTTTTTGCTACAATGACGATTATACGAAAATTTCAATTCGGACGATAGTGACTGAGATATTTTAAACTCTGACTTAGATACGTGGTGTTCTATTAATTATTTACCATTTAATATTAGTAATTGTACGTGTATGAGTTTTTCCCGCAAAAACAATTCACTGTTCTTCGACTACTCAATTAATGGATATTGTCTATCTAGACAAAGGTAACGAAATTTTAGAATTCATCAGGAGATGGTTTAAAGAGTTCGATGATCGCTACATCTCTCGTCTACTATATTGTATTTTTGTGAGACCCATTTTAGAATGTGCCAGTCCGTTCTAGTGTCCATTCTATGAGTGCCATATTAATCGTATTGAGGCCGTTCAACGTAAATTCTCGAATATCTCGATAGATTTAAGCTTATTTCATTTGATTCGTTGATGAATAGACTTAATTTCTCCAGAGCTTCTTGATTACGATTTTTTGTAGATCCACCTCATAAGACATGCCTAACTATAACAATAAAATATTATAATATTATATAATAAATAAATTGATTTCTATTACTAAAAATTTTCAATAAAAAAAAAAAAAAAAACCTTAAAATCACATAGTGTGGGTTTCGAACTCGCACGATTAAAAATAAAATTCCGGCGCATTGCTGCTAGGCCATACTTACATACATTGATTACTAACTATAGGCACAAGTTCGACTCGATTTGAATGTTCGAGCTCGTGCCGTCCTCTTCTCAGTACATTTTTATTATTTGTATCATTTCGCGGAAGGAACTTTTTAAAATATTCTTTGCGCATCCTTTTAAAAATGTCGATATATAGAAATACAGCCCCACCACAAGAGTGGAAATGCCCACAGGAGGAGCATCGTTATCATTATTATTATCATCATCATCATCATCATCATCATCATCGTCATTATCTTAAAAAGAGACTAAAAATTTTTATAAGAAGGGAACGAAAGCAAATGGCTATGATTTCTGGGGATGATATCAGTAACTAAGACAACGTTCTGGAGCGTCTTCAAGAAATATTGGTCTCCAGTTTTTTGGACGCGATAATGGCCGCCTGATAGATTTAATTTGTTCACTCCCTTTTGGCCACAGAAAAACCCTTCTCACCGTCTTGTACCACCAAAGACCCCCTCCCCCGAAAAATTGTTTCATCCACCTATACAGGTTTGTTTCTGCTTCCGTCCTGCAAATAAAACCCTTTTTTCCCACCCTTAACCTCCGTTATACCTACCCCCTAAGTTCCTTATACCCCCTTTCGCCACTCACTCTTCGCAACGGAAAAACGCGAACCGCCTCCCTTCGGTCTATTTTATCCATCCAAAAATTTTGAAGTTTTTCTTTCAGTAAAATTTTCTTCTGTAAAACTTTTCTTGGCACCGGTCGTTCGTCCCCTGAAGAACCATCCCCCTTCCCCCCCCCCCCCCCCCAAGTACACTTCTTGTTGAGCCCTTAGCATTGAATTCCGCCTACGCAAGCCTACCTTCTTACGCGCCCGCCCCCTCCACACCCCACCCCTTGTCCGTACAACCCTTAAAACCTCCCACCGTTTTTTCCCCTTGTATTCGCGAGGACGTTCGCGTGGCTTCATTATTTTGCGCGCTCCCCACAAATTTTCTGGCGTCTTGCTCTGATGCTGCGACGAGGACCATGGACCGATACTGGGATCCAGTCCGCTGCTACTGCCGCCCTTTTTTGTTGTTGTCATTTCTTATCATTTTCAATTTATTTTACAACCCTTTCGCGTTTTTAATCATTTTCCATTCCTTCAAAAAGGTTGTGAAATCTCCCGAAGGCCGGTGCGGAACGAGACGAACTGTGGCTGGCGAAGCGCCTTTTTGCTTATTTCTTCCATTCCTCCCAAACAAAAAAATATATATATAGTATTCTTAGAAATGTTCACTCTATATAAAGAAGGAAAAATCCCTTTTCTCGCTTTTATCATCATTATCATCATCAACACAATTGCAAAATTTTGTTTCCTGTCGTATCGTGGACAAGATTTTCAACTTCAAAATTTTCCCAAACATTCCTCGACTCTTACCCTTTTAATGCCAGGAAACCCTGAATAATGATAGCAAAAAAACAGAATAATTATAATATTCAAAATTAAAATGGAAAGTAATTTAAAAGAACGAATTATTGAGTTACTGATGTGGGGTTTTATGATTTTATTTTTTATTCATTGAACTTTTACAAAGAATGATTTTACATATATTAAAAAATAAATATATAGAAAATGTATGGGTTTTTTTTTCATCGTGATAATGATAAATTATTAGTTTTAAATGGGTTTTTCATATAAAAATTAAGAAAAACGTCTGCCTGCTTCCACAAATAATTTTCATTTTATTGAGACAAAACCTTTTTCTCACACTTTTTAAATCAAGCTTTCCACGTTTTCTACAACCCACAATCTTTTTCTTTCTTTCTTTCGTTAGACAATTTTCAAAACGCCTTCCAATTTCTTCTCTTCTTGTAGCGTTAATTATTTTATATTTTCTCAAAGTATCACGTCCTAGTCCTTCTTAATTTTCTGCTTCTATCTCTCTCCGAGTTGCTCCGGTTATATTGTTCCCGTTACTTTCACCCCCTACCCACTCCCACCATTCAATTTGAAGAAAACCTTTTTCCCTTTAACCTTACCGCCCTTCGTCCCGGTACTCCTTCGTGGTGTTGCCTGGGCATTTTAAGGACAATTGAACACAAAATTGAAGCAAAAAGTAATTTTTTTCATTACTTTATTTCACCTTTATTTTTATAGTTTTTTTTTTTTCGGTGTATCTGGGCGAAATTCGATTTGCTTTAATTTAAAAACATATTTTACTTTTAAATACAAGTATTAAAACAATTACATTTTTTATACCAAAATTAGATAATTTAAATCTCATACCGAAAAAATTCTCGTGTTGAAATATTATTTCAGTCCAACATAGCCTATATTAGGATGTATGTACATATAAAAAGATATAATATAAAAGGTGATAGAAGATTCGTGCACGAAGAAAAAGTAAAACTCATTTTCTTAGATTCTTTAGCCTACTTCAAAACCCCGCATTTCCCTTCCCACTTCCCACACTCTGTCAACCATCCGAAACCTGTCAAAATATTTCAAGAAACATCATTGCGAATTCAGTTCTGGGAAAGTAGAAGACCTAGGGCCGATTTTCGAAGACAATTTTCTCAAAGATTTTTTTTCTCTTTTTTTCGGTTTTTTGTTTTGTCCTTTTCCCCAAAAATACGTTACGCGCAGAATATAGAACGTACCCCCTCCCCTCTCCCCCCCTCCCCCCCTCCCATCTTCATAGGACATGATACCTTTTTCCCTGTCCGGGAGGGGGTAGGTTCGAAAGGAGAGAAGACGCAACGGACTGTAGGGAATATGCTCGTCCGAACAGAAAAGAAAAGGAAGATGATTCGCAAGGGGCGGGGGGGGGGGGGGGGGGGGGTGTTAGGAGTAAGGGGCATTTTCTAATTCTTAAGAAAATTCATAGCTCTTAACGATTTTCTTCTTCAGAGATGGTGGGGGGAGAGGCCCAGGCGTTTTTCCTTTTATCCATTTTTAGAATTCGAGTTATACCTTAAGCATTGCTTATATTTAACCCGATCTCCTATGTTTTTATTTTTATGTCATTTATTTGTTTCTTATTCGCTCTGTTTACCTTTTATTTTTGGTTGTGTATCCCCCCACCCGCAACCCTCTCATGAGTTTGAGTTTTGTAGATTTTATTGCCCTATATTCAAGAAATATATCGAAACTTTTGAAAGAAGGCTATAATAAATCATTGGGTCGTCCGTGAAATGATTGGACTATTAGATATTGAAAAGGAGGATATGAGGCAGCACGGGATCCAGGGAGGGAAATATATTCCCCAGTCCTCTATTGCTTCCTAATGAGAAAAATAGATGACATTTTCTTTTGCTGATTTAAATACAAAGTAACTCAATTTGAATTTGTTTCCATAGCCCCGATGATCGCCACGCCACCACCATCGCTTTTGTGTACTTCTTTTAGCACTTCGATGAGGGAGGAGGCAGAAAGGTGGGAGAGGGAGAGGAGGGTGGTCGCTATTTCTGCTGGTGGAGCGTGTACCCTTTTTTGCAGGCGTGTTCCTTTCTAAGGCCCACCAACCAATATACCCTGCTCCCCCGTACCCGGTTCCACGGACATTTGCGACCTGCGGGCCGGGTCGAAGAAACGAATTGCGAAGATGTCCGCACACTCGTCCTTGGACCCCTTCCCTTTCCCATCCCACACCAACAGCCCTAACCAACCTTCGCAAAAACCCATCACACCAGCCAGAGAGCCGCGTGTCCTTTCCTCTTTCGCTTTTAAAGTGGATGGCCTGCTTTTTATACAATGAATAATTTTCCTTTTTGTACGTTTCGAGAGAAATTTTTCCTTAATTTTCCCAGAGAGACTCCCCTTTCCAATTCTACCCCAAAAGACTTCGATTCCTTGGTCTGTAGTGCGCCCTTGCGAATCAGCCCTTTTTTTTGTGGAGGGAGGACGGAACGGAAAAAGTATGAGGGCATACTTCATCCAGTTCCAGAACCTTTCGCCCGGCTTCAATTTTTGGCCTGGCCTCCTCGAACCCCTCCCCCCCCCCCCCCCCCCCCCCTCCCTCCAACTCCATCACTTTGCGATGAGCGGCCATCAAAATTTCTTGATTATTCTTGGAAAAATTTTCTGTTGTTTGCATCGTCCTGATGCTTTCATCTTTCTTGAACGTCCGTCCGTTTCTGGGTACTCCCCACAACTGCCCCCCCCCCCCCCCCCCCTCTCCAGCTCATCAGCCTTTTTGAACCCCCTTCAACAATTCAGAGCAACCCATCCTCACCCATCATCTCGTCGAACTCGCGCTTTAAAATTTTCTTTCGGAGCCTCCACCCAGCGCGATGGTGGGCCGGCTAGAAGAAAGGTGAAGGGGGGAGGGGGATGGGGGTATGAAGTGCTGAAAAAGACTTGAAACGTTTCTTACCCTTGGCATTTTTGGAGGACAACGCAGGCCGCACTTCGCGAAAGAACGCGGACACCAGAAAATGTTGGGGGATGGGGGAGGGGACAGTGGGGCCAACATAGCAAATTGCGGACGAATCGGAGGGATTTAGGGTCACGGAAGGGGGGAAGAGGGAGGGAAGGATGCTGGAGAAAATAACTCCATTCTATTCCATGCCTATCTCCAAGCCTCTCTCATTTTTCCTTTCGAGTCGAAGGCGTTCTAATGCTTTATATATATATATATTTGTTTTTTTTCTACCCGGCTCCCGGTAGGCCGTCCTTTTTCGCCTCTGGAGAGTTTTCTCGAGTTGATTTTCTTTATTTTTTAATTGCCAGGACGAAAAACGAACCAAAGAGACTACTTTTTGTATATTCAATTTTCGGCCATTTTCTTGAGTGCTTTTTACAATAATTCACAACTTTTGGAGATATTGAGCAGATACAATTTTCGCCTTTTTTTTGGTACTAGCTTATTCTTAATAAAGGTAGCTAAATTATTGTTTTTGCTAGCTTTTCTTTACTCCTCCCAGTAGCAAGTAATTTCCGCAGAAGAATCCCTTCCAGAGCCCTTATTAAGAAAATTCATTATTCAGCTCAAAGTGCAAAAGAGTTTGGTACTGGAATATTTTTATTTAAGGTAGCTAAATTTATGTTTGTGCCAGCTTTTATTTACTTGTTCTAGTACTAAGTAATTTCCGCAAAAGAATCCCCTCCAGAGCCCTTAGTCCCAGTGCAAAATACTTTGGTACTGGAATATTTTTATTTAAGGTAGCTAAATTATTGCTTGTGCCAGCTTTTATTTACTTGTCCTAGTACTAAGTAATTTCCGCAAAAGAATCCCTTCCAGAGACCTTATTAAGAAAATTCATTCTGCGGCTCACAGTGCAAAATACTTTGGTACTGCAATATTTTTATTTAAGGTAGTTGAATTATTGTTTGTGCCAAATTTTATTTACTTGTCCTAGTACTAAGTAATTTCCGCAAAAGGATCCCTTCCAGAGCCCTTATTAAGAAAATTCACTCTGCGGCTCCCAGTGCAAAATACTTTGGTACTGCAATATTTTTATTTAAGGTAGTTGAATTATTTTTTGTGCCAGCTTTTATTTACTTGTCCTAGCACTAAGTAATTTCCGCAAAAGGATCCCTTCCAGAGCCCTTATTAAGAAAATTCACTCTGCGGCTCCCAGTGCAAAATACTTTGGTACTGGAATATTTTTATTTAAGGTAGCTAAATTATTGTTTGTGCCAGCTTTTATTTACTTGCCCTAGTACTAAGTAATTTCCGTAAAAGAATCCCTTCCAGAGCCCTTATAAAGAAAATTCATTCTGCGGCTCCCAGTGCAAAATACTTTGGTACTGGAATATTTTTATTTAAGGTAGCTAAATTGTTGTTTGCGCCAACTTTTATTTACTTGTCCTAGTACTAAGTAATTTCCGCAAAAGAATCCCTTCTAGAGCCCTAATTCCCAATGCAAAATACTTTGGTACTGGAATATTTTTATTTAAGGTAGCTAAATTATTGTTTGTGCCAACTTTTATTTACTTGTCCTAGTATTAAGTCATTTCCGTAAAAGAATCCCTTCCAGAGCCCTTATTAAGAAAATTCATTCTGTGGCTCCCAGTGCAAAAGAGTTTGGTACTGGAATATTTTTATTTAAGGTAGTTGAATTATTGTTTGTGCCAACTTTTATTTACTTGCCCTAGTACTAAGTAATTTCCGCAAAAGAATCCCTTCTAGAGCCCTTATTAAGAAAATTCATTCTGCGGCTCCCAGTGCAAAATAGTTTGGTACTGGAATATTTTTATTTAATGTAGCTAAATTTATGTTTGTGCCAGCTTTTATTTACTTGTCCTAGTATTAAGTAATTTCCGTAAAAGAATCCCTCCCAGAGCCCTTATTAAGAAAATTCATTCTGTGGCTCCCAGTGCAAAAGAGTTTGGTACTGGAATATTTTTATTTAAGGTAGCTAAATTTATGTTTGTGCCATCTTTTATTTACTTGTCCTACTACTAAGTAATTTCCGTAAAAGAATCCCTTCCAGAGCCCTTATTAAAAAAGTTCATTCTGCGGCTCCCAGTGCAAAATAGTTTGGTACTGGAATATTTTTATTTAAGGTAGCTAAATTATTGTTTGTGCCAGCTTTTATTTACTTGTCCTAGTACTAACCAATTTCCGTAAAAGAATCCCTTCCAGAGCCTTTATTAAGAAAATTCATTCTGCGGCTTCCAGTGCAAAAGAGTTTGTACTGGAATATTTTTATTTAAGGTAGTTGAATTCTTGTTTGTGCCAACTTTTATTTACTTGTCCTAGTACTAAGTAATTTCCGTAAAAGAATCCCTTCCAGAGCCCTTATTAAGAAAATTCATTCTGCGGCTCCCAGTGCAAAATAGTTTTGTACTGGAATATTTTTATTTAAGGTAGCTAAATTTATGTTTGTGCCAGCTTTTATTTACTTGTCCTAGTATTAAGTAATTTCCGTAAAAGAATCCCTCCCAGAGCCCTTATTAAGAAAATTCATTCTGTGGCTCCCAGTGCAAAAGAGTTTGGTACTGGAATATTTTTATTTAAGGTAGCTAAATTTATGTTTGTGCCATCTTTTATTTACTTGTCCTACTACTAAGTAATTTCCGTAAAAGAATCCCTTCCAGAGCCCTTATTAAAAAAGTTCATTCTGCGGCTCCCAGTGCAAAATACTTTGGTACTGGAATATTTTTATTTAAGGTAGCTAAATTATTGTTTGTGCCAGCTTTTATTTACTTGTCCTAGTACTAACCAATTTCCGTAAAAGAATCCCTTCCAGACCTTTATTAAGAAAATTCATTCTGCGGCTCCCAGTGCAAAATAGTTTGGTACTGGAATATTTTTATTTAAGGTAGCTAAATTTATGTTTGTGCCAGTTTTTATTTACTTGTCCTAGTATTAAGTAATTTCCGTAAAAGAATCCCTCCCAGAGCCCTTATTAAGAAAATTCATTCTGTGGCTCCCAATACAAAAGTGTTTGGTACTGGAATATTTTTATTTAAGGTAGCTAAATTTATGTTTGTGCCATCTTTTATTTACTTGTCCTAGTACTAAGTAATTTCCGTAAAAGAATCCCTTCCAGAGCCCTTATTAAGAAAGTTCATTCTGCGGATCCCAGTGCAAAATAGTTTGGTACTGGAATATTTTTATTTAAGGTAGCTAAATTTATGTTTGTGCCATCTTTTATTTACTTGTCCTAGTACTAAGTAATTTCCGTAAAAGAATCCCTTCCAGAGCCCTAATTAAGAAAATTCATTCTGCGGCTTCCAGTGCAAAAGAGTTTGTACTGGAATATTTTTATTTAAGGTAGCTAAATTTATGTTTGTGACAGCTTTTATTTACTTGTCCTAGTATTAAGTAATTTCCGGAGCCCTTATTAAGAAAATTCATTCTGTGGCTCCCAGTGCAAAAGAATTTGGTACTGGACTATTTTTATTTAAGGTAGTTGAATTACTGTTTGTGCCAACTTTTATTTACTTGTCCTAGTATTAAGTAATTTCCGTAAAAGAATCCCTTCCAGAGCCCTTATTCCCAGTGCAAAATACTTTGGTACTGGAATATTTTTATTTAAGGTAGCTAAATTATTGTTTGTGCCAACTTATATTTACTTGTCCTAGTATTAAGTAATTTCCGCAAAAAAATCCCTCCCAGAGCCCTTATTAAGAAAATTCATTCTGTGGCTCCCAGTGCAAAAGAATTTGGTACTGGAATATTTTTATTTAAGGTAGTTGAATTACTGTTTGTGCCAACTTTTATTTACTTGTCCTAGTATTAAGTAATTTCCGTAAAAGAATCCCTTCCAGAGCCCTTATTCCCAGTGCAAAATAGTTTGGTACTGGAATATTTTTATTTAAGGTAGTTGAATTATTGTTTGTGCCAACTTTTATTTACTTGTCCTAGTATTAAGTAATTTCCGTAAAAGAATCCCTTCCAGAGCCCTTATTCCCAGTGCAAAATACTTTGGTACTGGAATATTTTTATTTAAGGTAGTTGAATTATTGTTTGTGCCAACTTTTATTTACTTGTCCTAGTATTAAGTAATTTCCGTAAAAGAATCCCTTCCAGAGCCCTTATTCCCAGTGCAAAATACTTTGGTACTGGAATATTTTTATTTAAGGTAGTTGAATTATTGTTTGTGCCAACTTTTATTTACTTGTCCTAGTATTAAGTAATTTCCGTAAAAGAATCCCTTCCAGAGCCCTTATTCCCAGTGCAAAATACTTTGGTACTGGAATATTTTTATTTAAGGTAGTTGAATTATTGTTTGTGCCAACTTTTATTTACTTGTCCTAGTATTAAGTAATTTCCGTAAAAGAATCCCTTCCAGAGCCCTTATTCCCAGTGCAAAATACTTTGGTACTGGAATATTTTTATTTAAGGTAGTTGAATTATTGTTTGTGCCAACTTTTATTTACTTGTCCTAGTATTAAGTAATTTCCGTAAAAGAATCCCTTCCAGAGCCCCTATCCCCAGTGCAAAATACTTTGGTACTGGAATATTTTTATTTAAGGTAGTTGAATTATTGTTTGTGCCAACTTTTATTTACTTGTCCTAGTATTAAGTAATTTCCGTAAAAGAATCCCTTCCAGAGCCCTTATTCCCAGTGCAAAATACTTTGGTACTGGAATATTTTTATTTAAGGTAGTTGAATTATTGTTTGTGCCAACTTTTATTTACTTGTCCTAGTATTAAGTAATTTGCGTAAAAGAATCCCTTCCAGAGCCCTTATTCCCAGTGCAAAATACTTTGGTACTGGAATATTTTTATTTAAGGTAGTTGAATTATTGTTTGTGCCAACTTTTATTTACTTGTCCTAGTATTAAGTAATTTCCGTAAAAGAATCCCTTCCAGAGCCCTTATTCCCAGTGCAAAATACTTTGGTACTGGAATATTTTGATTTAAGGTAGCTAAATTATTGTTTGTGCCAACTTTTATTTACTTGTCCTAGTATTAAGTAATTTCCACAAAAAAATCCCTCCCAGAGCCCTTATTTAGAAAATTCATTCTGTGGCTCCCAGTGCAAAAGAGTTTGGTACTGGAATATTTTTATTTAAGGTAGTTGAATTATTGTTTGTGCCAACTTTTATTTACTTGTCCTAGTATTAAGTAATTTCCGTAAAAGAATCCCTTCCAGAGCCCTTATTCCCAGTGCAAAATACTTTGGTACTGGAATATTTTTATTTAAGGTAGTTGAATTATTGTTTGTGCCAACTTTTATTTACTTGTCCTAGTATTAAGTAATTTCCGTAAAAGAATCCCTTCCAGAGCCCTTATTCCCAGTGCAAAATACTTTGGTACTGGAATATTTTTATTTAAGGTAGTTGAATTATTGTTTGTGCCAACTTTTATTTACTTGTCCTAGTATTAAGTAATTTCCGTAAAAGAATCCCTTCCAGAGCCCTTATTCCCAGGGCAAAATACTTTGGTACTGGAATATTTTTATTTAAGGTAGTTGAATTATTGTTTGTGCCAACTTTTATTTACTTGTCCTAGTATTAAGTAATTTCCGTAAAAGAATCCCTTCCAGAGCCCTTATTCCCAGTGCAAAATACTTTGGTACTGGAATATTTTTATTTAAGGTAGTTGAATTATTGTTTGTGCCAACTTTTATTTACTTGTCCTAGTATTAAGTAATTTCCGTAAAAGAATCCCTTCTAGAGCCCTTATTCCCAGTGCAAAATACTTTGGTACTGGAATATTTTTATTTAAGGTAGTTGAATTATTGTTTGTGCCAACTTTTATTTACTTGTCCTAGTATTAAGTAATTTCCGTAAAAGAATCCCTTCCAGAGCCCTTATTCCCAGTGCAAAATACTTTGGTACTGGAATATTTTTATTTAAGGTAGTTGAATTATTGTTTGTGTCAACTTTTATTTACTTGTCCTAGTATTAAGTAATTTCCGTAAAAGAATCCCTTCCAGAGCCCTTATTCCCAGTGCAAAATACTTTGGTACTGGAATATTTTTATTTAAGGTAGTTGAATTATTGTTTGTGCCAACTTTTATTTACTTGTCCTAGTATTAAGTAATTTCCGTAAAAGAATCCCTTCCAGAGCCCTTATTCCCAGTGCAAAATACTTTGGTACTGGAATATTTTTATTTAAGGTAGTTGAATTATTGTTTGTGCCAACTTTTATTTACTTGTCCTAGTATTAAGTAATTTCCGTAAAAGAATCCCTTCCAGAGCCCTTATTCCCAGTGCAAAATACTTTGGTACTGGAATATTTTTATTTAAGGTAGTTGAATTATTGTTTGTGCCAACTTTTATTTACTTGTCCTAGTATTAAGTAATTTCCGTAAAAGAATCCCTTCCAGAGCCCTTATTCCCAGTGCAAAATACTTTGGTACTGGAATATTTTTATTTAAGGTAGTTGAATTATTGTTTGTGCCAACTTTTATTTACTTGTCCTAGTATTAAGTAATTTCCGTAAAAGAATCCCTTCCAGAGCCCTTATTCCCAGTGCAAAATACTTTGGTACTGCAATATTTTTATTTAAGGTAGCTAAATTATTGTTTGTGCCAACTTTTATTTACTTGTCCTAGTATTAAGTAATTTCCACAAAAAAATCCCTCCCAGAGCCCTTATTTAGAAAATTCATTCTGTGGCTCCCAGTGCAAAAGAGTTTGGTACTGGAATATTTTTATTTAAGGTAGTTGAATTATTGTTTGTGCCAACTTTTATTTACTTGTCCTAGTATTAAGTAATTTCCGTAAAAGAATCCCTTCCAGAGCCCTTATTCCCAGTGCAAAATACTTTGGTACTGGAATACTTTTATTTAAGGTAGCTAAATTATTGTTTGTGCCAACGTTTATTTACTTGTCCTAGTATTAAGTAATTTCCACAAAAAAATCCCTCCCAGAGCCCTTATTTAGAAAATTCATTCTGTGGCTCCCAGTGCAAAAGAGTTTGGTACTGGAATATTTTTATTTAAGGTAGTTGAATTATTGTTTGTGCCAAATTTTATTTACTTGTCCTAGTATTAAGTAATTTCCGTAAAAGAATCCCTTCCAGAGCCCTTATTCCCAGTGCAAAAGAGTTTGGTACTGGAATATTTTTATTTAAGGTAGTTGAATTATTGTTTGTGCCAACTTTTATTTACTTGTCCTAGTATTAAGTAATTTCCGTAAAAGAATCCCTTCCAGAGCCCTTATTCCCAGTGCAAAATACTTTGGTACTGGAATATTTTTATTTAAGGTAGTTGAATTATTGTTTGTGCCAACTTTTATTTACTTGTCCTAGTATTAAGTAATTTCCGTAAAAGAATCCCTTCCAGAGCCCTTATTCCCAGTGCAAAATACTTTGGTACTGGAATATTTTTATTTAAGGTAGTTGAATTATTGTTTGTGCCAACTTTTATTTACTTGTCCTAGTATTAAGTAATTTCCGTAAAAGAATCCCTTCCAGAGCCCTTATTCCCAGTGCAAAATACTTTGGTACTGGAATATTTTTATTTAAGGTAGTTGAATTATTATTTGTGCCAACTTTTATTTACTTGTCCTAGTATTAAGTAATTTCCGTAAAAGAATCCCTTCCAGAGCCCTTATTCCCAGTGCAAAATACTTTGGTACTGGAATATTTTTATTTAAGGTAGTTGAATTATTGTTTGTGCCAACTTTTATTTACTTGTCCTAGTATTAAGTAATTTCCGTAAAAGAATCCCTTCCAGAGCCCTTATTCCCAGTGCAAAATACTTTGGTACTGGAATATTTTTATTTAAGGTAGTTGAATTATTGTTTGTGCCAACTTTTATTTACTTGTCCTAGTATTAAGTAATTTCCGTAAAAGAATCCCTTCCAGAGCCCTTATTCCCAGTGCAAAATACTTTGGTACTGGAATATTTTTATTTAAGGTAGTTGAATTATTGTTTGTGCCAACTTTTATTTACTTGTCCTAGTATTAAGTAATTTCCGTAAAAGAATCCCTTCCAGAGCCCTTATTCCCAGTGCAAAATACTCTGGTACTGGAATATTATTATTTAAGGTAGCTAAATTATTGTTTGTGCCAACTTTTATTTACTTGTCCTAGTATTAAGTAATTTCCACAAAAAAATCCCTCCCAGAGCCCTTAATTAGAAAATTCATTCTGTGGCTCCCAGTGCAAAAGAGTTTGGTACTGGAATATTTTTATTTAAGGTAGTTGAATTATTGTTTGTGCCAACTTTTATTTACTTGTCCTAGTATTAAGTAATTTCCGTAAAAGAATCCCTTCCAGAGCCCTTATTCCCAGTGCAAAATACTTTGGTAGTGGAATATTTTTATTTAAGGTAGCTAAATTATTGTTTGTGCCAACTTTTATTTACTTGTCCTAGTATTAAGTAATTTCCGCAAAAAAATCCCTCCCAGAGCCCTTATTAAGAAAATTCATTCTGTGGCTCCCAGTGCAAAAGAGTTTGGTACTGGAATATTTTTATTTAAGGTAGTTGAATTATTGTTTGTGCCAACTTTTATTTACTTGTCCTAGTATTAAGTAATTTCCGCAAAAAAATCCCTCCCAGAGCCCTTATTTAGAAAATTCATTCTGTGGCTCCCAGTGCAAAAGAGTTTGGTAGTGGAATATTTTTATTTAAGGTAGCTAAATTATTGTTTGTGCCAACTTTTATTTACTTGTCCTAGTATTAAGTAATTTCCGCAAAAAAAACCCCCCGAGCCCTTATTAAGAAAATTCATTCTGTGGCTCCCAGTGCAAAAGAGTTTGGTACTGGAATATTTTTATTTAAGGTAGTTGAATTATTGTTTGTGCCAACTTTTATTTACTTGTCCTAGTATTAAGTAATTTCCGCAAAAAAATCCCTCCCAGAGCCCTTATTTAGAAAATTCATTCTGTGGCTCCCAGTGCAAAATACTTTGGTAGTGGAATATTTTTATTTAAGGTAGCTAAATTATTGTTTGTGCCAACTTTTATTTACTTGTCCTAGTATTAAGTAATTTCCGCAAAAAAATCCCTCCCAGAGCCCTTATTAAGAAAATTCATTCTGTGGCTCCCAGTGCAAAAGAGTTTGGTACTGGAATATTTTTATTTAAGGTAGTTGAATTATTGTTTGTGCCAACTTTTATTTACTTGTCCTAGTATTAAGTAATTTCCGCAAAAAAATCCCTCCCAGAGCCCTTATTTAGAAAATTCATTCTGTGGCTCCCAGTGCAAAAGAGTTAGGTAGTGGAATATTTTTATTTAAGGTAGCTAAATTATTGTTTGTGCCAACTTTTATTTACTTGTCCTAGTATTAAGTAATTTGCGCAAAAAAATCCCTCCCAGAGCCCTTATTTAGAAAATTCATTCTGTGGCTCCCAGTGCAACAGAGTTTGGTACTGGAATATTTTTATTTAAGGTAGTTGAATTATTGTTTGTGCCAACTTTTATTTACTTGTCCTAGTATTAAGTAATTTCCGCAAAAAAATCCCTCCCAGAGCCCTTATTTAGAAAATTCATTCTGTGGCTCCCAGTGCAAAAGAGTTTGGTACTGGAATATTTTTATTTAAGGTAGTTGAATTATTGTTTGTGCCAACTTTTATTTACTTGTCCTAGTATTAAGTAATTTCCGTAAAAGAATCCCTTCCAGAGCCCTTCTTCCCAGTGCAAAATACTTTGGTACTGGAATATTTTTATTTAAGGTAGCTAAATTATAGTTTGTGCCAACTTTTATTACTTGTCCTAGTATTAAGTAATTTGCGCAAAAAAATCCCTCCCAGAGCCCTTATTTAGAAAATTCATTCTGTTGCTCCCAGTGCAAAATACTTTGGTAGTGGAATATTTTTATTTAAGGTAGCTAAATTATTGTTTTTGCCAACTTTTATTTACTTGTCCTAGTATTAAGTAATTTCCGTAAAAGAATCCCTTCCAGAGCCCTTATTCCCAGTGCAAAATACTTTGGTACTGGAATATTTTTATTTAAGGTAGCTAAATTATAGTTTGTGCCAACTTTTATTTACTTGTCCTAGTATTAAGTAATTTCCGCAAAAAAATCCCTCCCAGAGCCCTTATTTAGAAAATTCATTCTGTGGCTCCCAGTGCAAAAGAGTTTGGTACTGGAATATTTTTATTTAAGGTAGTTGAATTATTGTTTGTGCCAACTTTTATTTACTTGTCCTAGTATTAAGTAATTTCCGCAAAAAAATCCCTCCCAGAGCCCTTATTTAGAAAATTCATTCTGTGGCTCCCAGTGCAAAAGAGTTTGGTACTGGAATATTTTTATTTAAGGTAGTTGAATTATTGTTTGTGCCAACTTTTATTTACTTGTCCTAGTATTAAGTAATTTCCGCAAAAAAATCCCTCCCAGAGCCCTTATTTAGAAAATTCATTCTGTGGCTCCCAGTGCAAAAGAGTTTGGTACTGGAATATTTTTATTTAAGGTAGTTGAATTATTGTTTGTGCCAACTTTTATTTACTTCTCCTAGTATTAAGTAATTTCCGTAAAAGAATCCCTTCCAGAGCCCTTCTTCCCAGTGCAAAATACTTTGGTACTGGAATATTTTTATTTAAGGTAGCTAAATTATTGTTTGTGCCAACTTTTATTTACTTGTCCTAGTATTAAGTAATTTGCGCAAAAAAATCCCTCCCAGAGCCCTTATTTAGAAAATTCATTCTGTGGCTCCCAGTGCAAAAGAGTTTGGTACTGGAATATTTTTATTTAAGGTAGTTGAATTATTGTTTGTGCCAACTTTTATTTACTTGTCCTAGTATTAAGTAATTTCCGCAAAAAAATCCCTCCCAGAGCCCTTATTTAGAAAATTCATTCTGTGGCTCCCAGTGCAAAAGAGTTTGGTACTGGAATATTTTTATTTAAGGTAGTTGAATTATTGTTTGTGCCAACTTTTATTGACTTGTCCTAGTATTAAGTAATTTCCGTAAAAGAATCCCTTCCAGAGCCCTTCTTCCCAGTGCAAAATACTTTGGTACTGGAATATTTTTATTTAAGGTAGCTAAATTATAGTTTGTGCCAACTTTTATTACTTGTCCTAGTATTAAGTAATTTGCGCAAAAAAATCCCTCCCAGAGCCCTTATTTAGAAAATTCATTCTGTGGCTCCCAGTGCAAAATACTTTGGTAGTGGAATATTTTTATTTAAGGTAGCTAAATTATTGTTTTTGCCAACTTTTATTTACTTGTCCTAGTATTAAGTAATTTCCGTAAAAGAATCCCTTCCAGAGCCCTTATTCCCAGTGCAAAATACTTTGGTACTGGAATATTTTTATTTAAGGTAGCTAAATTATAGTTTGTGCCAACTTTTATTTACTTGTCCTAGTATTAAGTAATTTCCGCAAAAAAATCCCTCCCAGAGCCCTTATTTAGAAAATTCATTCTGTGGCTCCCAGTGCAAAAGAGTTTGGTACTGGAATATTTTTATTTAAGGTAGTTGAATTATTGTTTGTGCCAACTTTTATTTACTTGTCCTAGTATTAAGTAATTTCCGTAAAAGAATCCCTTCCAGAGCCCTTATTCCCAGTGCAAAATACTTTGGTACTGGAATATTTTTATTTAAGGTAGCTAAATTATTGTTTGTGCCAACTTTTATTTACTTGTCCTAGTATTAAGTAATTTGCGCAAAAAAATCCCTCCCAGAGCCCTTATTTAGAAAATTCATTCTGTGGCTCCCAGTGCAAAAGAGTTTGGTACTGGAATATTTTTATTTAAGGTAGTTGAATTATTGTTTGTGCCAACTTTTATTTACTTGTCCTAGTATTAAGTAATTTCCGTAAAAGAATCCCTTCCAGAGCCCTTCTTCCCAGTGCAAAATACTTTGGTACTGGAATATTTTTATTTAAGGTAGCTAAATTATAGTTTGTGCCAACTTTTATTACTTGTCCTAGTATTAAGTAATTTGCGCAAAAAAATCCCTCCCAGAGCCCTTATTTAGAAAATTCATTCTGTGGCTCCCAGTGCAAAATACTTTGGTAGTGGAATATTTTTATTTAAGGTAGCTAAATTATTGTTTTTGCCAACTTTTATTTACTTGTCCTAGTATTAAGTAATTTCCGTAAAAGAATCCCTTCCAGAGCCCTTATTCCCAGTGCAAAATACTTTGGTACTGGAATATTTTTATTTAAGGTAGCTAAATTATAGTTTGTGCCAACTTTTATTTACTTGTCCTAGTATTAAGTAATTTCCGCAAAAAAATCCCTCCCAGAGCCCTTATTTAGAAAATTCATTCTGTGGCTCCCAGTGCAAAAGAGTTTGGTACTGGAATATTTTTATTTAAGGTAGTTGAATTATTGTTTGTGCCAACTTTTATTTACTTGTCCTAGTATTAAGTAATTTCCGTAAAAGAATCCCTTCCAGAGCCCTTATTCCCAGTGCAAAATACTTTGGTACTGGAATATTTTTATTTAAGGTAGCTAAATTATTGTTTGTGCCAACTTTTATTTACTTGTCCTAGTATTAAGTAATTTCCGCAAAAAAATCCCTCCCAGAGCCCTTATTTAGAAAATTCATTCTGTGGCTCCCAGTGCAAAAGAGTTTGGTACTGGAATATTTTTATTTAAGGTAGTTGAATTATTGTTTGTGCCAACTTTTATTTACTTGTCCTAGTATTAAGTAATTTCCGTAAAAGAATCCCTTCCAGAGCCCTTCTTCCCAGTGCAAAATACTTTGGTACTGGAATATTTTTATTTAAGGTAGCTAAATTATAGTTTGTGCCAACTTTTATTACTTGTCCTAGTATTAAGTAATTTGCGCAAAAAAATCCCTCCCAGAGCCCTTATTTAGAAAATTCATTCTGTGGCTCCCAGTGCAAAATACTTTGGTAGTGGAATATTTTTATTTAAGGTAGCTAAATTATTGTTTTTGCCAACTTTTATTTACTTGTCCTAGTATTAAGTAATTTCCGTAAAAGAATCCCTTCCAGAGCCCTTATTCCCAGTGCAAAATACTTTGGTACTGGAATATTTTTATTTAAGGTAGCTAAATTATAGTTTGTGCCAACTTTTATTTACTTGTCCTAGTATTAAGTAATTTCCGCAAAAAAATCCCTCCCAGAGCCCTTATTTAGAAAATTCATTCTGTGGCTCCCAGTGCAAAAGAGTTTGGTACTGGAATATTTTTATTTAAGGTAGTTGAATTATTGTTTGTGCCAACTTTTATTTACTTGTCCTAGTATTAAGTAATTTCCGTAAAAGAATCCCTTCCAGAGCCCTTATTCCCAGTGCAAAATACTTTGGTACTGGAATATTTTTATTTAAGGTAGCTAAATTATTGTTTGTGCCAACTTTTATTTAGTTGTCCTAGTATTAAGTAATTTCCGCAAAAAAATCCCTCCCAGAGCCCTTATTAAGAAAATTCATTCTGTGGCTCCCAGTGCAAAAGAGTTTGGTACTGGAATATTTTTATTTAAGGTAGTTGAATTATTGTTTGTGCCAACTTTTATTTACTTGTCCTAGTATTAAGTAATTTCCGTAAAAGAATCCCTTCCAGAGCCCTTATTCCCAGTGCAAAATACTTTTTTACTGGAATATTTTTATTTAAGGTAGCTAAATTATTGTTTGTGCCAACTTTTATTTACTTGTCCTAGTATTAAGTAATTTCCGCAAAAAAATCCCTCCCAGAGCCCTTATTTAGAAAATTCATTCTGTGGCTCCCAGTGCAAAAGAGTTTGGTACTGGAATATTTTTATTTAAGGTAGTTGAATTATTGTTTGTGCCAACTTTTATTTACTTGTCCTAGTATTAAGTAATTTCCGTAAAAGAATCCCTTCCAGAGCCCTTATTCCCAGTGCAAAATACTTTTTTACTGGAATATTTTTATTTAAGGTAGCTAAATTATTGTTTGTGCCAACTTTTATTTACTTGTCCTAGTATTAAGTAATTTCCGCAAAAAAATCCCTCCCAGAGCCCTTATTTAGAAAATTCATTCTGTGGCTCCCAGTGCAAAAGAGTTTGGTACTGGAATATTTGTATTTAAGGTAGTTGAATTATTGTTTGTGCCAACTTTTATTTACTTGTCCTAGTATTAAGTAATTTCCGCAAAAAAATCCCTCCCAGAGCCCTTATTTAGAAAATTCATTCTGTGGCTCCCAGTGCAAAAGAGTTTGGTACTGGAATATTTTTATTTAAGGTAGTTGAATTATTGTTTGTGCCAACTTTTATTTACTTGTCCTAGTATTAAGTAATTTCCGCAAAAAAATCCCTCCCAGAGCCCTTATTTAGAAAATTCATTCTGTGGCTCCCAGTGCAAAAGAGTTTGGTACTGGAATATTTTTATTTAAGGTAGTTGAATTATTGTTTGTGCCAACTTTTATTTACTTGTCCTAGTATTAAGTAATTTCCGCAAAAAAATCCCTCCCAGAGCCCTTATTTAGAAAATTCATTCTGTGGCTCCCAGTGCAAAAGAGTTTGGTACTGGAATATTTTTATTTAAGGTAGTTGAATTATTGTTTGTGCCAACTTTTATTTACTTGTCCTAGTATTAAGTAATTTCCGCAAAAAAATCCCTCCCAGAGCCCTTATTTAGAAAATTCATTCTGTGGCTCCCAGTGCAAAAGAGTTTGGTACTGGAATATTTTTATTTAAGGTAGTTGAATTATTGTTTGTGCCAACTTTTATTTACTTGTCCTAGTATTAAGTAATTTCCGCAAAAAAATCCCTCCCAGAGCCCTTATTTAGAAAATTCATTCTGTGGCTCCCAGTGCAAAAGAGTTTGGTACTGGAATATTTTTATTTAAGGTAGTTGAATTATTGTTTGTGCCAACTTTTATTTACTTGTCCTAGTATTAAGTAATTTCCGTAAAAGAATCCCTTCCAGAGCCCTTATTCCCAGTGCAAAATACTTTTTTACTGGAATATTTTTATTTAAGGTAGCTAAATTATTGTTTGTGCCAACTTTTATTTACTTGTCCTAGTATTAAGTAATTTCCGCAAAAAAATCCCTCCCAGAGCCGTTATTTAGAAAATTCATTCTGTGGCTCCCAGTGCAAAAGAGTTTGGTACTGGAATATTTTTATTTAAGGTAGTTGAATTATTGTTTGTGCCAACTTTTATTTACTTGTCCTAGTATTAAGTAATTTCCGCAAAAAAATCCCTCCCAGAGCCGTTATTTAGAAAATTCATTCTGTGGCTCCCAGTGCAAAATACTTTGGTACTGGAATATTTTTATTTAAGGTAGTTGAATTATTGTTTGTGCCAACTTTTATTTACTTGTCCTAGTATTAAGTAATTTCCGCAAAAAAATCCCTCCCAGAGCCGTTATTTAGAAAATTCATTCTGTGGCTCCCAGTGCAAAAGAGTTTGGTACTGGAATATTTTTATTTAAGGTAGTTGAATTATTGTTTGTGCCAACTTTTATTTACTTGTCCTAGTATTAAGTAATTTCCGCAAAAAAATCCCTCCCAGAGCCGTTATTTAGAAAATTCATTCTGTGGCTCCCAGTGCAAAAGAGTTTGATACTGGAATATTTTTATTTAAGGTAGTTGAATTATTGTTTGCGCCAGCTTTTATTTACTTGTCCTAGTATTAAGTAATTTCCGCAAAAAAATCCCTCCCAGAGCCGTTATTTAGAAAATTCATTCTATGGCTCCCAGTGCAAAAGAGTTTGGTACTGGAATATTTTTATTTAAGGTAGTTGAATTATTGTTTGTGCCAACTTTTATTTACTTGCCCTAGTATTAAGTAATTTCCGTAAAAGAATCCCTTCCAGAGCCCTTATTCCCAGTGCAAAATACTTTGGTACTGGAATATTTTTATTTAAGGTAGCTAAATTATTGTTTGTGCCAACTTTTATTTACTTGTCCTAGTATTAAGTAATTTCCGCTAAAAAATCCGTCCCAGAGCCCTTATTTAGAAAATTCATTCTGTGGCTCCCAGTGCAAAAGAGTTTGGTACTGGAATATTTTTATTTAAGGTAGTTGAATTATTGTTTGCGCCAACTTTTATTTACTTGTCCTAGTATTCAGTAATTTCCGTAAAAGAATCCCTTCCAGAGCCCTTATTCCCAGTGCAAAATACTTTGGTACTGGAATATTTTTATTTAAGGTAGCTAAATTATTGTTTGTGCCAACTTTTATTTACTTGTCCTAGTATTAAGTAATTTCCGCAAAAAAATCCCTCCCAGAGCCCTTATTTAGAAAATTCATTCTGTGGCTCCCAGTGCAAAAGAGTTTGGTACTGGAATATTTTTATTTAAGGTAGTTGAATTTTTGTTTGTGCCAACTTTTATTTACTTGTCCTAGTATTAAGTAATTTCCGTAAAAGAATCCCTTCCAGAGCCCTTATTCCCAGTGCAAAATACTTTGGTACTGGAATATTTTTATTTAAGGTAGCTAAATTATTGTTTGTGCCAACTTTTATTTACTTGTCCTAGTATTAAGTAATTTCCGCAAAAAAATCCCTCCCAGAGCCCTTATTTAGAAAATTCATTCTGTGGCTCCCAGTGCAAAAGAGTTTGGTACTGGAATATTTTTATTTAAGGTAGTTGAATTATTGTTTGCGCCAACTTTTATTTACTTGTCCTAGTATTAAGTAATTTCCGTAAAAGAATCCCTTCCAGAGCCCTTATTCCCAGTGCAAAATACTTTGGTACTGGAATATTTTTATTTAAGGTAGCTAAATTATTGTTTGTGCCAACTTTTATTTACTTGTCCTAGTATTAAGTAATTTCCGCAAAAAAATCCCTCCCAGAGCCCTTATTAAGAAAATTCATTCGGTGGCTCCCAGTGCAAAAGAGTTTGGTACTGGAATATTTTTATTTAAGGTAGTTGAATTATTGTTTGTGCCAACTTTTATTTACTTGTCCTAGTATTAAGTAATTTCCGTAAAAGAATCCCTTCCAGAGCCCTTATTCCCAGTGCAAAATACTTTGGTACTGGAATATTTTTATTTAAGGTAGCTAAATTATTGTTTGTGCCAACTTTTATTTACTTGTCCTAGTATTAAGTAATTTCCGCAAAAAAATCCCTCCCAGAGCCCTTATTAAGAAAATTCATTCTGTGGCTCCCAGTGCAAAATACTTTGGTACTGGAATATTTTTATTTAAGGTAGTTGAATTATTGTTTGTGCCAACTTTTATTTACTTGTCCTAGTACTAAGTAATTTCCGCAAAAGAATCCCTTCCAGAGCCCTTATTCCCAGTGCAAGATACTTTGGTACTGGAATATTTTGATTTAAGGTAGCTAAATTATTGTTTGTGCCAACTTTTATTTACTTGTCCTAGTATTAAGTAAGTTCCGCAAAAAAATCCCTCCCAGAGCCCTTATTTAGAAAATTCATTCTGTGGCTCCCAGTGCAAAAGAGTTTAGTACTGGAATATTTTTATTTAAGGTAGTTGAATTATTGTTTGTGCCAACTTTTATTTACTTGTCCTAGTACTAAGTAATTTCCGCAAAAGAATCCCTTCTAGAGTCCTTATTCCCAGTGCAAAACACTTTGGTACTGGAATATTTTTATTTAAGGTAGTTGAATTATTGTTTGTGCCAACTTTTATTTACTTGTCCTAGTACTAAGTAATTTCCGCAAAAGAATCCCTTCCAGAGCCCTTATTCCCAGTGCAAGATACTTTGGTACTGGAATATTTTTATTTAAGGTAGCTAAATTATTGTTTGTGCCAACTTTTATTTACTTGTCCTAGTATTAAGTAATTTCCGCAAAAAAATCCCTCTCAGAGCCCTTATTAAAAAAATTCATTCTGTGGCTCCCAGTGCAAAAGAGTTTAGTACTGGAATATTTTTATTTAAGGTAGTTGAATTATTGTTTGTGCCAACTTTTATTTACTTGTCCTAGTATTAAGTAATTTCCGCAAAAAAATCCCTCCCAGAGCCCTTATTAAAAAAATTCATTCTGTGGCTCCCAGTGCAAAAGAGTTTAGTACTGGAATATTTTTATTTAAGGTAGTTGAATTATTGTTTGTGCCAGCTTTTATTTACTTGTCCTAGTACTAAGTAATCCCCGCAAAAGAATCCCTTCCAGAGCCCTTATTAAGAAAATTCATTCTTCGGCTCCCAGTGCAAAAAAGGAGTTAATTGCTTTTCGAATAATAATAAATACAATCTGTAAAATAAAAATGGAAATATTTCTTAGTTTATTTTATTTTTTTTTTCTCACAATTCATTGAAAGTTTTAAAAAAAAAAAAAAAAAATATATATTAATTTTCGAAAACTGTGGGAAAACAAAGTAAATTCGGGCAGTCATAAAAGGCTAGAAAATTTAATTCAACTTTGCCCTTCGCAATAACTATTTTGTCTCTGAAGCTCCCGGGTGAATAATGGACAATGAAGGAAAATTGGTCTGTAAAAAAAGTAAAAAATTTGGATTTATGTTCAAAATGCAGCTAGAAGAAGTAAATTCTGGATAGACGGACTTGACGGTTTAATCGAAATAAAGTCCTTCAGAATGTAAACTTCTTGAAGTAAAGTGTTTTAAAAGGTTCTTTTAGTGTGATAGAGATTTTGTGCACGAAAAATATTCCATTCTTTTCCCTGCTCCGTAGCATGAAAATTACTTTTTTAAAAGAAAATCGAGGAAGAAGCTATGGCAGGGAAGAAGATGAAAAATTCCCAAGAATTCATTAGCACTTGAAAACTTTCCAGAAGAAGTAAGTCAGCATAATGAAACGCTGGAAAAGTGTGGAGATGGAATAAAAACAAACTCAGGTCTAAGAAGAGGAAAGGGTGCCTCTCGTTTTCTAACCCCCAACACCCTGGAAAATAGCAAAAAAAAAAAAGTATATATATATAATGTATAATGCAAACGAGAAACAAAAAAATTTCTTCTTAGAGCAAGATTCGAGTGAGGGTTGTGTATTTTTGTTTTTTTACAGAATAAAGGGCTGGGAAAAGTTAAGGGACCCATCACTGCGGACTATGGATCCGAAAAAGGTAAGAAGTTTCTGGTGCTTGTGCTTACGACCAGGAGAGAAAATGAAAAGTGCCAGCATCATCACCCTGAACCATTTCAAAAAGCAAAAATTAATCACCAAACCAACCCCCGCCCCAGCTCCCTCTCCCCTTTATCCTTGTCACGAACGACGATATCGTTGCGCTGCCGTTCCGCGAACTCACCCCAAAATCTTCACCTTCGTTGCGAAAGAGTTCTTCTGTACCACTTTTCCTCTTCTTCTTCGTCCTCTTCTTCTTTTTGTATAAAAGGTCGACGGAAAAAACTTGCGAAAAACTTTCTCATTTTCATCTTTGCCGCACAACCCAAGAGTACTTTTCTTTCCACTAATTTTCTCTATTTTCCACAATTTATTAACACTTTGATGAAAAACTTTCCTCCCACCCCTCTCAACAAAGTAAAACTTTCTCTAAGGAATTGTTTTTTTTTTTGTATTCTTCTTCTGTTTTTTTGTTCAAGTTTATTTTATATATATATTTTTTAATGGTTTTGTTTCAGCAATTTACAAAAATAGAAAAATTTTAGTAATGCTAACTAAATGCATAACAGAAATTTGTATAGATCTCGAATCGGTTTTGAATCGGATAAAATCGGTTATACACTATTTGTAAATTATTACAATTTTTGAATAGAATATTTAATTTATAAGTTCAAATAGTGCAAACCGAAACGGTTTGAATCGGTTAAAACCGGTTATATACTGTAATTGTTAGACTAAATATAAAATTCTCTTTGGGCATTGTCACCTTCTTCCAAGGTTTCTCTCCCAAAAATTTGTGTCGCCCTTTATCTACCCTTTGATTCAAATGGCCCCTTTCCCCCCTACCACCCCACTGGGTTTCTTTCGGCTCATGCTATCGTCTTATTTTTTGCTAATGAGAAAAATTTAAATGCCCCCAACACCGTGGAAGCCCCTAGAACAACGGCACTTTATTTATTTTCTGTGAAAGGACAAAACCCTCCATTTGCTTGCACCCTCCTTCCCTCAACCCTCCCTCTCCCATGCCACCCTCTTTCCTTAGAGCCCATTCCAACCCTTGATTAAATAAGAATTTTTGGTGTGACGGTGGCGTAGAATTTTTCGGCTCTTCTTGGACGTGCGCGCCTTTTACTCTTTCTCGTGGGTGTCGCGTTGCGGGCGGGTAGAAAAGCAGAGGGGGCGGTCCATTTTAAGGGATGGGTTTTAGTCATCCATCGTTTTTGGAATCACCATAGATTTTTTTTTTTTTTTATATATATATATATATTCCGGAAGGTGGCGGGAGCAGCGGAAGGCCAGAAAGGGATGATAGAAGAAAAGGGTTTTATTTTGTAGAAAGGCCATGGGCCAGCGAATTATAAGAAGTGGGTTGCGACGGTAAGGGACAATGAATTTATATTTTGTAAAAGGAGTGCGCGGAAAAAGAGAATATCGCGTCCCTTTTAAAAGAATATATATATATATTTTTTGGTATATATATATATATATTTGTGTGTATATAGAATTTTTCCTCTACTTTACTTTTCAATGATTTTCATTGTATTTTTATCTCGCTAGAGGAAAATTGCAAGCATCTTTTCCTTTCTGCCCTTTCACTGTGAGCTCCTTATTTAAGAATCGTAAAGGGCTTTCGAGGGTTGTGTTTTATAATTGCGTTCACCCTCCTTTTTAAGGATTCTTAACGACTCGCCATTTTTTTTTTTTTAATTCTATTTTTTTCTTTTTTATCTTATCTGAATATCCGGATTGCTCCGGACTATGCTGTTCTTTTCGAGAGAGCTCCTTTTTGGGGCTCTCCTTGTTGAAGCCTCGCCGCAGGGTAGCTACTTAGGAAGTGATTTAGTGGATAGTCAGCTTTCGTTTTCGACTTAATTTTAAACTTATGTCCGCCTTTAGCATTTTCTTAATTTTATATTTGTTTTTTTTTTTCTTATTTCTTGTTTGTATTCTTTTGTATTTGCTTTTATACCATTGTGAATGTTATTCGAGAAACGTTTTTACTTGGCGACCGAAATTAAATGAAGAAAGCATCCTTTTAAGAAAATGGATAGAACAACTCTCTTGAGAACGACGGGATGATGCTAAATCTGTTAAGGCAAACTGTTTAAGCTTAATCGCTACTTTGGTACACGTAAACGGGCATTACAGGATTAATTATGTAAGCGGGAATGGCTTGAATTAGGTACGTCTTTTACATTTTACCTATCATCCGGGTATATTCAGCTTTTTCTTAAACACCTTCTGCGCCCCGCCTCCAACAGTTCAATGCAAAAAGTTGAATAATGTTTAGCAGTTTGCTCAGATTTTAATTTTGTCTAAAAGGTTTAACATTTCCCTGAGCCAAGGATGAAATGAAATAAAATTTGTACAGTATACAAATAAACCTTTTTCTGGGGTGTTTAATTCTTATGTTTAACTCAGAGGTGCCATAGGGAGACTTACTGTTCGAGTAATTAAGTGTTTTGCTATATATATATATATTTATATTTAGGCATAAAATGACTCTTTTGTGGGTAACTCAAGTTCCATAAAATTTAATTGTTGAATTCTTCTTGTTATGGTGATTTAAAACAACAATAATCAAAAAAGTTTGGTACTGGATTAAAGGTAGATTGATTTTCGTTTTTGCTAGCTTTTATTTACTTGTCCTAGTACTGAGTAATTTCCGCAGAAAGATCTCTTCCAGAGTCTTTAGTAAGAAAATTCATTCTTCAGCTCTCAGTTTAAAATAGTTTGGTACTGATATATTTTTAATAAAGGTAGCTTTTATTTACTTGTCCTAGTACTAAGTAATTTTTGCAAAGGAGTTCCTTCCAGAGCCCTTATAAAATAAAGTCATTCTTTAATTTTGTTTAAAACTACTATATTATGCACTTTATTTTATTAATTTTTTTGTTTTCTCAAAAAGTCCTTACACAAAATTATTTATCACTATTATTAATTAATTAATTAAGTAGAGTCAAGAGTTGTTTATTTGGTCCATAATCCATTTATCCTGATTTCTTTTTCAAATTGCACTAATTTGTTGAAATGTTCACTTATTTTTAGCTTGATATATTGTCTATCAGATAAAATTTGTCCGATATATTTTCACTTTCACTCAAAAGTACATCAAAGAGCTTATAACAAAGGTCACTCGAATTTTCTATAATCATCTTGACCATCACCGAATGACTGATCCTTTAAAAAAATTTCAAATTATTAGATACCATCACCTCAAGGTGGTATTTGATTTGAATTTGCATCATCAAGTTCCATATAAGGGCCAGAAAAATATGTGCAATAAAATTCCTGGTACCTGGTTGGTAGGAGAAAAAACCTTAATCGAGCAAAGAATTTTTCCAGGATGGCCGGGTGGTCTGTTCTGGTCACATTTTCAATATACATATACTATAACAAAAATTGTGATCATAGTGACGGTTTTCTTCCGAAAAGGGTTAAAGAAAGTGCAGGACAATGGTGTGAAGAGGACCATCACAGCTAGGTAAGGGCCAGATTTGCATAAAAAGGTACACTGACCTAACCGGTTTGACCAGTTTCCCATGGATCTTTTGTTACACCGCGCTGGACCCTTTATCATCATCATCATCATCATACATCGTCATCGTACTGCTGTCCTGCGATGTCCTTTAGATTAAAATTTTTTGCATCCCTTTTTAAATTTTACTTTTTGTTGTTGTATTTGTAAATATATCAGGAAGTTCCTGATTTGTAACTGGTTTTTCCGGACGGTAATCTGCCGGACGACGAACCCTTTTTCCTACTTTTCCTCTGGACGCAACAACGAAAAAGCAAACGAACGGACGAGGGATACTTTTTTGAGTAATGGGCTAAAAAACCAGTTCTACTTATATGCCGGACTACCCTTTTTATTTATTAATTGTCCTTCGAACGCATCTGCCCTTAAGTCCCCTTGTCCGTCGTCTTGATAGTGATTATAAAAATAAAATAAAAAAATACGCTCAAATACCCATAGTAAATAAAATATTTTTTTATATAATGGTTACTTATCCTTCATGCAAACAATTTTTAACATCCCAGAAGCCTCAAACACTTCTGATTGATGCTAATTATGATCATGATGATGACCGAAATTCACATACAGGGCCCCATTTCTTAAAGATACGTTTTCTTTTACTTGAAGACACATCCAAAGGATACACAGAGCATAACAAAAGAGGGTTCTAATCTCACCCCTTTTACCTTATATTTTTAAGAAAATTTACACATACGTATGACCCTTCTGTATCGGACACCGGAAGGTAGAAAACCCTTTGGAATATGTTTCATTTCACGGTATAACCTTTTACGGGCAATTTATGAAATTTGTTGTCCGCCACTCGACCGTGCCCTATGAGCCTTCGGACGGTTTTTAAGATAATGTCCCTGGACCTTATACCTTATTATCTTGTATATTAAGGAAGAGGACCTTGGGAAAATCTCAGACCCTTTTTTTGTGTTTGTATGACCAAGGGTTAGTTAAACCATCGGTCGAAATTGAATAATTTTACGATATAAAAGGGTGCGAAAGAAGATTTCCTTCTACGATGTCCACCACCCTTATTTTAAGTGGACCAGAAGAACTGTTTTGCTTTTTTTTTTGTTTTTTTTTTTTGTCTTGATTTCATCTCATCTGCATGTAACTGGGGCAAGTAGAGCCCTTTGCCCAACGGGTTCGTAAAAGAAAATTTTTCAAAGAGCATGTAATGAAAATTTTGCAATACATTTTCAAAGTACGATATAGGAAAAACTTTATATACTACTACTACAATTTATGCCACTTAATACAATTATTTTCAAAAGCATAAAATCTGAGCATAAAATGTTTTCTGAAAAATTAGGAAAAATCAAAATCAAAATCAAAAAATGTATTTCCTTAAAAAAGGCGGCAGATTGGTTTTCTTGGCTAAATCGACTCCTAGTAAAAACTCTAAGTAAAGATGATTCTAGGCAAAAAACAGAAAGGCCTAGAAGAAGATATCGCAGAATTTTAATATTGGCAATTTTCCTTGTAAAAAATTATTTCCTAAAATAGGGCTCCCCGGGTCGGGTTTTTTGGCTAAATCGACTAAAGTAATTTTACTCGAAGTAAAATAACTAGATGATTCCAGAGGAAAAAATCGCAAAATTTCTATTTCTACATTTTCCCTTAAGCATTATCCAGGAAAAAAATTATTTTATACAATAGGGCTGCCCGGATCGGGATTTTGTCTAAATCGACTCTAAGAAAAATAACTAGGTGATTCTGGGGAAAACACAGAAAAGTCCAGAGGAAAAAAATTTCAATTTCTACATTTTCCCTATCCAGGTAAAAAAATTATTTTCTATAATAGGGCTGCCCGGATCGGGCTTTTTAGCTAAATCGACTCTAAGTAAAATAACTAGATGATTCTAGGTGAAAAATAGAAAAGTCCAGAGGAAAAAATCGCAGAATTTCAATTTCTACATTTTCCTTGTAGCCCTATAAAGATTTTCTAAAATATGACTCGTCGGATCGCGTTTTTTGTCTAAATCGACTCTTAGTAAAATAGTATGCTTCAGTTATTAGCTAATCAGAATTTGGATTAGTTAGATTTTCTATTAAATTGGAATTTAATAGTGGCTACTTACTGAAACATTTTGAAAATTTTATTCGTCATTAGATTTTCCAAAGTTTTGATTAAAATTTAAATTAATCATTCTCCTAGTATTTTCTGTTTAATAGTAGATAATTTTTAATTTGGTCTTATCACCAAAAAAGGGTTAAGGGTAGGCTATCAAAACCGATTCTCGTTTTGATCTTTAAGAAATTATGCTTGTTCACTACTTTTCCATTAGTTTGATTTTATTTCATTATTCAACTGTGCGCCCTTGTTTCGGAAGGATTTTTTGGTGGTGTCCGCGCGCAAGATAAAATACTTCTTCGATGGTGGGAAGGATGAAAAAAAAAAAGAAAATTAAAGGGCTAAGGAAAAGTCTAGAAGTAGTAAAAACTCTCGTCAAGGGATCTAAAGCAACAACAGCAAGAAAGGGTTATGGTTGGCGAGAGGGTGGGTTTGGGCAAAACCCGTACCAAAAATTAAGAAAAGAGAAAAGGCAGAACGAACGCGCCAATTGATGGCAGCGAAGGAATATCGCTCGCGGTTGTATAGGACGAAAAAGGGTCCTTTCGGTGGAGTGTCGACGGTGTCGGAGGTGGGTGCTATGGAGGTTAGCGGGGGGCGAGGGGGAGAGGAGAAGCGCGCGAAGGACAAGTAAAAGGCCCAAGAAGGCAGTTAAAAAGGGTTATGGGTACGCGAGCGGGCATTACAGAAAAAGCGCTTTTTAGTACGCGCCAACGAACCGGCTGGCAGAGTCCTTTTCTTGAAGATTTATAAATGTATTCGAACTTGAATTTGAAATTTTCGTGAAATGGGGGGGAGGGTGGGGGAGAGTTGGGTCGTCCCTCTGGTGCTGCTTCTTCTTCTTGTTCTTTCTTCATTTTACCGAGGGTAAATGATAACAAGAGCGGCGGGCGGGGGATGGGTTCAGTGATGAGCATCAGAAGAGCGCGGGTGGGAAGTAGAAAGAGCAAATTTTTCGGATGAGGGGTGGTCCACGGTACGGGACACCATCAAATGAAAGATTTTTCATCGAAAATGAAATGCGCGGAGTTTTTCAGACTGGAAGGGGGTTTGAGGGTTGGATTTCTTAAGGGAGGACAAGCCCAAAAAGGGACACTACCGGGGGTGTAGCAGTCAAATAAAAGGACTCAAGCAACCGGCGCGGCAGTTCTAAATATATATATATTTATATAGCTATAAATATAGAAGGGCTACTGTAAGTGTATATCTCAATATCTTTACCTATACACGCAGCCACACTCACAAAAAGGCAAAAAGATAGATTCAGATAGATTCCTAGATACTGCCGCCGTTCACAAATTTTTGGGGACGAACATCTTTCGCCAATTTAACTTTAAAATTTTCCATGAATTTTCCCTGTGTTTTAGTGTAAAATGCTGATTAAGAAATAAATTACAGGAATATCGAGAGATAGGGCAAAGTTCTGAAACGTTTCAAAAAAAAAAAAAAAACCTTTCCAAAGGACGTTAGAAAATGTTAAACAGTGAAGGCGGTGAGGGATGGCAGGAAAATGGAAGGGTAGAAAATTGAGATGGACACAAGAGAAAATTTCTTAAAGGGGGAAACCAGATTAAACAGTTCGAAAAATAGCACTTGTTTTGTTTTGTATATTTCATAAATCATCAGAAAAACATCTCAAGTATATGATTTCAAAGTTTTAAAATAAAATTCCTATTCGTTCCGAAACTACTCGCTATTAATTTCAATGAATTAATAATAACAATAATATTTATTTCTGGCTGAGTACGAAGATTACAAATCTTATATCATAAATGTACAAATTCTGTGCAGCAAGGAAGAGAGGTAAATAAATCTAGAATCTAGAATATAAAAGAAACTAATCAAATAAAATAAGTAACATAATTAAAATAATATAGATTAAATATAGTAAAGAATGAAATTAATAATAATACCACATCAACCCATTCCGCTCGCCATACCACCCAACCATAAAAGAAAGAAATGTATAATTATTATTTTTAATTTTACTGCAAGTACCCACCAGTAATATTTTATTATAATAATTACCGTACTCTATTGTGCAAATTAAGAAGAAACAATTTCTTGTAATTAATGTAATACCTTTTAAATTATGGTTTTTGGACAAAATACTACAAGGTTTAAAGGTATTTTTAAAATTTGCGCCCTAAAGATTTCTTACAATTTAGGAATGGATCTTAATAAATTCTGTAAAAAAATTCCTATTTGAAATCAAATTAGCAGGCGTCGAAAAATTCAAAGATATTGTTAAAAACAAACGTCAGTTTAAAAGAAAGAGAAGCTTTCATTCGTGCGTGACGTTGGTTTTGCTTTCTTTAATCAGTCTTGGGAACAAATTCTTATTATAAAAAAATAAAACCATCAGAAGTAATTTCTTACGTCGGAATTGTGTGCTTAAAATTAAAAACCCTAAAATGCCAAATCGAACTGATTCTCCGCCACCCAGAAGGCGTTCGGCCATAGTTTTTTGGATAGAATTCGTGCTTACCTATGTCAACACAGGAATGATATATTTTTTCCTTTGGGTCTATGTAAGTAAAAATGTTAACTATTGCTTGAAGAGAAGAAAACTAATTCACATTTTATTTTAAGAATCGCTTAAGGCGCCGCTGGTAGAGAGGAACATGAAAGGGAGATTTCGAGGAGGACGCAATTAGCCCCAAAAAGCTGGTTAAAATGGAAAATTGAACTAAATGAATTAAACAACAAATGACCTCGTTTTAAATGTATCTCTCTTTGTTTTTGTTACATATATAAAATAAATATATAATTTTTCTTATATTCTCATTATTTTTGGGTTAACCTCCTGCGGCCCACGGTCCTACCAGTAGTACTAATTCTTTATAGTAATTCAGACCCGGACCTCATAAGTGCGATATACAACCCAAGGGCCTACTTGTAGGCCTTAATATAAAACGTCAGATTTCCGATTCAAATTAAAGTGTTGGATCTGAATGACTATAAAATATTAGTACTACTGGTAGGTCCTTGGGCTGTAATGACTAGTTCGCTAGTTAATGGTCTGGGCCGCAGGAGGTTAAAATACTGTTGCCAGGGGCAACCAATGCACAAACAAATATGCTGAAATTGTGAAATGGAAAATGTTGTTTAATTTCTTACAAAACCTCTTTCTGACAGCTATTATTCTACTTGTATTTTTGAAAATATCTTTTCTACACTAATACAAATTTTAATTTTTGAGAAACAGACGCATTTCCAATCCAAAACGTAACCCAAATTGACCTCGGAATGAAAAGTAAATCCTTTCCATGTTTTTGTTGCTGAAATTGGCCTCAGATATAAAAAAATATATGGGTAGTTCTACAAACTAAGGAAGAATTCGAGTCTGATTTTGGCCCGACATTTTTTATACATTCTGGTGGCAGAATTCAGTCTAATAACTAGAGTACAGTGTCTTTTAGCTTATCCGAAAGGGAACAGTCAAAAAATTTAATATTTTTTGATTTATGTCCATTTAAACTTAAACTTAGACCACCACCAAAACTAAATAACTGTATATAAACAAATTATGAGAGTAAGTTCAATTTATTTATTAAATTATTTATTTGTAGTTTAATGTTTATGTGTAAAAAAATACTATTATTACACAGAAACAATATTTTTAATATGATCTTCTCAGGATCCTGGATGGTTCTCAGTACCAATTGGACAGGATCCTGAGGCCAGGTTCCTGAGAATTTCTGTCTAAAAATAAAATAAACAAACCAATTTATAACTTTCAACAAAAATTAAACTAAACTAGGCCTATGCGCTAGCATCTTACATATCAATACGCTAAAATTAGTCATATTCATTATTTATTTCGTAAATAAAAATCTTACCAGGATCCTGAGAACTTCACTGATTACGACACCACTTCACTCGCCGAACGCACTAGGCTCACTAAACAACGTGTTAAGTGAGAATAGATAGATGACCTTCTTTATCTCTTTCGTAGGTACTATCGACTCAGCGGAATGGTAAAGACGCAAGGCAAATAGTCTAGTAAATATTTGCTAATTCAACAGCGAACAGGATACTGAGATAAAATGGTGGGGACAAAATGTAAACAAGATTTATTTAATATTTTTGAAGTAAATACTATAGTAATTGTTCTACCTAGCCAGGAAAAATAGTAAACTTATTAATTTGGGATTCTTTTAAGACCCTAATGTAGAAGTAAACGTATCACGACGCACTTTGAACTAAAATTTGTACGAGGGACACTGCAGGATCCTGAGAATTCGGCACTTTGCACAGTAATTTTGTTCAGAAAAGAATTTTGAATCTTAATTATTTTTAGTGACCATCTAGAAACAATTGTAATTAATAGTATTCCGTCCAAAAAAAATTGTTATTAACAATTTTTCTATCATATTTTGGCTGAGCCGCCAAAAATTCCTTAGTTTGTAGAACTACCCATATCTCTCTCAGTAGAAAATACAAAATTTCATGTGACGATTCAAAAAAGCCATAAATTTTTTTTGTTATGCTAATTTTAATAAATTCTGGTCTATGGGCCATACATCGAAATTTTCGTACTTATATTCACTCTTATAAGCTTCAGTGCATGCGACAAAGAATTCGAAAACAATTTCCAATATCATTTTAATGGAAAATGCTCTCCTTGTCTTAAAAATTATTTCTAATTACTGAAATTGTGTCCAGACTAAGTATACGCGACTGCCTTGCTAGAGAAAATAGAATCAGGGCACGTACTTGGGGAATATTTTGAATTAAAGGGTGTGCAAGCTCAGGAAAAAAATTTGTGTTATAAATCTGTACTCAAGTTTTTTAAAATGAATGAATTTTGAATGAATTTTCATCATGATTTATGCTTCAAGACGGTTTTAAATAACGACAAAGTGTCTGGCTGCTACATCAAATACTCAGCTGTTCCTAAAAACTATTGTGAAATGATAAAATTTACCTTTCTTAGAAAAATAAAATCAGCACACATCCCGAAGGAATAGTTTTAATTTTATATTCTTGAAATATAAAAATGGGCAAAGTTTATTATATTTTAACAGAGAAAGCTCTATAACTCTTATTTCTGTTAATACATTCTATAAAAAAAATTAGAGACTGGTTCGAACTACAAAAATTAAAAATGGGTTCATTTCCGAAAGAAATCATTTTAGAGCCCCCGCACCATCCCTTCCACATCCTCTTGATGCAACATCATGCGAGATTTGCCCCTTTGAAATGAACGAAAATGAAGGAAAACTAAAAGCAGACCACATCCCTAGGGAATATTTTGAATTAGAGGGTCTCGAAACGCAAAAAACAAATTTTCCATATTTTCTCTAGAAATTTTAATAAGTAAATAAATGTATTAATAAATAACAATTAAGAAGAAAACATTTATTGTAATTAATGAAATACCTTTTAAATTGTGATTTTTAGGCAAAGTACTACAAGGTATAAAGGTATTTTTAAAATTTGCGCCCTAAAGATTTCTTACAATTTGGGAACGGATCGTAATAATTTCTGTGAACAAATTCCTATTTAAAATCCAATTGGCAGGTGTCGAAAAATTCAAAGATATTGTTAAAAACAAACGTCAGTTTAAAAGAAAGAGAAGCTTTCATTCGTGCGTGACGTTGGTTTTGCTTTCTTTAATCAGTCTTGGGAACAAATTCTTATTATAAAACAATAAAACCATCAGAAGTAATTTCTTACGTCGGAATTGTGTGCTTAAAATTAAAAACCCTAAAATGCCAAATCGAACTGATTCTCCGCCACCCAGAAGGCGTTCGGCCATAGTTTTTTGGATAGAATTCGTGCTTACCTTTGTCATCACAGGAATAATATATCTTTTCGTTTGGGTCTATGTAAGTTAAAATGTTAACTGTTGCTTGAAAAGAAGAAAACTAATTCAAATTTTATTTTAAGAATATCTTGAGGCGCCGCTGGTAGAGAGGAACATGAAAGGGAGATTTCGAGGAGGACACAATTAGCCCCAAAAAGATGGCTCAAATGGATTAATGAATGAATTAAACAACAAATGACCTCGTTTTAAATGTATCTCCCTTTTTTTATGTATATATTATATATAAATATATAATTTTTCTTATATTCTCATTATTTTTGGGTTAAAATACTGTTGCCAGGGGCAACCAATGCGGAAACAAATATCCTGAAATTGTGAAATGGAAAATGTTGTTTAATTTCTTACAAAACCTCTTTCTGACAGCTACTTTTCTATTTGTATTTTTGGAAATATCGTTTCTACAGTAATACACATTTTAATTTTTGAGAAACATACGGGTTTCCAATCCAAAACGTACCCTAAATTGATCTTGGAATGAAAAGCAAATCCTGTTCATGTTTAAGTTGCTGAAATTTGAGTAGAAAGTATAAAATTTCATGTGAAGGCACATAGGGACAAAAAATTGTTTTTGTGCTACTTTTGAGAAATTTCGGCCTATGTGCCATACTTATTCATATATGTACTCTTATAAACTTCAATGCATGCTGCAAGGAGCTTAGGTAAGATTTTATAAAGTTTGTTTGTTTGAGTTTTTTCAACATGCCCAAATCACTACAATTATTTATTAGACGGGATATACGATTTTCGTATAGGCGTCCATACATCATATACCCAAGTTTTATGTAAGCTTCATAAATGCTCCTGAGAATCCAAAAAATGAGTTTTTTTCACAACGAATTTTACCCGTTTCGACGGAAATTCAAGAAAATGGAACGAAGTGGCAAAACTCCTTTAATGGGAAATGCTCTCCTGATCTTAAAAATCATTTGTAATTACCGAAATTTCGTCAAAACTACCTAAACATGACTGCCTTTCCAGGAAAAATAAAATTAGTCAACATCCCTAGGGAATATTTTCAACTAGAGGGTTTGGAAACTCAAAAAAAAAAATGTTTCCATATTTTCTTTAGAAATTTGATTATCGATTCTCATTAAATGTTTATTATATGTAAGATGTTGTGTACGCCAAGAAATATCAAAAAGGAGGTTTTTCATACTAACTTTAATAAATTTAGAATTCTGCCCGAAACATCTATCACTCCGCTGTCCCTAAAAAGTATTTTGAATTGTGGGAATGTTTGAATATTTTAATTTTGTATTTTTGATATACAAAAATGGGCAATGTTTATTATATTTGAAGACAGGAATTCTATAAATGTTATTTCTGTTAATATATTCTATAAACCAAATCATTTCGGGGACTGGTTTGAACTACAAAAATTAAAAATAGGTTCGTTTCCAAAAGGAATACTACATCATAGTAACATCCATCAAATGTTGTTCATAAAATTTAAATTTTAGATTCCCTGATCTTAGGAGAGGCATGTCAAGATAATGAATAAAAATAAATAATTTAATATTTATAGCTGCAGCCCTCAGAATTGTGGACTTTTTCAAGGTATTTTTATGTACCAGATTTTTTTCATACAATTTCTGAGTTTCACCCGGAAATGCTTACAAACACCGATAAACAAATTACATAAGTTTCTACTATTGACAAATTGATTTAATCAAAATCAATTTTCTTCAAAACCAGAGTAATTTAAATAAATTTAAATTTTGCGCCATTCAAACTTTCGGGACGTTTCAATTCCACGCCAAATTCCCCTCCGATTTAAAATTAACGGTTAGTTCAGGACTGACTTTCGCCAGTCTCCGGCTTGCTCTTCGCCCGCTCGCAATCGCTCAGTAGTTTTCTCGTGTGAAAAAATATAATTTAATTATGTTTAGCTTGATAAAAATCGCAGTAATCTCTGAAAATGTTTTCCCGTCGATTTAATATTGAATTAATCGCTAAAATGATCGCGGAAAATTTTAGTAAGCGCGAATTTTTTCTTTTCTTAGAGAACGTCGAGAAAAAACGGAAGAAAGCGGAAAATTCGCGTGTGAAAATATTTAAAACTTGCTAAATTCGCTTCATTTAAATGTAAAGTTTATAATTTCTGTGAATTTATCGTGCTGGGCGAAGCGTCGCGACGGTGAAAGTTAAAAGAAAATCATGAAAAAATTCTGAATGCTATTTTTCATCAGTGGTGAGTCCTAACGGTTTTTCTCTTTTCTTCCTCTTTTAAATTCGCAGCGAACAGAATGGAACTGGAGCGTCCACCGAATTTTTCTCAGAGTGCCTCCCAAAGATAAGAGAGCCGTCTCAAAATTCTGCTTCTCTATGATATCTCCTCTGTTCCGTTTGAATTCGGGAAATTTTGTTTCAGCAGTTCTTCTTACATTTGAACGGCGCTCGGCGCTCAACGGAAAATTAATTAAACTGTTCTACAGTGACATTGTTTAGAAGGAGGTTACCGAAATATTTAACACTAGAACTACTAAGAGCCGTCAAATTGACGGGTATTCAATTCCTTCGATGAATTACTTATATTTTTCAAAGTCATTTTTAAAGATTTATGCAAAAGCTGATTAAGGTTCAAAATTACGACATCTTTGAAAACCTTTTCCGTTCATAATTACTAATTCAAAATTTAAAACAAATTACATTAGAGATGTCGAAAATCGCTAAAATTACAAGCTTGCACTCCGGTAGTTTTAGTGTTAAGGATTTGTGGAAAATAAATAAATGTTGCCGAAACATGTTTCTATTCTTTTTTCCCCTTTTCGAGCACACGAATAATCATTTTTGAACTAATTCCTATTTTTATACGCTAATAAAACCGTTTTAATTCGAAAAATCTCCCAAAAATTCCAATTGCTTAAATTTTACCCAGCTAATGAAATAATGTCGAACTTTACAGAAAGCAAAAATTCAGGGCAAGCATTAAAGAAATATTATGTAGGATTTTGCCAACAATATTCTACGGACTTTAGCTTTTCTGTACTAAAACGGCTTTTATCCATTCTTCAAACCTACCGAGCTTTCAGAAATTATAACTTGAAATTTTATTTTCTTAGTATCTCTTCAGAACTTAGAACCTTACTGAATAAGAATTTAAACTTTTTCTTACAGGATTATATCACATGTAATAATATTTGAGTAAAATAAAAATAAATGTCGGAATGAATTCAGAAATAAGGTGATTAAATATTCAAACTAGCCATACAAGTGTATCTAAAGAATAAACAAATAATAAAAAGATTTATGCATAGTAGAACACAAACATTTTTCATCGTAAGATTTATCCAAGCTTACAACCACAACAGAAAAGTGTCTTAATGTACAAAATTTTAACTCAATGGGTGAACGAACTTTAGAAATTAATTTCTGATACGTAAGTTGGAAAATGTCCTTGATGAGCTTCATAACTTTGCGGGAAAAAATATTTTGGTTTTAACTTTTTTTTAAATTAAACCTAAATTTTTGCAGCTCAAAGAAATTAAAAGTCATATTTTTTAAAATTTTCTCTTTTATTATTTTTATAGTTTTTCACATTTTTATTAACTTTTAGACAAAAAAATAAACATTAATGTTATAAAGGCTCCTTTTGTTGCTTTTTATCTCATTAGAGATACAAAGGCTTTAAGAGAGAGAAAACACAGTTGTTGTTTCTTTAATTTTTTTTCGTTTTTTTTTTTAAAACTAGACAAAACAAAAAATGTAATAATAATAATAATAATAATAAAATAACGGCCTTGGCACACTTGCACAGATTTTTTTTTTACTAAATCTTGCTTCCTTGCTCTACATAATATATAATAATTTTCTTTTTGCAATTTCCAATTGTTCGATTTTTGATTTTGTTCAAAGAAAAAAAAAAGAAAAAAAGAAAAAGAAAAATAAAAAATTTCATATAATCCTAGTTGCACCTATAGAGTACGGCTTATGTGAAGGGTGTGGAGGGGGAAGGAACAATTAGGAAGCGAGGGCTAGGCTGCTTTTCTTTGACAGAGAGACTAAAAGGAAATTATTATTGGATAAAAAATATCTTAGGATGTAGACGAGGGAAAGAGAGATGGATTTAAAACTTAGGGTTTTTAAGTGTCTGAAGCAGAAACATATAATTTTTATAAGAGTTGGACTGGATTTGAGGAATCATTGGATTTTATTGTCTCTTTTTGGAAAAACTAAACTATTGTCCCTGGTTTCCTTAGTGGGAGGCGCCTCCTAGCTCCAAGTAAAGCCAACCCTCTGGGCTGTTCTGAAGATACTTCGACGGCTTCAGTTGTTTCTTCTTTTGGTTCCTCCTTACTTTCGGATGATTCATTTTTGGCCTCTTCATTTTCAACTTTGGGCTCATCTTCCTCCTCAGCTGGTGCAGTTTCTGTTAAATATAAATTAATTTAAATATTGTATTATTTTCGAAAAATTCTTATTGAAATTTAATATATAATCTTACCAGTTGTCGAAGATCCCAGTCCAATTTTACGCCTTGCAAGGAGCGGATTAACTTTCCGATTGATAGCAACTGGCTGAGGTTTAGATTTTTCAGTCTTTGTATTAATTTGTATTCTTGGACGATTTCTTAAACGATTTAATCCACCAGCAGCTTGTGTTGTAGCTTCAGCAGGTTTCTCTTCGCCGCTTTCATTATTCGGTGATTCAGAATCAGCCGTTTCCGAATCTTTAGGATCCTGCTCTTTTTTATCATCATCATCACCTTCAGTTTCAGATGATCCACCTGCAGAAGCTGCAGGAGGTGTAGCTGTTGTTTTTGTTAGACTGACCCGACCGCGAGGGAGAAGCCTATTTGCTCCACCAGAACCTGGACGATTTATATTAAATCTTGATGGTCTTGTAGGTAAGGAAGATGTTGGTTTCTCATCTTTATCCTTTTCTTCACTTCCATTATTGTTATTGTTATTATTATTATTATCACTATCGCCGCTACCACTAGATGGTGCTGATGTCGTCGCTGACGCTGTTGGTCGTCCTCTTCCGCGCAAATTTAAAGTTGGTCGACTTCGAAGAGTTCGCGCTGTAGTGCTCGAAACTTGTCCTGCATCAACAGCGTTTTCGTCAGCGCTTCGTTCTGTTGTTGTTGAACTTCCTCGCAAATTGAAACGATTCCGAGCTAGTTTTAAATAAAACATTTTAGTATATTTTGTGACGAAAAGACGACTCATTACTTACTCCTTCCACGTCCTCCTGGGGCTCCTCCAGATGAGGAAGATGAGACTGGTTTTGCTTCTTCTTTGTTGATAGACTCTTCTTTAGCTGCTGGAGCAGCAGTGCTACTTGGACGATTATTTCGTCCTCCGAAAGATGGACGTTGGAATCGATCTAGAATGTATATAGTAAATATAAATTCCATTATAATATAGAATTAATGAATGAGTTCATTTGAGGGTCAACAGAAGTTGCAAAGGAGAAACGGCACTTAATTGCTGCTCTTAAAACTCAAACAATTTGTCGAAAAATTTGATGTTTAGTATGTTAATATCGCATATATTATAAAATACCATTAAATAATTTTGTTGAAGCTAGTGGATTTACAGTGAAATGCCTTTTGATAGAGATTGAGATTTAATCTAAATGATGTTCATTTTTTCTCATAATAATTTTCTTCATTATGCAAGTTATAATCTGGTATTAGCATAATTTGAAATAATGGAATGAATATTAGAATAGAATTTATTGAATTTTTTAAATTTTTTGAAAGTATTTATTATATAAATCATCCTTACTTCTACCCTTCGTAGTAGATTCTGTAGGAGCTGATTCAGTTGTTGATGTTGATGATGCTGAACCAGATTTTAATCTGAAACGATTACGTCCAGCATTTCCAAGGGCAGTACGACGTCCACCTGGACCAGGTGCTGGTGTAGTTGTTGTTGTTGTAGTTGTTGTTGTTGGTTCTGGTGTTGTTGTTGTCGTTGTTGTCGTTGTTGTTGTTGTAGTACTTGATGATGCCTCAATTTCAGCATCTGTTGTTAGACCTTCTTCATCAGTTGTTTCAGGTAAATCAGTTGTAGCTTCAGCATCAGTACCATCGGTCGTCATATCCATATTTAAATTTTCATTAGCTAAAATTGCATATAAATCGAAAGCTACTTTTTCCATTAATGGGGTAGTATTTTCCATGTCATCATCTGGACCAGTACTACTTTCAAACATTTCAGCGCTACTTGAGGCAGAAGATTCTGGAACTTTGTTACTAATATCGGATTCAATATTTTTTAATCCATCACCAGCCCCTAAAGATGTTGAAGATGATTTTGATGCTTCAGTATCAAAATTTCTGTTACCCTTAACCTGTTTTTCATCGGTATTAAAACTATCGCTATCGACTAATTCAAGGCTAGGACGTTTAACACCAATTTTACGTGTCTTTTCACCACTTTCACCGCCTTCTGTAGATGGTGTTGGTGTAGCTTCGATACTTTTACTACGTGGTGGGAATCGTGTTACAGCCGGTAGACGACCTTCGTCAACATCTTCAGTTACTGGAATGCTGGCACGTCCCTTTCCCCTGCTTGGAATCTCATTTTCTGGAGCTGAAGTAGTACTTCTTTCAATGTTTGTATACCGAGATTTTCCACGACTCGAAGAATCCTTATTATCTTGAATTGGAGTGGATGATTTTGATTTGCTGCTGGCAGCACTTGTCACTTTTTCCTTTTCAGATTTTTCATCATCATCATAATAATAGTAGACGTATTCATATTCATAATCAACTCCATTAGCTCCCTTTTTAATTTGGATTCGACTTTTTTGATTGTTCTCTGATCCAGCCTCATCCAAATTAATTGCTTGATCTATAAGGCCATCATTTCCAGCTTCTTGATCAGCGATAGGCTTTTGAATAGGCACTTCAGTTGTAAGAAGGACAATGTTATTTAAAGTGGTAGTCGGTTTACTGCCCTCAGGTGCTTCAGTCACTTTAGTCATTTCAGTTGCCTCGATAGCAGCCCTTTTCGATTCAATACTTTTCATAACATCCTCATTTATTAGGGCACTTAAAACTGGATTCAATTCGGGTCTCTCTTTAGTTGCCAAAAGATTTTCAGTTTTTTGCATTTGCATAAGACTATCACCGCTGGTACTATCGCTACTTATTGGAATTTTGTGGGCTGTCTCAAATTCATCTTCTACATTTCTTCTATCCGAATTTGTTACTAAACTAACTGATTTGCTAACACTCACGCTCGTACTATTATTAATTTTTATACTGTCATCGATTGCGGGTGGAATTTTTGATATAACCTCAGGCGTTTCGCCACAGGTAATAACTACCAAAACGCTTAGAAGGCATCTGAAAATAATAAATAAGTATATTGAATAATCTGATTTTAAAAACTAATTTGAAATCTAAATAACTAATAAAATAAACATACAATGCAAATTTTAAAAGAAGTAACAATTAAAATAAATTAAAGTTCAATGAATCTTATAAAGTAGCCTTTTTTGACGAAACCCTCTACTTTTACTTTTCTTTTCATAAACTATATATATATTTAATTTATTATTATTTTTTTCTTTCTTCATTTTCTTAACCTGTCCGACCTGTTTACCTTTTCGCTTCGATTACGAAGCTCCAGCCTTAAGCCTGTTTTCGTATCTTGTACTACCTCTGAGAAGGTTTTAAGATGCAACTTGTGAGCTAGATACGGCCAAAACCAAGAAAATGGGTCACGCTGGCTATTTAAGAGGGTTTTTGGCATTGACCTGGACTTTCAACTTTCGCTTTCAATCGAAGATCATCGATGGTATCAATTTTATTTTTTCTTTAAAAAAAAATCCATTGTGAAACCATCTAATTCTGGCAGTTTGAATAAAATTTTTATACGGACTGTAAATTATTTAAAATTCATATCCATAATAAGCAATAAGTCGCTTTTGATTAAAATGGTTTTAAAATATTATATATTTTCATTTATTTACAAATCATTCAATGAAAACCCGTTCAAGCCATATACAAGGGTAAAGGAGGAAGAACTGGCTTGTGTAGAAAACATAAAAATATATATATATTTTATATATATAGTACTACATAATAAGGTGGTAGTGGATTGAATGTCATTGCGACAAAACTTTTTTTATTATTCGCCAATCAATCATACTGCTCTCTGGTTATAATCTGCGGTGGTATTTCTTACGATCAAAAAATTACGAAACTATTCACTGTAGATTGCTAGATTGCTGAACCGCAGGTTAAAATTATAATGCCACGCGAATGCGATGAATGAATTGTTTGAAAACCAAAAAAAAAAAATATATTTATATATATACATAATATAAACTGTTATGGTTGTGACAAAATACCAATCTTGCAATCCGTCTCTGACTGTAGCTGGTTTTTATACCACCTCTGCATATGAAAGAAATTTTATATCGTGATTCAAACTTCCTGAATTCTTGCTTAAAAACTGGGCTGGGTTGGTATAAAAGTGGTACATATCTATATATATATATGAATTGCGTATGGTATGCGGATTGGTAGGTAAATTGCAGCCATCAACTGAAATGTATCATCATTGAAATCAACTAGACTTAAATAATGGTTTAAATATGGCAGAGAATAGTGAGGAGGGTATACTGAAATGGGTGGGGAGGGTATTTTATGTCTATGTACCAATGTACAGTCTTTGCCTCTTAGTGTCCACCTATATTCAGTAAAGGTGAACGTGTTGGCCGTGAAGGTAGGTAACTATACTTTTATACAATGATACCTGCATATCTTATACCATTTCTGGGCTTAGATTGATCAGTCTTCAAATAAGCCGATAACCATTCACAACTTTGGAAAATCAAAAGATGGTATACCACACCTTATAGATTGTTCATACCATAATTAAATTAAACTTATTTTATATTCGAAAATCATCATTGATCTTATCCAGTAATGATGATAATGAATACCATTATTATTTTTTTGGTATAGTACAAAGAAAAAAATTATAAATTAATATTTTAATTCATCTTTACAACATAATTCTTTCGAATACAATTGATTTTGGTATTTGGTAAAAATTTAATATTATAGTTAGTGGCATATAGTAAACCTTCAAAAGGAAAGAGGTTTAAAGACTGTTAAATATATATATATATATATATATAAAATCGAAGATTAAGAAGACATATAACGGATAAAAAGGAGGAAGGTGACGGTGATAAAATTCACGTTCATCTTCAATGGTATGTGGTATAAAAATACTTTCAAAAGAGATCGATCACTACCTGCTGTAATCGCTGTTCTGCTTCTGCATACCTTTGCACTGTATTTCTCCAGTGCATTGCGCGTGAAAGTGAGAGTTTCGTTTTGGGTATAATTTTTTTTTGTTATTTTCCCCCAACTTAAATATCGTACGTAAATGTTAATACCAAGCACTAATGATTTAAATAGATGCCGGCTACAGGAAGAGGTATAAAATGTATGTACCTGTCCTAATCTACTCCGACCTTAAATAAAACACAAAAAACAAAAAAGTAATAATTTTAAATTAAAAAAAACTCACATTTCACTTTCAATGTCCTCAAAAAAATAGACATTTTTGGCAATTTTTGTGGTATAGTCAATGGTATGCCATTAACCGATGAAATGGAAAAGGTGACCTAAACATCGATCTCGACATAGCGACAATCGGTGTGTTTTTTTTTTTTCTTCTTTTTCTTTCTTTTCAATATTATCGAAAGAAAAACCGATAAAAATGTTAATCATTGGGTGAAGGTTATCCGGATTTCAAATTTAGCAATAACTTTTTTAAGACATTTTCTGGGGAGGGAAATTTTATAAATAAGAAAGATCCAGGGGAAGGTATATAATATAAAAAATAAAAATTGTATTTATTAAAACACTTTATCCCCTCCGATTTTATACTATATTAACCTCTTTAGAATTTCTCAAGAAATTTTTAAAACAAGTTTTCAAGATTGATTTAAATTCAGGGTATAGATCTAATAAAATATGGGTCGTCTGGGACAAGTCGGATATTAATTGTTTTTTTTTTTTTTTTTTTGTATAACTAAAATACTACTATGGTTCCTAACCAGTTTTTTTTAAAAATAAAATTTCAATAAAATTAATATGAGAAGCCCAGGGCAACAGAGGTAACAAATTAAATGATTCATATTCTTGTAAGATGAGATTTCGCAGCTTAAATAATTGGGTGTGCCATTATATTTTTTATTTCTCGTTTTTTTGTACATGGTATATATATATTTCACCTTATTTTGGAATTTGTTTTTCTTGCAAAATTCTTTTGAAATTCCGTGTGATTAATGAATCATGTTGAAAGTTGTTTTGTATGGACTGTGACCATTAATCAGCAGGGTTGTTGGCAACTCGAAGATTTTTTTTCATTTTTATATGTAGGATTTACATATATATATACCTATTTTTTTTTTTTTGGAATTTTGTGGTAGAGATAAGAATGTTGCTGACCTCTGTTATTTTGTAGAATTAGAGGACAGTGAAGCAATCAACTTTAGAGTCTCATTTGATTTTGTGCAGCAATCAATTTTGCATTTAATTTATGTAAGAAAATTCGAAAATATTAAGATTTTAAAATTTTAGAAACAAAAATTATAACACAAAATTAATATATATATTAATAAAGCTAAAAATTTAGCAAAAAAAAATAAGCATTTCGCATACATATATCCTATTTAAACTGCGACACAATTTACATGAATAATAAATAAGAAAAAAATTTATGAAAATAAAATGAAGAAGAAGAAATTAAAGATTACTAATGGGATAAAAAAAAAAACTTACATATATCGCATCATCTTTGCACTTTCACTTCTTCTGATGTAACCTTTCCCCTTTGATGAATTTTTATTTATTTAAAAAAATAATAATAAATAAATAAAATAAAAATATCTTCAGTCGTGGAGTAGTTATTAACTTTTTGAATTCTTTATTAGTTTCATATGAATTATTTTTTGTTTGTTTTTTTTTTTTTTTTTTTTTGTTAATTTAACAACACAAACGCTATGTTCTGTTTTATACTTGATTAAAAACAAGTGGGATCCGCGATTTGTAGTTTGTTTTTTAATCGTATGAGCGATAGAGCACTTATTGCATTTATTTATCTTTTTACAGTCATTGTCCTTTTAGTTTTTTTTTTCTTTTGTGGGGGGTTCCTGTTTTATTTTTGTATAAAATATTATTATTATTTTTTAAATTGGGTTCAAAACTTTAAGGATGTAAATTCAAAGTTTAATATTAAACTGTAACTTCTGCATAATTCGGATGATATAAAAGCAACAAACATTTGTAGAAAAATAAATTCATTAAGATCGAAGTTAATTTGTGGTAAAAGGTATTAAAAATACAGAAAATATGACTAAAAATAAATAAATAAATTAAAACAAATTACGAACTTAACAGTTAGAAGAGTAGCATATAATTACGTAGTTAAACATTTTATTAAAGCAGTTCTAACGCCATTGGAAAATCTGATTGCCATCGGAAATTGATATCGACCAATCAAGTCCGAAGCGTGTCTTTGAAAAAGTGAAAGGTAAAAGTCTATCGAAATTGAAGTTGAAAACAAATAAAGTACAAATGAGAAGAAAAAAATGTTTTATATATTGTATATATATTATATATAATTTTTTTTTTTTTCATAAATTGACACGGTCAAGGTGCATACCTGACGCTTAAATTTATAATTTTCATAAGAGCAATTTAAAACGTGTTTTACCGGCTAAATATTTTCAGGAAAAATAAGAAAATTTCTTTTTTAAAGAAGTGTATCACATCCCTATTTAAGATCTATGAAATATCATCCAATAGTAAAGTTAACACATTCGATTCAATTTAAATGAAAATAATAAATCTAGTATCCTTGAGGCATTTAACGACTTCCTTTTAGAATAGTTAAAATCGATATCAATCACTTCCGGAACTCGACAGCGATTGGATTTAAAAAAGTAATGTTCACCTTGGCCCAGGTTACAACTATTTTTAAAAGAATGAAAACAAGTTTTGAGAATAATAACATAAATAATAAATAGGTATTTTTACTCTACTACTTGTTGCCATCTGATATATGTATTATATATAGTATATAATTATTAAATAATGTGGAATGGCGGGACAAAATCAACTGTATTTTGTGTATAGCAACGACAGAAAATATTCTCAGATGGGTGGAGGCAAGGTGTGGAAAATAATTAAAATTTTAAATATAAAACCGGAAATTTATTCAAAGAGATAGAATTTTTAAATGATAGTTAGATACAAAGTCGCGGTAATGGAGTACATTTCATTCATAAAGCATATTAATCTAATGCTTCCTTGAAGGTGCTTTGCTTTTCTGTGTTTTATGGACTTATTGGAGAAAAAAATAAATTATACAATTTTTAATCGTATTGTAGGTGTACAAATGAATTTATTGAATTTTTATAAATAATTTTTTATTTTTGAAAATTGGCGCTATATTTTGTGAATATGTTAGAAATTTATGAAAACTTGCGTTTAAATTAAAATTATTATTATTAAAATAATTTCCTAATCTTGTACTAATTTAGGACGTTATTTAAGATTAAAAAAAAAAAATATATATATTCTAACACTTTTGGATCATATCAAAAGTATGTAATGATTAAGGACCTTATGCACCAATTTATTTATTTATTTTATTTCTATTTTTTTATTTTTTTTACTTTTGTAGATAACCAAAGTATTACAAATAAATACTCTATTATTTACAATATATATATTTTTCTTATTATAATAAATATTGGTGCATACGATCTGAATTTGAATTTCTGAAACGTTATGACAAAATCACTGTTTATGTTAATGAAAGATATGCAAGCTTCTTATTTTAGAATCAGTTCAAGGAAAATTACATTTTTTACTGACTCTCTTGAGCTCGTAATATCTAAATTTTATTTTATTTATGATGCAAAAAAAAAGTATCTGCTTTAAAACATATTAAATTAAATGAAATTAAAAGAAAAATCCTGTTTTTGTCACCATCATCCGATTTATATCCATTTGAACTAAAATTATCATATTAACTTTGCTTTACATCCTTTCGTTTTATGATTGTTTTTTCATTTACTATTTATTTATTTAATAAAATAAAAATAATAGTAATAAAATATGTATAATATTTATTTATTTTTTTTATTCAAGAATTAAAATTTTTTTTTTTTTTAAATCACTTAAAGCACAATTTTTTTATATTATATCGTCACAATGTATCTCACAGATATCACACAATTAAATTCCTTGAAGTGGAATTATGCATAATAAGCGGCATAAAATGTCACAATTTTTTTTTTTTTTTAGTTTTACAACACAGGTCTTATTGTTTCTTTTATATTTTTAAATCTTTATATATATGTATACATATATATATATATATATATTATAAAATTCACGACCACAAAATGTTTCCTTGTTATATCTGTCCGTTTTTTCTTCTTCTTTTCTTGTATGCACCAAACAAAAATTTTTTAAATAAATTAGTGTTTTCCGTTTATTAAGATAACATGATAGATAAGAACAAAAATTATTGTACTTTAAAGTATAACATATAAAACGGACACCGAACACTTTAAATACTTTGATACTTTTAGTGATTCAAAAAATAAGTAATAATTTAAATGAGAAAAACTTAAGAAAATGTATGATCTTTTAAATTGTATCTTTAAATTAATTAATTATTTATTTAAAAAAAAAAAAAATATATATATATATATATATATATATCAAAAATAATTTGATTGAAGTAAAAATGAAACGAACTAAAAAAATGAGATTTTGAAGAACCACTCTTGAGAGCTCGCCGAACGGAAAATTCGATATAATGCTCCTTTCACTTTGAACGATGGAATGATAGATAAAAACAAAGTGGGGCTTTATGTATGTGGCGCCCCCCACTTTAAGATGACAGGGGGATTCGGCGGCGCGGTCCCCATGGAACTGTCTTCGCGGGTCTCTCTTTGGATTTTATACACTACCACCTTTGAAAAAGTGAGAAAAATAACAATCAAACAAGAAAAAAGGTAAAGTTTTTCTTTCTTTTATTTTTATTTTTTCTTACTTACTTACTTAAAAGAAAAACGAATGTCGTGTCGCCTTGGCAGCACCAGAACCAGCCTCATGAGCCACAATTGAAGCAGCCACCGCTACCGCCACCGCCATCACGACCATTCATACCATCGTCTACGTCATAAGCATACATAGTATGTATATTTTTTTAACGCGTTGTCCGTCTGTCCGTCTGTACGCCTTTAAGATGAAAATGAAAACGATGAAGATACGACACGTAGGCCTCCTAATTAAAACAACAAAATGCAAAGTATCCGGCTAATTTCGATGGCATATAAAATAATTCAACAGTTTTTAGATCTTCAAATTCATTTCTATAATCTTCAATTTTATCTTCGTAATCGTCATCATCTTTATGTTTTTTCATTATTACTAAAGATTGAACGATACAAAGTAGATCGAAACATATCCGTTTAAAAAGCTGAAGATACACTATTCGGCAACTTCTTGTTTCTTCAACAAATCCTCCAACCAACCGACCGACACTCTGAATTAACTTTTAATCGTATTGTTATAAAATCCCAACCGCAAAATGAAGCATAATCATGAGGAAAATGAACCAGTATACGAAGAAGACTGAAGAATGAAGAATGGATAAAAGTAGATATAAAAAAAAAAGAATGTTTTGTATGCAACTATTTTCCTTGTCCACTTCTTCATTTGCAATCTTGAGTGGTTTTTCTTAAGGCCGTGAACGATGAGAAACCTTTCAATGCAATTAAAATTGCTTCATGCCTATTTTTACCTGTCGTGGGGAGTTCTTACGATATCCAAGCACAAGATATATTCGCCGGTATATTCATGCAATCGGTCTTCAGGTTGATTACATCCCTTCTATATATATGTATGTTGGAAAATTGTTACTCTGCTGCTTCTTTTCATTAAAAGAATTTAAAAAAACAGAAAAAAAAACAAATATAAAAATAGTATGTATATACTATATATATATACTTAATAAATTAAATCTTTAAAACTGATGGCGGCAGACGGACCCTTATTATTCTTCATAATTACAGCCTGTGTAAAGTTGATTCATTCTCAAGGTGCTTCAGTTTTTGTAAGGGTAATTACTTTTGCAAATATTTCACATTCTCAAGGCAAAAAAGGGCCCAGAACTGTTGAGTCTTCGATTTTTGAAAATGAACTTTTTCAAGGATAGTATTAAAAAATTCTTCAGAGACATCTTACCGGCTTCCAGATTTTATATAGAAAATATTAAAAATAATTTAATCTTTTCAACTCCTATTAACAAAAAAAAATCGGCCTTTTATTTTTACATCTTCAGCATTTTACTAAAGCATCTTTAGATAACCTTGAAGAAAATTGAAGAGTTCCATAAAATCCAACAAGAAAAACCTCTGAACTGTTAATTACCTCCCTCACCTTGTCTCGATATAATTTAATTAATTAACTCTAATTTCGTATGAAAAAAAAACAAAAAATATATATAGTGAAGATATTGAAGATACATCGAACACGATTAGCGCCTATCTGTCGATTAGCAAGGTGATGAAAAAAGAAATATATAGATTTTGATACTTTTTCCATCGACGAATCGTCTTCTTGCCTTCTTAAGGGGAATTAATCTTCGTCGCGAGGAGGTCGTCACATTTCTTCAGATAGAAAGAAGAAAAGATCACACCCAACTCAGGTTCACGTTATGACATTTTTGCGGTGTGATGTTATTTAATTTTTTTTTTTTTTCATAAAATAAAATTTAATGCCATACATTTTTCCATGAAATTGAGAGGAGGCGCACTAAGAAGCCCCAAATTATTATCATAATCATTCATCGATTGAGTAACACCTCAGCACACCTTTTTGAATATTTCGTGGGGTATAAATTTTTGTATGAGAAGAGTTTCTCGCTTGTTTGAAAAGAGGTTTCTCGCTTGTTTGAAAATAGTCTTTCCGTTATTATTATTATTTCGGGTGCAATTTTTAATAGTAATTATTTTAAATTTTTGCTTATAATTATATTAACCCTTTGCACTCGAAGCATTTTTTCATTCATATTACTAGCAACTCGAATCAATTTCGATAGAGAAATCATATTCACATATATGTAAATGATATGCGCATTAAAAGAAGAGTGAAGTTATTTCGATTTGTTTTTGTCCTTATGTTATGAACTGGAAATTATTTGCATTGTCTCCATAGCGGAGCCCTCGAGTTTGAAGAAAAATTTTAAATGGCTCCGCTCCGGAGCCCTCGATTGCAAAGGGTTAATATTATTATAATTTTTTAATATTTTTTATTTTTTATTTCTTTAGGTGTGATTATCGTACCCAATAAGACAATGGAAGAAGACAATGATTCAAAAATCTCAAGTGCAATTGGTAATTATTATTTTCTGCTATACCTTAAGGGTGTTTTGTTTTTAAAGCCCGATAGAATTTAATTAATTAAATTAATTTAAAAAAAAAAATCTTAATGCATTTACGTGTCTATGATCTAAACTAAAAAAACAACTTTTTTAGAAAATAGTCCATAGAATGTTTAGTAAAAGTTTATTTTATCAAATTATTTAATTATTTAATATTTAACCTTTTGCAGATTTACTTAATTGGAATATTGCATCTATTGGTGAGTCGTATATTTCAATATATATATTACATATTGGTGGTTAGAGGTGTCCTTCAGTTGTTGATCAGGATGATCTGGCACAATTTCAAAGGATTTCGCTATGTATTATTATTAAGCTGATTTATATTTACTAAAAATTAGAAAAATTTAATATTCTGAAAAATGTTGTGACTTCCATCAGTCAAATTGACTGGTACTCAATTTCTTCCTTGAAGTAATTATATTTTTTTTAAATTATCTCTTAAGAATTGCTTATTAAATTATTATATATAAACGACATATCGAAAGCCTTTTTCCATTTATAATTACTAATTTAAATGGGAAAGCATATCACTTTAAATGTGCCACAAATTATCAAATTTATAAACTTGCGCGCCGATAGTTCTAGTGTTCAAATAGGTCGTTTTAGATTTTTCCTCTATGATTAAATTTTATACTTAGGGGTATTCTAATTTTCTTTTCTTTTTTTAGTAATAAAATTTCTTTTATATATTACAGACCAAGAGATTTTTATATTATGTATATTGTATCGGAATTTTTAAGTTGTTTGATTTGAGGGATTTGATTTTTAATTATAACTATAAAAAAATGTTTAAGGTACCGAATTTTGTAATTTTTATCTATCTATGACGAATATAATGGATCTTACAAAATTAACTAAGTCAAACTATAATTATTCGGTATTCGAAAATAAAATTGATTGATTTTCAGTCTTATTATTATTTTTTTTTTAACGAATGATAAATTTAATTTTCTTATGCAAAACTTCGATAACAGAGAGAAAATGATTTTATAACTCACTTTGCATAGAAGACGTGGTTGCATTCCTTCACTTAAGCAAAGGTCAAAAGTTGAATATTTCTTCTGTCTGGCTCTGTAAGCGCATTCTCCTTAATAAAAATAAAAATAATATTAATAAAAAATGAAACGAAATAAAAAAATTAACGTGAAGAGGACAACGAATTAAATTCGCATAGCATAACGATAGTATTTTATCGTGTTCCACCGTTCCATTGCATCCAGGAGGTGACGTTGTAAGCAAAAAAAATTAAATAAAATATAAATAAAAATACTTAAATCAAAAAAAAATAATAAAATAATAAAGAATAAAAGATACTTCCAGGCAATAATTCGACCTTGCGGATCATCTTCATGTTGCAGCATAGCCGCAAGAAAATCATATCTTTTGAATAAAAACCCCTACAAACGCTGGCCTCCAGCAGCCTCGGCAGTTACCTCAAGACGGTGGGAAGGGTAAAAAAGAAGGGGCTATTTGAGGAATAATAATAATAATAATAATATTAATAATAATCTAAAAAGCTTCAGATCAGAGCGGCAAGTGAGGTACCCTCGAGCACCTCCGGCGATACTTTTTATAGCTTCCAATAACCGGTACACCCCGGTTTTATGTGTGAGAGTATAAGCCCGTGCTTTCATTTAATCGCCTCCAATTGTAAGCGTACCTGCGGTTTTCATAAATAGGCAGTTAAGTCTCAATGGGTACATCTTGAGGTACCCTTGGAACCCTACTTCTTCACCTCTCTCTCCCTCATGTCCAACTAAAAAGTGTTTTTCTTCTTCATCATGCCCAAATCATTTGCACAAATTTTATTTGTCAATTAAAAATTGTAAGACCCGTGTGTTTTAAGGTTGGGTCTGTCAAAGTTAGGTACCCTTTCAGTTCAATGACCTGAACCTTCTTCCTTCATACGTATTACACGTAAATTTTGATTAGTCATGCAGGTACCCCAAAATAAAATCCGCCCGAATAATTCATGAACGTGTTAGAGGTAGGACATGCTACGAAATTTAATTTTTTTTTATTTGTTTTTTGTTTTCAAAGATTTTTATTCTTTCATTTTTATCTCCTAGTTTTTTTTTTTTTTTTTTTTTTTTTGTTATTGTAACAAGTGAGGCCAATATAAAAAAATAATGCAATTCAATTTTGTGTACGAAGAGTTTTCGAAAACGAAAGAGGGTACTATGAAGATATATATTAAAAATTCAATGCATGTTCATTTAGCTGTGGACTTTTCATGCAACTCACAAGAGGAAGCGGATATTCGAAAAAAAGTATATATTCAATGCAACTTTGATTGGTGATTGCTTGGTTGCTTTCAATTGTTTTTCAATGCAAAAACAAAAAAAAAACAAAAAATGCTTCTTTATTCTTGCACGTAAAGTCGGTAAAATTTGGTACCACCATGAAAAAAGCGCCAGTGTATGCCTTGCGGTGATTACTGAAAGTTTACAGAATTCATTATAAAAACAATTTTTAGGGTACCTTAATGAATGAATACTTGTAAGAAAAAGAAATATTCTCTTTTCTGCAATTAATAATAACAAAGTGTTATACTCAGTTACTTACTATATGTACTTTTTGATGGTTACTTACTATATGTACTTTTTGTTGTTTTAGCAGTATGTGGGTTTAGTCAACTCGAAAAGTAAGTGAAGTTCACGATAATCCTTTTACGAGAAAGAGATATACATTTGCACTTACTAATATTGAGACAGAAGCTATTAATAGAACACCATTAAGAAAAGATGTCTAAGTCAGAATTTAAAAGTTCAGAGTCCATCTCACTTGATCCTTGATCCTTGAGTTATTTACTATGAAAGATACATCATTGATGTAAATGCTGAAGAGCAAATATTTTTTATTCCGTCAGAAAGGCACTGTTATTAGTTCTTCCGAATGCCTTACTATAGTAATTAAAAATTCAATAGTAGAGTAGTACTTATTTTTCATTTTTTAATAATAACAATTAAACGTTCATATATCATATATTATTTTTGAAATCTACTCATTAAGAGCTTTTATTTGAGATCCAATATGACAAAGTTTAAAATTACACATAATAAAATTGTTCATATGTTTTCTCTGACTGAAAATTGTTATTTTGTAAAGAAAAAAAAAATCATAGTTAAAAATCACTCTAAAGTCAGCGTATGTGACCTGAGAAAATATTCAATGATCGGTTTTGATCGAGGTGGACATCATTTTTAATTTTAATGTGTCGAAAAACTTCAAAGCTCAATTTATCGCCGCGATAAACAGTCTCACAATTTTTAACAAAAAAACCTTGACTTAGTTGGCCCGCTCAGATCGTTCGAATCGGCATAGTATCGCATCACAGAGTGAATTGAATTGAATTTATATATTCCTTGCATCTCATCGACTAATTTTATTTTTATACATTTTGTTTTTGTTTTTTTTTTTTACCTTTTATCCAATATCTTCTTCTACTGCCGAAAAACGATTTAAATGCAAATCACCTTTTGCTTAGTTTTACTGCATCTCAGCTTTCAGTTTCAACAGTCACCGTCGACAGTATGAAGAAGCTGAAAAATAAATTCAGGGAAAAAAAGGCAATTTAACCAAAGAAAACGTAAGACCGTTGCATGTTAATGACCACAAAAAAACTGTAGGTGTCTTCAATTATTTTATTGTGTTTTTTTCCTATCATTATTATTTTTCTGGCAATTCGCATGCTCTTATTTTTATTTTTTGGTACTATAATTTAGCGCATTCGAGACACGTATTTTCCCTGATCTTGTTAGGATTTTTAATGTAGTGGCCTTTTAGTTGTAGTCATTTTATTTCCTCAAAATCCGTATAAAATAACCAAAGTGATTCATTCATCTGAAAAGAGTCATCACGAATTAATCTGGCTTAAGGTTTAGAATGCGATTTTATCAAAAAACTCAGTGAAAATATAACGATAAAAAAAAACCTTTACGCAATATCGAACAATTTTAGCATATTTTGTGGTTTTGCGAATAAAACATTAATATTATTCTCAGAAATCGTAACATACCTTTAAAAACATGAAATAACAATTTACCTTATTTTTTTTAAATTTGCTATTCATCTTACGAAATTCCAGAAATTTGTATTTTTTCCCTCATAAATCGTAATCATAAAATTATTATGAAGATGTAATTGCACTTGACTATAATCTTGGCGGTTACGATTACCTTAAGAAAAAAACTTATAGCTGAAGAAGCTTGCACCGTCTTGGGAGCATCTTAAGCAAAAGGTCAAATTGTGCCTGGGAGAAGTGGTTTTTCAGCATGCCACAAATCGCATCTAATTTGTTCAACTTTTTTCATCTCTCCACCGTCTTTTAATCGTCTTATAGTCGTCGCTGATCGTCTTCAGCGTCTCCGACGTCGTTTTTGTCGTAATACGTTTTCCCCGTGCATTCCCTTTAACTCTCTTTAAATAGCTAAGAAGTCACTTGCTACGCCAACTTTTTCGATATTTGCATTTGTGTAAATAATTAATATCTTACAATGTATATAAGAAGTAAACATGGATATTTCCGACTTAATTTTAGTTACAGCCTGGCAAACCCTGTCTCAGAAATACTCTTTTCTAAGAAAGGAAAAAAACAATTTAAAGTAAGTTTTTCTAATTTTTTGCTCTATATTTTTGTTAATATCAAAAACCTAAAAACCTACAGAAATCTTTAAATTTTAATTTCATGTGAATTTATAAAGGATACTCATATATTAGTACTAGTTACCAATTAACCAAATCTAGTCTCTGTATTTTGGAAAAAAAATCACTGTACGAATTATTGATATTAATAATTAATTTTAATTTTAATTAATTTTTTTAACAAGGGCTTTGGAAGAGACGTTTACAGAAATAAATTAGTACTTGAACAACTAACTAAATTCTGGCACTTAGCAGAATCTAGCAGCCTTTACATTGGAAGTTACTGTACCAATGTGTTTTGTTTATTGAGACCTTGTGAGAAAATGGATCCTATTTGGAATTTGTTGGTCTGGTGATACTTTGACACAAGTAAATTTCGAACCTGAGCACAAGTTTACCGTGTAAGAAAATAAATTAAATAAAAACTCAAGACGGTAACGAGTAACTTGAGAGAATTAAGAGTAAACAAAAAGCGAAATAAAAAAAAAATTAAAAAAAGGAATATTAAATAAAAAGATAAAATAAATGAACAATTTTTCTGCTACCCATAGGTGTGGCACGTTGTGGTATTCGCGGAATTTACCTGGTGCTCTGCTGGTGCTTAACGGCCGAGAGAGGTGCCGCGAGTGTAAGTGCTGCCCCCTCTGAAATTTACATTAGGAGAAATGAACTTGCGGCAAGCATAAAGAAAATAAGTGAAAATCTAAAGAAGTCATAAATAAGGCATTTATTTAGCTGATCACTATGTTTTTGGCTTTAGGCTAGAAATTCTTACGGGGTGGATGTGGGTGCAAAAATGATAAAAACAAATAACTAAATATTTTGTCAAATTATATCCTGGTAGTTAAGTGTCAATTATGTTTGTTTTTTTTTTTTTCTCGAAGTAGTTACGGAAGTATCCCAAAAATTTCTCTTTTAATAATAGTAGGCAAAATATAAAACTTTTTATAGTAATCGTAGTAGCAAAAATATTCCAGAAATTCATTATTTCAAGGCTTTAAATAGCTTTCTCGTAATTAAGCCATAAGCTCGACGACTGCTTTGAATGTTTTCTGAAGTTGTACGTAATTAAGGAAGGTGATGTAAACAAGATGTTAATTAATAATAATGGTTATATTGCAGCTTAAGAAGAATGTATGTATTTTGAGGTGGCAAAAGAAATAGTGCCATTTATATATTTTTTTGTATTCTTAAGTATTTTTTTTAAAATTTCTGAATTTATATATTCAACAAGAGTGTAAGGCAAACTCGGGTAGAGGATTATCACAAAAAAAATTATTTTTTCTGCTTGGATTATACAACTTTCCCGCAATTTTTGAATATCCTCATAATTATAACTTCCTTTCTGTATAGTCGGAAGAATCTCATAGTTTGTGGTGCCCCAACTATCTTCACCTTTATATCCGATTTTCGTAACGACATAATGCCAAACAATGCTAATTAGATCGTTCGGCAGTGGCAGTACATCTTGCAAAATATGCAAATAAAAAAAAATTTATATAGTATATATGTAACGAAAAAAAAAAGTGGAAGTAAAGATAGTCGACTTTCTGGTTACTTTTCTTTTGTATTCAGATTTGGATTCCATAAAAGTTTTCAAGAAAAATTTCACTTTTACCTGAACGAGAGGCCATCTCTTCGTCGTAGTCGTCGTCGAAAATTATCGTCATCGTTTTCGACAGAGATGAAGACGACGACGACGACGACGACGAAGACGATGGCGCCGCGGCCAGGTAAAAAGACTCTTCCTCTTGCGATAAGATGAGATGAGGTGGTGACGGCCTTTCAAATCCGGCACGCCTAATTTTTATTTTTTTGTTTATTATTTTTTTATATATTATACATATTTTCAATCAGTCTTTAGATGATCAAACATCTTCTTTGCTTCACCTGTACAGTTTAAATATATATTACTTATCTTATAGATACTATATTTCTTAATTTCTTGTCTTCTACCAAATTATTGTAATCTTTCTGGCCGGCAAAAATTGAAAAGCGATCTCTTCTTTGCATTGCCAATGAAATATTCATATATATATATATATATATTTATTTATTTTTTTCGCTTTTTATTAATAAAAAGAAGAAGAAAAATCTCGATAGTGTGCAGCAGAAAGGTGAAGCGTGAGTTGCGTACCGCGACCTAAATATCTTGTAACCAGCCCCCAGGTGAACAATTACCTGCTCCTCGGAAGTATCACGTCGTCTCTTGCATATTTTTTCGCTTTTATATATGCCTCTTTTTGTGGATTTTAACACTTTTGGCTATTTTTTCCCAAAAAAAAACTTATTATATATGGTAATCTTTTATTTATTATTGGTTTTTTTTTTTTTTTTTTTTTTGTAATTATTTTTAGGTAATAGGAAAACGAGTCAGCAGGTTTTTCGATTATGAAAGAAAGGTTGGTACCTGAGAGTGTGAGAAGATGCCTCTAATCATTATGTAACCGCGGTGGCGGTGGCGGCAGCGGTTCGTCGGCTCGTTAAACTGCTCCAGTCTTGTCTTCTTTCGACCGTCTTTATCAATTTTAATTTTATAATCAGATATTACGCTTTTTTTAGATATTTACTATCAAAAACTAATTTTCTATTGTCAGTTTTGGTCTTATTAAAATACTAGCTGAGATACCCGGTCTTACGGAAATTAAAATTTAACTTAAACGTAACACAGAGCTCGAAAACATAAATGAAAGGAAAGTCTGCTTGTCGTAAAATTTATTTCAAACCAAGGCCCAAAATTCAAGTCTAATTTCCTGGTCACGTGTAACAAATCTCATCTTTTTCCATGTTTTGTGTCATTTCACGTCATATGTTATGTTATGAATTGTGTCATATTTCATGTCATGTGTTATGTCATATACCATATCATATATAAAATCATATCAATCATATCAAATATTAAGTAGTATGTCAGAGTAAACAACAGAGACCTCCGTAGTCAGACATAGTGTAGATTAGCGTAAATTTAATTTTATAACCTATGTCTTTTAACATTTTTAATCGGATCAATAGTTCCAGAGATTACATCTGACAAACAAAAAAATGTTATAATTACAATAAATACAATGGTTTTCAAAACTAAGGGATCACTCAAAAAATCGGAAATTTTTCCTAATTTTAAAACATTAGGAGAAGATTAGAAGATTCCCACGTACCAATTTTCATGGAAATTGCATAGTATCTTAAATTTGATAATCCATTATAGTAAATTCGTTAAGTTTTCATTTTAATTTATTTAAAATTAGCTACTCCGAAAAACCCCATGTACTTACTTTTATGAAAGAAAGGTACGAAGTTCAAGATTTAATAGTCTGTCAGTAGAAAAATAAGTAACTTTCAATAAACTTCGTTTAATACCCTTTGTTTTTTTGAATTTGCATATATTGTTTTTTGTTTTTATCTACCTACGTAATTTTTTCTTTCTCTGCGATATAACAAGAACCATGACATTTTTTTTCGGTTTCTGTATTTTTTATTTTATTTTTTGGGATCAAATTAATCATGTATTTTACAGCTTGAACTCTGCCCGAAAATCATGCAAATTTCTTTCAAAGATGTTCGAATGTTTATCTTAATGATATTGCTGTTTTTTTTCTTTTCTTTATACCTTCCCCCCATCTTTAAACAAAAATCTACCTGAAGATATTTGTTTTGTAATCTGAATCACGTTACCTCTTTATGGTAATTATAAAAATGTGCAATAATTTTTACATAATCATTTTATGAGTCCTTTTGTTTTTTTGTCATCATTATTTCTACTTTGTCTACAGCGCTCACATAATTTGATGGACATTTATTTATTATTTTCCTTGTACTAGTCACCCAGACGACACCTGAGGTGTGTCAGGTGACAAAGATGAAATTAAAGTTTTCTCTACAATTTCCTGAAATTGAAGATGATAATGATCATAAACTTGCTGTGTAAGTGTTAAACCACAGCTTTAAAGATTTTATAAAGTTTTGCGGTTAGAATCACGGAAATTCGTATTGCATTTCTTCAATTTATAAATCAAAAAACATAACGACGCAATGAGAAGTGTCCTCCGGTGTAAAGCGTCAATATTTTCAATGTAATTAATAATGAGAATAAGGTGGAATTAATTTATTTAATGTTTGTATTTGTTAGAAAATAATAAACTTGGAGTTTTTATATTTTGTGATTTTATTTTCACCTTGTAAAAACTATGTACGGGTACCTTTAAAATATCCATATTTAGTTATTTATTTTAAAGCTAATGATGTCTTTATTTAAAATATAAGCCAATTCAATTAGACAAAGTATCCTATGGCTTCTTGCAAAATGTAATAAACATTTGTTGTTAAAAATTTGTGATATTATGGAAATATCACAAATTTTTAACAACAAATGTTTATTACATTTTGCAAGAAGCCATAGGATACTTTCTCTCTCGCCTAAAAGTATACAATTTAACGTGAACACCTTTGAGTAATTCAGCCAAGCAAAATCGTATAGCTGAATTGAGGAATTCATTTTTATTCTACAGATTCTTAAATATCTTAAAATATTTCATTAGCCTCTGAAATATGGAAATATACATGACATGTACTATTTTGCAATTCAGTAATTAAATTTCTTGAGTACAACAATAGAACAGCTTGAAAAAATCAGTTGCTGAATTGAAAATCAAAAGAGAGAGAGAGAGAAGTGAATTCATGAAATCTTGCTACAATTCGATGGTTATCCAGGTTCAATTTTATACCTGATCTGCTACCTGGACGTTTCCAATGTCTGCTCAAGGCCTTTTTTCGAATATGAGCATGAACATAACACTGGAAGGCGGTGAGAGCAGGTAACAAAACGAACAATAAATAAAATAATAAAAGCATCTGACCTTAGCCTGGTAATCTAGAGAAAGAAGGTGACATAGGCTGAGTTTTTGAAATATTTTAGCACCTTGACGGGCTAAAGGGAAGGGGAATTGCATGATATAAAAAAAAAAAAAAAAACATCTTTGCCTGAGGTTGCCGGATACTTAAATACTTTCTAAAGCTCTAGAAGTAGTGATCGAAGCGATCATAGAACATAAGAAAGATATCTTAATGATTGATTTAATCACTGAGGGTACAACAAAAAAGAATAAGAACATAAAAAATGGTGCGTTTCGCCGGTCACGCCAGACGGATGATTTTCTTTCCAGTCCGGCCGGAGCCGATCTTAAGCTGAGCTCAAGCTCAGACTGCATTCGTTCGGCAGCTTGGCATAACCTCTCATTTTTGTAGCTAGTGCGATCGAGCTGAGTTATTGAATTGTGATATTTAAGAGGTTTTTAATTGATCTCGGCCACGTCTTAAGTCTTTTGGAGAGTTTACAGTGAGAAAATAGGATCTGAAGATCACTTCTGTTATTTCTATTTTTATTTTAACATCTTAAATATCCGCGATCGTGTACTAATCGTTTGTTGTGGCCAGAAGAATAACACTGGAATAATGTCTGGAGGTAAGAAAGAGACACATCATATATGTGGTGATCGTATCGTATCCTTTCCTCTTCATAATTATGACAGTAAAATTCTGAGTGGTTTTGTTTATCACTCGACAAAATCATGCATTTTCTAAATAAAATCTCGCTTTAGCGAAATAGTGGAGTGATGATCACGCGCCGAAAAAATCTTAAATATAATAGCTCAGAGTTTGAATCATGAAATTTGCGGATATATCACAAAATGTAAACTTCAAATGTAAAGCGGCATTCACCAGGTGACCACGCATAATTTGAATGGCCCAATGTCACGGTGTAGATTAGCTTTCGGGCATTATTATTTGACTTTGAAATGACTTTTTTCAATTATTTTAGATATACAGTCTCATATTATTCAGCTGTGATTATTTTTTACATTTAAATTTTTGTTTTTTAGTTTCATTGAAAAGATACGAAAAACTCTTTAATGCAAAAGAATTTAAAAAGAGTTGAAAATGCTTCGATTGAGTCTATAAAATTGTTGTCCATACTATCGATTGGTTCGAATCTAGAAATTGAGAGAAAAAATCAGAACAAATTTTCGAAAATCTTAAAAAGTAATAATATTTTATCATATTATAAATTATTTTTCAATATAATCAACCTATGAAAATAGCTCTTCAGAAACTCTTAGTTATATTTTATCGATTTCTTTCTCAAAATAACATTCAAGTAAATTTTAATCATACATACATTTTCGAAATAACATTGAAACTCATAAGCCGCATTATAGGCTTTCAATTCTTTATTTTTAATTTTTAACTAATTAATTGAAACTCGGGCAAAATATAACTAATAACAATTTGAAGATCACAATTAGTTTAAAAATAAATCTCCCATTTTTTTTCTGCATTTCGATTTTTACTGTCCGCGAACGTGTTAAAAATGATTAGCTTATTTTAAAATTTATATTAATTCTTTCTTATGATTTAAATAGTTTCTTATTAACAAGGTGCATTTTATTATATTATAAATAATTTAAAATCTTACCATCAGGTGGAAAAAATACCAACCCCAACGGTGAGGGGGCTCTTGCTTTAATTCGAAAATCCTTACGATCAACGATAATGGTTTGTGAGGGGACACATTTTGATGAGAAAATTCCTCATGTTTTCACAATTATGGGCGCATCGGTAAATGACTATTGTTATTATATTATTATTATATATTTACTTTCAAAATGTGTAACAAATTGTTAGTTATTAATTGGTATTAAAGAAAAAATACTACCCTTACCTCTTTAGGGTGATTTAGCAAGGAAAAAGATTTATCCGACACTCTGGTGGTTGTACAGAGACAATCTTCTACCAACTCCGACAATATTTTTTGGGTATGCAAGATCTAAAATGACTGTCCAAGATGTTAGGGAGAAGTGTCATCAATACATGAAGGTATTAATAAATCCTAATACAGAAAAGTTAAAAAAATTGCCAATTAACATACAGAAAGCTCGTCTATTTTATTTATTTCCAAATAAGTATAATCTTAGACCCTTCGGGCTTCTGAAGTGATTTTAATGGTTATATACCTAATTATATTAGTATAATAATAATAAATAATTCTTAAAGTCGAACTAATAGCACTAAAACAAAAAATAATAATTGAAAAATAAACTGAAATAAAAAATATTAAATAAATTTCACAGGTTCGACCAGGTGAAGATCAGAAATATGAGGAATTTTGGAAACTTAATCATTATGTGGCTGGTGCATACGATTCTAGGAGAGATTTTGAATTATTAAATCAGGAAATTGTTAAATTTGAGGTCCAATCTATTGCGAATCGTATTTTTTATTTAGCCCTTCCACCGTCCGTTTTTGAAGCAGTCACTGTCAATATAAAAAATGCATGTATGGCTCAAAGGTGCGTTTTGTAAATTTTATGAAAGTAACAAAATTCAACACTTTCACTATTGGCCTAAATTTTTGTTTCTAGTCTGCTTGTTGTTTAGACCATTGATAAAATTTTTATTCAGGGGATGGAATCGTGTAATCATAGAAAAGCCCTTTGGAAAGGATGCAGACAGCTCAAAAGCGCTTAGTCAACATTTATCTACACTGTTTCAAGAGGAGCAAATTTTCCGAATTGATCACTATCTGGGTAAAGAAATGGTCCAAAATTTAATGACTATTCGTTTTGGTAATCGAATATTTAGTCCAACATGGAATCGAGAAAATGTTGCATCAGTTCTAATAACATTCAAAGAGCCCTTCGGTACCCAGGGCAGAGGGGGCTACTTTGATGAGTTCGGAATAATTCGTGATGTGATGCAAAATCATCTATTACAAATTTTATCACTTGTCGCAATGGAAAAGCCCGTCACCTGTCAACCGGACGATATTCGTGATGAAAAGGTTAAAGTATTGAAAAGTATTAGACCATTGGAATTGAACGATGTAATTTTGGGCCAATATGTTGGAAATCCAGATGGCACTGGTGAGGAGAAGCTATCATACCTGGATGACCCTACAGTCCCTAATGATTCTGTAACGCCAACCTATGCTCTAGCCGTTTTAAAAATTAATAACGAAAGATGGGATGGAGTCCCTTTTATTCTTCGCTGCGGAAAAGCCCTAAATGAGAGGAAGGCAGAGGTTAGGGTCCAGTATCGTGATGTACCAGGTGACATTTTTGAAGGTCACGCAAAACGTAATGAGCTTGTTATAAGGGTTCAACCTGGTGAGGCGCTCTACGTGAAAATGATGACAAAATCGCCAGGAATTACATTCGATATGGAGGAAACTGAACTAGACCTTACTTATGGTCATCGTTATAAAGATTCGTATCTTCCGGATGCCTATGAAAGGCTAATTTTAGACGTATTCTGTGGATCACTTATGCATTTTGTTCGATCCGATGAATTAAGTGAGGCTTGGAGAATTTTTACGCCACTTCTGCATCAAATTGAAAGGGAAAAGATCAAACCGATTCCCTACGTTTATGGATCAAGAGGTCCCAAAGAAGCAGATCGTAAGTGTGATGAAAACAATTTTAAATATTATGGATCATACAAATGGCATCAGAGTTATAAATTGTAATTAACTTTCTTCGTTGATAATTTTTTATTTATTCATTTTTGTATGTTTTATAATATAAAATCATTTATGATAAAATGTTATATTAATCGCTTTTAAATAAATCGGTCATGTAAAAAATATTTTAAATTCGAGATATATTTCTATTTTTTGTTTCTGGTAATTTTCTTTTTTCGAGCTCTAAAATAATTCTCAAGGATTTGTTGATGTTTTTAATAAATAAAAAATTGTTATTGTTTTTGGTCATATCTTGTTTTATTTATATGTCATAAATAAGTCTTTGTGCCAAGAAGAAAAATAACAATTTACAAAAGGAAATTAAATAAATAACAATTTTTACACGTGTAAACATTTATAAACCCACCCGGCCGACCGATTGCAGGATTTATCTTAAATTTACTAGCACTTATCCGATATACGTATTTAAATATATTTATGCTAATGGTATATAAAATTAAATTTTAAATATAAATTATGCTACGAAATTGATCCTCTGCCTCCATGCCCGTTTTTTTTTTTTTTTTTTTTTTTTTTTTTTGGAAAGGTGGAGGACATTATAATCTAGGAAAAACAAAATAAAATCGCGCGCGACTCTTTTAGGGAATAAAATAAATAGAAACAGAAATAAGAGGAAATCTTTTTAAAATTTCCTCTGAATGAATGATGCTAAGCAAATTAAATAAATTATCAGACTTCCGATAATTGTGGCCAAAAATGATCCGATACAAACTTCGGCCAATGATAGCGTCTTTGAGTGAATTCCGTAAAATCCTGAAAATATAAAGTACAAAATATATTGGATTATAAAATAAAATATTTATTTGAGTAGGACTGTTTTTATTTTATTAATCCTCTCGTATTGTAATAATTACCTGAATTAATAGAGTACTTGCTTTCGCATCTCTCCCCCTGAAATTCGCCATAGCATTCGCAGGAGGGTAAAAAATTATCCTGATCTAGGGTATAATTGAAGCATCGGCCTCCATTTAAACAATAGATTTCTTTAAAAATAGGTGAACATTCGGAACGGACACTATCAAGAAGTTCGAGATCGTGATCCATCATTTCGCGATGATTTTTTCTAGGGTTATCGGGCAACTCCTCAGGCACTTCTGGGGGTCGATTGTACCCTCTTAAATTCGGATGATGATGATTTAATTCTGTTTTATTATTTTTTACTGCATCTTCTACGACAATATCCGTAAAAAAATCTATGCGACTCGTACAACAGTCTGAAAAAAGCAAGAAATCGTTGAAATTTTTTCTCTATTTATTAAAAAACCTCGAAAAATAATCGGAAACAAAACACATAATTTTATTCAATAGAATTTTCCATCTGCTGTTTTTTTTTTTAAAGAACATTTTCAAGCAAACACAAAATTAAAATTACAAATTTCCACTAACCTGCACAAACGATTATTGTTGACAGCACGAAAATAATTAGGATAAATTTGCCTGTACTTTGAAGTCTGTGCTTGAATGGAAGCATTTTATTAACGCGATTCGTAAAATTATACTCCATTTTTTTTGGAAGATAGTATTACATACTTTTAATTAAATTAAACGGGGGGAAAACATAACAAAAATTCGAACAAGTCAACGCATTTTAGGTTAATAGAGTTTATCACGTGTTAGAACACACGGACGGGCTTTTACGAAAAACAACAAAAATAATTATAATAAATTATATATCGCAAAACTTTAACTGGCACATGTTGAAAAAATATATATATTAGTTTCGCGCGAATATTATAAATTTTCTATTGAAAAGAAGGTCACCGACGAATGGTAAGCCTTGAAAAACGCGCCGCATTTTAGTCCATTTCTGAAACGACTAAAGTTCTGGTCCCGACTGAATTTTATTGCTCTAGGAACCGTTAAAATCGTTGTCACAATTGTCGACTTTATGTAAAGAATTATTACTAAAATTCGGGACTGTTCATAATTTTTGGAAGTTAGTCAAACTTTCAATAAACAACTTTATTTTTGAATGGTAAAAATCAATAAATTGTTAATATTGCTGGAATTTGAATTGGGCAATAAAAGACAATTTCGTGTTATATTTTTTTTTTTCAATATTTTTTCATTTATTTCTCTCATTCGGTTTTTTTGTTGCTTTTTTTTGTTCTTTTCTTCTTGTTTTTATTTTATAATTTTCTCTTTTATATAATTGTCTTTATCTATACACATTTATTTAAATTGGAATTTCGGCTCCTATCCGCCAGGTTAGCCAGCTGCTGTGATCCCCAGATTGATTACTATTTTTATCAGCTATTCTCATTTTCATTTTTATTGGATTGTGACACACACACACGTCTCATAAAATTCCCTACCCGCAAAAGCAAAAACTAATAATAATAAAAAATATCTCTTCACACATTTTATTATTTTTTCTTAAAATAATCCTACCATTCTCTCCCTCTCTCTCTCTTTTTCTATTTGTAGGCTCACATTTTTTTATATAATTTTTAATAAAAATTAATTAAATTTTAAATTTTATCTCTTTACTCCACTTAATTGTTTTTCTTTTATTTAAGGAAGTATGAAACAGCGAAACTTATACGATTCTTCGTAATTATTTTAAGCTGTTTTTTTTTTAATTTAAACTTTAATTTTCGCTAATATTTCCTTTCTTCCAGTTCTCCTTTTTAGAATGTGAGTGTGTGTGCTTTAATTTTAAGTAATCCACGTGTAGTATTAAAAATACACTAAAATTTTACAGTAGTAGGAAATATTCCTCAGAAAAACGACATTATTTAACATCACGTTTTTTTTTTTAAATCTTAACTAATGTGACACAGACGAGTTGCCTTTTTTTACGATTTATTTACTTCTTTATATATTTATTAATTGATACTATACTCACGTAGGAATTTTATTCGATTTTGAAAAAATTCGTTGAAATTCTCTGTGGCTCGTTTTGTGTGTCTTTGAGATTTTTAGTTATCTTTTGCGACCACAAAATCAAAACAAAAAACAAAAAATAGTAAAATTATAAATTACTTTAAATTTTAAATTATGCGTCTATTTATTTTTCTTGAAAGGGAAGACAAGGAACTCTTAATTAACTTGAGAAGTGATAGCATACCTAAAACGTGAGATTTTTATTTTTTATTTTAAATCAGTTTAACAAAAAAAGTATATGAAAAATTGGCAGATTCCGTACCTCATTTTATAGAATTTCTAGAGATCTTTAAGACCCAGGAATTTCTTTATAATTTTCCTTTTAATATAAAAAAAAGACGTTACGTTGCCTGACTATTGTTTTGTAATTTGAGGTCCAGTAGTTTAATTTTTCCATATTTTTCAGAATATCTAAAGAAATATAAAACCTACCCAGCAAACCAAACGATTCGTAAATAAATCAAAAATAAATCGGAAATCAATCAGCTGTTCGCAGACTATTTTCACTGTCGCTAGTGGATCGATAAAAACGAAATAAATTCTCCTTATTTACGCACGAAAACTATAATTTTAAATAAATTACTTACGAACTTAATATAATTTTTGCGAGTACATAGGAAGAATCACATTCGTTTTTTTTCTCGGAAGTTTCAAGAGATTTTTTCGATACTTTTCCAATATTCTTAATAATGTGAATTTATTAATTTATTTTTTCTTACAGGATTGCATTCGATTCAAGTATTTTATATGAAATAGTGATAAATAAAAATTTAAATTTAAAATTTAACTCAAGCTCTTGAAGCACTTGCCACCGGTTTGAATTGTTTCTATAAATTCGTAAAAAGCTCGGTCTAAATTTTTATTAGAATTATTTAACTAAATAACTAACTTTTTCAAGTCCAGTACTAAATAATTCAACATATCAATTGTAATTGTAATGTAATTAAATTTACCTAGATTCGGCTGTGACAGACAAACAGACACCCGAGTAATCTTTTAAGGGTTCTATTTCTTTTGGAGGCACGAAGCTCTTAACATATTTTCGTGGTTGCAATATTTAAGTAAAATTTTTAAAAATTTCACTGTTTGAGGTATGCTACTCCTTGCATGATTTTTATATATTTGTGTTTATTATATTTTCTTTTGTCATTTACATTTTTGTTTTTGGTTTTTTTTTTTTAAATATTAAGATTATATTTTAAATTATCACATGAGGGAAATATATAGTAGTCCAGGGACTAGAGAAATTCTAAAATTATTCAACAGTTTATATAAAATTTTTCAATGCTTTACAACTTCCAATAAACGCTGTCGAATTGCATATTAATTTTTGTTATTATTATTCATCTGCTTAATATTGTTCTTTTTTTTTTTTAAGTATTTCTCTTGAGTCTTAATGTTTGAGAGTATTCACACGCAGTTTAAATGCTTTTACATATAGTTCTTTTTTCTTTTTATATATATTTTCCTTTATAAATCAATAAACGAACGTAAAGATAAATTTGTTTTTGTTTTTGTTTTCTTGAACACCTTAAAACTTTCTCTTAAAAGTAATTTAAGTGGTGGCTAAGACTGCTCTTATTTGCTTTCTATTATAGAAAATAGTTACCTCCTTGTTTTTACAAATTTTCATATTTTTCATTTTATTAAATTTACTTTTCCTCTTACTCATCTTTAATTGAGTTTGCTCTTTTTTTTTTTTTTTTTTTTTTTTTTTTTTGTTATAAATCAACAGTCGTCCTCCTTCGTCCGGTAAATATTCGTTTATATAGTTTTCCTAAAAGGCTTAATATAGCAAACAGGAATAAAATTCATTTAATTTCGAAAAAAAACCTATAATAATAATAATAATTATTTAATTTCAATTTATCTTTAAACTAATTACACTAACTCCTATGTTTTTCTTTAAGAAATGTGCTCATCTTTTAGTAACTTATGCTCCCACGCAAAGGATTGGAATTGCAAAAACAGGGCCTTTACAATTTTCATTTTTATATCTCGCATATATATATATATATATATATATATATATATTTATATATATCTTATATGTATATATTCATATATATAAATATATATTTTATTATTATTATTAGTATTATTAATAATTTAATTTCGATTTTTCTAAAATGATGCTTCCACCAAATACGTTCCGTCCATTGCTTGCCCGCTTTGGCTATTTTGGGCGTTTGTTGTTGCCGGCATATATTTTCCGCACGCCTGAATTTGGTATAAATTATTTTTATACAATTTTAAAGTTTAATAGTTTTTGAACATATTTGATTTTATGATTAACTATTTTAATTTTTTTTTTTTTTATAAACATATTTCATTGTTTAAGTAATTTCTAATTTCGGTGAACGAAACAAAAAAAGAAAATATTAGTGACAAAAACATAAATAGGTTATATATAAAAAAAAAATAAATATTAATAGTGAAATATATACTATAGGTTTTCCATTCTTCTACAAAAGTTATCTAATTTCTAAGATATATATCGAGCGCAGGCAACTGCAATTGAGGAACATTTTTAAAAAGATGGGTGCAAAATTATGTAAGATGTATATGCGCCTTAATAGGGTTTTTTTTTAAACACGGGGAAAACATATACCCTTGAAACAATTTTCAAAATCTCACCTTTAACACATTTGAGCAAAAATTCTATAATTCTCTCTAATTTTTGGGTACTGAGGCGGTTCAAATCAAAAAATTTTCTTTTCGATAGTAATTTTTGTTAGTTATTTTATTGAATATTTCTTAATACTGAATAAATTTTTTTAATAAATAATTATAATCAAAAACAAAGAAGAAAATAAAAATTCAATGTGTTAAAAGTGAAATTGAAAAATACTTCAAAATTTCAAATTACATTATCAATCTTCAAGTAGTTAAATTTTAAAATGCATCCGAAATACATTTTTAGCCAACAAAAAAAAATATATATATACTTTTACAAAATTAATAACGATTAGAATGGTTACATGCCAACGATTCATTATTTTACTACTTAAATTTACTAAAAAAAGCTTTATCATCATTTTTAAGCTTAAATTTCTCAAACTAAGGGGAATATTAAAATCACAGGCGCTGTAGCTATTAAATAAAAAATAATAACAATAATTAAATATTGTATTCCAATTACTCTTCTATTTATATAAAATATATTTTATGTTTAGAAATAAAAGAAACCACGTATTAAAAATTTTAACTTACATGCTGCCTTGCTATGCGTTTTTATTTATTTATTTGTTACCTACAGTTTAATACCAAAAAATACATTCACATTCGAAATGGGCATATTTTTTTTTGGCGGTTAACCTAAAAAGCATTTATATATATATATATCATTTCTTTTTTGAAAACCAAAAAAAAAAAAAAAAATATATATACGTATAGTATAATAAATAAATAAAATTTTATGACATGCAACTTATTTTTCTATACGGTCTTCTATTTCAAAATTAATTTATTTAGAAGAACTGAGAAAATTTGCCGTGCTTTGCTGTAATGCAACAAACAATAATTTATCGTTAAAATACTTTTTATTCGTTTATTTGTTTTTTTTTTAATTAAAATATAACAACTAAAAACGATAAGGATGAAAAATATTTGCATATTATAAAAAGATGAAAAGGGGCGGAATAGAAACACCTCAATTTAGTTTGTTTTAGAAAAAATTATTTCAAATTACACTTACGGCAAGCAAAAAAGAAGAAATATAACATCAAGGGAAATTTTTATTTTATATCGAAAAGCTCCATTGAGATAGTAATTTTTAAAAAACAAAATTTAGAATTATAGAAACAATCAAATGAAGAAAATTCACGTAAACGAGCACATTTTTTTATTTGGAATAAACGAAAGCAGAAGAATGTATTTATTAAATTTCATTTCGCTTCACTTGTACTATTTTTATATATATATATATTTCTTTAAATAAATTTTCTTGAATCGTCACACGAGTCAGTTTTGATAACAATTAAATACCCATTTTTTTTTTACATTGACACTACATGCAAAAGGTAAATTTTGCAAAAATTCCAATTCTTAGTAATATAAATTTGGAGTAATAAAATAGACAATTTTACACGAATGAAAATTATACAAAAATTTAAATAAGCATAAAATATGGTAATTGTTTTAACTTTTTTTTCCACATAAACATCCCCCACTCTGCCATCCATAGCGAATATTTCAAAAAACCAAAATATCGGCTATAGTATGATCAAAATTCGCACATTATGTCACTTTTAAATTAAGTTGATGTCGTAATCAGTTTTTCTGTAATAAAATAAAAGAAAAAGCAAAAGTATAAAATAAAAATTAAAGAAAAAATATAAGTTTTCAAAATTAAAAAAAATAAAAAAAATAATATAAACGAAATGTCGAAGGCGCGTCAAATTCGATATCCGAAACAAGATTTTTGCAAAATTTTCATATATATTTCAAGATTTTTGTCTTCTATCCAATTTGCCCCTGTCTCTCGAATATGTCCATAATTTATATGTTGTTTTGTATTTTTGTATTATTTTAAATGCTTTTATCAGTTTTGGTTGTTATTGCTTTTATATTTTAACCTTATGTTTTTGATCGAAATTATTTGTTTTTAATTATTACGACTATCATCATGTGAGATACTAGAGCTTCGCTTGGTACCACAACGATAGGCTGTGTCCTGCAAAAAATCAGTTTTTGTTTTTGTTGTTTTTTGCTTCTATATTTTTTTTTCTTTTTTTTAAAGGGAGAACTTTTTTTTTTAAATTGAATTTCTTACGGGGAAGAATTAACTTTCATTTCTTTTTTAAAGAAATTTTTTTAATAAAAAAATCACTCAAAACGAAATGTATAATACGAAAAACAAATCACACAGAAATAACATAAAGCTGCTAAAATTGTCACTCTAAATTTTTCAGTATGTATTTTTGTGTAAATTTTGTGTATTATTAAAACGTTTACTGCTTGGTTTTTTTTTAAATTGTTTCTCAAATTGTTATAATTTTTTTAGCATATTTTCTAGTGAATAAAAATAAAGAAGAAAAACATATATGAGAAATTAATTTTTTTCAAAACAAAATGGCATAAAAGAGATAACTTGTTTTTAATGTTAAAAAAATAAAAACATTACTTCTTTTCCGTTTTTATTTAATTTTAACTTAATTTTTAATGGTTTACACAAAAAGTTATCTCGGGAAAAAATATACTATAAAATAATTTTAATGAGATGAGACAACTTTACCTGTTGCTGTTTTTTATGAATTTACGAATTTACGTCTACATAGAGAAAAACAATGCTTCACTTAATTTTATAACAAATTTTGATTTCTTCCAAGATATAAAATAAAACAAATTAAATTCATAAAGTAAAAGTATACTAATTTTTTTTTTTATTTTATTAGAAGAACTTGTCTGTGAAGCATTGTTAAGGATATTTCTAATTTTATTTATAATTGCTACCAAATAAAAATCGTCTAAAGACAAAAAAAAATTTTGTTAAAAGGAATTAAAAATTTAAAGAAATAAAATTGAATAAATGCAAAATTAAAGGATAGTATAAATTTATTCATTTAAAGATTCTTAACAAAAATTAACATCTTGTTCTTGTTTGATGTTTTTGTTTATGTTTTTTGGTAGTTTTTCATATTTTTGCAGAAATATTTAATACCCGGAAAATTTTGTTCGATGAAACTAATACTGAAACTTGAACAGCAGCAAATTACTATTTTTAACTACGATTTTTGGCTACGTTCACTAAAAATTATAAATAAGGAAACAACAGAACTGGGAGCTGTTTTATATATATTATTAAATTAAGAGGATTTCTATTTCGATATTTTTATTATGAAAATAAATATCATAGAAGTCCTCCTAATCTTAGAAAGAGTTCTTTAATAAAGTACTTCTTTTGTAAGAGACATTTATTTTAAATAATAATTAATAATAATAATTACAAAAAACACTACATTACAATCAGCAGAGTGCAGAATTAATAAATTGAAGATTATTATTATTATTTCTTTTTCGGGTAAATGTGCCTTTATTTGCTTGATGCTATAAACGTATAAATTTAAATCACAAGAACAAAAAATAAAAACATTTAACGTTTACTCAATTACAGCAACATTTAATTAGTAGTGCCAATCATAAAATACGACAACTGGTATATTTTGCGAAATAAATAATATAAAATTCCAGTATTTATTGCTCATTTTACATTTTATTTTCACATAAGCATGTTGCGGATTTCCTTAAAACATTTTTTGAGAAATTCAAAAAACTTACAGTACACGACAAAAAAGCGACAAAATATTTGCAATAAATTACGAAAATTAAAATAAATTTTGGAGAAACAAAATTTTAATTTTTCTACAAAAATTTAAAACATATTTAAAAATTATATATATGTACTAATAAATAAAATGAGAATTTTAAGCGAGCATTCATAACTTTTTGTGTATTACTGTCATATTAAAAAAATATATATAATGCACAAATCCTTGAAGCAAATTATTTGGCGTGCGATTTCCTTCCTTTTTGTATATATATATATATTTTTTATTTTTTATTTGAATTATTTTTATGTAATTTTGTTTATAAACAAAATATTAAATTAACTTCTATTTTTTTACTCTGTATTTAGCTTGCAGTGAACAATACGGGTAAAAAATATATTGTGTAAATTTATATATGCAAAAAAAAGGGTAGCATAAAACGTAAAATTTAAATTTAAATAAAAAACAAAAATGATTTTGCTATTAATGCTTTTTTTTAAATCATAGTGAACACGATGTGTGGAAATGTATATAAAAGTATATTATTTTTGACTACAATTTGAACAATTCCTAGAATTAGATACTGCTCTATAAATTACCTTGTTTTTTTATAGATAAAGGCAGCTACAGTGAAAATATATAGAAAAATAATTTTTGTTTTTCCCGAAGTATGGTGTTTTCGGAAAAAATATAAACATATACAAGATATATGTAAGCAACTGCAGAGTTATATTTTAACTATTGTTAATTTTACCTCTACAGTGCACTTAAATGTGAAAATTTTATTATTTTATTATATCACAAAAGGAATAAAATAAATGATATAAAGGTGCATATTTAGTGCACTCTCTCTCTCTCTCTCTCTCTCTCTATCAAAAAGAAAAATAATCAAAAGGGTGATAAGTTCAGCATCTTGAGATTTTTCTTATTATTATTATTATATTTTTGACACCGAGTGCTTTCTAGGACAACACACATTAGATGGCAAAATTGGTATAAATTTTGTTTTTGTGTGAATATAACACTACTTACAGCTTTTGAGCAAGAGGAAGGTTTGGCAAATCTTAACGTGACCTGAAATTTATCGGAAATCGTTTAAAATAATTAAAAAACAATTGAACTTGCTGTTTTTTTTTTTTTTCTACAATTAAAATAAATAACAAGTGCTTATTAAAACGGAAGAAGCATATTTCTGACGGTACTGTATGGTGCCACAAGGAATGATTTTAAACAATTAAACGTGACACTTTTTGGTGCCATCGTAGTTTAATAGTTTCATTCGATTCCCTATCGAAAAATCTTAATACTTAGTCTTAATTTGATAGAACAATTTACGATATCGTGCCTGTTTTATTTTTTCTCCTGGTTCCCAAGTATTTTTTTCTATTTATCTGTCTATCTGTCAGTTTATCTGTTTTTTTTTTCTGTTTGCATAACGACAAGATTCTATTAAATATAAATAATTAAAAGTATACACTTCCACACATCATCTCTTTGGATGCAAAAAACAAAAAACAAATAAATATATAATAATAAAGTAATGTATCAAACTAATGTTGGTGCTTGTGTGTTTCTGTGTTTTTGTTGTTGTATTATAGTAAAATGTTTTTGAATAATTAATAAATTGGAACTCTATATATAAGTGGCTTTGTGTTGTATTTTTTTTTTTTAATAAAAAAAAAATTATATGTGTAAAATACTAATTTTCATTTTCTTCTAATGTATAAGTGCCATTTAAAAAATAAAATTATAATATAAAACAAACCATCAAAACGGAAAAACACAACTGTTCAACAATTCAAATATCAAAAATCAAAACATAACGCACTCGGCATAAACATAAATATTCATATTATGTAATGTGTGTAAATAAGAAACATAAAAACCATACAGTCATATTTATTTAATTTATTATGGTTAAAACAAACAAACAAAAATATATATATAATTTGAATATTTATTATTATTATTTTTTGGAAATAAAAACAAAAATTATAGCAATTAATAATTTGTATGTTTTGTAATATACTATATTTGTTCGTTTGTTTTTTTTTATGTTTAATAACTAACCTGGTAACGCTGAGAACAGCATCGGCCACAGCATGACTGTAGAAGACCCACTGTGCTATTTGTTGAGTGTGCTGGACTGGCCATGGGTGAGGGTGAACCAGGACGTTTTGGTGCCCCATTGTATGGTATATCAAGCTCAACAAACTCACGATCCTGTAGATCAAAATTCTACTTAAGTTATAACATATTTCATATTATCTGGAGTAATCTATTTATATAAAGTTTTTTTAGAAATTTTATTTCTACTTGATAGTAAAATTTTGATAAATAAAGAAAAATATTGGTGCCAGATGTGGGATTATTGGCTCGATAAATAATTGTATGTAATTTTAAACTTTGATGATATCGAAATTGACCTGTAAAGGGTGTTTAAAAAAATAAAATCGATTTATTACAAAAAACTTACAGTTGTTTTTTCCAAACATCTCAATAAATGATGATGTTGCAATTCAAAAATATCTTCCTCACGGTAGCTATCATCCAGCTCAATTCCAGACTCTTGTGCAGCCAATCTAGCCTCAGCTGCCTTCTTTTTACTAACAAATGCAGCACCAGATGATGCCTTTGCAATACGTATTCTAGCCAAACGGGCTTTCTGCAGGGGATAGAATAAAAACCAAAAAAGAAAAAAGAAAAAAAAACCCAAACAAAAAATATAAAAACATAATGAAAAATAAAAATAAAAGAAAAATATGTTTTTATGCCGGACTGATTGTGTGTAATGTGTATTATTTTTTTTAATATATACCCTTTGTGCTTTTCGCTTATCAGCACGCTGATTTTGATGGTATATTCGACTAAAGTTCGATACGATAACAGGTACTGGCAGGGCTATAACAAGCACACCACTGAGGGAACATACACCGCCAACAATTTTTCCAGCAATTGTTTCTGGCACCATATCGCCATAACTGGGTTGGAATATATAAAAAAAATAAATAAAATATATAAAAATTAAAAATTTTTACTTCTTTAACTATTTAAAGGGATCTTTTTTTCCAATCGGGTAACACCACAGTAATTGATAGAAAATAAATCTTTTACTTTTCAATATTTAGCTTCAAAGATTCAAAAAATATCCTAATATTTTCAAAATCCACTTATATTCCATTAAATGTTACGAAATTTTGTTGATAAGCTTTTGAAACCGACAAAAAATATCATAGTGTGGTGTGCCGCAGGGCTCAGTTTTAGGTGCTTTGTTATTTAAAGCTACCAAATAAAGTAGTTGACTTATAATTTATTTATTATTATTTAGTCAAATAATTTCTGGACTGTTTTCATTAAAGAAACAGCTCTATAGTTTTTAATCAGATGTTTAGTAAGACTCTTATAAATTGGATTGATTGTCGAAATCTTCTAAATTGTCCACTTCTAAAAGATAAATTAAATACAGTATGAAAATTAAAGGCTTATCTAAAGGAGGTATGCATGATTTTAGAAGAGATGGTAAAATAATTTAATAGTGTCAAGATATTTGTTTATGCTTCGTCTACTGAAAGATCGTTTAAAGCATCATTTGAATTAATATTTCAAAAAATATATATTCATTTCAACTATTAAACCTATAACTTGAAATGCTTGAAAGTTTAGTGCTTTATGAAAAAACACAATATATAAGTATTGATCATATTTGGCAATTTTTAAACATATAATAAAAAAAAAAAATCTGGATAACCTGGATTTCGAAAATAGCGCAATTGTTTTATCATCGTCTTATCAAAGTTTTCTTTGCTAAGATTTAAAGATGTGAATAACCAATCTTTTGAAATTAAAAGATTTTTAGTTTTTTATTTTAATTGCCAATTACATTAGATAGAAAACAATTATCGTTATTGAAAATAATTGTTTTTGGAATTTTGACTTTGGTGTTGTCCCTTAAATTTCAAGAAGGAGAAGGATTTAAGGAAATAGAAAGGTATAAATACTTAAAAAAACAAAAAAACAAAAAATCCAGACAATTAAAAAAATCCATATCTTGTCCGATCTCATGACCGTGACTCATCTGAAAAATTAATCAAATGAAATCAAGAAAAAATTCTATAGATGAATTTTCAAGAACGGAAAAAATATGGGTGAAATATTTCTTATGGTATAAATTGTGGTGGTACTTTGTAAACAAATTTTTACTCTGAAAAACAATTTTAGCGGAATTTATGTAAACAAATAGTCGGCGATTTACGCAAAACTATACATTTTTTTTTTTTTATATTCTTCACCGGATATTACTACGTTGGAAAATAGAACATTTTCTAATGTTCCAAAAATAACACATTTTTGTATTAAATACATTTCGATACCAAATCAATACAATCGTTTTTGATTTGTACACTTTTGATTTCGCTCATTGCATTCATAATTTTTAAATATAAACTCATATTTTATTAAAATATCGAAACAAAAATTTTTTTAATGAGTCTTTAATATATTACAGCAACATTGGATTTGTCTTTTATATAGAAATATTTTTTTTTGTCTGGATTTCTTATAGTAGATTTATGGGGACTCAGCGATAAAAATTGATAGTTTTTTACTTTGTTATTTGATAAAATTACTTTTAAAATTGCAATATTTTATTTTTAGGTAGTGGAATTGATAATAGGAACATATTATTAGCAAAATTTCGAATTTCGAACAAAATCTTTTGGATTTTCTTAAGATATTCAAAGATAATATATATAGTATATTATTATTTGTTTAAATTAAGTATGTAGGATTTTCGAAATTTTGTTACTTCTGTTACTGTTCAATTTTTAGCTGAAGAAGTCCTCTTCGAAAAATTAAATAAAAGATAATAATAATAAATAAATGAAAAGTATAAAGGAAAAATAGTTCGGCGCCCGCCCCAGCACAATATCTGTTTTCCAGTTTTATAGTCACCAAAAAGAGAGTGCCATAAAACATTGAAGGTTTATACCTTCCCCGATTTTTGAATGTGGGTTCAATTTATAATAATAATTATTATATTATTATTATATATATATTTTTTTTTTTTTTTTTTGGTGGGGAATGCATAGACCTTCATTTTTTCTGGGTATATAATAATTTTTAACTTACCCGAGTGTCGTCATCGTAACGATCGTATACCAAAAGGCAGCCGGAATAGATGTAAAATTAGTTCCATTTACGTTCTTTTCGGCATAAAACATGACCGTTGCAAAAATGATGATCGCCATCGCCAGGGAGAATACCAAAAATCCCAATTCGGAAGCGCATGATTTTAGGGTATAACCAAGGATTCGAAGTCCTTGAGAATGGCGGGAAAATTTGAATATTCGAAATACTCGAAAAACTCGAAGTGTAACAAAAGCACCGGATACATCATCATTATCGGTTATACCTAAACCGATATAATATGGTAAAATAGCGACAACATCAATAATGCTCATAACACTTCGGACAAATTTGCATCGATCTGGGGCTGCAAACAATCGCAAAAGATATTCGGCGGTAAAAATCATAACGCATGCTGTATCTAAGCAGAAGAATACAATTTTATATCGTTCCCCGCAAGGTAGGGTCCCAGCGCGTCCTGGTCGATGGCCGCATGGAACTGTTTCGACAACATTTGCCATAACGCTTACGGCGATAAAAAACCCGGTCACATAATAAAAAACCAAAGCTGCCGTTGATGTATGAGGATTTTCGAAAGCCCTCCACATTTTTTGTCGGATATTTGTTAATTGTTGCAAATTTTGATCACCATTCTCAGATAATTTATCATCCATTAAACGTTCTGCATTTTCTCGTTTTCGATCTCTATAATCCTCATAGCAGCAATCACCGATTACATCTGGCATTATACCAAAAAATGCCAATTCTTCATCATAACTGGTTAAACATTCATGTTTCGGATAATGTAATTTACCAGTACGATAATAGTTCAATATATGCCTAAATATATCTGGATCACGATCAAAAAAGTACTCTTTGCAGTCTTCATCATAAAAAAATTCCCTTTCATTTGAGCCGAGTAATGTATCTGGATATTTTTCTAGGGTATTTCTCCATGTTTCAAATCTTCTACCAGATACATTTATTAATAATTTTTCATCATCTGTTTTTCTACGATCCTTTGGAATTGGCGGCGGTGGGAGGGGATGTGTTGCTATTGGGACCCAACCAATGGCCGCCGCCCGTGCAAAAGGCAGCCAAGCGGCGACCGAGGCCATACTGTGTGGTGGAATGTTTTAAGGGTTTTTTTCTAAACCACAATCAATATTTTATCTTTATATATATATATATTATATATATATTGTTTCTTAATACCCTTTAATTTATAGATTTTCGCTTCACACAAATTTCTTCTTTTATCAATTTCCGCCTTGTTCTAACTTCTTTGGCCCTTCTTTGTTCTTTTTCTATATGCGTGGAGGTTGTGTGGGAGATGGCTTTGTCTTGAGTAGATTTTTTTTTTTGGAAGAACGCCAGCAAAGTCCTCGACTAAATTTCTTCTAAGCGTTGCTTAAGAGATCTTGAGATATTCACGTTTTCTGCCGAGGAGAATCTGTCCTACTTCGAGTAGACCAGTAGATAGATACTATTTTTTTTAATATTATTATTAATCGAAATCTTAAGGTTACTTTTAAGTACAGTTCACTCGAATGGGACTCATACCTCTTCTTCGCTTGTTAATCATTTGGGCTGGATGGTATGTATTAATTTTTATCGTTTCCTTAATTATTTCTTTGGAGTATATAATTTAAAATGTACTTAAAATTTTAATTTAAAAGCGTTTCGAATGTGATTATCTCGAGTGGTTCTAGTATACATATATATGTCTATGTATATTGTTGTTTTTGTTGTTGAAATCACCTAATTTTCCACCATTTTCAAAGCGTTAGTTATATTACCACCATAAGATTGTTGTTTATATGATTTAGAAATTTTATTATTGCTAGTCTTTTACTTTATAAGCGTTTTCAGATTACATGTTTTTTTTCTCATTTTATTTATTTTTGTTCAACAAATCAACCAAAATAGTGAAACATCAAAATTTTTAATTTTTGTTTCTTGGTGTTACGTAAAATTGTCGCTTAACGAACTAACATTATTATTATTATTATTATTATTATTATTATTATTATTATTATTATTATTATTATTATTATTATTATTATTATTATTATTATTATTATTATTATTATTATTATTACATTTATGGATTTTTTTGATTTCCCTTTTATTTTCAAAATTTTATATTTCTATAGGTAGTAATATATTTTTGGATAGTGTGGTGTTTTAGGCTGTTCCTTAGTTAAATATTTTATTTTCGGAGCTCTAACTCTTCCTTTTATATTTTATTTATTCTTTTGTTTAAATTTTATTAATTATTTTTATTTTAATAGTCGTAGTATTGCTAGTCGTGAACTATAGAATAATTTAGAATATTTTTTTTCTCTGCATAGTTTTCTTTGATGGCTAATTGTACTTTTATTGTTTTTATTAATTAAACTAGTGAGAGACTGTTGATTTTAAAATTATTAACTTATTTAGTTGAATTAGCTACTTTGCAGTGAAACATGTAACTCATCCCATATCGTTTGATAATAATTTAATATTTTATTTACTTAATTTTTTGTTTTTTTTTTTATTTTTTTTTTATTTTTTTTTTATTTATATACCCGTAGATTCGTTCACGATATTTATTTATTTATTATATATATATATATATATATATATATATTTCTTTTTTTATATATCCTATGCTGGTGTATGATCTTAAGATTACTTTACAGATATTCTATTCCAACGTTATTCGCCTGGAAAATAATAGAAAAAATATAAATTTAAGGCATTTTTATTTATTTATTTTTTTTAATTTTAATTTTGTCATTTCGTCAATGTTTGGATATATTTAAAATTTAAATCAATCGGATTATTTAAATTTTTATAGATAAGTATTTCAATAAACGTTGGAACGATAGAAAAATAAGTACAAACATTTTATTATTATTATAGTAAATATTTTTGTTAAAAAAAAAAAAATATCGCTAAAAAATTACCGAAAATGATAAATTTAATCGTAGCTTAGTTGCCTGAACCTACAAATCGAGGAAAATTAGAAGGGATCGATAGAACGATTTCGGTGAATAATTTCATTTTATCTATATTAAATAGAATGATTTATTTTAATTCCCGGTTATTTTTACTATTCGGATTTTTGCTCAGAACTTAAAGAAAGCATAAAATAATGTATATAATTTAAAACAATATTACTGTACAAACAAGAAAATCATACAAAAATGAGTTTATAAAGTAAAGATAACAAAATATTAGTACAATTCGTTTGGCATGAATTAGAATTGCGCTTGTGTTTTAATAGAATAAATTAAAAACAATAAAACAAACACATAAACATGCCACTGTATTTTTGTTTATATTTTTATATACAATTCAAAAGAATAGTATTAAAATTATTATAATAACAAGAGCACTTTTGGGAGTCATATGCCACTAAAAACCAAAAAATGCGCTTCAAAGTCAGATTTCTTATATTCGATACATATTTTGATTTTGTATCTATGTGATATTAAACACGTTTTTTTTTTTTAATGAAAAATCACATAAAATTGCGACCACTTGTATAATAAAATTTAAAATTTGTAAAACATTTTATCCGAGGTATCACATAAAATATTTTATTTCTTTATTAATTTTTTTATTTTTTGTACACGACACAATCATTTATTTTATTTTTTAATTTTATATCTTTTTTAAACAGTATTAATGTTTTTATTATATATTTTGATAAACTAGAAATAGAATGAAAAATACGCGGTATTTGTTTATAATTTGGGATTTGAGTGAACCATAAAAGCTAGATTTAATTTTGGGTTAGATTTATTTATTAACTAAATAAGTAATATGCTCATAGGGTGAAAAACCTTCGTATTTTTGCTTATATTTAAAGGTCAAATGAAACTTTCGGAGAAATTTTGGGCTCGATTAAAATTCAATAAATTCACACGCACGGGGTCCGCCTCCGAATTTTGGGGCAAAACTCAATAATCACCCTGTTGTGTAGGAAGCTTCCAATAAAAACGTTTATAGATACAATAAAGAATTTTTTTTTTAATTTTATTGTTTATTTATTATTATTATTATTTTAAAATATCGCACACTAAAGGAACTTTTTTACTTGTCTTCTTTTTATCAACCAGAGCTTTATTGGGTTTTTCCACGTCGATGAATTACACACAAAAAAAAAAAATTTTTTTTCCTTATAAATACAATCATCACATTTTATAAAATAGAAATTCTCGCAATAATTTTCTCGCAGTTAAAATATAAACAACAAACAAGCTCGATAGTGAAAAAAATATATAACAAAATAAATAAATAATTTAGATAGTGTGAAACGATTTACGATACAAGAAGAAAAGAAAAACAATATAACAAAAAAATACTTTATGAAGGCGCACCATTTTCATTTGCAGAATTTTCCTGGCCAACTGAGTAAGAAACTTTTGCAGAAGAAAATCGCCTTTTCCCCTGCGAGAAAAATCCACAATTGTACGAGGAGCGGGATATAATCCACAGATAGGCTGGCCACCTATAGGCGATACATAGAAACTGAAGAGGGACCACTTCGACGAGGCTACGCACTTATTTTTTCACGAATTATAATCGGGAAAAAATATATCTACATTTTGTACATATATATAGATACAAAGAAGCAATATTATAAGATACATATATATTGAATATTTCACATGTAGGGGAGGTAACAAAAGCGGGGAAAGAATTTTCCACAGATACATTATCCGCCCAAGTTGGGGAGATGACGCACATGTTCTACAGGAAAAGCTAGAGAAACTTTCCCCCTTACCCGGATTCGCGAACTCGATCTCACTCCTCGTTTTTTCCCCTCGACAATCCTTTCCTATCCCTTCCCTATCGCGTGTACCAATTATGGTGCACAGTATGATTCAATTTTTCTACGAAAAATCTGTGAAAATTCTAAGAATTCGTTATCGGATAAATGAAAATTGGAACAAGCGGCTTAATAGCCCCTTCCCCTTCAATATCAACCCTTCCCAAGAGCAGTCAAACACCTAAAAATTGCCCCACTCTCAAATTAAGTGAAAATTGTATGTTGATTATGAGTAGTGGGGTAAATTTTCCGATTTATATCATTTTACCTCCACTTGATTTTGACGAAAAACCTAGCAAAGTTTCCCTGTCGTCTTTATCAAAAAGTTCAAGTTTAAAGTTGACCTTTATATTTCTCGTCGTATTAGTCACTTTCCTTCCTTAATCAGTTGCGGCTCTTTCACTGATTAGATTAAATTATCCAGAAATAATAAAAATTTCCGTTTTCTCTTTTTCATTTATTGATAATGCTGGGAAAAAAATTAAATCAACATGAGAAAATTTGTTTCTTCTGAAAGTTTGTGAATATTTTCTTTTCTCTCTCTCTCTGTCTCTCTCTTTCCCTATAATATAAAAGCAACCATCAGTTTTACCGAATTCTATTGAAAAACCTGTACTCTACGGATTTTTAAAGCCTTAAAAACAATCTACGGATTTCGAAATGTACCGCTTAATTAACAAAGTTTTAAGGTAAATTTCAACGTTCATAAATGTATAGAATAAATTGCTAAATAAGCTATATACCTATCTTTTAAGGGGACGAGTTATAGACCTAAAAACTTATTACATTTTTTAGGTAAAATTTTAGAAAAAAATTATAAAGAATACAATTTTAGAAAATTCCGTTCGAGTTTGGCATGAAGGATACATAACACGATTAAATATAAATTTGCTAAATATCTTATCTCTATAATCCAAAATTACCTTAACAATAAGCACATTAAAGTGTATGTAGGATCAAACAGTGGTAAAACATGTAAGGTTGTAGCTGGAGTGCCCCAAGTACTCGCAATTATATTATATGATTTATTTACTAGAGAGATGTAGATTAAATTAAATTGTGATAAATCAAAAGCTATGCTATTTACTCTGACTTATAAATTAAATATTTCACAAATTCATTAGTTTCCGTCAGCAGCAACACTGCAACCATCGCAACCTCCATCTGTCTCTGTTAACGTTTTCTATTTAATCAAATAGTTTTCTCTTCCCCTTCCGCAGAAAATCATTTTCCACGAATTTTAGATCATTTTATTTTCCATGAAACATATTTTTTCCACCCCACTCCTTCGGCTTACATTTTCAAAAGAAGCTCTTTAACTATCGTCTTACTTAAAAAACTATTATTATAAAAGTAAGCTTAAACAGACACTTCCCTTAAATTTAAACTTTCCCGGGGGCTTGGCTTAAGCTCAATTTGCCTCGAATTTAGGGAATATTAAAGGGAGGGGAACAGATTTACTGGATAAAACGCAATTAAGGGCTTAAATCTTTACTCTATACATAACTAAAAACTAAATTAAGAAAATAAATAAAATAAATTTAGCCGAAAGAGAAAAGGGAAAAATTACATCAAATTCACTCAAAATACAATCAATATTGAAAAATTATTGTTGTAATGTAATAAATATTAAATATAAATATAAGTCATTTCAGGAAAGAAATTTATTGAAAACCAAAAAGGTTATTACGTCATGCGCAACCTAATTAGAACTTGCGCCATCTAGTGGTTTGGTTTATACACTAACATGTAGTACAAGAACTCATGTTTGAAAAACGATACCACTGTTATCACAGGATCCAATCCTTATGAGATAAATCATTAAAAAATACTTGTTTAAACAAAAGCAAATAAACACTAATTAAATTACGATATTTTAAAAAACTTGTTACTTTTATTTCTCGATTTGGTATCAACAAGATATATCGGACGCGAAGACACTAAAAAATTCGAAAACAAGCATACATTTTGTAATATGTACATTATTCGCCGAAATAATTAACAATTCCTCAAGAATCAAGGTAGCTCTATCTTCATTTGGTTACTGGAATGACTTTTTGTAAAGTTGTCTGTCTTCGGAACTTGCGGCGAGAACGAGATAGCTAGAGTTTGATCAAAATCTGGTATTATTTTCAAAGTGCATTTTTGTACGAGGTCAGCATTTCAGTTCTTAAATGTCAGTGGATTTTACCAATATGTGTTAATATATCAAGATTAAGCTTAGCGATAAACACAAACTTCATTTTTAAACAGATTTCCTTTTAAAATAACTCGACTCAATAAGGGATTTTTGGTCTTCTGTTTTTAAATCATAAACTAAAACACCATCTATACTGTTTTTTTGACTTTCTTTATTTTGTTAATTTTTTAATTTAACAAAAAATAAAATGTTACACTTAACTGACTTAAAAGATTCACAAAAAAAAAAAAAAAAAACACAGGATCCTCTATTATGAGTCCTTGCAGATGCGTGACGTCATCTCAGCAAGAGGTTCCAATTCTTTGCTTGATATTAAATCAAATTCTTGAACAAAATAATAAAAGTGTTTGTAGCATGTATTTACGTGCGCTTCTGCTCCAATACTAACAATCCGATCAAAATGATGGATATAAACGTGGACAAATACGCGAAATAGACGAGTTAAAATTTTACGGCATAGTGGTAAAAATGTTTTTGGAAAAGGAACATCTAAAAAATTGTAAAAAAAAAGAAATTTAAATTTACAAATAAATTATAAATATATTTTTAAAAAAAATTTTTGACGCAATTTTGATATAATTAACTGACCTGTTGATACTGGAAACACAGCCTCATTATTGATTTGTGACTCTATCCAATCCATTAACAATTCAATATATTTTGGGGCAGGTAAGGCTGTAGGCTTTTTATAGGTGTCACCATCAGCCCAAAGGTACTCATAACGTGACCCGCCGCACATAGTAGGGCAAGTGGTTTCATTGCAGTACTCCGAAACCGTTCCGTATATCAAATTTATGCGATTGAAGAAGTCAACAACTTAAATTAAAGTAATATTGTTTTTTTTTATTGTCAAAATAATAGTTAATAGCATTATTTACCATGTACGGCAACCCAATCATTCATATTTTCGCCGGCTGGCAATTTAACGACCTGTCGCAAATTAATACCAGACTGTAAACTTGCCTGTGCTTGCTTATGCAAAGAATATCTGATTGTGCCAGCGGTGAAACGTTTTTTTGGGCGGAACGTCTGGAATTCACCCTTTTTATTATTAAAAAAATAAATAAATAAATAAAAAAAAAAAAAAATTTGATTATGCAGTAAAAAATTGATTGCGAATTACCTTCCCTTTTTGAAAGAATTCCAGGAATCCATTAAGAGCCATTTCCGTAATTTTTTGATCGAATATTTTAATTTTGTTTTTCTGATAAAAATATATATTTTAGTTTTTTGATTATGGCACAACAGTTTGTCCCATTTTACTACATCGTTATTTATTTCCTGCGTTTATTTTTATATCACTACACTCAAATTCGCAACCATAAGCCGAATGTTTTCGTCGTTTTGACGTTTCAGATAACCAAAAGTTCTAATGACAGCTGTCAATTGGATTCTTTCTGTCATGCATAGAGAACAGTTGATACATTTAATAAAGACTTTGCAATGTGTTGATGATGAAAGCTTTTTCCAAACCCGGTTTTGAGCCAGTTAGAGGTTGAATAAATAAACGTAATGTTAACATGTGTAAATGAAGTAGTTTGTAGAAGTGGGTTGATGTCGATAAAGCTCGTTCTTACTTACTTCATGAAGCTTTTTCGTTGTCAGCTGCCTCAGCTGTTTTGCTAAGAAATAATTTTATGTATGACAGAACTTCAGTCCACCGAACCGTGAGCGGGAGGGTAAAAGCCGAATTTGAAAGGTATTTTGATGTGCATTTGACGAATAGTAAAATTTTGTTAGTGAGAATCTATTTTGGTAAAGATGGGCGCTAATCAGTCTGGTCGTACAAGAACTGTTAGTATGGAAAATGATACACCGGTTGGTGTAATTGATGTCTCCGATGCTGTTGTACAGCGGCTTAAAAATGGAATGTCCAAGGGTAGTATATAACCTTAAATTTTGTATATTTCCATCAAAATTATGCAATCTGGACGGAATAAAAAAAAATTTCATTTTGATCTTTCAAAACCAATAGCCCAGGCTGCTAAAAGGGCGGAAGTAGAAGAACAACCGGAACGCATTGATAGTGGTGGTAAACAAAATGTACCCAGTTCTTATGGGAATCCGGCTCCATATCCCCCGCCCGGAATAATATATGCAGAGCCAACAATTACAGCAATTGAGGTACGACGTCAAAAGGAGGCTGAACTCCAACAAAATGACATCTATTGGAGGAAACGTTTATCTCAACTCGAACAAACTATGAATAAAACGAATACTATTATGGAAAAAGAATATTCAGCAGCTGTTGAAGATGTCCGAAAGAGATTCCAAAGTGCTCCACCGATTCATCAATTGCCTCCATGCCAAGATCTTAAGGCTCAATTAATCGCATGCTATAGGACCCATCCAGGGGAGCCCCTTCGATGCTCTGAGGAGGCGAACGCTTTCATAAATTGCGTTAGCGAGAATAGGGTCAAACAGCTTGACCATCCAGCTACAGATACAGATACCAAGAAATCAAAATAGGATTACTCTTTCTGAGGTATCCATGGATTTCTTGGGAAATTAATAAAAACAAAAATTGTTATAACTTTAACAATGTTACTATGAAGGCAGTAAATTGAAATATATAAATAATAAATACGATATTAAACCTAACTAGTTGATGTTTTCATAATATTTATTTTTATAGGATTCAGATGTATAGCTCAGGGACTTGGGACTATATATAATTTTTTTTTATAATAAGAATCTCCTGGACGATATCCTATAAGAATCCTATTTGTGATACAGGCAGTCTAGTCACTTCGGAGGCATGAACCTTTAGATCTAAAGTTTGGTATCGTTCAAAAGCTCTTCTGGTTTTCTTGGACGTCATCGGCTAGACGGGAGTACCCCACGCGCATAAGTGCTTAGAAATCGAGTTTCTGCGTACACGTTCAGGCACTTTGTTTGGCTGTGAATGTGTGTTTTTTTTTTTTTTTAAACAGCTGTCAAAGAAGCGTTTCATTACACGGTAGTGTCGAGTTGTTAACTCCTAAAATTAAATATAATTGATACGACGATAAAACGCGGTTACTTCCCCTACTGTTCAGATCCTTTTTTATTTTACATATATATATATTTTTTTAATTAAACCTAGTAGAGAAAAATTAAAGGCTGCTTCAGAGCAAGAAAAGTATAATTTTTTTAATTTTCCTTGTTTTTGTACATGGCAAAAACATAAAGTACCTATCTTGTAGATCGGTTCGATTTATGAAAAAATTAATAATATAACCGAAATGCTTCTGTGATATTTTTTATTTTGTTGTTTTTTTACATAAAGTGAATTTTGAGTAACATCATAATCGTGAGAAAAATATGTATAATAATGGAAACTACAAATTTAGTTAACACCAGTCCGAGCGGGAACCAGATGATGATGGACACTATCGAGGATGATAGTGGTCCAGCTGTAGACCGGGATCCAAACGCTGGGAATATTGCGCCACCGAAATTTGATAGTCTAACCACCGATAAATGGAAGAAATTTTCAGAATGGGTTCATTGCATCTGTGTAATTACGTTCGATCTTGAATTAGGCCAGGCCATGGAAGTGAGTATTTATCATTAGGAAACTAATAGTCTTTGGTAATCGGGTACTATCGTAATATTATTTAATTTGGTTCTGTTTTTTTTTTTTTTTCTTGTCTATAAAAAGTTCATATATCCGGAACATATAAGACTGTCCGAACAGGAGAAGACGAATATCTGCTACCTAGCATTTCCAGACTCAAATTCAGGCTGCATGGGGGACACTCAATTTCATATAAGGCTACGTGTAGCCCCCGGGACCTCAGATACTCTTCTGAATGCAACACATAAACGATTCAACACTCACTGTCTACCCGTACAGAAGGCTGATGCTGGACATTATTGGGGCTTTGTTTATTTCAGACAGACCAAGGACGCCTCACTACCTCGTGGGTACTTTCAAAAGGTAGAGAACCTTAAATTTGTTTAGTAAAAATCCCGAAATTCCCTTAAATTTTTTTCCTGAAAAATCGGTATTGTTTAAACTGAGTGCAATAAAATCAACAATTCATTTAACCCTGAATGAGATCGGAAAAGCCAGGTATAAAATATTATCGAACTCAGGCAGTTACTAGGCTAACCAAAAAGAAAGTTTTCCTAGAACTAGCCTTCATAGAAAAAATTGAAAAATTTATTTTCTACAAAAGGGCTTTTTTGAGGTAAATCGATCAAAAATAAACTAACTAAGTAATATTTAGCAAAAAACTTAATTGTCTAGGAGAATTTTCTGAAGATTTTTCATTTTCGAGTTTTCCTTATTAGAAAAAATTGAAAAATTATTTTCTGAAAAACGATTTTCCCGGCGGGTTTTTTAGCCAAATCGATCTGAAATAAAATAACTAAGAAAGAAATAAACAAAAAACCTAATTATCCAGAAGAAAATTCTGAAGATTTTTCATTTTCGAGTTTTCCTTAATAGAAAAAATTGAAAAATTCATTTTCTGAAAAAGGATTTTCCAGGTCGAGTTTTTAGCTAAATCGATCTGAAATAAAATAACTAAGAAATATTTAGTAAAACACTTAATTGTCTAGGGGAAAATTCTGAAGATTTTCATTTTCGAGTTTTCCTTATTAGAAAAAATTTAAAAATTCAGACAGTGTACAGAAGAAAATTCCAAAGATTTTTCATTTTCGAGTTTTCCTTATTATACAAAATTGAAAAATTCATTTTCTGAAAAAGGGTTTTCCGGGCGGGTTTTTTTTAGCTAAATCGATCTGAAATAAAATAACTAAGAAATATTTAGTAAAACACTTAATTGTCCAGAAGAGAATTCTGACGATTTTTCATTTTCGAGTTTTCCTTATTAGAAAAAATTTTAAAAATCATTTTCTGGAAAAAGGTTTTCCGGGTCGGGTTTTTTTAGCTAAATAGATCAGAAATGAAATACCTGGGTTTTAGCTAAATTGATCGCAAGTAAAATAATGTGTTGTGTAATCTTGTCGGCTTGATTAAGTTTTATAAGAAGTTTAGAATTTTCAGTTAATACAATATAATAATTGCTGTCAGTAATTTATTAATTAGTCAGTTGACTAATATACATGAGTTTCAGATGACTCTCATTTGGGGTTTTTTGGGTTGCGCCGTTTCCTTAGGTTGTATGTTTAATTATTTTGAGTCCTAATATTGTAATGTTTGTTTCAGAGTTTCATAATTCTGACAAGGCTACCGTTTTTCAACTTATTTTACGAGATATGCTCTTTGATAGCGCCGCGTTACTTCACCGACGGCTTCACTGTTCTTCAGTCAGCGTGCGAGCAAATTTGCACGTGGCCGCAACTTCGGGCTGGCAGCTCTCTTACGCTACATTTGTTAGGTACAGTTTACCAGACGTACATACCAAAAACGAATAACACGCACGCGACGAATAGCAGAGCCGAAGAAAACTGCTGCGACTGCAACTGCAATCGAGAGTCGGCCGAAAGTGATCGCGGGGAGGATCACGTCTGCAAGGAGGAGGAGGACGAGGCGGAGCCGGGGATCGCGCGGTTCCTAGGACCCACGTTGCCTCCCCAAGTCCTCACGTCAGTCCATGAGATCGATATTTTCAGGAGCTTATCGAGCGTCATCACGCACGTCCACCTCCTGTGGGAGCTCGTCCTGACGGCGGAGCCGATCGTCGTGATGGGCCCTTCCCCGACGGATTGCTCCCACATGGTCCAGTCGCTGATCTCAATGATCGCCCCCCTCGCCTACTGCGCCGAGTCCCGTCCCTATTTCACGATCCACGACAGCGAATTCAAGGAGTTCACCCAGCGGATCCAGGGACCGCCCTCAATCATAATCGGGGTAACAAATCCATTTTTCACAAAACCCCTCGAAAATTGGCCCCATTTGATTCGATTGGCCGAGCAAGCGGGGCCGAGCATCCCCCAGCCGGCGGTCGTCCTTAGCGGGGGCGTGGTGCCAAATTATAGCAACTACATGACTTCGGCGAACGCGTCCAAGCTGCGAAAGGTGAAAACTTTCAATTCGAAACTTTTAGACAACTCGCCGGGAGTCTACACAAAGTACAAACCGTTCCTCCAGAAGGATAAGACGGTGATTAAGAAAATTATGCACGGTCTTAAGACGAAACGGCCCCAATCGGTCCAGTCCGCCCTCCTGCGGAGGCATCTGCTCGAGCTGACCCAAAGCTTTATGATACCTCTCGAGCGGTATATTGCCTCACTGATGCCCTTACAAAAGGACATTAGCCCTTTTAAGGCCGCTCCAAATCCGAACCAATTTAAGCAAGACGATTTTCTTGCTAGTCTCGAACATTCGGGGCCACATCTGACGTCACCACTTAAAGGGGACTGGAAGGGACTGTACAAACGATTTTTTCGATCACCTAATTTTAAGGGCTGGTACGAGAGCAGAGATATGGAATTACGTCAAACTCTGCAGGCACTCCAGCTTCAGGCTCTCTCTGATGCGGTAAGTAATTTACTAGCCATGAAAATTAGTACTTTGGGGTTTTTTCATTTGAATTAGATATATTTCGCTTTTTTTATTTTGACTGGCAGCCTTATAGCATAATTATATTAGCTTTTAAATAACAATTTCGGAGTTTTACACAGGATGATTCGTAAACAAGTGGTCTAACATAAGACCCTCCCCAAAAATGCGTCGTTTAGGAGTTACACCCTTTAATTTTTTTAACACGCTCGAAGGCTTAATCAATGAGTTCACTGATAATTATTCACTAATTTTAAATGAGTAAAAAATTACGCTTTTCGCTATAATTGCTCTGCTGGTTAAAAAACAAATTTCTGATAGCTTAATTCCCTAGAGGAAAAATAAAATCAGGGCACAATCTATTGCTCGGATCAAACTACCGAATTATTTGCTATCGAGCTTAATTATTTGGGGCCTGGAAATTCAGTTTATTGTTCTCGACTTGAACTTTTCGGTCTGCAAATCGATTATTTGGTCTCGAATTGAATTATTTGGTCTGGAAATCGAGTTATTTGGCGTCGAATAGAATTATTGGGTGTGTGCACATATTTTTTCGGTTTGTACCTACAACAGTTGTCAAGTCTGTCCATAATTGTCATACACCCAATATTTGGCATACAAATCGATTATTGGTTAAAATATAATATTATTATTTCAATTCCTTTCATTTATTTAGCAAGGTTAACAATATTACGTGGTGTCGGTAATACTAATTTTATACATTAAGGGGAACGAAATATTTTGATCTCATTTGCATTTGCTATAAAATACATATGCGCCTAAACAATAAAAATTCACTTGAGAAAAATTTTTTATTATTATTATAATATGAGAAAAGTCCAAATTTACAATTTTTGCATTTCCCCTTGTATTTTGTCCTAACTAAAAGGTAAAAAATTAATTTCATTAAAAAGGATTGCCCGAATCGGATTTTTTGGTTAAATCAACTATAAACTCTCTATAGTCCTAAACAATGCATTTTACTGGGAATATTTCAATACAAACGTTGCTCAGAGAAAGTCCATAAAAACTATTGGTGTATGTTAGAAAACATATTTACGAATCACCCTGTACAAAAAAAAAAAAAAAATTAAAAAAATTACTCGAGTTTTTACTCCCGTCCAATTTTTTCTACAGGACTTAAATAAATGGGCTCAAGGAAAACACGAAGTGGAAATAGTCGATATGATTTTAAAATTAAAACAAAAACTGAAAATGTGCTCAGAATCTCAAGGTGCTCAGTCGGCTGGAAGTTCAGTACTAAAGACATCAACACGTAATCAGCTGTTGAAACATCTCGAAAATATGAAACAATCCCTGCCAGATGATTTAAAAACAATTTTAAACGATACCTGATATCTAAGTTTTACCCTCAGTTAAAAAATAATAGCGCCCAATCCCAATCCTAAACCATTTATACAAAACCATTTTCAAATTTCTCAATCAAAAAACTTTTAGTTCAAGATAATTGTTGTTATTTTTCTTAATATTTTTGTAAGTTGTAAAAACAAAAAATTCACATTGTACTAGAGAAATATCAAAACTGATTTGAGGAAGGAAGTAATAGTCCTTGCAAAATATATTCATCGATTTATTCGTTTATTTGTTATTTTTTGTAAATAGAAAAAGGAAATAATTTTGCCTGTTAATATTGTTCCCAATATTGTAAAATTTTGTAGAAAACTATTAAACAAATTGCGTGCCAGTGGCACCATATGGTGCCACAATATTTAGAAATATATAAATGGATTAACGCTTTTGTTATATTCCATTTTGGCACCATGTTCTTAGATAGACGTCAAAAATACTGAACCGAAAAATCGTCCCCTGTTCTAAATTCCCAATTATATTCGCAATTTTAAATGTTTAATTTCTATCGAAGTTTTTTAAATGAAATGCGTTTATATTACGAAACAGGATAAAAATTCGGTTCGTAATTTCATCAAATATTTAAATTTTCAATGCCAAAAAGAAAATGAAGGCTCCGTGAACGTACGATAAAAATAAATAAATAAATAATCAAATTTTAAACAAACTAGTTCACAATTTACGTAAGTGTCTCTTCCATTAAAAATGTAATTTGGACCCAATTTAAGGTATCCCTGGGTAAATGAGATTATTATTATTATTATTACTGAGTCGTTGTAATTTTATAAATAAAGAGAAAAATATGCCCTCACTGTGCGGGGACACCCCTAATTTTTAATGTAAAATAAATTCAGTGCCTTCGTAAAGAATATAAATTTCTTACAAAAAAAAAAATAAAAATAAAAAAATTTTGTCTTAGGTGATAATAATAATAGTATTTGTAAAAATAAAAACTAAATAAAAAGGAGCCAACCAACCGGAGAATATGCGAAATTTTGGAATCATAATATGACTCAAATTAAGAAATAATAACGGTCGACTCTATTGATAAAAAGGACTGCGTAAGAAAATTCCCTAGGGAACATTTAAAAAATATTTAAAAAACTTTCTTTTACACCTTGTTTTTGTTTTCTGTATTAAACAAAAAAATGAAATGATGATGAAATAAAGTATTATGACATTTAAATAAATTTTAAGATTCTGTTTCAAATTTAAGGTAAGTAAAACTTTCAGTTTATGCGCAATTAAATTTTTCTTGATCCCACTTCTGACACCATGATTCTTGTTGGGAAAAATAAGCGCTTTAGTGCAGTGAAATTGTCGATAGTACAAAATTAACTATAATACAAACCTGTAATTCGAAAACTTGTCTGGAGTCTGAAACTTTTCTTTTTTTGAAATTGTTTTGGGTAGTTGACAGTTCAATTAAGTAAATGTGCTTCAGGTGCAGGACTTGGCAAGTAAAATATTTAATTTTTATAAGTCTAATAAAGAGACGATCTTATTTTTGATATTGTATAAAAAGTATAAGATAATATTTCATAGAGATGCGACTTTTTGAAGCAAAATAAAATGTAAACATTAAAGCAGCCCTCCCCAAAAATATTGTATTTTCCTCCCCTGTCCGAAGAAATGTTATAGTGTGCTTCCTATGTGATGCGCAAATGTTGCGTATCGATTTTTCACTTTCTGGAGCTTTTTCGCTTTTCAATTTTATTTATTCGTTTTATCAATGGAAACCTTGGAACATTTTTGCGGTGTGCTCCGTCAAACAAGAACCACTACCAAAATTTATGAATTTGAATTTCGGAACCCCTCTCAATAAATTTATATCGCACCTGAGAAAGGTGTTCATTTAATTTTCCCTCTCATAAATTACCTTAAGCATACAATTTAGGATCTAGCTTGTAACACAAATAAAATATCCTCACAGACAATTTTTGTTCTATCTGAAAAGTGTGAATTCACCCCCGGGTGGAAAAGGGCAAAATTGTGTAATCCAACAAATTTTGCTTCAACACTCTCAGGCATGCATGTTTTATGATGAGGTCCCCCCTCCTTCACCCCCTGGCCAAGTGTACTCAATGGGATTTAATTGAATGTTGAGGTGACGAAGATTTTGATGATCTAGGTCAAGGTCATGAACGACCGGATGGCTGAAATCAATAAAAACCACCCTACAAAGTCATTGTTCCCAAAATCTGAGGATGTCTTTTAAAAATTTAGTTAACAAGCGTTCTACTAAATTATTATTTGTAGTTCCTTTAAATTTTAAAATCCTTCCTAGTTGAGATGAAATCCTTTCAACCGAAAATAATATGGCTTTTAATATTTGCATGTACTTATCAGGAACATTTTCAAGGATAAGAAATCATTACACAAATATCTCCCTTCGAGGATACTTGCTTACTTATATTTTAAAATTCTTTCAAATGTTAAGTTAGCTGATGATCTGTTCCTCATAAATTTCATTAGTGAGATATAATTTAAAATTGTTAATACTATTTTTCATAAATCACAACCTATGTGCCATACATCAAACACTCCACGCTTATAATCACTCTCATAAGTTGCAGTGAATGCGGCAAGGAACTTAGGTAAACTTTTATAAAGTTTTAGAAAACAATTTCCTAGTTTGAGTTTTTCGACATACCCAAATCAGTACAATTATTTATGAGGCGATATATAAGATTTTTGCCTATGCGTCCATACATCATACACCCAAGTTTTATGTAAGCTTCATAAATGCTCCTGAGAATCCAAAAAATGAGTTTTTTTCACAATGAATTTTACCCATTTTGAGGCAAATTCGAAAAAATTGTATGGGGTGCACAACCGTTTTAATGGGAAATGCTCTTCTAGTCTTGAAAATTGTTCCTAATTGCTGAAATTGTGTAAGGACTAAGGAAACATGATTATCTTTCCATAAAAAATAAAATCCCGGCACATCCCGAGGGAATATTTTAAACCAGAGGGTTTAGACTAGAAAAAGAAAAAAGAAATCTTTTCAAAATTAATTTTTCCGGTACAAATCTTTGCCGGAATTTAATTTTATTATTTTCAATATATTCTATGCCTTCAGGCAGTCTTAAATCTAAGCTTATATTCCATTCTGAGAAACTTCAATGTGTGTAGTAGAATTTTTAGAATTTTTACGTCGAAAGAACCTTTTTAGCGGGAAATGCTCCTCTATCTCTAAAAATTAATTTTAATTGTTGAAATTTTATCTAATATAAGAAAGCATATGTATCTTTATAGAATTAAAATCAATCATTTCGTGAGGGAATATTTTGAGCCTGAAGGACTAAAACTTTATATTATATTAATTTAAAAACAAAAGTTCTAAGCTAATATATTTTTTGTTGGTTTTAAACAATTGCAATATCTGTAATTATGTAATTATATCATTACAACTGATATTTAAAAGGTGTTGTTTCATAACTTGAGGCTTTCTCGGAAATGAGGTTTGATTAGCGCTAAAAAAAAAAAATATAAATAAATGCATCCAGGCAGGCCACCCCATAAATGCATCAAAGTGGATATAATGGGCAAAGTGCAATTAAGGGGTTGATTTTGTTGTTGTCCTCTTGTTTTAAAAATGCCTAAGTTAAACCTTTACCTTTTTAATATTTTTTTTTCCCTATAAAACCTGCTCGTGCCTTAAAGCCTGCCTATGTGTCGGTCGTGCATTCGTCGCTTCCGCTTTTAGCCCTCTTTTGCTGTTTACTTACCCTGTGCTTTAATATATATACATATATATTTATTTATTTTTTGTTTTTCTAAGAGAGTTTGGCTTTTACTTGGGTGCTCTGAAACCAGGGAATTTTTATGTAATTTTTCTTATTTTTGATAAATAACAGTGGGGGTAGTTGAGAACCCTCTGGTAAATTGTATCCAGACCGGTGTATAAGAGTGAAAAACAACTTCCATCGGGCTTCTTTTAAATATTTCTAACCCTCACGAAAGAGATGACCCTTACAGAGGGGGAAGAAGGTGATGGTGGGTTCTATATAATACCGAAAGGAAAAGGGCTGGCGCGAGAGGGTGCCAGAGAGAAAGTAAGCTCAGTTAACGGGAATGAATGTGATATGAGGGTTGAATTTGATACGACGCCAACAACGACGACGACGACGACGACATCGCATCACATCACACATGCTATTTTGGATCAGTATTGTGTTAAAGATAAGACTTCGTGTATTTAAAGGTGAAGGTGATAGAAAATGGGGTGGGTAGCGGACGATTCATTGTTTTTTTTTTTTTATTATTATTATTATTATTTCGTTAGTAGATAAATTTTGAACGTGTGTATGCAACCTGCCCGTAGCAAGCCTGATACCTGAGAAAATGACATATTTATATTTTAAGGGGTTTGAAATAAAAAAAAAAAAGGAATAGAATTTTATTCCTGATACATCACACTATCATACAGAAAATTTTCTTATACTATGCTATACTGTACGTTGGATTATTGTTCAGTCTGTCTGTCCTGTCTTGTCCTGTCCTGTCGGTCTCGGTTCGATGTTATACAAACTGTTTTTATCGTGAAGGGATGATCAGAGAGGGTGAGGGTCAGGCGCCGAATTGTATATACACGTATATATATACATATATATATATATGTATATAATATAAACGTACCGAGCCGGGGCAAAATTCTGTTTCATTTCAATTTCATCCCCCTCAAAAAAGCCCTGAGCGAGCTAGCCCCTATATTTGAAAACGACGGCAAATAACAAGAAGAACAAGAACCATAAGAGCGAACTCTCACAGCCACCACGCAGCGTGGTAAGGGCTCCGAATGATTTAAGCGCGGCAGTGGTAGTTAGTCAAAAGGTATCGTCACACAGTACCGTGGTGGCGCGGGTTTTATATAGAGCATGGAAGAAAGAATTATTATTAAAAAAACAAAAAATTTCCGTTTAACTATCGCTACAATTTTACGTTAAAAAAACAAACACAAAAAAAAAAATTTAAATAAATAAAACCGGCCCGGATTACTCTATAATATATATTAATTATTAAATATACCTTTTAAATGTCGCGCATAATTCATCGTTATACTTTTAATTAATATTATCGTCGGTTAACAACATTATCGTTGATGTTCGTCGTCGTCATCGTCGCCGTCGCCGTCGTCGTTGTGTCGTCGTCGTGTTCTAGTCATTCGGTGACGAGTAACTAAAAATAAAAAATAATAATAACAATAATAAAATAATAAACAATAAAATGATAGGAACGAAGATAACCCTACTAAAATTACTTAAGAAACATAGTAAAATTTTACGTTTAACAGAGGTAAAAATGTTGAAAAGTATGAAAACATTTCATTTAAACTTCTATATAATAATTTCTTTTTTTTTTTGTTCTTGCATTACATATTTGGTATATATATATATATATGTCTGTTTTTATTTTTATTTCATTTTTGTATGTTAGGCACGCGTCCTGCTTTTCTCATTAAAGTCTATTTTTTTCTGTTCCCCTGCAAATAACTGAAGCTTTTCCACAAAACCTCAACTTTCACCACCCTTAAAACAACTACTACACTAATACTATGGTAATATCTTTCTTTGTGTTTAAGCATTTTCTCTTGTTTCCCACCACCGTTTTATTTATTATTATTATTAATAATATTTTTTTTTAGGAAGTTGTTAGGGCACAAGAGGTGTCTTTTTTATTATTTATATATTTATATTTTCTAGGGAATATATAAACCTTTAATAGTGGAATAAGAAAAATGTATAAAAATTCAAGATAACATTTTGTTTTGTTCATAATTCATTTTTATTTTCCCCCTTTAGACATCTCGTTCTTCTTCTTCTTATTTTCCAACTTACTATAGGCTTTAAAAGCTTTGCACATGTAGGTTTAGTTTTTTGTTTTTTTTTTTCGTCTTATGATATCAAGAAACCCTAAATCGTGCTACCCACTGGACAGAGAGAGAGAAAGAGAGAGAGTAGAGAGAGAGGATAAGACCACCCCCGTTTAAATATGATCACAATCGCGGGAGTATAGTTGGATCTTTTTTTAAGGGTTTTTTCGTGGGTTTGTACCTTTCAATTGTGACTACTTTTCCAATTTAACTCTCAACAGATGTCTTATTATTATTATTATTAAATTTCATTATTCGGGGCTGTGTTCATGTTATAATTATTATTATTAATCGAAAACGATAAAAAAGTACACCTATTAAAAAATTCTAAGACTGGAGGGTGGTGACGAGGATAAAGAAGCGAGTGTGGTGAATTTGTTGTGATAATATATCGTAGTATATCGCGATGGTGATGACGGTGAGACGGTGATTGAAAAAAAAAAATATATATATATATCCGAAAAGTACACTAAAAACAATGTTTTTGTTTTTATTTTTTGTTTATTTTTTTGTTGTAGTTTTATTTTATTATATATATGTATATATATATATATATATATATATATATAATAGCAGAGGTTCCTTGTTTTGATTAAAAATTGAAATAAGTGAATCGTAATCTTATCCTGTATAAATTTTCTTATATTTATCCTGGATAAATTAATTGTTTAAACGTATAGAACAACAAAAACAAATAATGATAATAATAGGACGAAAAATAAATAAAATAAGAAAAATAAATAAAAACCATATTCTGGGAAATCTGTCGCGTAGTAATAAAATTCAATGTGTGATATGCTTCTTATGGATAAACCACGCCAAAATACACCGTCCCTTAGCAGAAAAGGAAATAAATAAATAAATAAAGATGGAAAATAGTAAAGAATATAAAAAAAAGGGATTTACTTGAAGTGTGTGATAAAAATTGAAGAAAAGTTTTTAAGTAAATTGAAGGGATATTTTAAAATAAACAACAAATAAAAAGTGAAGATAAATTCTTATTTTATTTTTAGAATTATTATTACATTACTTAGTTAGTTCATAAATTTAAATTTATTTATATTTTCATAAATCCGTCATTCTGAAGCCCTTTGATGTATAAATCTTATCATTATGATTCTTATAAATATTCAGAATTATTTTTAGATTTATATTTTCGGATACTTCCTTTCAAATACATGTCTCGCATGAAGATCCTGGAATATATTATATATATATATATTATTATTATTTTTAAATACTTTTCTTGTCTTATGTTTGATACCATTAAAAGAGTGTATAAATTTTTATCAAATCGTCTCATTACTTTGAAAATCACTCAATAGTCAACTAGTCAATTTATTCAATCTGTAAAATTATTTACAAATAGATAATACAATTTATTATTCGTTATCTTTGTTTTATAAAAGAATTTCTAGTTTTGTTTTTTTTTTAATCTTTAAATTCTGTCCACCTTAATTTAAATAAATCCTAAATTTATGCAAATAATAAAATATTAAAATTATATATTAGTTATTGTGATTTATTTAAGTGAAAGTGTAAAGTGTGTTTTTCCCTATAAATCTATTAATTAAATTAAGGGTTTGCTTGAAAATAAATAAATAATCACAAAGTTATGATTTCTGCATAAAAAATTAACACATAAATGTGTTTAATATATAAACAAATTAAAATAAAATAACTAGCGACTAAATTTTAATTTAGTTTTTTTTTTTTTTTTTTTTTTTTTTTTAAAGTCAGAAGCATGTGTGCAGCAGCATAGCATAACGAAGAAGAAGAAGAAGAATGATACACTTGAGCAAGTTTTTGAAGCATAAAATCTTGTTTCGTAGTCAGGCAACCCCCTTCCGAATGAATTTCCTCATGATTTTTAAGGGTAGAATAATTCTCTCTGTATTTTTACCTTCAACAGTGTGGAGGCAGAAGCTTGCAGAAAAGTCGTAATAAAAGCGATATGGACTGGAAATAATATATACTATATATATATATATATAGTATAGAATATAAAAATGTCAATGAGAGATATGTCTCTAAAAAGCAAAATAGGCATACAGGCAGTTAGGCACCATGCAGCATTTTGTTACTGTATAGTGCACTATAAAAGAGGGTAAAACTAAAATTTACAACCTCCTACCCTGGAATTCTCTCAAAAATCCACGGAAATACACAAAATTCCGTGAATGTGGTAATGTTGACGGTTTTCCAGGCATACACATATTGGTGTAGGGGATGTCCTAAATGTAGATATAGGGCAGAAGATTCAAACAACTATATAGAAAATTAATCTCTCAAACAAAATTACTACCCCATGCGCAAGTTTGATTCTGCGCACTAATATCTACACAAATACATGCATTGCTAGAAAAGTTGGAGGGCTCTATTTAAAATTCTATATTTCTAATTTTCCCCCTATTTTTATCTGTATATCGCTTCATTTTCATAAAACTGTGTTATCTTATAAAACCGCTAAAAAATATATGTTTATTTTACCAGTATTTTTTTTTTCAAAAAATATAGATATACAAGAAATAATAATAATTAGATTAAATGGAGGGAAAAACATACGTTAGTAATTTTAATATAAAATTTCTACCGCGAAAAATAGCAATCAACGAGTAATCGTAGAGGTTAAAACCATTATTAGAAAGAGATAATGAAAGCAACCCTCAATGCACTCGTCAGAAAAGGAGATGTATCTATGACTGTGGCTGAGTGTGTGTGTGTGTGTGAGTTCGAGGGTAGTTAAACCACCCCTTTCTCATTCCATTCAAGTAAAAGGGGTTGTTTTTCTTGTAGTAGTAGTACAAAAAGGGAAAACTCAAATAAAATAGAATAATACAAATAATACGGAACTGTTTTGTTGGAGTAAATACGTGTGAAAATAATACAAAAACAGTAAGAACAGAAATCTTAGAAAAACATTACCAGTAATTTTTGGCAATAGAAAGTAAAAAATAAATATATATGTATAACATATATAGGAACAAAAAAATAATAGAAAAGTGCCCCCTTAAAGGACCGATTTTATAGTGAGAAGAAACAATGAAGAGCAACATAAAAATGTTGGGAGAAAGGAGAAAGCAGGCCTTTTGTAGTTTATTAAAGTCAACATAAAAAAAAATATTTCTCCTGCACACACGTTTTTCTTTTTTATCTATATTTATTTTTCTTTATGTTTGTTGTTTTATTTAAAAAAAAAAAAAAAACAACACAAAATTCGTGCGTGTGCATATTTTTTCTTCGTGCAATTTTAATTCATTATAAGATAACAACAAAATATTAAGAAAAAATATTATAAATTGAAAAATGATAATAAACAAAAATAGACTATATTAAATGATGCCTTAAATATAACAATTTTTGCAACATAATTATTAATGGTGTTATGCATTTTCGATGAAAATATTTTTTTCTTCGTTTTACCTTAAATGGGAATTGTTGTGCTTTTTTTTACGTAAAAGAAAAAAACAGAAGTGGGATTTATGCCGAATAAAAGGGATAAAAATATATACATATATAGTGTAACATTAATTATGAAACATTATGCGAAAAAGTTACTGTGCTAATTTTATAACAAACTTTTTAGAAGAAAATAACAAAAGAAAACAAATATATATATATATATATATATGTATATTATATAGGGGTTGAAAATACTGCGATGAATAAAAAATGCCTCAAGGTAAATAAATGACTGTTTTAACGTCACCGGAGTGAAACATGGAGGCTGTATAGGGTTTTTTTTAAAGAAGTGTTGTAGAACTGTTCTCTTAAAATCCAACAAAATCTTAAAATCTTCACTATGAAGGCGAAAAATGTTAAGCTCTATAAGTTTAAATATTATAAATAAATTCAGCTTTATCACCCCATTTAACCTTTAACCTCTTTATAAACCTTTAGCACCTTCTCTCTTCAATCAAATTCCCCAAAATTTTTCATTGTAATTTTCCCGCTTTTATGTAGGTATTATTATTATTATTGTTTTTTTTTTAATTAAACCCCAAAAGTACCAAATTTAATTCAAAAGTTTATTTAAAAATTCTGTTCATTTAAAAGATATATTTTAAATTCGACTATTGACGATTGTGTGAATTTTTGTAGTTTGTCAGATCACAACGAAGAAACTATTTTTATTTATTTATTTTTATTCTTATTTTATTTTTTTCCAAGCATATATGCTACCCTTAAAAAGGGTCCTGCACAAGCCCTGTATATCTGTAGGACATGAACTATAAAAGAAAAGAATAAAAACGAAGTAGCCCTTTCCACTTACACAAAGTCACCCTTATTCTATTAACAAGCCGAAAAGTTGGATAAATTATACACTACAATTACTTCTTTAATTCTTTTAATTGTTTCTTATGGCTTTGATTAATTGTTGTAAGCCTTAAGAATTACTGCAAATACTTCAATTTTCCATTACATTATTCTTAAATAAATTCGTTATAAAAATCTCTCTGTCAATCTCAGTTTTCACTATTTCAGAAATAAGAATGATAAATAAATGAAGCGAGAATTCTATGAAGTATGGCACCATATGGTGCCATAGTGAATAATTTGCATATCTGTGGCACCTTTTAGTGCCATTTTAATGTTATATATGCTTAATATGCATCAAATATAATGCTTTGATAAACAGTATGTACTTTTCTAATAAATATATATAATTATATAATTTCTTGGGATATTAAGTAGCTGTTAATTTTCCTATAATTACATGAAAATGTAAGTTGAATCATTTAAGTAATTTTCTTCAATTTCCGCAAAATTGTTAGAATGAATGGGAAATTCGCTGCAATGCAATTTTGAGGTATTATTTATTGAAATTATGGTTTGAAAAAATTCGTATGAGGTTTCCAATAAACCTATATTTAAAGAAGGAAATACAATTGTCAATAGAAACAATTATGTTTAAGAATTACTGAAAATAGAGAGTCTAATTCAGATTTCGCATTTCAATTATCCATAATAATATAATGAAGAGGATAAAGTTTGTGAGTTTGTTTGTTTGTCAGAGATAATCTCTGAAACTACTGATCCAATAAAAAAAATTCTTTCACCTTTAGATATAGGCTATAAATTAACCCACATAAAAAGTTGCAATTTTAAGCATTTTTTAGGATAAAACTTCACTTTCAATTGAGTTTCTCTGTTAAGTTAAATTTTCATTTCTCTATCTTGGATATGTAAGATAGTAAAAATATAAATTAACAATTTTCTCTGACTTATTGATACAATTTATTAATTTCTAAATAGCTATTTAAATTGAAAAACTAAAATCATATTTATTTATTTTTTTTTTTTCAGAAAGACGTACATACTGAAAACATTACCTAAAAATTAATCTAGTCAAACAAAAATTCAACTAAACCAAAAAAAAATCTAAATATAAAATCATTTCTAAAATAACTTCTAAAAACATCTGTACATAAATTGTAAATAAATAAATAAATAAATAAAAATTCAACACAGAGTGACGACTGTGAGAGACTGATGAATAAAAACAGTACCTAATGGGTTAAGTGAATAAATCAAGTGTAATTTATACGCACTATGAATTAAAAGCGTAACCGAAATTAATTAATTGAACAACAAATGAATATAATAAAATAGAATTAAAATTAAAGAAGAAAAGGAAGATGCAATGACGAGGTGGAGCACACTATGTGATATGTTTAAATACCAAAGATTAATTAGGATAAGTTCAGTGATGATGCCGCTCGAAAAGTGAAAGAATATACCAGAAATTTTTTTTTGTTTTGAATTTTCTTTTCTTTTTTTAAATTATTTCTTTCGAACGAGTAAAGAAATTATAATATATACATAATAATATATAAGACGACAAAAGAAAAGAAAAACAAAAAACGGACATAATGCTGCAGCAATATAAAAAAACGAGGTGAAAATAGTGTTCGATTTATTTTATATTTATTTTATATATTTATTTATGGTGATTCCCCTTAAAGGGAAAAAATAAAAATTTGCTTGCGGTTCAAATCGTTACAAATCGGTTTTGAACCGGTTCAATGATTTTTTGTAAAATCTATCAACAAGGAGTCGGATAAAGTGCATATATATATATATATATATACATATATATATATATAATAAGTAACGGTTAAGTAAAAATTTTTAAAAAAGAATAATTTATAAATTAAAAACGCAAATGTATAGATTTGAAGTGTGTGAAAGAAGGGAAATTTATTTAAATCAAGTGTATTGTACAGAAAATGGAGTCGATTGGTGAAATAATTGAACAGCAATCCCTTAGTGAGCCCCTTGTAGTTGAAACGTCTGTTGATTCGCCAAATCCGAATAGCCATGGAACGGTAGTGATGGTTGGTACCGTTATTGATACACTTACCGGAGCCCAATCACAGCAGCAGACAAGTAATGGCCACCATAACAGCCATAGTGGCCACAATCATGGCCATCATCAGCAGCAGCAGCATCATCACCATCATGCGAATAATAGCCACCATCAGCAGCTTAGCAGCCATCATAATCATCACCATCACCAGCAGCAGCAGGTGCATCACCATCACCATCACGGGTCACATCACCCGAGCGGCGGAGATGATTGCGTTAGTACCGAATCAGCGATATCGGCGGTAACATTGGGCCCTCTATCGGTTGCTACATCAACTGGCGGCCATTCAAGGATCATAACTCACGGTCACGGCCTTGAGCTGATCAAGCAGGAGCATAAAGTTGGTGTCGATGTTGTCGTCGCCGAAGAGCTCTCCCCCGAAGAGGTTGAAGTCACCCTGGAGCATCAGGCGAGACACGAAGCCCTCTCGGTGATTGTCCAGCCCCAGGATGATTCGAGAGATTCACAACTTCTCAGTCCGGGTAAATTGACTCCATCATCTGAAATGATTGATACATCCGATTTTCGGACATTACATGAGCCAACGTATCAGACTTTAACATCAGTAAATGGAAGAATGTCACCGCCCGGTTTTAGCCCAAATTCATCATATGCTACATTAACACCACTTCAGCCCCTACCCCCGATATCGACAATGTCCGATAAATTTGCGTACGGTCATGCAAGTAATGTAAGCGGCTCATTTACGGTAATGCAAAACAATAGTATGGGCATTAGTTTGGGTCTAAGTGGAGTTAATTCACCATATAATTATGATAAGCTACCATCGATGGGTATGTCACCACCGCACAATTATTCATCCCCAACAAATACCCTGAGTGGTATCGGTATGTCACAACAGCCGAGCCCCCTATCACCGCAGAGTTCGTATAGCCAAAATGAGCTACAATCGCCACAAAAGAGCATATCACCTTCTGGTTATGAATCACCCTATGGTCACAGAGATATGCTAAGTCGACAAAATCTTCAGCAACATAGTCCAACGTTAAGTCCACAATCTGGTTCATTACATTCCCCTGGCGGTAGCACAATTGTAACTAGTTTTGGTTCAACTAATTTGGCAACAATAAATGGTTTAACAACAATTGCTCCACATACTACAGTCGTATCACCTTTACCCCATTCAACACCTCCTGGTCTAGTACAAATTTCTCATGTTCATAGGGAAGCTGTCGTTGTCCAATCACCATCACCGCCAATCCTTACAATTCAGCATACGCCAATTCAGCAACATCAAGTGATATCAACAAAATCAGCCCTTACATTAGGCGGTGGTACGACAGTAACATCTGGTGGTGGCGGCACCGGCGGTGGAGGGGGTGGTGGAGGAGGAGGAAGCGGTGGCGGGGGTAATAACAATCATAATACATCATCGTTACAATCAGTGGCAGGGAACAATAATAATAGCTCATGTAATACAAACAATAATACACCGGTTACAGTATCATCGATAAGCAGTGATGTCGAAGAGATTAATACAAAAGAGCTAGCACAGAGAATATCAGCTGAATTAAAACGTTATAGCATACCACAAGCGATATTTGCCCAAAGGGTATTATGCAGATCACAGGGTACACTATCAGATCTATTAAGGAATCCTAAGCCATGGTCAAAATTAAAATCGGGCAGAGAAACATTTCGAAGGATGTACAAATGGCTGCAGGAGCCTGAATTCCAGCGTATGTCTGCATTACGTATGGCTGGTAAGTTTTATTCATTTTTAATTAAACATTTATTTTTTTTTTTAAATTAAAACATAACTCACAATTGGTTACTCTCGTACATTTAAAGTGTAAATATTTATTTTTGAAATCAGTTAAATCTCATTCTATGAGCCGAAAAATCGTTTTTTTTTTTTTTTTTAGATTCATTTTATTAATAGGTCCATTATCTATGTAATTATGGCTTTTGTACTCGTCTGAAGTACCGGCGTGATAGAGGAGCTTATAGCAAAGAGAATAAGCATTCATGCATTAAAATAAATTTTAGAAAATTTGTAATTAGAACACTTTTTTTTTATAAATTATTAATATTCTTTGATTCCTTTATATCACATTTCCGAAATAATATTGTGCTAAAAAGTTAAAAAATCCATGTTTTAGCCATTGTTAGAAATACTTATTATTTTTCAAATAACAAAATATCGTAATAGTTCGAAACGAAGTTGAAATGAAAGTTTAAATTCTTTACTCTAGTTATAGTTATAGTATTGGTTAATTAAAATCTTTGTCAAGGTTTTTTCACCCAAAAAAAGAAAAAATATCATATTCGAACAACCAATTGCAATTGTTTATTCAATAATATTCCAAATCATGTTCACCCAAAAAGATTACTTTTAATCAGAACAGATAGGCTTCTCTGTTAAAAATTAAGAAAATAATCTTTTTATTTAAACCACAAGTCTTTTTTCAATAAAATCCCTATCTATTATTAAATTTGGTAAAACAGCAAGAATATCGGCTACGTTATTTAGTTAAAAATACATGGAATATATATTATTCTCTTATGTATAACTACTCTTCAAATATACTATATCCAATTACTATCCGTCTCCATTGCTGCTTAATAGATATATTTAGTTCATTTAATTTATATGGCATAAAAAATCCTCTTTCTTGACTTACGTTTCAAGCTTCTACGAGAGCTCGTTGTTTTTAAAAAATAATTACCAAAAGTGGCTTAAATATGAAAATACAAGAAAAAAGTTAGAATTTTTAAACTAGTATTTCGAAATTTATTGGGTTTACTTTAGTATATTCTTTTAATTTTCTGCCAATTTTCGGAGAAAACTATAAGAGGGCAATATCTAAGATGATTACATATAAACAAAAAGCTTAAAAAATTTTAATTTATATATACATTTTATATAAATATGTATACATTTATATTTTGTAAATTAGATAGACGGATCGACAGACAAAAATATATCATAGTGTCATCAGAATGATATATATTTTTAAATAACTTGTGTTATTTGCAAAATGCAAGCAATCATACACAAAAATTCTCTATCGCTGCTTTTTTTTTAATAAAAAAAAAAAAAAGTAAATAAAAAATTAATAAAAATAATTAAAAAACTAATTAAATAAAAACGCAAAAATAAAAACGAAATTACAAAGTGTCTGCAATCATAGTCCTCTTGTTCTCATTGCAGACAAAAGCCAGATGAGCAATGTTAATCAGAGGACTCTCAGAGGCTTTAATTCTCCTATACAGGATCAGGTCAAAGCAGCGATAGAGCAGCAGTTTTTTTAGTGAGTTCTTCCCATCATAAAGCCATTAAAAAACAAAAAATTAAAAAATTATACTACAGGAGTAAATTTCAAAACGATATTTATAGTTACTACTACTTGTTCTTTGTAATTTCACTCAAATATTATATTAAAGTATTTTCTCGTCTTTATTTCATTTTGTTCATTAATACAGATGTAGAGTATAGGATACAGGATTTAATATTATTCAAATATAGTAACATGCTTAAAGAAAGCTTGGAAATAAAAGATGTACTAAATGATAAGCCGAAAATTAATAGAAATGATAGTACCAAAAACGATTCTTTACATTTGAATTAAATAGTTTATTTTTTTGAGGAAAGTGGAAAAAATTACACGATTCTCTTCTTCTTTTATTTTCAGCTGCTCAAATACCTCAGAGGGGGAGTAAGTAATTTTGAGATAATTGATGTTAGATTTTATGTTTTAATTCTTCCAAAAATTTTTTTTCATAACCCCCCTAAGTCCCAATCACTTACCCCATGTCCTTTTCTTCCTCCACAGGCTGCAAGAGGAAAGACGATCAACAGTCGGATCATATGCCAACACCGAAGAAACCTCGTTTGGTTTTTACCGACCTGCAGAGACGCACTTTGCAAGCTATTTTTAAGGTATGCCTTTAATCCTCCATTAAATTAATTTAATTGAATCGATCTAAAATATAAATTAGAAAATTTTGTAATATACACTAGCGTACAAAATAAAGAAATAAAGGTCTTTCGAACTTTTGCCTGTTGAATATACTAAAAAGAAGAAATTGCAACAATTTACACTTTGGCATTGTTTGTATCTTTAGATAAAGAAAAAAAAACTAGAAATTTTCATGATCCCGTCATTTTTATCAAAATCCCATAAACTTAAAAATGTCAAAAATAGAGTTTTTATAACATGATAAAAATATTAAAGACAGTACGACCAAAAAAAAATATATATATAAAAAAGTTCCCTTAATTTTGAACGCCAGTGTAATACATCTAAATGTATTTATAAAAGTTATTGATTTAAAATTGCTAGTAAAAAATATTAATGGAAAAACAATTCAATTCAATTAAATTATTATTATATTATTATTATTTTTTTTTAATTTAATCCACATTTTGATTAACTTGACTGGACTACAATCATACAAAGACTTTATCAATTCAGGAAACTAAAAGGCCTTCAAAAGAGATGCAAGTGACGATAGCACGCCAGTTGGGCCTTGAGCCGACAACAGTAGGAAATTTCTTTATGAACGCTCGACGACGTTCAATGGACAAATGGAAGGATGAAGATCCAAAAAATATGAATCAATCGGTACTATCACCGGGCAATCAACATTCTCTCGATCTTGATGAAGAGAATGAAATGGATCTTGAATTAGGGCAAGATAATGATTTTGAACTGGATCATGATCGTGATACAGATCATGATCATGATGATATGTTGTGACATACTACCTCACCAATTTCATCAGTTAATCATCACAATCATCACCAGAATCAGCATAATCACCATCATCAACAACAACAGCAGCAGCATCATCATCAGACCCAGCAGCAGCATAATCATAGCTTCCATCAGCAGTTACAGATCCAACAACAACAACAACAACATCAAAGACATCAACAGCAGATTGAAGCGAATAATAATAATAACAATAATAATGGAAACAGCGATAGTAGCAATAGTAGAAGCAGCAATAGCCTTAGTGGTCAACTCCATCAACATAATCATCAACAGCAGCAGCAGCAACTTCATCATCATCAGCAGCAACATGATCATAATGATAATAGTAGTGGTCTACATCGGTGTATAAATAACAATAATAACAATAACACCAACAATAATAACATCAACAATGGTCGAAGAGGGGGAAAAACTGCTGGACCCCATGAGACCATAATATCTCAATACATTTTAGATGATGAAGACGACGATGAGGATGAATGCGACGATGATGAAGATGATGATATTGATAATCCACCAGATGATGATGATGAATTGGATTGTATTACTGAGTCAAATTCAAATAATCATCGGAACATACATAATGCCATTGTTATAAATCGACAAGCAACGACAACAACAAATGTAATTGTAGCTCAAAATCAAAGCAATAGCAATCATAACAACGATTCTGGGACGGGACATCAGCAACAGCAACATCATCAACAGCATCATGGCCATCATCAAAATCATGGAAATCATCATCACAATCATCATCATAATCATCATCATCAACACCATCATAATCCACACCATAGCAATAGCAGCAATAGTAGTGGACTGAACGAAAGACAATTGCTGATACTGTGAGGTATGTTTAAATGATAGTAGAAATCACCAACAGTTACTTTTAACTTAATCTTTAATGCTGCTACAATAATAAAAAATAAAAAGAATATGTATACATATATAAAAAAAACCGAACAATTTCAACCGAAAGGGTTAATTAAGGGCTAGAGTTTTTTGGGTACACCCTCCTTACACCTTTTCTTCGGTTGTTAAAAGAATTGTAGCAAACTGATTTTGTTTTTGATTGGTGTAAAAATGACGGATTTATTCGAAATTCGAAATTATTTTTTATCTCTTCATCTCTTAGATATTAATTTTTTTTTTTAATTTTTTTGTTTAGTATATATTCTTTTATTCATTTTTAATTTTTCAGCTTCACTCATATCATAGAAAAACAAAGAGAAGAATTCTCATCTAGAACAACAGAAGTGAAACGCATTTTTGAAAGCTCAACTTCCTAGCGATGCCTCCAAACTTAAAAATATTTAGTAATTGCATACCATAGAGCAGTTTAAGTTGAAGAAAAACGTTACAAAAGCGAAACGTTTTTTTTTTTTTTATTATAAAGAGCACAAGGCAGCGGTAGAAACCTGGGTATATTAATTAAATATAATATGATATAATCAATGTGTATAAACCTTTATCAGCTAAGCTATTGCGCTATTTGTCGTAAACTGCCCTATGGTATGTAATTGAAAAACATTTTAAAGCTTGGAGGCATCGCATGTAAATGAGCTTTACAAAATGCGTTTCACTTCGATTGTTCTAGATGAGACTTCTTCTGTCTTTATTTTTCTACTTTACTCTATATTTTTTACATTTTCTCTATTCCGTTTTTAGTTTTCCGTAACTCAATGAAAAAAAAATAAAAACGGAACCCTTACAGAATCACTTTTTTGTCCACTTGTCCGTCTGTGTGTCTGTCTGTCCGTCAAGACGCGTTATCTCAGGAAAGGCTAGAGGTATAAACTTGAAATTAATACCAAATATTAAAATCTACGGCCTCATAGTTCTATAGAAAATTCAAGTATTCCAGTATTCAATGCAATAGGGTCTTTCAAAATGTATGTCCATACTAAGAGACTAACTTACTGACTGACTGTATTTTTAAAAAGTTTGTCCACCTTGCTGGATCCGCCATTTTGACTTTTTTATATTTAACCCTTAACGGTCCGGAAATATTACAAGTCCAAGCTATTTTTTCATATGAAGATAAACTATGTATTAAACATTTTTATATCAAGTATAGAAAAGAAAATATTCAATTTTTAATAAAAATTTATCAGGGTATAGGATAATAAGATGATTTCGGTTTTATATTCTTTTAAGATATTATACCCTTCGAAGCTATCTGCAATATGTATCCCTGGATTGCAGGTGCAAGTATCCCAATAAAATTTAGTTTCTCGTCTTCCCCCTGGAATCTTTTGAACGAGTATACTATGCAGTATTTTCTAGTCTCACTGACTGAGCCAAGACTGAGTTTGCATGCGAAGAGCACAGAATTACACAGGTATAACCAAAAATGGTAAAAGATAGAAAACAAGCGGGTACAAATTCAGAGAAAACACCTGACATGATAGTTAACGCGTTAAAATTTTAAATATACCAATAACATTGACAAAAATAATACAATGAGTTTTGTCGCCATATACGCGGCATTGGACCTAATAAGTAAAAGTGCCATGCCGCTTATATGGCGGCATTGGTCCGTTAAGGGTTAGCATCAGATACGTAAGCAGCGACCTCAAAAACTTTTATTTATTGTTCTTTTTATAAAAACTGATGTATTTTTCAAAAGTTTGTCTGCCAGTTGGATCCGTCATTTTAAATTTTTTAAATTTAACATCAGATTCGTAATCAGCGGCTCCAAAAACCCCTTAATACTGGTTTTCACGAAAAATATGATATCTGTAAGAATATACGTCATTTAATAGTGCTAGGGGTTGTTTACCCCCTTGAGGAGGTTTTTTTTACGAAAACCCAAAAAAACGTCAACTTTATATTTCAAAATCGTATGTAAAAAAATATTTTTCAACGATTTTTAACTAAAATTGTTATTTTTGTCATATAAAAAAAAAATCGTTTTTCTGCCATAAAAAATAAGGGTTGTCACCCCCGGGAAGCGGATTACTTAAAAAAGGTTAGTATATTTATGAGACAATTTTGTTTCATTTGAACTTGAAATATTTAGGAAAAAGTGTTTTTGGGGGTAAACTTTAAGGGTGGTTTTCACCCCTAAATGTGCGTATCCGCAGATAAAAAAAAATAGGTGTCTCTTTCGATACTCTATAACTTATTTCAATTTCATCAAAATCGTTGAGATACACCTGAGAACGTTTCCTTGTGAGTGGCATATCAAAACCTATATAGGGTACTTCTCGTTGACCTAGAATCTTAAAATTTGGCATGAAGAAATGTCTCATAGCACAAGTAAAGGAAAAATTTCGAAAATAATTAATATATAATTCTATGTGGAAAGCAGTTCGAATTTCCGAAACTGTGTAGCCCCACAAAATTCTTAAAGCTAATTTTTTAACATCCTATATAACTTGTCCATTCTTTTTTTCTTGTTTTATCCTTTTAAAATTTCTTATTGAAAGACCAAAAAACAAAGAAAACACAAAGGGATCTAGAGATAAAATTTTTTTTAGAAAAGAGATTATGAAAAAGCTATAAACAAAATATGTAATCTAGTCACAATCATATTACATTAGCATAAATATATGCTGCACAGTCGACTACTTATAGTCATAAAAAAAATATGCAGGAAAGCAATATAAAAGTAAAAGCAAAAAAGGAAGAGAGATGAACTTTTACCCAAGTGAAGAAAGTGAATTGAAATAATAAATATTTATTAAAACCAAACAACAACAAAATCTGTGTGTATATAAAATAATATTTAGTTTAGTTACAATTTTCTGGGGGAATTATGTTGCGATGGGGCAATATTTTTACATTTTCGCGACAAAAACAAAAAATAAATAAAATAAAATAAAATTAAAAGGGATTAAAAACGATCGAAAATTATTCGAAGAGGGTCAAAGTAAAAGCATGATGCCATAATCAGTCCGTACAGGTAATTCACAGTGAATTATAAAAATAAATAAGTTTTATTTATTTTATTTTTTTTTTTTTTTGGAAATTTAGTAATGATAGAAAACCAAAAATTGTCAATAATGTATAAAGGGGGAAAAAAGCACCACAAACAAGAAAATAGAGATCGTAATGAGAAGAACCTCGGAGATATTTTTTACAAATACATTATTAAAATCTTGAAAACAAGGAAAATGAACAGATAAATTTGTTTTCGAAATGTGTGTAGATAAAATCATTAAAAATGGATAAAAATTGAAATACACAGAAGTTACAAGAGGGAAAAGAAGAGAGATAAACAGATAAAAATCGAAGCAGAGTAGTATTAAGTATATAAATGAATATTTAAGTTAAAAAAAGGAGTATAAGTAAAGAAGAAATAATAAAAATTAACAAAAAACTAATTTGCCTTGCGGTCAGAGCCCGCCCTTCTACTATAAATAAATATATATATATATATATATATATATAGATATATATATGGTGTAAATTAATAAATATGAGAGGAGATGATATATATAATTTATTACAAATATAACCAACTCACAAAAGCGTAAAAGTAAAAAATTAGTTTATAGTCGAACAAATAATTTAAATAATAAAAAACGAAAGAAAAGTTAAAAAAAATAAAAAATAAATCAAGACAAAAGATTAGTTCAAAGTAGCTGCTGAAGATGCAAAGTTATAAAATGAAGATAGAATTCTTGAGCATTTTTTTGTTTTAAATAGAAATCAAAAATAATGAACATGCAATTTCAACTTTTTTTTCTTATATTTGCTTTAAGCCCTATGTTTTGAAAAAAATTATAAATAAGCTTGAATTGTTGTTTCATGAATTTATGTAAATGTATAAAAACTGTGTTTATTTCCCGCCCGAATGATAAAATCCCTTACCAAAGATATATATATAAATATAAAAAAAAAGGTGGCAATTTAGTTAGTTTATAAATTTATATATTTATTTATTAAAATATTCTTTTTTCTTGTATAATTCGTCTGTTTGTCAGTCTAAATAAAAATGACATTCCAATTTTGAAAATAAACGTCTAGTCAAGCAAGAAAGAAAACTAGTCAAAAAAAAAAAAAAACAGATTATTAGTGGTAGCAGAGATCTCATTATATTTATTTTATATATACAATATATATACTTTTTTTCTTCGTATTATTGTTTTTCCATTTATTCGGTAGAAGTGAAGATTAATTGAATAATACATTCTAGTCAAGTTTTTTAATACAACCTCGAACGAGAGATGACATTTTAAGATTTTATTTTGTTATATTATATTTTTTTACAATTTATTTATTCTGATAGAAATTTGAAAAGAAAATTTTATTTTAATTTATTTTATTTATCATATAAGGGAAATATTTTATATTTATTTATATAAACATTTAAGTTACAAATATCATTTTTTTAACCCTGGGTTTCGAAGGAAGTAATTTAAGGACTCTATCCACCTCTATCCTCTATTACCTTTCGATAGCTTGATACATCATCCCTTAAAAAAGAATATTGAGAGTCATGCCCTTTCGCAGAAGTCCTTTAAATTAGTGAATTTAAATGAAACGATTTCATATGTATTTATTTTTTTATTTACTGTGGAACCTCTAGTGAGTTTTAATGTTATTTTTATAAATTTTTATTTCTTTGTTCATTTTTTAATTTATTTTCTTAATTTAATATTTTTTTTTTTTTATTTTTTATTAATTTTTATAATTTTGATTGGATGAGTCAAAAATGATGAAAAAAAAACGTCTTACTAGAAGGAAGTAAAATTTAAAAATTTCACTTAAACACATTTTTGTAACTTATCCTTAGAAGGCTGAGTTTCCGTTTACAAAAAATAAAAATATAAAAAAAAATAAATTAAAAAAGGCAGTATAAAAATGAAAATTACGAAGAATTTTTAACTAAATTATCTAAACAGAGAAACAAAAGCAAAATAATAATGTAAAACTTGTAAATAGGTAAAAACCAAACTGAAGAAGACCTTTTTGTAAAGTTATTTGTCGATAACGAGACAAAAATGGAGGGAGAAATAAAAAACACTTAAAAGTACTATTAGTGCTTAGGGTTGAAAATACTCTCGACACATAAGTTTTATTTCAAGCCATAAAACAAAAACACAAAAAAAAGAAGACATTGTACTTAAATAAAATAGAAATGCATGTAAAATAAAAAAATAAAAAATAAAAAAAAACAAAGGTAAGAGAAAATTATAAATCTAAAAATACAATTAGCTGAGAGAGATCGATTGCAAGATAGATGCAGAAAAAAGCAAGCAAGAGGAAAGCGATGGAAAGAAATGCAAAATGAATATAGATTACGTAAAAATTACAAAAAAAAAGAAAAGAAAAAGATACACTTTTCTTTGGAAGTGTGCGAAAAAAAAAACAATAATTTGTAAAGGGAAAATAATGTTTCATTTTGATGAAGAATACGTAGAGAGGAACAGGACATAGTTATTATGTAATTATTATGACTAATCAATTAAGAGACTATTTGTAGTTTGTTTGATTTGCACATGCACCTAAGAAAATTAATAAACCCGAGAAAAAATTATAAAATTCTTTTTAATTCCGCCCAATTCCCTTGAATTATATTATTATTATAATGTCTGGTAGAATATTCATCTCTCATAAATTTTATAAGTTCCAATATGCTTTACGCTTCAAGAGGATTTGAAACAGCAAAAACAAAAGCAAACGTTATGACACCTTTGAAAAATTTCTACTGATGCCGATTTATTTACCCCCGGCATGAATCCCAGCTGACATAATGCATACGACACTAACACCAACGGGCCAAGCCGCGGGCCTCCCAAGCGAGTCAAGAATCGACCAGAAACCGCAGCAGGCAAATCGATTCAGCCGAGTTGAGCGATCAGCTGATTTGGAAAATCAATAATCGGGTCAGGTGAAGCAGATCTAACCTGCCCTTAGAAATGCAGGCAGCATAAACAGGACAGATATATATAGTCAACTTGATAAACAATGAAAGTGGGCAGGCGTAATAGGATCAGCTGTTCGTTGGTTGAAACGAATAGAAAATTTCTCAGGTAGTGTAAAGAAGTTCGATATACTTGGCGCTGAGAGAAATGTCTTAAATGCGCAAGCGTAACAAACTTAACAGTTAGAGAGTAAGAAATTTGAGAGAAGTGAACGAAACCACGATAGAAACTCCCTTCAATCTTTTTAAGTAGCCAGAAAGAAAAAGATTCAGTGACTTGTTGGTAATGCATAAGTGTAAGTGTACTAAAAACTTAAAACCGTTACTTGAATACTACTAGAAGAGAAAAAATGAAAGGGGCTGATAAATTTCCCTGAAATCAACAAGTAGAATAATAAGGACGGCCTTATACAATTTTTTTGTATTTACGTAGAGAATACAAAGTATACGATTTTGACAGGTTTACTCATGTAAACAATGTAAAGTATCGGAAGAAATTACTTAAAAGTGATATTTTCTAAATGGAATTAAATAAAATACAATGTTTGAACAACTAATGCGTTTTGCCACGTAAAGCCTGTAAGTTTATTGTGAATGTGCTAAAAGATGAGGGAAAGAAATAAATATAAGGAGCATTTTTCATTCTAAGAGGTATATATTTTTCTACAACTATATAACTTGTTTTGAGTCATATTTTCGACTGATGCGGGGGCGAGGGCGTTTCATTTAAGGAGGAGAATTCATGGACCAAATTCGCAATTTTTTGGAACTCTCCTAAAATGTACTTCTACTTTATATAGGAATATCTTTTCGATAGAATTAAATAGCATAATTAAAGGGCTTTAAAAAAAATTAGAGTTTTTGGAACAGGGAAAATATGAAAAACTTTTATCGGCCCTTGAACGCTTTTATTCAGAATTTATTCATATGTTAAATTATCATGATCAGAAAAATATGCAAAACTATTTTTAACAATTTTTACATACTCTTAGCTACTATTAAATATTTTCAACAGTTTTAATATGTAATAAAATATCTGAAAAAAACCACTTTATTTATATAATTTCATTAATTTTAAATAGTTAATTAGATTTTATATTTATTTACTAAATTCAGATTTTAATTGCACAGTTTATTTAATAATTTTTTTCCAAATATCTCTTAAGACGGTCGCGAAGAGAAAAAAACCAAGTGTATATTTGCCTTCATAAATCTCGTCCTATGTCCCACACAGCAAACACCTCGCGCTTATATTCACTTCATAACTAGCAACTTAGGTAAGCTTTTATAAAGTTTTAGAAACCAATTTCCAAGTTTGAATTTTTTCGACCTACCCAAATCACTACAATTATTTATGAGGTGGGATATACGATTTTTGCCTATGCGTCCATACATCATACACCCAAGTTTTATGTAAGCTTCATAAAATCATCTTAAAATCCAAAAAATAAGCTTTTTTCATAATGAATTTTACCCGTCTTGAGGAAAATTTGAAAAAAACTTAATGAGATACAAAACTCTTTTAACAAAAAATGCTCTCCTGGCCGTAAGCATTTTTTATAATTTCTGAAATTTGGTAGTTACTAAGTAAACATGACTACCTTACCAGGAAAATTAAAATCCGGGCATATCCCGAGGGAATATTTTGAGCCAGAGGGTCTGGAACCTAAATTTTACCAATCTGGAGAGTTTGGTTCCCAGTTTCTCCAAATTTTTCTTCCAGACCTATCCCGATTTTAGCCTTGCTACAGACCTGAATATGTTTTGCCAGTCCCCAAAAAATATTGGGGTCCTGCGATTTTTTGCAGAAAATCTGTAGCCTATGTTCGCTCAAACGGTGGAGTAATTTTTAGCCTAAATTCGACTATTCTATATTTTCCTCAGGACTCTGCTGTTTTTCGCCTAAAATCATCTAGTTCTTTTACTTAGAGTCGATTTAGCCAAAAAACCCGAAGCGGGGGGCTGTATTTTAGAAAATCATTTTTTTGCCTGGATAGAGGAAAAAAATACAAGGGAATATTTAAAAATTGAAATTCTGCGATTTTTTCTTCTACACCTTTCTGTTTTTTGCTTTGAATCAATTAGTTATTTAACTTAGAGTCGGTTTAGCTAAACAATTCGAACCAGGGAGCCGTATTTTAGAAAATCAATTATTTTGCCTGGATAGGGCTAAAAAAAAAAGGAGAAAAGTAAAAATTCAAATTCTGCGATTTTTTCTTCTAGACTTTTCTGTTTTTTGCTTTGATTCATTTAGTCATATAACTTAGAGTCGATTTAGCTAAAAACTCCGCACCAGGGAGCCGTATTTTAGAAATTAGTTTTTTTACTTGTACATGGCTGAAAAAATGCACTGAAAAATGTAGAAATTGAAATTCTGCAATTTTTTCCTCTAGACTTTTCTGTTTTTTTCCTAGAATCATCTAATTATCATACCAAGAGTCGATTTAGTCAAAAATCCCAATCCAGGGAGTGGTATTTTAGAAATTAGTTTTTTTACTTGTACATGGCTAAAAACTGCACTGAAAAATGTAACAATTGAAATTCTGCGATTTTTTCCTCTAGACTTTTCTGTTTTTTGCATAGAATCATCTAATTATCATACCAATAGTCGATTTAGCCAAAAATCCCAAACCAGGGAGCCGTATTTTAGAAATTAGTTTTTTTACTTTTACATGGCTGAAAAAATGCACTGAAAAATGTAACAATTGAAATTCTGTGATTATTTCCTCTAGGCATTTCTGTTTTTTGCCTAGAATCATCTAATTATCATACCAAGAGGCGATTTAGCCAAAAATCCCAATCCAGGGAGTCGTATTTTAGAAATTAGTTTTTTTACTTTTACATGGCTGAAAAAATGCACTGAAAAATGTAAAAATTGAAATTCTGCGGTTTTCTGCTCTAGACTTTTCTGTTTTTTGCCTAGAATCATCTAATTATCATACCAAGAGTCGATTTAGCCAAAAATCCCAATCCAGGGAGTCGTATTTTAGAAATTAGTTTTTTTACTTGTACATGGCTGAAAAAATGCACTGAAAAATGTAACAATTGAAATTCTGTGATTATTTCCTCTAGGCTTTTCTGTTTTTTGCCTAGAATCATCTAATTATCATACCAAGAGGCGATTTAGCCAAAAATCCCAATCCAGGGAGTCGTATTTTAGAAATTAGTTTTTTTACTTTTACATGGCTGAAAAAATGCACTGAAAAATGTAAAAATTGAAATTCTGCGGTTTTCTCCTCTAGACTTTTCTGTTTTTTGCCTAGAATCATCTAATTATCATACCAAGAGTCGATTTAGCATAAAATCCCAATCCAGGGAGTCGTATTTTAGAAAATAGTTTTTTTACTTGTACATGGCTGAAAAAATGCACTGAAAAATGTAAAAATTGAAATTCTGCGATTTTTTCATCTAGACTTTTCTGTTTTTTGTCTAGAATCATCTAATTATCATACCAAGAGTCGATTTAGCCAAAAAACCCAATCCAGGGAGCCGTATTTTAGAAAATAGTTTTTTTTACCCGTACATGGGTCAAAAAATGTTCTTAATTAAAAATGTAAAAATTGAAATTCCGCGAATTTTTCCTCTGGACTTTTCTGTTTTTTGCCTAGAATCATCTAGGTACTGCACTTCTAGTCGTTTTGGCCAAAAACCGATCCGGGCAGTCCTATTTTAGAAAATAATTTTTTTGCCTGGGGTTAAAATATACAAGGAAAAATGTAAAAAGTTAATTTCTTCTGGATTGTTCTCTTTTTTGCCTAGAATCATCAAAAAAAATCAAACGTTATGATACCTTTGATAAGTGCCTACTGATATACTACATAAATATGTAAATTCATAATCAAAGAATATCTATTATAAATATTTTTTGCTCGTAATTCAAAAGCCGATTTATTTGGTCGCGGCACGAAATACCAGCTTACATAATGCAGGCTGCACTACCATCAACAAACCACGGGCCTGTCGAGCGAGCCGAGAATCGACCAGGAGGAACAGGAGCCCAGAAACTACAGCAAGCAAATCCAGTCAGCCGAGTTGAGCCATCAGCTGATTTGAAAAATCAATAATCGGCGCAGGTGAGACAGAACTAAATTGCCCTTAAAAATTCAGGCGGCATAAAGAGGATAAATATATATGGTGAACTTGATAAACAATGAGAATGGGCGGGCTTAGTAGAATCAGCTGTTCGTTGGTTGAAACGAATGGAAAATTTTCCAGGTAGAGTAAAGAAGTGCGATATACTTGCCGCTGAGAGAAGTCCCTTAAATGCGCATGCGTAACAAACTTAACAGTTAGAGAGTAAGAAATTTGAGAGAAGTGAACGAAACCACGATAGAAACTCCCTTCAATCTTTTTAAGTAGCCAGAAAGAAAAAGATTCAGTGACTTGTTGGTAATGCATAAGTGTAAGTGTACTAAAAACTTAAAACCGTTACTTGAATAGTACTAGAAGAGAAAAAATGAAAGGTGCTGATAAATTTCCCTGAAATCAACAAGTAGAACAATAAGGACGGCCTTTTACAATTTTTTTGTATTTACGTAGAGAATACAAAGTATACGATTTTGACAGGTTTAGTCATGTGGTGATGAAAAATGGTGCTCGGCCAATCGGGAAAATTATTTAAATTAATTATTTGGCGATAGCTGCGATAAGTTACAACAGGTATAAAGATAGCAATGTAAATTTGCCATATTTTAAAAATGTTGTTGTAACCGCGGCATGAAACGTATTAAAATGAAAAATGAAGAGAATGTAAACAATGTAAAGTATTGGAAGAAATTACTTAAAAGTGATATTTTCTAAATGGAATTAAATAAAATACAATGTTTGAACAACTAATGCGTTTTGCCACGTAAAGCCTGTAAGTTTATTGTGAATGTGCTAAAAGATGAGGGAAAGAAATAAATATAAGGAGCATTTTTCATTCTAAGAGGTATATATTTTTCTACAACTATATAACTTGTTTTGAGTCATATTTACGACTGATGCGGGGGCGAGGGCGTTTCATTTAAGGAGGAGAATTCATGGACCAAATTCGCAATTTTTTGGAACTCTGCTAAAATGTACTTCTACTTTATATAGGAATATCTTTTCGATAGAATTAAATAGCATAATTAAAGGGCTTTAAAGAAAATTAGAGTTTTTAGCCCAGGGAAAATATGAAAAACTTTTATCGGCCCTTGAACGCTTTTATTCCGAATTTATTCATATAAATGTTAAATTATCATGATCAGAAAAATATGCACAACTATTTTTAACAATTTTTACATACTCTTAGCAACTATTAGATATTTTCAACAGTTTTAATATGTAATAAAATATCTGAAAAAAGCACTTTATTTATATAATTTCATTAATTTTAAATAGTTAATTCGATTTTATATTTATTTACTAAATTCAGATTTTAATTGCACAGTTTATTTAATAATTTTATTTTTTAGTTTTTCTGTAGAAAATTTTTTTTATTTGACACAACCCTTTCCAAATATCTCTTAAGACGGTCGCGAAGAGAAAAAAACCAAGTGTATATTTGCCTTCATAAATCTCGTCCTATGTCCCACACAGCAAACACCTCGCGCTTATATTCACTTCATAAAGCTTCAATGTGTACGGCAAGGAACTTAGGTAAGCTTTTATAAAGTTTTAGAAACTAATTTCCAAGTTTGAATTTTTTCGGCCTACCCAAATCACTACAATTATTTATGAGGTGGGATATACGATTTTTGCCTATGCGTCCATACATCATACACCCAAGTTTTATGTAAGCTTCATAAAATCATCTTAAAATCCAAAAAATAAGCTTTTTTCATAATGAATTTTACCCGTCTTGAGGAAAATTTGAAAAAGGCTTAATGAGATACAAAACTCTTTTAACAAAAAATGCTCTCCTGGCTGTAAACATTTTTTATAATTTCTGAAATTTGGTAGTTACTAAGTAAACATGACTACCTTACCAGGAAAATTAAAATCCGGGCATATCCCGAGGGAATATTTTGAGCCAGAGGGTCTGGAACCTAAATTTTAACAATCTGGAGAGTTTGGTGCCCAATTTCTTCAAATTTTTCTTCCAGACCTATCCCGATTTTAGCCTTCCTACAGACCTGAATATGTTTTGCCAGTCCCCAAAATATATTGGGGTCCTGCGATTTTTGCAGCAAATCTGTAGCCTATGGTCACTCAAACGGTGGAGTAATTTTTAGCCTAAATTCGACTATTCTGTATTTTCCTCAGGACTCTGCTGTTTTTTGCCTAAAATCATCTAGTTCTTTTACTTAGAGTCGATTTAGCCAAAAAACCCGAAGCGGGGGGCTGTATTTTAGAAAATCATTTTTTTGCCTGGATAGAGGAAAAAAAATACAAGGGAATATTTAAAAATTGAAATTCTGCGATTTTTTCTTCTACACCTTTCTGTTTTTTGCTTTGAATCAATTAGTTATTTAACTTAGAGTCGGTTTAGCTAAACAATTCGAACCAGGGAGCCGTATTTTAGAAAATCAATTATTTTGCCTGGATAGGGCTAAAAAAAAAAAGGAGAAAAGTAAAAATTCAAATTCTGCGATTTTTTCTTCTAGACTTTTCTGTTTTTTGCTTTGATTCATTTAGTCATATAACTTAGAGTCGATTTAGCTAAAAACTCCGCACCAGGGAGCCGTATTTTAGAAAATCATTTTTTGGCCTGGATAGGGATAAAAAAAACACAAAGGAATATGTAAAAATTGAAATTCTGCAATTTTTTCATCTAGACTTTTCTGTTTTTTGCTTTGAATCATTTAGTTATTTTACTTAGAGTCGATTTAGCCAAATAACCCGATCCGGGAAGCCGTATTTTAGAAAATCATTTTTTTGCCTGGATAGTGATTAAGAAATACAAGGGGAAATGTAAAAATTGAAATTCGAAACTAATCAAATAGACATGAACGCGACACTGAAAGAAATTAATTCATTAAAATTAAAAAACATAATAATTAAAAGGATGAACAAATATATACAAAAAGAAAACAAGATGTAACGCGTTGATTGTATTAGGCAAATAATAATGAAAAACTGAAGTAAGTTTAGAAATACTAATAAAAAAAAATAAAAAAAACAAAAAAACAAAAAAACAAAAAAAGGGAAAATAATAATTATAATGAAAAAGGCTGTTTTAGTTTTAATACGAAAAGTATATTTAGTATTTATGTAGTGAATTTATTATTTATGCGATGGAAACGATTTAAGAAATTACGAAGAAATTTTTTCTCGTATATTAATGAAAAGAAAACAACTTTTATTATAATAAAAGGAAAACAAAAATAATTACGGTCAAACGGAGCATTTTGCCGTCCAAACCGGGAGCAATGTTGCTAGACTTTTGTGTTTAGACACATTGATCTTTGTCAACACACAAAGAGGCCAGAATCATTTACCGTCTCCAGGCAACGGGTTGTGTCTCCCCATGAACCAATCGCAGAATGGCAACCATTTTATTAAATTGATACCACGAACCAATCAGCGTTCACACCTCTCAGAACATTCTGCATATTTGAATTTAACGGCTCCTATCACTCTTCCTCCGCTGCACCGCACTGAATACAACTTTTCTCTCTTAATCCGTTTCAATTTCTCCTCTTTGAATTTCAATCGTTCCTTCACTTCAGTTCGTGTCGTGCTCGGGTGAAGTTCTGTCCGTTACTTCTGCCGTGGAGAATTATTGTTTTAAATAAAATTCAAATTAAAGCTAATTCTCCAAAAAACAAAAGAAAATCATTGAGATATTGAAAATGTTCACTTGTTGTCGTTTGTTGGTGAACTCGCGAAAGGAGGACTAAAATCTTCGGTGGGAATTTTAAAAATGCTTTGAATTTATTTCTCTTGTTAAAATTATGTAATTATCAAATTGTTCTGCCGGGCGACGCTATAATTGATGAAAATCTAGTTTTTCGGTAAGCTGTAACGGACTTTTTTTGGATTCAATTTAAATTTTCAGCGAACGAGCTAAGAATGAATTGGTCTACTCTTAAAATTGCCTCTCTTTCCCTTGAATTTAAACTTTCAGCGGACGCGCAGGAGAATGGAACAACTTCCGCTCGGTGCTCTTTAAATATTTCAGGGGTTGCTCCGCTTCGAACTTTTGTAACAGTTCGGAGGAGTTGTGTTGTTTTCTACTTCGTTCGACTAGGGAGGATCAAACCAAGAGAAACTGTTCAACGATGGGTTGTGATTTGTTTTTTTTAGAAGCAGAATACTAGATATTTAAGACATTTTGTGAAATTATGAAAATATATGTGTTTTTAATAATAATTTGATAAATTTAATCTAATATTTACAAAAATGTTCCCAATTAAATCCATAAGGCCAACTTAATTCTGCGCTGCTGCAGTATCAGACGAAAATACTGCAGTCAGTCAGACTATTAATAAATTAGCTCGGCATCTCAGGACCCTACAATCGCTGGCCCCAAATAGGAAGAACTGTGAATGGAGGGATTCATCGCAGGTCTAGACTGCTGCTCTTGTGCCCACAGCAACATGAAATTTAGGGTAAGTACTAATTTCAACATTTTTTTTTATTTATTATGTTTTTGAAAATGTAATATCTAGTAATTATTAATTGGGAAATTTTAAAAGCTTACGCGTACGGCATTTTTGATAGATTATTATAGAAATTAATTTGTTTTCCTGTACAGGGCTTAAGAAATACAAGGGCAAATGTAAAAATTGAAATTCTGCGATTTTTTCCTCTAGACTTTTCTGTTTTTTGCCTAGAATGTTCTTATTATCATACCAAGAGTCGATTTACCCAAAATCCCAATCCAGGGTGTGGTATTTTAAAAATTAGTTTTTTTACTTGTAAATGGCTGAAAAAATGCACTGAAAAATGTAAAAATTGAAATTCTGCGATTTTTTCCTCTAGACCTTTCTGTTTTTTTCCTAGAATAATCTAATTATCATACCAAGAGTCGATTTATCCAAAAATCCCAATCCAGGGAGTCGTATTTTAGAAATTAGTTTTTTCACTTTTACATGGCTGAAAAAATGCACTGAAATATGTACAAATTGAAATTCTGCGATTTTTTCCTCTAGACTTTACTATTTTTTGCCTAGAATAATCTAATTATCATACCAAGAGTCGATTTAGCCCCCTATCCAGGGAGTCGTATTTTAGAAATTAGTTTTTTTAATTGTACATGGCTGAAAAAATGCACTTAAAAATGTACAAATTGAAATTATGCGATTTTTTCCTCTACACTTTCCTGTTTTTTGCCTAGAATCATCTTATTATCATACCAAGAGTCGATTTAGCCAAAAATCCCAATCCAGGGAGTTGTATTTTAGAAATTAGTTTTTTACTTGTACATGGCTGAAAAAATGCACTGAAAAATGTAAAAATTGAAATTCTGCGATTTTTTCCTCTAGACTTTTCTGTTTTTTGCCTAGAATCATCTTATTATCATACCAAGAGTCGATTTAGCCAAAAATCCCAATCCAGGGTGTAGTATTTTAGAAATTAGTTTTTTTACTTGTAAATGGCTGAAAAAATGCACTGAAAAATGTAAAAATTGAAATTCTGCGATTTTTTCCTCTAGACCTTTCTGTTTTTTTCCTAGAATAATCTAATTATCATACCAAGAGTCGATTTATCCAAAAATCCCAATCCAGGGAGTGGTATTTTAGAAATTAGTTTTTTTACTTGTACATGGCTGAAAAAATGCACTGGAAAATGTACAAATTGAAATTCTGCGATTTTTTCCTCTAGACTTTTCTGTTTTTTGCCTAGAATCATCTAATTATCATACCAAGAGTCGATTTAGCAAAAATCCCAATCCAGGGAGTCGTATTTTAGAAATTAGTTTTTTACTTGTACATGGCTGAAAAAATGCACTGAAAAATGTAAAAATTGAAATTCTGCGATTTTTTCCTCTAGACTTTTCTGTTTTTTGCCTAGAATCATCTTATTATCATACCAAGAGTCGATTTAGCCAAAAATCCCAATCCAGGGAGTTGTATTTTAGAAATTAGTTTTTTACTTGTACATGGCTGAAAAAATGCACTGAAAAATGTAAAAATTGAAATTCTGCGATTTTTTCCTCTAGACTTTCCTGTTTTTTGCCTAGAGTCATCTAATTATCATACCAAGAGTCGATTTAGCCAAAAAACCCAATCCAGGGAGTGGTATTTTAGAAATTAGTTTTTTTACTTGTATATGGCTGAAAAAATGTACTGAAAAATGTACAAATTGAAATCCCGCGAGTTTTTCCTCTAGACTTTCCTGTTTTTTGTCTAGAATCATCTACTTATCATACCAAGAGTCGATTTAGCCAAAAATCCCAATCCAGGGAGTGGTATTTTAGAAATTAGTTTTTTTACTTGTACATGGCTGAAAAAATGCACTGGAAAATGTACAAATTGAAATTCTGCGATTTTTTCCTCTAGACTTTTCTGTTTTTTGCCTAGAATCATCTAATTATCATACCAAGAGTCGATTTAGCCACAAATCCCAATCCAGGGAGTGGTATTTTAGAAATTAGTTTTTTGACTTGTGCATGGTTGAAAAAATGCACTGAAAAGTGTAAAAATTGAAATTCTGCGATTTTTTCCTCTAGACTTTCCTGTTTTTTGCCTAGAGTCATCTAATTATCATACCAAGAGTCGATTTAGCCAAAAAACCCAATCCAGGGAGTGGTATTTTAGAAATTAGTTTTTTTACTTGTATATGGCTGAAAAAATGCACTGAAAAATGTACAAATTGAAATTCTGCGATTTTTTCCTCTAGACTTTCCTGTTTTTTGCCTAGAATCATCTAATTATCACACCAAGAGTCGATTTAGCCAAAAATCCCAATCCAGGGAGTCGTATTTTAGAAATTAGTTTTTTTACTTGTAGATGACTTAAAATTCACTGAAAAATGTAAAAATTGAAATTCTGCGATTTTTTCCTCTAGACTTTCCTGTTTTTTGCCTAGAATCATCTAATTATCACACCAAGAGTCGATTTAGCCAAAAATCCCAATCCAGGGAGTCGTATTTTAGAAATTAGTTTTGTTAGTTGTACATGGCTGAAAAAATGTACTAAAAAATGTACAAATTGAAATTCCGCGATTTTTTCCTCTAGACTTTCCTGTTTTTTGCCTAGAATCATCTAATTATCATACCAAGAGTTGATTTAGCCAAAAATCCCAATCCAGGGAGTCGTATTTTAGAAATTAGTTTTTTTACTTGTAGATGACTTAAAATTCACTGAAAAATGTAAAAATTGAAATTCTGCGATTTTTTCCTCTAGACTTTCCTGGTTTTTTGCCTAGAATAATCTAATTATCACACCAAGAGTCGATTTAGCCAAAAATCCCAATCCAGGGAGTCGTATTTTAGAAATTAGTTTTGTTAGTTGTACATGGCTGAAAAAATGTACTGAAAAATGTACAAATTGAAATTCCGCGATTTGTTCCTCTAGACTTTCCTGTTTTTTGCCTAGAATCATCTAATTATCATACCAAGAGTCGATTTAGCCAAAAATCCCAATCCAGGGAGTCGTATTTTAGAAATTAGTTTTTTTACTTTTACATGGCTAAAAAAATGCACTGAAAAATGTAAAAATTGAAATTCTGCAGTTTTTTCCTCTAGACTTTCCTGTTTTTTGCCTAGAATCATCTAATTATCACACCAAGAGTCGATTTAGCCAAAAATCCCAATCCAGGGAGTCGTATTTTAGAAATTGTTTTTTTTACTTTTACATGGCTGAAAAAATGCACTGAAAAATGTAAAAATTGAAATTCTGCGATTTTTTCCTCTAGACTTTCCTGTTTTTTGCCTAGAATCATCTAATTATCACACCTAGAGTCGATTTAGCCAAAAATCCCAATCCAGGGAGTCGTATTTTAGAAATTAGTTTTTTTACTTGTAGATGACTTAAAATGCACAGAAAAATGTAAAAATTGAAATTCTGCGATTTTTTCCTCTAGACTTTCCTGTTTTTTGCCTAGAATCATCTAATTATCACACCAAGAGTCGATTTAGTCAAAAATACCAATCCAGGGAGTCGTATTTTAGAAATTAGTTTTTTTACTTTTACATGGCTGAAAAAATGCACTGAAAAAAGTAAAAATTGAAATTCTGTGGTTTTTTCCTCTAGACTTTCCTGTTTTTTGCCTAGAATCATCTAATTATCACACCAAGAGTCGATTTAGCCAAAAATCCCAATCCAGGGAGTCGTATTTTAGAAATTAGTTTTTTTACTTGTACATGGCTGAAAAAAGCACTGGAAAATGTACAAATTGAAATTCTGCGATTTTTTCCTCTAGACTTTCCTGTTTTTTGCCTAGAATCATCTAATTATCATACCAAGAGTCGATTTAGCCTAAAATCCCAATCCAGGGAGTCGTATTTTAGAAATTAGTTTTTTTACTTGTACATGGCTGAAAAAATGCACTGGAAAATGTACAAATTGAAATTCTGCGATTTTTTCCTCTAGACTTTCCTGTTTTTTGCCTAGAATCATCTAATTATCATACCAAGAGTCGATTTAGCAAAAATCCCAATCCAGGGAGTCGTATTTTAGAAATTAGTTTTTTTACTTGTAGATGACTTAAAATTCACTGAAAAATGTAAAAATTGAAATTATGCGATTTTTTCCTCTAGACTTTCCTGTTTTTTGCCTAGAGTCATCTAATTATCACACCAAGAGTCGATTTAGTCAAAAATACCAATCCAGGGAGTCGTATTTTAGAAATTAGTTTTTTTACTTTTACATGGCTGAAAAAATGCACTGAAAAAAGTAAAAATTGAAATTCTGTGGTTTTTTCCTCTAGACTTTCCTGTTTTTTGCCTAGAATCATCTAATTATCACACCAAGAGTCGATTTAGCCAAAAATCCCAATCCAGGGAGTCGTATTTTAGAAATTAGTTTTTTTACTTGTACATGGCTGAAAAAATGCACTGAAAAATGTATAAATTGAAATTCCGCGATTTTTTCCTCTAGACTTTCCTGTTTTTTGCCTAGAATCATCTAATTATCATACCAAGAGTCGATTTAGCAAAAATCCCAATCCAGGGAGTCGTATTTTAGAAATTAGTTTTTTTACTTGTAGATGACTTAAAATTCACTGAAAAATGTAAAAATTGAAATTATGCGATTTTTTTCCTCTAGACTTTCCTGTTTTTTGCCTAGAATCATCTAATTATCATACCAAGAGTCGATTTAGCCAAAAATCCCAGTCCAGGGAGTCGTATTTTAGAAATTAGTTTTTTTACTTGTACATGGCTGAAAAAAGCACTGGAAAATGTACAAATTGAAATTCTGCGATTTTTTCCTCTAGACTTTCCTGTTTTTTGCCTAGAATCATCTAATTATCATACCAAGAGTCGATTTAGCCAAAAATCCCAATCCAGGGAGTCGTATTTTAGAAATTAGTTTTTTTACTTGTACATGGCTGAAAAAATGCACTGGAAAATGTACAAATTGAAATTCTGCGATTTTTTCCTCTAGACTTTCCTGTTTTTTGCCTAGAATCATCTAATTATCATACCAAGAGTCGATTTAGCAAAAATCCCAATCCAGGGAGTCGTATTTTAGAAATTAGTTTTTTTACGAAAACTTAAGTAAGTTTAGGAATACAAATAATAGAAAAAGTGGAAATAATAATTATAATGAAAAAGGCTGTTTTAGTTTTAATACGAAAATGATATTTAGTATTTATGTTGTAAATTTATTATTTAGACTATGGAAACGATTTAAGGAACTAGGAAGAAATGTTGTGCTTTATATTAAAGAAAATAAAACAACTTTTATTATAATCAAAACAAAACAAAAATAACTACGGTCAAAGGGAGCATTTTTCCGTCCAAAGAGCACGTAATTGAATCGAACGAGCTTCGAAGCTACGACGAGGAGCAATGTTCCTAGACTTTTGTTTTTAGTCACATTGATCTTTGTCAACACACAAAGAGGCGAAAATCTTTTACCTTCTCGAGGCAACGGTTTGTGTCCCCCCCATGAACCAATCGCAGAATATCAACCATTTTATAATATTGATACCGCGAACCAATCAGCGTTCACACCTCTCACAAGATCCTGCATATTTGAATTTAACGGCTTTTATCACTCTTTCGGCACTGCACTACCACTGAATGCAACTGTTCTCTCTTAATACGATTCAATTTCCGCTCTTTGAATTTGAATCGTTCCTTCACTTCAGTTTGTGTCGTGCTCGGGTGAAGTTCTCTCCGCTTCTTCTACGGTGGAGAATTATTGATTTAAATAAAATTCAAGGAATGCTACCCATTAAATAAGCTACCTAAACTCTGGATAAACTTAATAAAAGGTAATTGTCCAAAAAACAAAAGAAAATCACTGAGATATCGAAAATATTCATCGATTATTGTCTGTTGGTGAGCTAGCGAAAGGAGGGCTAAAATCTCCAGTGGGAATTTTAAAAATGCTTTTAATTTATTTCTTTTGTTCTTAAAATTATGTATTTGTCAAATTTTTTTGCCGGGCGACGCTGTAATTGATGAAAATCTAGTTTTCCGTTAAGTTGTAACGGATTTTCTTGGATTCAGTTCAAATTTTCAGCGAACGAGGTGAGAAAGAGATTGCCTACTCTCGAAATTGCCTCTCTTTCTCTTGAATTTAAACTTTCAGCGGACGCGCAGGAGAATGGAACAACTTCCACTCCGTACTCTTTAATTATTTCAGGGGTTGCTTGCGGACTTCCGCTTCGAACTTTTGTAACAGTTCGGAGGAGTTGTGTTGTTTTCTACTTCGTTCGACTAGGGAGGATCAAACAAGACAAACTGCTCACCGATGGGTTGTGATTTGTTTTTTTTTTAGAAGCAGACTACTAGATATTTAAGACATTTTGTGAAATAATAAAATTATGAAAATACATGTGTTTTTATATATTGCAAATAATTTGATAAATTTAATCTAATATTTACAAAAATTATCCCAATTAAATCCATAATCATCTAATTATCATACTAAGAGTGGATTTAACCAGAAAACCCTATCCAGGGAGCCGTATTTTAGAAAATAGTTTTTTTACCAACATTTGGCTGAAAAAATGCACTGCAAAATTGAAAAATTGAAATCTGCGATGTTTTCCTCTAGACTTTTCTGTTTTTTTCCTAGAATCATCTAATTATCATACCAAGTGTCGATTTAACCAAAAAACCCAATCCAGGGAGCAGTATTTTAGAAAATAATTTTTTTACCTGTGTATGGCTGAAAAACTGCACTGGAAAATGTAAAAATTTAAATTCTGCAATTTTCTCCTCTAGAATTTTCTGTTTTTTATCTAGAATCATATAATTATCATACCAAGAGTCACTTTAGCCAAAAAACCCAATCCAGTTAGCCGTATTTTAGAAAATAGGTTTTTTACCTGTGTATGGCTGATAAAATGCACTGAAAAATGTAAAAATTTAAATTCTGCGACTTTTTCCTCTAGACTTTTCTGTTTTTTGCCTAGAATAATCTAATTATCGTACCAAGAGTCGATTTAACCAAAAATCCCAATCCAGGGAGTCGTATTTTAGAAATTGGCTTTTTTACTTGTACATGGCTGAAAAAATGCACTGAAAAATATAAGAATTGAAATTCTGCGATTTTTTCCTCTAGACTTTTCTTTTTTTTGCCTAGAATCATCTAATTATCACACCAAGAGTCAATTTAGCCAAAAATCCCAATCCAGGGAGTCGTATTTTAGAAATTAGTTTTTTTACTTTTACATGGCTGAAAAAATGCACTGAAAAATGTAAAAATTGAAATTCTGCGATTTTTTCCTCTAGACTTTTCTTTTTTTTGCCTAGAATCATCTAATTATCATACCAAGAGTCGATTTAGCCAAAATTCCCAATCCAGGGAATCGTATTTTAGAAAATAGTTTTTTTACTTGTACATGGCTGAAAAAATGCACTGAAAAATGTAAAAATTGAAATTCTGCGATTTTTTCCTCTAGACTTTCCTGGTTTTTTGCCTAGAATCATCTAATTATCATACCAAGAGTCGATTTAGCCAAAAATCCCAATCCAGGGAGTCGTATTTTAGAAATTAGTTTTTTTACTTTTACATGGCTGAAAAAATGCACTGAAAAATGTAAAAATTGAAATTCTGCGATTTTTTCCTCTAGACTTTTCTTTTTTTTGCCTAGAATCATCTAATTATCATACCAAGAGTCGATTTAGCCAAAAATCCCAATCCAGGGAAACGTATTTTAGAAAATAGTTTTTTTACTTGTACATGGCTGAAAAAATGCACTGAAAAATGTAAAAATTGAAATTCTGCGATTTTTTCCTCTAGACTTTTCTTTTTTTTGCCTACAATCATCTAATTATCACACCAAGAGTCGATTTAGCCAAAAATCCCAATCAATGGAGTCGTATTTTAGAAATTAGTTTTTTTACTTTTACATGGCTGAAAAAATGCACTGAAAAATGTAAAAATTGAAATTCTGCGATTTTTTACTCTAGACTTTCCTGGTTTTTTGCCTAGAATCATCTAATTATCATACCAAGAGTCGATTTAGCCAAAAATCCCAATCCAGGGAAACGTATTTTAGAAAATAGTTTTTTTACTTGTACATGGCTGAAAAAATGCACTGAAAAATGTAAAAATTGAAATTCTGCGATTTTTTCCTCTAGACTTTTCTTTTTTTTGCCTACAATCATCTAATTATCACACCAAGAGTCGATTTAGCCAAAAATCCCAATCCATGGAGTCGTAGTTTAGAAATTAGTTTTTTTACTTTTACATGGCTGAAAAAATGCACTGAAAAATGTAAAAATTGAAATTCTGCGATTTTTTACTCTAGACTTTTCTGTTTTTTGCCTAGAATCATCTAATTATCACACCAAGAGTCGATTTAGCCACAAATCCCAATCCAGGGAGTGGTATTTTAGAAATTAGTTTTTTGACTTGTGCATGGTTGAAAAAATGCACTGAAAAGTGTAAAAATTGAAATTCTGCGATTTTTTCCTCTAGACTTTCCTGTTTTTTGCCTAGAGTCATCTAATTATCATACCAAGAGTCGATTTAGCCAAAAAACCCAATCCAGGGAGTGGTATTTTAGAAATTAGTTTTTTTACTTGTATATGGCTGAAAAAATGCACTGAAAAATGTACAAATTGAAATTCTGCGATTTTTTCCTCTAGACTTTCCTGTTTTTTGCCTAGAATCATCTAATTATCATACAAAGAGTCGATTTAGCCAAAAATCCCAATCCAGGGAGTGGTATTTTAGAAATTAGTTTTTTTACTTGAACATGGCTGAAAAAATGCACTGAAAAATGTACAAATTGAAATTCTGCGATTTTTTCCTCTAGACTTTCCTGTTTTTTGCCTAGAATCATCTAATTATCACACCAAGAGTCGATTTAGCCAAAAATCCCAATCCATGGAGTCGTAGTTTAGAAATTAGTTTTTTTACTTTTACATGGCTGAAAAAATGCACTGAAAAATGTAAAAATTGAAATTCTGCGATTTTTTACTCTAGACTTTCCTGGTTTTTTGCCTAGAATCATCTAATTATCATACCAAGAGTCGATTTAGCCAAAAATCCCAATCCAGGGAAACGTATTTTAGAAAATAGTTTTTTTACTTGTACATGGCTGAAAAAATGCACTGAAAAATGTAAAAATTGAAATTCTGCGATTTTTTCCTCTAGACTTTTCTTTTTTTTGCCTACAATCATCTAATTATCACACCAAGAGTCGATTTAGCCAAAAATCCCAATCCATGGAGTCGTAGTTTAGAAATTAGTTTTTTTACTTTTACATGGCTGAAAAAATGCACTGCAAAATGTAAAAATTGAAATTCTGCGATTTTTTACTCTAGACTTTTCTGTTTTTTGCCTAGAATCATCTAATTATCACACCAAGAGTCGATTTAGCCAAAAATCCCAATCCAGGGAGTGGTATTTTAGAAATTAGTTTTTTGACTTGTGCATGGTTGAAAAAATGCACTGAAAAGTGTAAAAATTGAAATTCTGCGGTTTTTTACTCTAGACTTTCCTGTTTTTTGCCTAGAATCATCTAATTATCACACCAAGAGTCGATTTAGCCAAAAATCCCAATCCAGGGAGTGGTATTTTAGAAATTAGTTTTTTTACTTGAACATGGCTGAAAAAATGCACTGAAAAATGTAAAAATTCAAATTCTGCAATTTTTTCCTCTAGACTTTTCTGTTTTTTGCCTAGAATCATCTAATTATCATACCAAGAGTCGATTTAGCCACAAATCCCAATCCAGGGAGTGGTATTTTAGAAATTAGTTTTTTGACTTGTGCATGGTTGAAAAAATGCACTGAAAAGTGTAAAAATTGAAATTCTGCGATTTTTTCCTCTAGACTTTCCTGTTTTTTGCCTAGAGTCATCTAATTATCATACCAAGAGTCGATTTAGCCAAAAAACCCAATCCAGGGAGTGGTATTTTAGAAATTAGTTTTTTTACTTGTATATGGCTGAAAAAATGCACTGAAAAATGTACAAATTGAAATTCTGCGATTTTTTCCTCTAGACTTTCCTGTTTTTTGCCTAGAATCATCTAATTATCATACGAAGAGTCGATTTAGCCAAAAATCCCAATCCAGGGAGTGGTATTTTAGAAATTAGTTTTTTTACTTGAACATGGCTGAAAAAATGCACTGAAAAATGTACAAATTGAAATTCTGCGATTTTTTCCTCTAGACTTTCCTGTTTTTTGCCTAGAATCATCTAATTATCATACCAAGAGTCGATTTAGCCAAAAAACCCAATCCAGGGAGTGGTATTTTAGAAATTAGTTTTTTTACTTGTATATGGCTGAAAAAATGTACTGAAAAATGTACAAATTGAAATTCCGCGATTTTTTCCTCTAGACTTTCCTGTTTTTTGCCTAGAATCATCTAATTATCATACCAAGAGTCGATTTAGCAAAAATCCCAATCCAGGGAGTCGTATTTTAGAAATTAGTTTTTTTACGAAAACTTAAGTAAGTTTAGGAATACAAATAATAGAAAAAGTGGAAATAATAATTATAATGAAAAAGGCTGTTTTAGTTTTAATACGAAAATGATATTTAGTATTTATGTTGTAAATTTATTATTTAGACTATGGAAACGATTTAAGGAACTAGGAAGAAATGTTGTGCTTTATATTAAAGAAAATAAAACAACTTTTATTATAATCAAAACAAAACAAAAATAACTACGGTCAAAGAGAGCATTTTTCCGTCCAAAGAGCACGTAATTGAATCGAACGAGCTTCGAAGCTACGACGAGGAGCAATGTTCCTAGACTTTTGTTTTTAGTCACATTGATCTTTGTCAACACACAAAGAGGCGAAAATCTTTTACCTTCTCGAGGCAACGGTTTGTGTCCCCCCCATGAACCAATCGCAGAATATCAACCATTTTATAATATTGATACCGCGAACCAATCAGCGTTCACACCTCTCACAAGATCCTGCATATTTGAATTTAAATTTAACGGCTTTTATCACTCTTTCGGCACTGCACTACCACTGAATGCAACTGTTCTCTCTTAATACGATTCAATTTCCGCTCTTTGAATTTGAATCGTTCCTTCACTTCAGTTTGTGTCGTGCTCGGGTGAAGTTCTCTCCGCTTCTTCTACGGTGGAGAATTATTGATTTAAATAAAATTCAAGGAATGCTACCCATTAAATAAGCTACCTAAACTCTGGATAAACTTAATAAAAGGTAATTGTCCAAAAAACAAAAGAAAATCACTGAGATATCGAAAATATTCATCGATTATTGTCTGTTGGTGAGCTAGCGAAAGGAGGGCTAAAATCTCCAGTGGGAATTTTAAAAATGCTTTTAATTTATTTCTTTTGTTCTTAAAATTATGTATTTGTCAAATTTTTTTGCCGGGCGACGCTGTAATTGATGAAAATCTAGTTTTCCGTTAAGTTGTAACGGATTTTCTTGGATTCAGTTCAAATTTTCAGCGAACGAGGTGAGAAAGAGATTGCCTACTCTCGAAATTGCCTCTCTTTCTCTTGAATTTAAACTTTCAGCGGACGCGCAGGAGAATGGAACAACTTCCGCTCGGTGCTCTTTAATTATTTCAGGGGTTGCTTGCGGACTTCCGCTTCGAACTTTTGTAACAGTTCGGAGGAGTTGTGTTGTTTTCTACTTCGTTCGACTAGGGAGGATCAAACAAGACAAACTGCTCACCGATGGGTTGTGATTTGTTTTTTTTTTAGAAGCAGACTACTAGATATTTAAGACATTTTGTGAAATAATAAAATTATGAAAATACATGTGTTTTTATATATTGCAAATAATTTGATAAATTTAATCTAATATTTACAAAAATTATCACAATTAAATCCATAATCATCTAATTATCATACTAAGAGTGGATTTAACCAGAAAACCCTATCCAGGGAGCCGTATTTTAGAAAATAGTTTTTTTACCAGCATTTGGCTGAAAAAATGCACTGCAAAATTGAAAAATTGAAATCTGCGATGTTTTCCTCTAGACTTTTCTGTTTTTTTCCTAGAATCATCTAATTATCATACCAAGTGTCGATTTAACCAAAAAACCCAATCCAGGGAGCAGTATTTTAGAAAATAATTTTTTTACCTGTGTATGGCTGAAAAACTGCACTGGAAAATGTAAAAATTTAAATTCTGCAATTTTCTCCTCTAGACTTTTCTGTTTTTTGCCTAGAATCATCTAATTATCGTACCAAGAGTCGATTTAGCCAAAAATCCCAATCCAGGGAGTCGTATTTTAGAAATTAGTTTTTTGACTTGTGCATGGCTGAAAAAATGCACTGAAAAATGTAAAAATTGAAATTCTGCGATTTTTTCCTCTAGACTTTCCTGGTTTTTTGCCTAGAATCATCTAATTATCATACCAAGAGTCGATTTAGCCAAAAATCCCAATCCAGTGAGTCGTATTTTAGAAATTAGTTTTTTGACTTGTGCATGGCTGAAAAAATGCACTGAAAAATGTACAAATTGAAATTCTGCGATTTTTTCCTCTAGACTTTCCTGGTTTTTTGCCTAGAATCATCTAATTATCATACCAAGAGTCGATTTAGCCAAAAATCCCAATCCAGGGAGTCGTATTTTAGAAATTAGTTTTTTGATTTGTGCATGGCTGAAAAAATGCACTGAAAAATGTAAAAATTGAAATTCTACGATTTTTTCCTCTAGACTTTCCTGGTTTTTTGCCTAGAATCATCTAATTATCATACCAAGAGTCGATTTAGCCAAAAATCCCAATCCAGGGAATCGTATTTTAGAAAATAGTTTTTTTACTTGTACATGGCTGAAAAAATGCATTGAAAAATGTAAAAATTAAAATTCTGCGATTTTTTCCTCTAGACTTTCCTGGTTTTTTGCCTAGAATCATCTAATTATCTTACCAAGAGTCGATTTAGCCGAAAATCCCAATCCAGGGAGTCGTATTTTAGAAATTAGTTTTTTGACTTGTGCATGGCTGAAAAAATGCACTGAAAAATGTAAAAATTGAAATTCTGCGATTTTTTCCTCTAGACTTTCCTGGTTTTTTGCCTAGAATCATCTAATTATCATACCAAGAGTCGATTTAGCCAAAAATCCCAATCTAGGGAAACGTATTTTAGAAAATAGTTTTTTTACTTGTGCATGGCTGATAAAATGCACTGAAAAATGTAAAAATTGACATTCTGCGATTTTTTCCTCTAAAGGTTTCTGTTTTTTGCCTAGAATCATCTAATTATCGTACCAAGAGTCGATTTAGCCAAAAATCCCAATCCAGGGAATCGAATTTTAGAAAATAGTTTTTTTACTTGTACATGGCTGAAAAAATGCATTGAAAAATGTAAAAATTGAAATTCTGCGATTTTTTCCTCTACACTTTCCTGTTTTTTGTCTAGAATCATCTAATTATCATGCCAAGAGTCGATTTAGCCAAAAATCCCAATCCAGGGAGTGGTATTTTAGAAATTAGTTTTTTTACTTGTACATGGCTGAAAAACTGCACTGAAAAATGTACAAATTGAAATTCTGCGATTTTTTCCTCTAGACTTTCCTGTTTTTTGCCTAGAATCATCTAATTATCATGCCAAGAGTCGATTTAGCCAAAAATCCCAATCCAGGGAGTCGTATTTTAGAAATTAGTTTTTTTACTTGTACATGGCTGAAAAAATGCACTGAAAAATGTAAAAATTGAAATTCTGCGATTTTTTCCTCTAGACTTTCCTGGTTTTTTGCCTAGAATCATCTAATTATCATACCAAGAGTCGATTTAGCCAAAAATCCCAATCTAGGGAAACGTATTTTAGAAAATAGTTTTTTTACTTGTGCATGGCTGATAAAATGCACTGAAAAATGTAAAAATTGACATTCTGCGATTTTTTCCTCTAAAGGTTTCTGTTTTTTGCCTAGAATCATCTAATTATCGTACCAAGAGTCGATTTAGCCAAAAATCCCAATCCAGGGAATCGAATTTTAGAAAATAGTTTTTTTACTTGTACATGGCTGAAAAAATGCATTGAAAAATGTAAAAATTGAAATTCTGCGATTTTTTCCTCTACACTTTCCTGTTTTTTGTCTAGAATCATCTAATTATCATGCCAAGAGTCGATTTAGCCAAAAATCCCAATCCAGGGAGTGGTATTTTAGAAATTAGTTTTTTTACTTGTACATGGCTGAAAAACTGCACTGAAAAATGTACAAATTGAAATTCTGCGATTTTTTCCTCTAGACTTTCCTGTTTTTTGCCTAGAATCATCTAATTATCATGCCAAGAGTCGATTTAGCCAAAAATCCCAATCCAGGGAGTCGTATTTTAGAAATTAGTTTTTTTACTTGTACATGGCTGAAAAAATGCACTGAAAAATGTAAAAATTGAAATTCTGCGATTTTTTCCTCTAGACTTTCCTGGTTTTTTGCCTAGAATCATCTAATTATCATACCAAGAGTCGATTTAGCCAAAAATCCCAATCCAGGGAGTCGTATTTTAGAAATTAGTTTTTTGACTTGTGCATGGCTGAAAAAATGCACTGAAAAATGTAAAAATTGAAATTCTGCGATTTTTTCCTCTAGACTTTCCTGGTTTTTTGCCTAGAATCATCTAATTATCATACCAAGAGTCGATTTAGCCAAAAATCCCAATCCAGGGAGTCGTATTTTAGAAATTAGTTTTTTTACTTGTACATGGCTGAAAAAATGCACTGAAAAATGTAAAAATTGAAATTCTGCAATTTTTTCCTCTAGAATTTTGTTTTTTATCTAGAATCATATAATTATCATACCAAGAGTCGCTTTAGCCAAAAAACCCAATCCAGTTAGCCGTATTTTAGAAAATAGGTTTTTTACCTATGTATGGCTGATAAAATGCACTGAAAAATGTAAAAATTGAAATTCTGCGATTTTTTCCTCTAGAGGTTTCTGTTTTTTGCCTAGAATCATCTAATTATCGTACCAAGAGTCGATTTAGCCAAAAATCCCAATCCAGGGAATCGTATTTTAGAAAATAGTTTTTTTACTTGTACATGGCTGAAAAAATGCATTGAAAAATGTAAAAATTGAAATTCTGCGATTTTTTCCTCTAGACTTTCCTGGTTTTTTGCCTAGAATCATCTAATTATCATACCAAGAGTCGATTTAGCCAAAAATCCCAATCCAGGGAAACGTATTTTAGAAAATAGTTTTTTTACTTGTACTTGGCTGAAAAAATGCACTGAAAAATGTAAAAATTGAAATTCTGCGATTTTTTCCTCTAGACTTTCCTGTTTTTTTGCCTAGAATCATCTAATTATCATACCAAGAGTCGATTTAGCCAAAAATCCCAATCCAGGGAATCGTATTTTAGAAAATAGTTTTTTTACTTGTACATGGCTGAAAAAATGCACTGAAAAATGTAAAAATTGAAATTCTGCGATTTTTTCCTCTAGACTTTCCTGTTTTTTGCCTAGAATCATCTAATTATCATTCCAAGAGTCGATTTAGCCAAAAATCCCAATCCAGGGAATCGTATTTTAGAAAATAGTTTTTTTACTTGTACTTGGCTGAAAAAATGCACTGAAAAATGTAGACTTTCCTGTTTTTTTGCCTAGAATCATCTAATTATCATACCAAGAGTCGATTTAGCCAAAAATCCCAATCCAGGGAATCGTATTTTAGAAAATAGGTTTTTACCTGTGTATGGCTGATAAAATGCACTGAAAAATGTAAAAATTGAAATTCTGCGATTTTTTCCTCTAGACTTTTCTGTTTTTTGCCTAGAATCATCTAATTATCATACCAAGAGTCGATTTAGCCAAAAATCCCAATCCAGGGAATCGTATTTTAGAAAATAGGTTTTTACCTGTGTATGGCTGATAAAATGCACTGAAAAATGTAAAAATTGAAATTCTGCGATTTTTTCCTCTAGACTTTTCTGTTTTTTGCCTAGAATCATCTAATTATCATACCAAGAGTCGATTTAGCCAAAAATCCCAATCCAGGGAATCGTATTTTAGACAATAGTTTTTTTGCTTGTACATGGCTGAAAAAATGCACTGAAAAATGTAAAAATTGAAATTCTGCGATTTTTTCCTCTAGACTTTCCTGTTTTTTTGCCTAGAACCAAGAGTCGATTTAGCCAAAATTCCCAATCCAGGGAATCGTATTTTAGACAATAGTTTTTTTGCTTGTACATGGCTGAAAAAATGCACTGAAAAATGTAAAAATTGAAATTCTGCGATTTTTTCCTCTAGACTTTTCTGTTTTTTGCCTAGAATCATCTAATTATCATACCAAGAGTCGATTTAGCCAAAAATCCCAATCCAGGGAATCGTATTTTAGACAATAGTTTTTTTGCTTGTACATGGCTGAAAAAATGCACTGAAAAATGTAAAAATTGAAATTCTGCGATTTTTTCCTCTAGACTTTTCTGTTTTTTGCCTAGAATCATCTAATTATCATACCAAGAGTCGATTTAGCCAAAAATCCCAATCCAGGGAATCGTATTTTAGACAATAGTTTTTTTGCTTGTACATGGCTGAAAAAATGCACTGAAAAATGTAAAAATTGAAATTCTGCGATTTTTTCCTCTAGACTTTCCTGTTTTTTTGCCTAGAATCATCTAATTATCATACCAAGAGTCGATTTAGCCAAAATTCCCAATCCAGGGAATCGTATTTTAGAAAATAGTTTTTTTACTTGTACATGGCTGAAAAAATGCACTGAAAAATGTAAAAATTGAAATTCTGCGATTTTTTCCTCTAGACTTTCCTGTTTTTTTGCCTAGAATCATCTAATTATCATACCAAGAGTCGATTTAGCCAAAAATCCCAATCCAGGGAATCGTATTTTAGAAAATAGGTTTTTACCTGTGTATGGCTGATAAAATGCACTGAAAAATGTAAAAATTGAAATTCTGCGATTTTTTCCTCTAGACTTTTCTGTTTTTTGCCTAGAATCATCTAATTATCATACCAAGAGTCGATTTAGCCAAAAATCCCAATCCAGGGAATCGTATTTTAGACAATAGTTTTTTTGCTTGTACATGGCTGAAAAAATGCACTGAAAAATGTAAAAATTTAAATTCTGCGATTTTTTCCTCTAGACTTTTCTGTTTTTTGCCTAGAATCATCTAATTATCATACCAAGAGTCGATTTAGCCAAAAATCCCAATCCAGGGAATCGTATTTTAGACAATAGTTTTTTTGCTTGTACATGGCTGAAAAAATGCACTGAAAAATGTAATAATTGAAATTCTGCGATTTTTTCCTCTAGACTTTCCTGTTTTTTTGCCTAGAATCATCTAATTATCATACCAAGAGTCGATTTAGCCAAAATTCCCAATCCAGGGAATCGTATTTTAGAAAATAGTTTTTTTACTTGTACATGGCTGAAAAAATGCACTGAAAAATGTAAAAATTGAAATTCTGCGATTTTTTCCTCTAGACTTTCCTGTTTTTTTGCCTAGAATCATCTAATTATCATACCAAGAGTCGATTTCGCCAAAAATCCCAATCCAGGGAATCGTATTTTAGAAAATAGGTTTTTACCTGTGTATGGCTGATAAAATGCACTGAAAAATGTAAAAATTGAAATTCTGCGATTTTTTCCTCTAGACTTTTCTGTTTTTTGCCTAGAATCATCTAATTATCATACCAAGAGTCGATTTAGCCAAAAATCCCAATCCAGGGAATCGTATTTTAGACAATAGTTTTTTTGCTTGTACATGGCTGAAAAAATGCACTGAAAAATGTAAAAATTGAAATTCTGCGATTTTTTCCTCTAGACTTTTCTGTTTTTTGCCTAGAATCATCTAATTATCATTCCAAGAGTCGATTTAGCCAAAAATCCCAATCCAGGGAATCGTATTTTAGAAAATAGTTTTTTTACTTGTACATGGCTGAAAAAATGCACTGAAAAATGTAAAAATTGAAATTCTGCGATTTTTTCCTCTAGACTTTTCTGTTTTTTTGCCTAGAATCATCTAATTATCATTCCAAGAGTCGATTTAGCCAAAAATCCCAATCCAGGGAATCGTATTTTAGAAAATAGGTTTTTTACCTGTGGATGGCTGATAAAATGCACTGAAAAATGTAAAAATTGAAATTCTGCGATTTTTTCCTCTAGACTTTCCTGTTTTTTTGCCTAGAATCATCTAATTATCATACCGAGAGTCGATTTAGCCAAAATTCCCAATCCAGGGAATCGTATTTTAGAAAATAGTTTTTTTACTTGTACATGGCTGAAAAAATGCACTGAAAAATGTAAAAATTGAAATTCTGCGATTTTTTCCTGTAGACTTTTCTGTTTTTTGCCTAGAATCATATAATTATCATACCAAGAGTCGATTTAGCCAAAAATCCCAATCCAGGGAATCGTATTTTAGAAAATAGGTTTTTTACCTGTGTATGGCTGATAAAATGCACTGAAAAATGTAAAAATTGAAATTCTGCGATTTTTTCCTCTAGACTTTTCTGTTTTTTTGCCTAGAATCATCTAATTATCATTCCAAGAGTCGATTTAGCCAAAAATCCCAATCCAGGGAATCGTATTTTAGAAAATAGGTTTTTTACCTGTGGATGGCTGATAAAATGCACTGAAAAATGTAAAAATTGAAATTCTGCGATTTTTTCCTCTAGACTTTCCTGTTTTTTTGCCTAGAATCATCTAATTATCATACCAAGAGTCGATTTAGCCAAAATTCCCAATCCAGGGAATCGTATTTTAGAAAATAGTTTTTTTACTTGTACATGGCTGAAAAAATGCACTGAAAAATGTAAAAATTGAAATTCTGCGATTTTTTCCTCTAGACTTTTCTGTTTTTTGCCTAGAATCATCTAATTATCATTCCAAGAGTCGATTTAGCCAGAAATCCCAATCCAGGGAAACGTATTTTAGAAAATAGTTTTTTTACTTGTACATGGCTGAAAAAATGCACTGAAAAATGTAAAAATTGAAATTCTGCGATTTTTTCCTCTAGACTTTTCTGTTTTTTTGCCTAGAATCATCTAATTATCATACCAAGAGTCGATTTAGCGAAAAAGCCCAATCCAGGGAATCGTATTTTAGAAAATAGTTTTTTTACTTGTACATGGCTGAAAAAATGCACTGAAAAATGTAAAAATTGAAATTCTGCGATTTTTTCCTCTAGACTTTCCTGTTTTTTTGCCTAGAATCATCTAATTATCATACCAAGAGTCGATTTAGCCAAAAATCCCAATCCAGGGAATCGTATTTTAGAAAATAGTTTTTTTACTTGTACATGGCTGAAAAAATGCATTGAAAAATGTAAAAATTAAAATTCTGCGATTTTTTCCTCTAGACTTTCCTGGTTTTTTGCCTAGAATCATCTAATTATCATACCAAGAGTCGATTTAGCCAAAAATCCCAATCCAGGGAGTCGTATTTTAGAAATTAGTTTTTTGACTTGTGCATGGCTGATAAAATGCACTGAAAAATGTAAAAATTGAAATTCTGCGATTTTTTCCTCTAGACTTTTCTGTTTTTTGCCTAGAATCATATAATTATCATACCAAGAGTCGATTTAGCCGAAAATCCCAATCCAGGGAATCGTATTTTAGAAAATAGGTTTTTTACCTGTGTATGGCTGATAAAATGCACTGAAAAATGTAAAAATTGAAATTCTGCGATTTTTTCCTCTATACTTTCCTGTTTTTTGCCTAGAATCATCTAATTATCATACCAAGAGTCGATTTAGCCAAAATTCCCAATCCAGGGAATCGTATTTTAGAAAATAGGTTTTTTACCTGTGTATGGCTGATAAAATGCACTGAAAAATGTAAAAATTGAAATTCTGCGATTTTTTCCTCTAGACTTTTCTGTTTTTTGCCTAGAATCATCTAATTATCATTCCAAGAGTCGATTTAGCCAAAAATCCCAATCCAGGGAATCGTATTTTAGAAAATAGTTTTTTTACTTGTACATGGCTGAAAAAATGCACTGAAAAATGTAAAAATTGAAATTCTGCGATTTTTTCCTCTAGACTTTTCTGTTTTTTTGCCTAGAATCATCTAATTATCATACCAAGAGTCGATTTAGCCAAAAATCCCAATCAAGGGAGTCTCTAATTTGGCTTCTCCTCATAAGTTCAAATTTTATGGAAAATTTGAATAATTCAGATTGTATCACTTTTTGTACCCATTTGTTTGATAAAATTATTTTTTCATCTTCTGCCCTCTTTAAAAATGTTATTAAAAACTGTTTGCTGGTCCTTTCCTTAGAAAGTCGTTATAAACTTCATCGTATAAAAATCGTATTTCCGCAATTTTCGTATAGTGTAAGAGCGATACCGTGCTGTAGGAGGGTTACGTGTACACATATATATGTATATGTACAGATTGTAAAATATAGAAAACATTTTTTTTCGCTGATGTGATAAAATTAGCACTTAAGGTAACTAAAATCCACCTTAATTTTTAAGGCATAGGGGGTGTCACACTATTTGAAGCACATTATTTCTTTTTAATTTAATATAATATAAAATTTTTTATATAAATCCAATTGCTGTTTATCAAATATATGATAATAAAACTGGTGGTATTTTTGTTTAGCCGCTACTTAAAAGAGGTATTCCTGAATTTTTGAACATAATTTTTGAGAGTGTATCTTGTAAGCAATATAAAAACAAAAGAAATTTATATAAATCAGAAAAACCGTTTTATATACGGATAGGGAAAGTGTACAGTTTCTTTTTTTGTTTTGTTTTTAGTTTTTTAAGAAAAGGGTACAGTAAGGTTTCGGGCTTTTTAAATAAAAAACAAACAAACAAAAAACCGTATTTTGTATAGTGTATAAAATGAATTAAAAAAAAAGCCTTTGAAGCCATCCAGCCAATTTCTCTCCATTTCCGTAATTGTTGTTCCTTTCTCCATAAAAAAATAACAGAAATAATAAAATACATGCATATACATTTAAAAGTGTAACAAACCGTCTTCTATTTGAATGTTAATTAAAAATTAATCACTTGAATCCGTCTGTGTAATTTTCCTATCGTATCAATATTCAAATAATAAATTTATGTGAACAACAAGAACTCTCGGAATAATATATTTAAATGTTTTAAAAAGTGTGGAAAATCCCTTGGAATTTAAATAAATAAAAATAAATGTAAAACTTTAAATAACCTATGAATAAGTAAATTTTTATCAAATTATGGAATTAAATAGACCATAGAAAACTACAGGATAAACAGTTAAATAAACCCCATAATAACATTAACAGACTACACTCAATAAGTATATTTATATATATATATATATATGTCATATACTTATTCAAAATAAAAAATAAAAAATCTGTGTAAAACTGACTGTAAAATTGTCAAATAAATGTATCAAATCATCATGGGATTGAAAAGTCTTTTATTCTAACCCCTCGAAAACCCTTTAACCATTTCTTCTATAAATATTTGTATTTATTTTTTCCTTCAAATCGAATTCATTATGCCTGATAAATTTGTCAATATTATTATACTCTATAAAGATTTTTTAATTAACTTGCATGAACAAATAAAACCCTTTGAACATTTTTTTCATAAGTACTTATATTTATTTTTTTCTCTTTCACAGTGAATTCATCCTGCCTGGTGGATTTTCAACAATATTAATATAACAATTTTGAACAGTTCTACAATATAAGAAAAAAGTCTCATAATTATGTATAATTTCTTAGAAACAATGTACAACAAATAATAATAGGTAGAATTAAGAAATAATGTAATATTAATAATAATGTGTAATAATATTGATGCTATAATATGTGCATAAAATCAGCAGCTTCCTTCAATTCAAATTCCGCGGAGCATATTTCTTCTGCGCATCTTAAGTCAGGAGGAATCGCATGACGACACATGACTCCGCGTAACGAAAACAAGCTGCGGATCCGTCGAACGAGCCAAAGTCCAGCCCATTCCGCCTCCAATGTATTTTAAGTAGAGTTAAAGTGAAGATGTATTCATGCCTAAAATCCTATGTGTGTATTCATGTAGTAAAAACACAACCTGTTGCTAAATAGTTCTGATAGAGAAAATGTGAAATAGAATTTTTTAAGTAGATTAAAATAGACCTGCATTAACAACATGTTCCCCGTTGTAAACAATAAATACGAATTATGCAGAAAATGATGTTTTTACTTATGCCCCCAATTTACAATTTTCAGCTGCAAAAATAAAGAAATATAAATTGCATCGAGCAATATGCTACATGTACTTCTTCCCCTGTGAAAAACAAATTTCAGCTCATCGATGATGCCGCAAAAATCCACGTTAAAAATTAATCCAAGAAAAACAATGACAGCCGAAAATCCAAGAGAAATCACCCAGCATATGCTACGGAATTCCCCAGTCCATAAGAACATAAGTTGCATCGAGCAAAACAAGTTCTTCCCCTGCGAAAAACAAATTTCAGCTCATTGATGGTGCCGCAAAAATCCACGTTAAAAATTAATTCAATAAAAATAATGACAGCCGAAAATACAAGAGAAATCGTCCAGCACATGCTACGTATTCCCCAGTCCATAGAAACGTAAGTTGCATCGAGCAAAACAAGTTCTCCTCCTGCGAAAAAAAACAAACAAATTTCAGCTCATCGATGGCGCCCCAACAATCCACATTAAGAATTAGTCTAGTAAAAATAATGGCAGCCCTCCGAAAATCCACGAACAATCGCCCGGCACATGCCACGGAATTCCCCAGTCTGAGCGGAGAAACGAAGCCCCGCCTCCGGCCGGCTGGAAAAAAGAAAAAAAAAATTTTGGTAACAGGAGCCCATGAATCTGAGAAAACAGCAAGCAAAAACCTCGCCCTACTACCGCTTCTGGGCCCCTAGTAGAAATGGCATTTTGCGGAAGCTAGAAAAATCGGCCAGATCGAACAGGGGCCCAGGAACAGCAGCACGGCGAATTTGGTTCGGGTCTTCGATAGCCAATGGTTTATGCCTGAGGTGGAAGTCCAGCACCCGGTTTGGGTCCCGTATATGTGGTTCTTGTCCTCGCTACATTTCCCCATGCTCTCACAGAGCCACGCCCCCTTTTTAGTACTTATTCGGTTGTGTCCGTGAGCACCTAAAAATCAAAACAACTCTCATTCCGGTGATACCAGCGCCCAACTCCCTTCCCATGTGCACAGAAGCTGTGAGCAGTGCCTACGCGCGAGGTGCTTGGGGAGGGTGGGGCGAATATTGTTTTCGTCGATCAGCTGGACGGACTGACATTTGTTAACCTGGCCGATGTTCGGCTCGTTCGACGGATCTCCGGCGATCTTCCGAGACAAGAAACGCTGAAGGTGCCTGACAATTTACAGAAAATATGTTCCATGGGCTTTTTGGGCTGAAAGGCAAATACACTGAATTGAAACGGGCTGCTAATTTGATGCATTTATTTTAAACATTATGAAACATAATTTATTTCTAGTTTTAATCCGAATTTGCTTGGTCGTCGAAATTCCCAGGTCGTTCTTTTTCACTCGTTTGCCTCTTGCGAATTGTGGGCTGGATTGTTGTTTTTTCGACGGATCTGCGGCTTGTTGTCGTCACGCGATTCCTCCTGCTTCAAGAGATGTAGAAGAGTTGCCTGAAAATACACAGAAAATATGCTCAATGGACTTTTTCATACGAAAGAACATTAAAATTGAACTGAAACACACTGATAATTTTATGCATTTATTTCAAATGACTGCGATTAAATTCTTGGATCTCTTTGGCCCACGAATCGAGTTATTTGGTATGGAACTGAATTATCTGGCCCATGAATCGAGTTTTTTGGTTTCTCGAAAATGTCCACCAAAGTTTCACTCAAATGAGACCCTAATAAAGTAATTTTTAGCCTAAATGTTAAGATCCTTCAGGATTTCGTGTTCCGTTACTAGATTCGTAGGCTAAATAATTAATTTCGAGGCCACATAAATCAGTTCGAGGTCAAATAACACAAATTAAAATATTTGGACATAAAGTTTTTAAGTTTTAAAGCAAAAAAACGCTTGTATGCAAATATTAAAAGTCTCCGAAATTTTCCTCTGGACTTTTCTGTTTTTTGCCCAGAAGCATCTATTTATTTTACTAAGAATATAATTTTTTAAAATTTTTAAGGGAGAAAAAATACAAGATGTAAATTTTTAATTCTTCGATTTTTTTCGAAACTTTCACGATTTTTTTTTTTTTTCTAAGATCATTCAAATCGATAAAGATATTTAAACATCTCTCGAAATTGTTCCAACTGCTAAGAACTGAATCCCAAAAAAAACTAAATCGACTCTTAATATGATAATTAGATGATTCTAGGCAAAAAACAGGAAAGTCTAGAGGAAAAAATCGCAGAATTTCAATTTGCACATTTTTCAGTGCATTTTTTCAGCCATGTACAAGTAAAAAAACTAATTTCTAAAATACGACTCCCTGGATTGGGATTTTTGCCTAAATCGACTCTTGGTGTGATAATTAGATGATTCTAGGCAAAAAACAAGAAAGTCTAGAGGAAAAAATCGCAGAATTTCAAATTTTACATTTTTCAGTGCATTTTTTCAGCCATGTACAAGTAAAAAAACTAATTTCTAAAATACCACTCCCTGGATTGGGATTTTTGGCTAAATCGACTCTTGGTGTGATAATTAGATGATTATAGGCAAAAAACAGGAAAGTCTAGAGGAAAAAATCGCAGAATTTCAATTTTTACATTTTTCAGTGCATTTTTTCAGCCATGCACAAGTCAAAAAACTAATTTCTAAAATACGACTCCCTGGATTGGGATTTTTGGCTAAATCGACTCTTGGTATGATAATTAGATGATTCTAGGCAAAAAACCAGGAAAGTCTAGAGGAAAAAATCGCAGAATTTTAATTTTTACATTTTTCAATGCATTTTTTCAGCCATGTACAAGTAAAAAAACTATTTTCTAAAATACGATTCCCTGGATTGGGATTTTTGGCTAAATCGACTCTTGGTATGATAATTAGATGATTCTAGGCAAAAAACCAGGAAAGTCTAGAGGAAAAAATCGTAGAATTTCAATTTTTACATTTTTCAGTGCATTTTTTCAGCCATGCACAAGTCAAAAAACTAATTTCTAAAATACGACTCCCTGGATTGGGATTTTTGACTAAATCGACTCTTGGTATGATAATTAGATGATTCTAGGCAAAAAACCAGGAAAGTCTAGAGGAAAAAATCGCAGAATTTCAATTTTTACATTTTTCAGTGCATTTTTTCAGCCATGCACAAGTCAAAAAACTAATTTCTAAAATACGACTCCCTGGATTGGGATTTTTGGCTAAATCGACTCTTGGTATGATAATTAGATGATTCTAGGCAAAAAACCAGGAAAGTCTAGAGGAAAAAATCGTAGAATTTCAATTTTTACATTTTTCAGTGCATTTTTTCAGCCATGCACAAGTAAAAAAACTAATTTCTAAAATACGACTCCCTGGATTGGGATTTTTGGCTAAATCGACTCTTGGTGTGATAATTAGATGATTCTAGGCAAAAAACAGGAAAGTCTAGAGGAAAAAATCGCAGAATTTCAATTTCTACATTTTTCAGTGCATTTTTTCAGCCATGCACAAGTAAAAAAACTAATTTCTAAAATACGACTCCCTGGATTGGGATTTTTGGCTAAATCGACTCTTGGTGTGATAATTAGATGATTATAGGCAAAAAACAGGAAAGTCTAGAGGAAAAAATCGCAGAATTTCAATTTCTACATTTTTCAGTGCATTTCTTCAGCCATGCACAAGTAAAAAAACTAATTTCTAAAATACGACTCCCTGGATTGGGATTTTTGACTAAAACCACTCTTGGTATGATAATTAGATGATTCTAGGCAAAAAACAGAAAAGTCTAGAGGAAAAAATCGCAGAATTTCATTTTCTACATTTTTCAGTGCATTTTTTCAGCCATGTACAGGTAAAAAAACTAATTTCGAAAATACGACTCCCTGGATTGGGATTTTTGGCTAAATCGACTCTTGGTGTGATAATTAGATGATTCTAGGCAAAAAACAGGAAAGTCTAGAGGAAAAAACCGCAGAATTTCAATTTTTACATTTTTCAGTGCATTTTTTCAGCCATGTAAAAGTAAAAAAACTAATTTCTAAAATACGACTCCCTGGATTGGAATTTTTGGCTAAATCGACTCTTGGTGTGATAATTAGATGATTCTAGGCAAAAAACAGGAAAGTCTAGAGGAAAAAACCGCAGAATTTCAATTTTTACATTTTTCAGTGCATTTTTTCAGCCATGTAAAAGTAAAAAAACTAATTTCTAAAATACGACTCCCTGGATTGGGGTTTTTGACTAAATCGACTCTTGGTGTGATAATTAGATGATTCTAGGCAAAAGACCAGAAAAGTCTAGAGGAAAAAATCGCAGAATTTCAATTTTTACATTTTTCAGTGCATTTTTTCAGCCATGTAAAAGTAAAAAAACTAATTTCTAAAATACGACTCCCTGGATTGGTATTTTTGACTAAATCGACTCTTGGTGTGATAATTAGATGATTCTAGGCAAAAAACAGGAAAGTGTAGAGGAAAAAATCGCAGAATTTGAATTTTTACATTTTTCAGTGAATTTTAAGCCATCTACAAGTAAAAAAACTAATTTCTAAAATACGACTCCCTGGATTGGGATTTTTGGCTAAATCGACTCTTGGTGTGATAATTAGATGATTCTAGGCAAAAAACAGGAAAGTCTAGAAGAAAAAACCGCAGAATTTCAATTTTTAAATTTTTCAGTGCATTTTTTCAGCCATGTAATAGTAAAAAAACTAATTTCTAAAATACGACTCCCTGGATTGGTATTTTTGACTAAATCGACTCTTGGTGTTATAATTAGATGATTCTAGGCAAAAAAACAGAAAAGTCTAGAGGAAAAAATCGCAGAATTTGAATTTTTACATTTTTCAGTGCATTTTTCAGCCATGTACAAGTAAAAAAACTAATTTCTAAAATACGACTCCCTGGATTGGGATTTTTGGCTAAATCGACTCTTGGTGTGATAATTAGATGATTCTAGGCAAAAAACAGGAAAGTCTTGAAGAAAAAACCGCAGAATTTCAATTTTTACATTTTTCAGTGCATTTTTTCAACCATGTAAAAGTAAAAAAAACGAATTTCTAAAATACGACTCCCTGGATTGGGATTTTTGGCTAAATCGACTCTTGGTGTGATAATTAGATGATTCTAGGCAAAAAACAGGAAAGTCTAGAAGAAAAAACCGCAGAATTTCAATTTTTACATTTTTCAGTGCATTTTTTCAACTATGTAAAAGTAAAAAAAACGAATTTCTAAAATACGACTCCCTGGATTGGGATTTTTGGCTAAATCGACTCTTGGTGTGATAATTAGATGATTCTAGGCAAAAAACAGGAAAGTCTAGAAGAAAAAACCGCAGAATTTCAATTTTTAAATTTTTCAGTGCATTTTTTCAGCCATGTAAAAGTAAAAAAACTAATTTCTAAAATACGACTCCCTGGATTGGTATTTTTGACTAAATCGACTCTTGGTGTGATAATTAGATGATTCTAGGCAAAGAAACAGAAAAGTCTAGAGGAAAAAATCGCAGAATTTGAATTTTTACATTTTTCAGTGCATTTTTCAGCCATGTACAAGTAAAAAAACTAATTTCTAAAATACGACTCCCTGGATTGGGATTTTTGGCTAAATCGACTCTTGGTGTGATAATTAGATGATTCTAGGCAAAAAACAGGAAAGTCTAGAAGAAAAAACCGCAGAATTTCAATTTTTACATTTTTCAGTGCATTTTTTCAACCATGTAAAAGTAAAAAAAATGAATTTCTAAAATACGACTCCCTGGATTGGGATTTTTGGCTAAATCGACTCTTGGTGTGATAATTAGATGATTCTAGGCAAAAAACAGGAAAGTCTAGAAGAAAAAACCGCAGAATTTCAATTTTTACATTTTTCAGTGCATTTTTTCAACCATGTAAAAGTAAAAAAAACTAATTTCTAAAATACGACTCCCTGGATTGGGATTTTTGGCTAAGTCGACTCTTGGTGTGATAATTAGATGATTCTAGGCAAAAAACAGGAAAGTCTAGAAGAAAAAACCGCAGAATTTCAATTTTTACATTTTTCAGTGCATTTTTTCAACCATGTAAAAGTAAAAAAAACGAATTTCTAAAATACGACTCCCTGGATTGGGATTTTTGGCTAAATCGACTCTTGGTGTGATAATTAGATGATTCTAGGCAAAAAACAGGAAAGTCTAGAAGAAAAAACCGCAGAATTTCAATTTTTACATTTTTCAGTGCATTTTTTCAACCATGTAAAAGTAAAAAAAACTAATTTCTAAAATACGACTCCCTGGATTGGTATTTTTGGCTAAATCGACTCTTGGTGTGATAATTAGATGATTCTAGGCAAAAAAACAGAAAAGTCTAGAGGAAAAAATCGCAGAATTTGAATTTTTACATTTTTCAGTGCATTTTTCAGCCATGTACAAGTAAAAAAACTAATTTCTAAAATACGACTCCCTGGATTGGGATTTTTGGCTAAATCGACTCTTGGTGTGATAATTAGATGATTCTAGGCAAAAAACAGGAAAGTCTAGAAGAAAAAACCGCAGAATTTCAATTTTTACATTTTTCAGTGCATTTTTTCAACCATGTAAAAGTAAAAAAAACGAATTTCTAAAATACGACTCCCTGGATTGGGATTTTTGGCTAAATCGACTCTTGGTGTGATAATTAGATGATTCTAGGCAAAAAACAGGAAAGTCTAGAAGAAAAAACCGCAGAATTTCAATTTTTACATTTTTCAGTGCATTTTTTCAACCATGTAAAAGTAAAAAAAACGAATTTCTAAAATACGACTCCCTGGATTGGGATTTTTGGCTAAATCGACTCTTGGTGTGATAATTAGATGATTCTAGGCAAAAAACAGGAAAGTCTAGAAGAAAAAACCGCAGAATTTCAATTTTTAAATTTTTCAGTGCATTTTTTCAGCCATGTAAAAGTAAAAAAACTAATTTCTAAAATACGACTCCCTGGATTGGTATTTTTGACTAAATCGACTCTTGGTGTGATAATTAGATGATTCTAGGCAAAGAAACAGAAAAGTCTAGAGGAAAAAATCGCAGAATTTGAATTTTTACATTTTTCAGTGCATTTTTCAGCCATGTACAAGTAAAAAAACTAATTTCTAAAATACGACTCCCTGGATTGGGATTTTTGGCTAAATCGACTCTTGGTGTGATAATTAGATGATTCTAGGCAAAAAACATGAAAGTCTAGAAGAAAAAACCGCAGAATTTCAACTTTTATATTTTTCAGTGCATTTTTTCAGCCATGTACAAGTAAAAAAACTAATGTCTAAAATACGACTCCCTGGATTGGGATTTTTGGCTAAATCGACTCTTGGTGTGATAACTAGATAATTCTAGGCAAAAAACATGAAAGTCTAGAAGAAAAAACCGCAGAATTTCAATTTTTATATTTTTCAGTGCATTTTTTCAGCCATGTACAAGTACAAAAACTAATTTCTAAAATCCGACTCCCTGGATTGGGATTTTTGGCTAAATCGACTCTTGGTGTGATAATTAGCCGATTCTAGGCAAAAACCAGGAAAGTCTAGAGGAAAAAACCGCAGAATTTCAATTTTTATATTTTTCAGTGCATTTTTTCAGCCATGTACAAGTAAAAAAACTAATTTCTAAAATCCGACTCCCTGGATTGGGATTTTTGGCTAAATCGACTCTTGGTGTGATAATTAGATAATTCTAGGCAAAAAACATGAAAGTCTAGAAGAAAAAACCGCAGAATTTCAATTTTTATATTTTACAGTGCATTTTTTCAGCCATGTACAAGTAAAAAAACTAATTTCTAAAATACGACTCCCTGGATTGGGATTTTTGGCTAAATCGACTCTTGGTGTGATAATTAGCCGATTCTAGGCAAAAACCAGGAAAGTCTAGCGGAAAAAACCGCAGAATTTCAATTTTTATATTTTTCAGTGCATTTTTTCAGCCATGTAAAAGTAAAAAAACTAATTTCTAAAATACGACTCCCTGGATTGGGATTTTTGGCTAAATCGACTCTTGGTGTGATAATTAGCCGATTCTAGGCAAAAACCAGGAAAGTCTAGCGGAAAAAACCGCAGAATTTCAATTTTTATATTTTTCAGTGCATTTTTTCAGCCATGTAAAAGTAAAAAAACTAATTTCTAAAATACGACTCCCTGGATTGGGATTTTTGGCTAAATCGACTCTTGGTGTGATAATTAGCCGATTCTAGGCAAAAACCAGGAAAGTCTAGCGGAAAAAACCGCAGAATTTCAATTTTTATATTTTTCAGTGCATTTTTTCAGCCATGTACAAGTAAAAAAACTAATTTCTAAAATACGACTCCCTGGATTGGGATTTTTGGCTAAATCGACTCTTGGTGTGATAATTAGCCGATTCTAGGCAAAAACCAGGAAAGTCTAGCGGAAAAAACCGCAGAATTTCAATTTTTATATTTTTCAGTGCATTTTTTCAGCCATGTACAAGTAAAAAAACTAATTTCTAAAATACGACTCCCTGGATTGGGATTTTTGGCTAAATCGACTCTTGGTGTGATAATTAGCCGATTCTAGGCAAAAACCAGGAAAGTCTAGAGGAAAAAACCGCAGAATTTCAATTTTTATATTTTTCGGTGCATTTTTTCAGCCATGTAAAAGTAAAAAAACTAATTTCTAAAATACGACTCCCTGGATTGGGATTTTTGGCTAAATCGACTCTTGGTGTGATAATTAGCCGATTCTAGGCAAAAACCAGGAAAGTCTAGCGGAAAAAACCGCAGAATTTCAATTTTTATATTTTTCAGTGCATTTTTTCAGCCATGTAAAAGTAAAAAAACTAATTTCTAAAATACGACTCCCTGGATTGGGATTTTTGGCTAAATCGACTCTTGGTGTGATAATTAGCCGATTCTAGGCAAAAACCAGGAAAGTCTAGAGGAAAAAACCGCAGAATTTCAATTTTTATATTTTTCAGTGCATTTTTTCAGCCATGTACAAGTAAAAAAACTAATTTCTAAAATACGACTCCCTGGATTGGGATTTTTGGCTAAATCGACTCTTGGTGTGATAATTAGCCGATTCTAGGCAAAAACCAGGAAAGTCTAGCGGAAAAAACCGCAGAATTTCAATTTTTATATTTTTCAGTGCATTTTTTCAGCCATGTACAAGTAAAAAAACTAATTTCTAAAATACGACTCCCTGGATTGGGATTTTTGGCTAAATCGACTCTTGGTGTGATAATTAGCCGATTCTAGGCAAAAACCAGGAAAGTCTAGCGGAAAAAACCGCAGAATTTCAATTTTTATATTTTTCAGTGCATTTTTTCAGCCATGTACAAGTAAAAAAACTAATTTCTAAAATACGACTCCCTGGATTGGGATTTTTGGCTAAATCGACTCTTGGTGTGATAATTAGCCGATTCTAGGCAAAAACCAGGAAAGTCTAGAGGAAAAAACCGCAGAATTTCAATTTTTATATTTTTCGGTGCATTTTTTCAGCCATGTAAAAGTAAAAAAACTAATTTCTAAAATACGACTCCCTGGATTGGGATTTTTGGCTAAATCGACTCTTGGTGTGATAATTAGCCGATTCTAGGCAAAAACCAGGAAAGTCTAGCGGAAAAAACCGCAGAATTTCAATTTTTATATTTTTCAGTGCATTTTTTCAGCCATGTAAAAGTAAAAAAACTAATTTCTAAAATACGACTCCCTGGATTGGGATTTTTGGCTAAATCGACTCTTGGTGTGATAATTAGCCGATTCTAGGCAAAAACCAGGAAAGTCTAGCGGAAAAAACCGCAGAATTTCAATTTTTATATTTTTCAGTGCATTTTTTCAGCCATGTAAAAGTAAAAAAACTAATTTCTAAAATACGACTCCCTGGATTGGGATTTTTGGCTAAATCGACTCTTGGTGTGATAATTAGCCGATTCTAGGCAAAAACCAGGAAAGTCTAGAGGAAAAAACCGCAGAATTTCAATTTTTATATTTTTCGGTGCATTTTTTCAGCCATGTAAAAGTAAAAAAACTAATTTCTAAAATACGACTCCCTGGATTGGGATTTTTGGCTAAATCGACTCTTGGTGTGATAATTAGATGATTCTAGGCAAAAAACAGGAAAGTCTAGAGGAAAAAACCGCAGAATTTCAATTTTTATATTTTTCAGTGCATTTTTTCAGCCACGTACAAGTAAAAAAACTAATTTCTAAAATCCGACTCCCTGGATTGGGATTTTTGGCTAAATCGACTCTTGGTGTGATAATTAGATAATTCTAGGCAAAAAACAGGAAAGTCTAGAAGAAAAAACCGCAGAATTTCAATTTTTATATTTTTCAGTGCATTTTTTCAGCCATGTACAAGTAAAAAAACTAATTTCTAAAATACGACTCCCTGGATTGGGATTTTTGGCTAAATCGACTCTTGGTGTGATAATTAGCCGATTCTAGGCAAAAACCAGGAAAGTCTAGCGGAAAAAACCGCAGAATTTCAATTTTTATATTTTTCAGTGCATTTTTTCAGCCATGTAAAAGTAAAAAAACTAATTTCTAAAATACGACTCCCTGGATTGGGATTTTTGGCTAAATCGACTCTTGGTGTGATAATTAGCCGATTCTAGGCAAAAACCAGGAAAGTCTAGCGGAAAAAACCGCAGAATTTCAATTTTTATATTTTTCAGTGCATTTTTTCAGCCATGTAAAAGTAAAAAAACTAATTTCTAAAATACGACTCCCTGGATTGGGATTTTTGGCTAAATCGACTCTTGGTGTGATAATTAGCCGATTCTAGGCAAAAACCAGGAAAGTCTAGAGGAAAAAACCCCAGAATTTCAATTTTTATATTTTTCGGTGCATTTTTTCAGCCATGTAAAAGTAAAAAAACTAATTTCTAAAATACGACTCCCTGGATTGGGATTTTTGGCTAAATCGACTCTTGGTGTGATAATTAGCCGATTCTAGGCAAAAACCAGGAAAGTCTAGCGGAAAAAACCGCAGAATTTCAATTTTTATATTTTTCAGTGCATTTTTTCAGCCATGTAAAAGTAAAAAAACTAATTTCTAAAATACGACTCCCTGGATTGGGATTTTTGGCTAAATCGACTCTTGGTGTGATAATTAGCCGATTCTAGGCAAAAACCAGGAAAGTCTAGCGGAAAAAACCGCAGAATTTCAATTTTTATATTTTTCAGTGCATTTTTTCAGCCATGTACAAGTAAAAAAACTAATTTCTAAAATACGACTCCCTGGATTGGGATTTTTGGCTAAATCGACTCTTGGTGTGATAATTAGCCGATTCTAGGCAAAAACCAGGAAAGTCTATCGGAAAAAACCGCAGAATTTCAATTTTTATATTTTTCAGTGCATTTTTTCAGCCATGTAAAAGTAAAAAAACTAATTTCTAAAATACGACTCCCTAGATTGGGATTTTTGGCTAAATCGACTCTTGGTGTGATAATTAGCCGATTCTAGGCAAAAACCAGGAAAGTCTAGCGGAAAAAACCGCAGAATTTCAATTTTTATATTTTTCAGTGCATTTTTTCAGCCATGTAAAAGTAAAAAAACTAATTTCTAAAATACGACTCCCTGGATTGGGATTTTTGGCTAAATCGACTCTTGGTGTGATAATTAGCCGATTCTAGGCAAAAACCAGGAAAGTCTAGCGGAAAAAACCGCAGAATTTCAATTTTTATATTTTTCAGTGCATTTTTTCAGCCATGTAAAAGTAAAAAAACTAATTTCTAAAATACGACTCCCTGGATTGGGATTTTTGGCTAAATCGACTCTTGGTGTGATAATTAGCCGATTCTAGGCAAAAACCAGGAAAGTCTAGCGGAAAAAACCGCAGAATTTCAATTTTTATATTTTTCAGTGCATTTTTTCAGCCATGTAAAAGTAAAAAAACTAATTTCTAAAATACGACCCCCTGGATTGGGATTTTTGGCTAAATCGACTCTTGGTGTGATAATTAGCCGATTCTAGGCAAAAACCAGGAAAGTCTAGCGGAAAAAACCGCAGAATTTCAATTTTTATATTTTTCAGTGCATTTTTTCAGCCATGTAAAAGTAAAAAAACTAATTTCTAAAATACGACTCCCTGGATTGGGATTTTTGGCTAAATCGACTCTTGGTGTGATAATTAGCCGATTCTAGGCAAAAACCAGGAAAGTCTAGCGGAAAAAAACCGCAGAATTTCAATTTTTATATTTTTCAGTGCATTTTTTCAGCCATGTAAAAGTAAAAAAACTAATTTCTAAAATACGACTCCCTGGATTGGGATTTTTGGCTAAATCGACTCTTGGTGTGATAATTAGCCGATTCTAGGCAAAAACCAGGAAAGTCTAGCGGAAAAAACCGCAGAATTTCAATTTTTATATTTTTCAGTGCATTTTTTCAGCCATGTACAAGTAAAAAAACTAATTTCTAAAATCCGACTCCCTGGATTGGGATTTTTGGCTAAATCGACTCTTGGTATGATAATTAGATGATTCTAGGCAAAAAACAGGAAAGTCTAGAGGAAAAAACCGCAGAATTTCAATTTTTATATTTTTCAGTGCATTTTTTCAGCCACGTACAAGTAAAAAAACTAATTTCTAAAATCCGACTCCCTGGATTGGGATTTTTGGCTAAATCGACTCTTGGTGTGATAATTAGATAATTCTAGGCAAAAAACAGGAAAGTCTAGAAGAAAAAACCGCAGAATTTCAATTTTTATATTTTTCAGTGCATTTTTTCAGCCATGTACAAGTAAAAAAACTAATTTCTAAAATACGACTCCCTGGATTGGGATTTTTGGCTAAATCGACTCTTGGTGTGATAATTAGCCGATTCTAGGCAAAAACCAGGAAAGTCTAGCGGAAAAAACCGCAGAATTTCAATTTTTATATTTTTCAGTGCATTTTTTCAGCCATGTAAAAGTAAAAAAACTAATTTCTAAAATACGACTCCCTGGATTGGGATTTTTGGCTAAATCGACTCTTGGTATGATAATTAGATGATTCTAGGCAAAAAACAGGAAAGTCTAGAGGAAAAAACCGCAGAATTTCAATTTTTATATTTTTCAGTGCATTTTTTCAGCCACGTACAAGTAAAAAAACTAATTTCTAAAATCCGACTCCCTGGATTGGGATTTTTGGCTAAGTCGACTCTTGGTGTGATAATTAGATAATTCTAGGCAAAAAACAGGAAAGTCTAGAAGAAAAAACCGCAGAATTTCAATTTTTATATTTTTCAGTGCATTTTTTCAGCCATGTACAAGTAAAAAAACTAATTTCTAAAATACGACTCCCTGGATTGGGATTTTTGGCTAAATCGACTCTTGGTGTGATAATTAGCCGATTCTAGGCAAAAACCAGGAAAGTCTAGAGGAAAAAACCGCAGAATTTCAATTTTTATATTTTTCGGTGAATTTTTTCAGCCATGTAAAAGTAAAAAAACTAATTTCTAAAATACGACTCCCTGGATTGGGATTTTTGGCTAAATCGACTCTTGGTGTGATAATTAGATGATTCTAGGCAAAAAACATGAAAGTCTAGAAGAAAAACCCGCAGAATTTCAATTTTTAAATTTTTCAGTGCATTTTTTCAGCCATGTAAAAGTAAAAAAACTAATTTCTAAAATACGACTCCCTGGATTGGGATTTTTGGCTAAATCGACTCTTGGTGTGATAATTAGATGATTCTAGGCAAAAAACATGAAAGTCTAGAAGAAAAAACCGCAGAATTTCAATTTTTAAATTTTTCAGTGCATTTTTTCAGCCATGTACAAGTAAAAAAACTAATTTCTAAAATACGACTCCCTGGATTGGAATTTTTGGCTAAATCGACTCTTGGTGTGATAATTAGCCAATTCTAGGCAAAAACCAGGAAAGTCTAGAGGAAAAAACCGCAGAATTTCAATTTTTATATTTTTCAGTGCATTTTTTCAGCCATGTACAAGTAAAAAAACTAATTTCTAAAATCCGACTCCCTGGATTGGGATTTTTGGCTAAATCGACTCTTGGTATGATAATTAGATGATTCTAGGCAAAAAACAGAAAAGTCTAGAGGAAAAAATCGCAGAATTTCAATTTCTACATTTTTCAATGCATTTTTTCAGCCATGTACAAGTAAAAAAAACTAATTTCTAAAATACGACTCCCTGGATTGGGATTTTTGGCTAAATCGACTCTTGGTGTGATAATTAGCCGATTCTAGGCAAAAACCAGGAAAGTCTAGAGGAAAAAACCGCAGAATTTCAATTTTTATATTTTTCAGTGCATTTTTTCAGCCATGTAAAAGTAAAAAAACTAATTTCTAAAATACGACTCCCTGGATTGGGATTTTTGGCTAAATCGACTCTTGGTATGATAATTAGATGATTCTAGGCAAAAAACAGAAAAGTCTAGAGGAAAAAATCGCAGAATTTCAATTTCTACATTTTTCAATGCATTTTTTCAGCCATGTACAAGTAAAAAAACTAATTTCTAAAATACGACTCCCTGGATTGGGATTTTTGGCTAAATCGACTCTTGGTGTGATAATTAGATGATTCTAGGCAAAAAACAGAAAAGTCTAGAGGAAAAAATCGCAGAATTTCAATTTCTACATTTTTCAATGCATTTTTTCAGCCATGTACAAGTAAAAAAACTAATTTCTAAAATCCGACTCCCTGGATTGGGATTTTTGGCTAAATCGACTCTTGGTATGATAATTAGATGATTCTAGGCAAAAAACAGAAAAGTCTAGAGGAAAAAATCGCAGAATTTCAATTTCTACATTTTTCAATGCATTTTTTCAGCCATGTACAAGTAAAAAAACTAATTTCTAAAATACGACTCCCTGGATTGGGATTTTTGGCTAAATCGACTCTTGGTGTGATAATTAGATGATTCTAGGCAAAAAACAGGAAAGTCTAGAAGAAAAAACCGCAGAATTTCAATTTTTAAATTTTTCAGTGCATTTTTTCAGCCATGTAAAAGTAAAAAAACTAATTTCTAAAATACGACTCCCTGGATTGGGATTTTTGGCTAAATCGACTCTTGGTGTGATAATTAGATGATTCTAGGCAAAAAACAGGAAAGTCTAGAAGAAAAAACCGCAGAATTTCAATTTTTAAATTTTTCAGTGCATTTTTTCAGCCATGTAAAAGTAAAAAAACTAATTTCTAAAATACGACTCCCTGGATTGGGATTTTTGGCTAAAACCAATAAACCACTCTTGGTATGATAATTAGATGATTCTAGGCAAAAAACAGAAAAGTCTAGAGGAAAAAATCGCAGAATTTCAATTTCTACCTTTTTCAGTGCATTTTTTCAGCCATGTACAAGTAAAAAAACTAATTTCTAAAATACGACTCCCTGGATTGGGATTTTTGGCTAAAACCAATAAACCACTCTTGGTATGATAATTAGATGATTCTAGGCAAAAAACAGAAAAGTCTAGAGGAAAAAATCGCAGAATTTCAATTTCTACCTTTTTCAATGCATTTTTTCAGCCATGTACAAGTAAAAAAACTAATTTCTAAAATACGACTCCCTGGATTGGGATTTTTGGCTAAAACCAATAAACCACTCTTGGTATGATAATTAGATGATTCTAGGCAAAAAACAGAAAAGTCTAGAGGAAAAAATTGCAGAATTTCAATTTCTACATTTTTCAGTGCATTTTTTCAGCCATGTACAAGTAAAAAAACTAATTTCTAAAATACGACTCCCTGGATTGGGATTTTTGACTAAATCGACTCTTGGTGTGATAATTAGATGACTCTAGGCAAAAAACAGAAAAGTCTAGAGGAAAAAATCGCAGAATTTGAATTTTTACATTTTTCAGTGCATTTTTTCAGCCATGTACAAGTAAAAAAACTAATTTCTAAAATCCGACTCCCTGGATTGGGATTTTTGGCTAAATCGACTCTTGGTATGATAATTAGATGATTCTAGGCAAAAAACAGAAAAGTCTAGAGGAAAAAATCGCAGAATTTCAATTTCTACATTTTTCAGCGCATTTTTTCAGCCATGTACAAGTAAAAAAACTAATTTCTAAAATACGACTCCCTGGATTGGGATTTTTGACTAAATCGACTCTTGGTGTGATAATTAGATGACTCTAGGCAAAAAACAGAAAAGTCTAGAGGAAAAAATCGCAGAATTTGAATTTTTACATTTTTCAGTGCATTTTTTCAGCCATGTACAAGTAAAAAAACTAATTTCTAAAATCCGACTCCCTGGATTGGGATTTTTGGCTAAATCGACTCTTGGTATGATAATTAGATGATTCTAGGCAAAAAACAGAAAAGTCTAGAGGAAAAAATCGCAGAATTTCAATTTCTACATTTTTCAGTGCATTTTTTCAGCCATGTACAAGTAAAAAAACTAATTTCTAAAATCCGACTCCCTGGATTGGGATTTTTGGCTAAATCGACTCTTGGTATGATAATTAGATGATTCTAGGCAAAAAACAGAAAAGTCTATAGGAAAAAATCGCAGAATTTCAATTTTTACATTTTTCAGTGCATTTTTCAGCCATGTACAAGTAAAAAAACTAATTTCTAAAATACGACTCCCTGGATTGGGATTTTTGGCTAAATCGACTCTTGGTGTGATAATTAGACGATTCTAGGCAAAAAACAGGAAAGTCTAGAGGAAAAAACCGCAGAATTTCAATTTTTATATTTTTCAATGCATTTTTTTCAGCCATGTACAAGTAAAAAAACTAATTTCTAAAATACGACTCCCTGGATTGGGATTTTTGGCTAAATCGACTCTTGGTATGATAATTAGATGATTCTAGGCAAAAAACAGAAAAGTCTAGAGGAAAAAATCACAGAATTTCAATTTCTACATTTTTCAGTGCATTTTTTCAGCCATGTACAAGTAAAAAAACTAATTTCTAAAATCCGACTCCCTGGATTGGGATTTTTGGCTAAATCGACTCTTGGTATGATAATTAGATGATTCTAGGCAAAAAACAGAAAAGTCTAGAGGAAAAAATCGCAGAATTTCAATATTTACATTTTTCAGTGCATTTTTTCAGCCATGTACAAGTAAAAAAACTAATTTCTAAAATACGACTCCCTGGATTGTGATTTTTGGCTAAATCGACTCTTGGTGTGATAATTAGATGATTCTAGGCAAAAAACAGAAAAGTCTAGAGGAAAAAATCGCAGAATTTCAATTTCTACATTTTTCAGTGCATTTTTTCAGCCATGTACAAGTAAAAAAACTAATTTCTAAAATCCGACTCCCTGGATTGGGATTTTTGGCTAAATCGACTCTTGGTATGATAATTAGATGATTTTAGGCAAAAAACAGAAAAGTCTAGAGGAAACAATCGCAGAATTTCAATTTCTACATTTTTCAGTGCATTTTTTCAGCCATGTACAACTAAAAAAACTAATTTCTAAAATACGACTCCCTGGATTGGGATTTTTGGCTAAATCGACTCTTGGTGTGATAATTAGATGATTCTAGGCAAAAAACAGGAAAGTCTAGAGGAAAAAACCGCAGAATTTCAATTTTTACACTTTTCAGTGCATTTTTTCAACCATGCACAAGTCAAAAAACAAATTTCTAAAATACGACTCCCTGGATTGGGATTTTTGGCTAAATCGACTCTTGGTATGATAATTAGATGATTCTAGGCAAAAAAAAGAAAAGTCTAGAGGAAAAAATCGCAGAATTTCAATTTTTACACTTTTCAGTGCATTTTTTCAGCTATGTACAAGTAAAAAAGCCAATTTCTAAAATACGACTCCCTGGATTGGGATTTTTGGCTAAATCGACTGTTGGTATGATAATTAGATGATTCTAGGCAAAAAACAGAAAAGTCTAGAGGAAAAAATCACAGAATTTAAATTTTTACATTTTTCAGTGCATTTTATCAGCCATACACAGGTAAAAAACCTATTTTCTAAAATACGGTTAACTGGATTGGGTTTTTTGGCTAAAGCGACTCTTGGTATGATAATTAGATGATTTTAGGAAAAAAACAGAAAAGTCTAGAGGAAAGAATCGCAGATTTCAATTTTTCAATTTTGCAGTGCATTTTTTCAGCCAAATGCGGGGAAAAAAACTATTTTCTAAAATACGGCTCCCTGGATAGGGTTTTCTGGTTAAATCCACTCTTAGTATGATAATTAGATGATTCTAGATAAAAAACAGAAAATTCTAGAGGAAAAAATTGCAGAATTTAAATTTTTACATTTTCCAGTGCAGTTTTTCAGCCATCACAGGTAAAAAAACTATTTTCTAAAATACTGCTCCCTGGATTGGGTTTTTTGGTTAAATCGACACTTGGTATGATAATTAGATGATTTTAGGAAAAAAACAGAAAAGTCTAGAGGAAAGAATCGCAGATTTCAATTTTTCAATTTTGCAGTGCATTTTTTCAGCCAAATGCGGGGAAAAAAACTATTTTCTAAAATACGGCTCCCTGGATAGGGTTTTCTGGTTAAATCCACTCTTAGTATGATAATTAGATGATTCTAGATAAAAAACAGAAAATTCTAGAGGAAAAAATTGCAGAATTTAAATTTTTACATTTTTCAGTGCATTTTATCAGCCATACACAGGTAAAAAACCTATTTTCTAAAATGCGGCTAACTGGATTGGGTTTTTTGGCTAAAGCGACTCTTGGTATGATAATTAGATGATTTTAGGAAAAAAACAGAAAAGTCTAGAGGAAAGAATCGCAGATTTCAATTTTTCAATTTTGCAGTGCATTTTTTCAGCCAAATGCGGGGAAAAAAACTATTTTCTAAAATACGGCTCCCTGGATAGGGTTTTCTGGTTAAATCCACTCTTAGTATAATAATTAGATGATTATGGATTTAATTGGGATAATTTTTGTAAATATTAGATTAAATTTATCAAATTATTTGCAATATATAAAAACTCATGTTTTTCATAATTTTATTATTTCACAAAATGTCTTAAATATCTAGTAGTCTGCTTCTAAAAAAAAACAAATCACAACCCATCGGTGAGCAGTTTGTCTTGTTTGATCCTCCCTAGTCGAACGAAGTAGAAAACAACACAACTCCTCCGAACTGTTACAAAAGTTCGAAGCGGAAGTCCGCAAGCAACCCCTGAAATAATTAAAGAGTACGGAGTGGAAGTTGTTCCATTCTCCTGCGCGTCCGCTGAAAGTTTAAATTCAAGAGAAAGAGAGGCAATTTCGAGAGTAGGCAATCTCTTTCTCACCTCGTTCGCTGAAAATTTGAACTGAATCCAAGAAAATCCGTTACAACTTAACGGAAAACTAGATTTTCATCAATTACAGCGTCGCCCGGCAAAAAAATTTGACAAATACATAATTTTAAGAACAAAAGAAATAAATTAAAAGCATTTTTAAAATTCCCACTGGAGATTTTAGCCCTCCTTTCGCTAGCTCACCAACAGACAATAATCGATGAATATTTTCGATATCTCAGTGATTTTCTTTTGTTTTTTGGACAATTACCTTTTATTAAGTTTATCCAGAGTTTAGGTAGCTTATTTAATGGGTAGCATTCCTTGAATTTTATTTAAATCAATAATTCTCCACCGTAGAAGAAGCGGAGAGAACTTCACCCGAGCACGACACAAACTGAAGTGAAGGAACGATTCAAATTCAAAGAGCGGAAATTGAATCGTATTAAGAGAGAACAGTTGCATTCAGTGGTAGTGCAGTGCCGAAAGAGTGATAAAAGCCGTTAAATTCAAATATGCAGGATCTTGTGAGAGGTGTGAACGCTGATTGGTTCGCGGTATCAATATTATAAAATGGTTGATATTCTGCGATTGGTTCATGGGGGGGACACAAACCGTTGCCTCGAGAAGGTAAAAGATTTTCGCCTCTTTGTGTGTTGACAAAGATCAATGTGACTAAAAACAAAAGTCTAGGAACATTGCTCCTCGTCGTAGCTTCGAAGCTCGTTCGATTCAATTACGTGCTCTTTGGACGGAAAAATGCTCCCTTTGACCGTAGTTATTTTTGTTTTGTTTTGATTATAATAAAAGTTGTTTTATTTTCTTTAATATAAAGCACAACATTTCTTCCTAGTACCTTAAATCGTTTCCATAGTCTAAATAATAAATTTACAACATAAATACTAAATATAATTTTCGTATTAAAACTAAAACAGCCTTTTTCATTATAATTATTATTTCCACTTTTTCTATTATTTGTATTTCTAAACTTACTTAAGTTTTCGTAAAAAAACTAATTTCTAAAATACGACTCCCTGGATTGGGATTTTTGCTAAATCGACTCTTGGTATGATAATTAGATGATTCTAGGCAAAAAACAGGAAAGTCTAGAGGAAAAAATCGCGGAATTTCAATTTGTACATTTTTCAGCCATGTACAACTAACAAAACTAATTTCTAAAATACCACTCCCTGGATTGGGATTTTTGGCTAAATCGACTCTTCGTATGATAATTAGATGATTCTAGGCAAAAAACAGGAAAGTCTAGAGGAAAAAATCGCAGAATTTCAATTTGTACATTTTTCAGTGCATTTTTTCAGCCATGTACAAGTAAAAAAACTAATTTCTAAAATACCACTCCCTGGATTGGGTTTTTTGGCTAAATCGACTCTTGGTATGATAATTAGATGATTCTAGGCAAAAAACAGGAAAGTCTAGAGGAAAAAATCGCAGAAATTCAATTTTTACACTTTTCAGTGCATTTTTTCAACCATGCACAAGTCAAAAAACTAATTTCTAAAATACCACTCCCTGGATTGGGATTTGTGGCTAAATCGACTCTTGGTATGATAATTAGATGATTCTAGGCAAAAAACAGAAAAGTCTAGAGGAAAAAATTGCAGAATTTGAATTTTTACATTTTTCAGTGCATTTTTTCAGCCATGTTCAAGTAAAAAAACTAATTTCTAAAATACGACTCCCTGGATTGGGATTTTTGGCTAAATCGACTCTTGGTGTGATAATTAGATGATACTAGGCAAAAAAACAGAAAAGTCTAGAGGAAAAAATCGCAGAATTTTAATTTGTGCATTTTTCAGTGCATTTTTTCAGCCATGCACAAGTAAAAAAACTAATTTATAAAATACGACTCCCTGGATTGGCATTTTTGGCTAAATCGACTCTTGGAATGATAATTAGATGATTCTAGGCAAAACACAGGAAAGTCTAGAGGACAAAATCGCAGAATTTAAATTTGTACATTTTTCAGTGCATTTTTTCAGCCATGCACAAGTAAAAGAACTAATTTCTAAAATACGACTCCCTGGATTGGGATTTTTGGCTAAATCTACTCTTGGTGTGATAATTAGATGATTCTAGGCAAAAAACAGAAAAGTCTAGAGGAAAAAATTGCAGAATTTAAATTTTTACATTTTTCAGTGCATTTTTTCAGGCATGTACAATTAAAAAAACTAATTTCTAAAATGCCACTCCCTGGATTGGGATTTTTGGCTAAATCGACTCTTGGTATGATAATTAGATGATTCTAGGCAAAAAACAGAAAAGTCTAGAGGGAAAAATCGCAGAATTTAAATTTGTACATTTTTCAGTGCATTTTTTCAGCCATGCACAAGTAAAAAAACTATTTTCTAAAATACAGCTCCCTGGATTGGGTTTTTTGGCTAAATCGACTTTTGGTGTAATAATTAGATGATTCTAGGCAAAAAACAGAAATGTCTAGAGGAAAAAATCGCAGAATTTAAATTTTTACATTTTTCAGTGGATTTTTTCAGCCTTATACAGGTAAAAAAACTATTTTCTAAAATACAGCTCCCTGGATTGGGTTTTTTGGCTAAATCGACTTTTGGTGTAATAATTAGATGATTCTAGGCAAAAAACAGAAATGTCTAGAGGAAAAAATCGCAGAATTTAAATTTTTACATTTTTCAGTGCATTTTTTCAGCCTTATACAGGTAAAAAAACTATTTTCTAAAATACAGCTCCCTGGATTGGGTTTTTTGGCTAAATCGACTTTTGGTGTAATAACTAGATGATTCTAGGCAAAAAACAGAAAAGTCCAAACGGAAAAATCGCAGAATTTGAATTTTTACATTTTCCGTTGTATTTCTTAAGCCCTATACAGGCAAACAATTTATTTTTTATAGTAAAAATCGTATCCATAGTCTAAATAATAAAATTATTATATAAATACAAAGTATGCTTTTAGTATTGAAATTTAAACTGATTTTCACTTTGTTTGTTTTATTTATTATTATTATTATTTCTAATCTTACTTCAGCTTTTTATTATCTTTATTTATATAATATAGCCAATATCACATCTTGTTTTTTCTTTTATTTATTTTGTTCAACCTGTTAATTATAATTTTTTTGATAAAGGACTGATAAAATTTCATTCAGGAAAAATTCAAGTTCTTCCTGCGTTTTTCTCTGAAGCTCTGTTAATGGCGTGAAAAACTGTGAAAGATTTCGTTCATAATTTCACCTACAAAAATGATAGGTCCTTGCCCTCCCCGCTTTCGAATGGTATGACCCCAGACAATAATTAAATTTAAATATATATATAAATACCTCTTGCAGGGAAGAAGTCAAGGGACGAAAACCAAACCTCCTTATTTCGTTATTCTTTCAGCCTTCACCACTTCACCACACTGTCCACCGGTCAACTAAATGTAAACAAAGTGGCTGCTGTCAACCGGATAAGATAAATAAAAAAAAAAGTTCTATAAGGCCTTCCCTATCACTCTGCTTGTTGATTTCACGGAAATTTTTCTCACCTTTTCATTTTATCTCTTTTAGGAGTCGTCAGGTACCGGCTTAAGTTTTTAGAACACCTACCTTATGCATTGCCAACAAGTCACTAAATCTTTCTCTTTCTGGCTACCTTAAAAGATTGATGGGAGTTTCTATCGTGGTTTCATTCACTTCTCTCAAATTTCTTACTCTCTAACTGTTAAGTTTGTTAGGCATGCGCATTTAAGCGACTTCTCTCAGCAGCAAGTATATCGAACTTCTTTACTCTACCTGGGAAATTATCTATTCGTTTCAACCAACGAACAGCTGATCCTATTACGCCTGCCCACTTTCATTGTTTATGAAGTTGACTGTATATACCTATCCTGCTTATGCTGCCTGCATTTTTAAGGGCAGTTTAGTTCTGTTTCACCTGCGCCGATTATTGATTTTCCAATTCAGCTGATCGCTCAACTGGGCTGACTCGATTCGGGGGCAAATAAATCGGCATTTGAATTACGAACGCAAAATATCAATAATAGATATTATCAGATTATGAATTCTCAGGTCTTCAGTTGTTATTTAAAAGAAACATTAGTGCCCTTAAAAACGTCAAATGACGCTTCTCCAAAAACACCCTAAATCAAAAAAAACAAAAACAGTGCTAGCGGAATTTCTGCCAATTCAGGGCAAATTAAAGCGAGCATAACAGAAAAGTCGGGAGAAAAAATTACGAAATTTCCATTTTTACATTTTCCCTTGTACTTTTTTTAGCCCTATACAGGCAGAAAAAATATTTTCTACAAAAAGGCTCAACAAATCAGGTTTTTTAGCTAAATCGACTCTAAGTAAAATAGCTAGATGATTCTAGGCAATAACCAGAAAAGTCTAGAGGAAAAATTTGCAGAATTTCAATTTTTACATTTCCTTTGTATTTTGTAAGTTCTATACAGGCAAACAAATTATTTTATAGAAAAGGGCTCCGCGGATTGGTTTTTTTGGCTAAATCTACTCTAAATAATATAACTAGATGATTCTAAGCAAAAAAACAGAAAAGTCTAGAGGAAAATATCACAGAATTTCAATTTTCCATTTTCCCGTGTATTTTTAAAGCCCTACACAGGCACAAAAATTATTTTCTAAAAACGGGCTCCCCGGTTCGGTTTTTTTGACTAAATCTACTCTAAGTAAAATAACTAGATGATTCTAGGCAAAAAACAGAAAAGTCTAGAGGAAAAAATCCCAGAATTTCAATTTTTTCATTTTCCCGTGTATTTTTGAAGCCCTATACAGGCAAAAAATATATTTTCTAAAAAAAGTCTCCCCGGATTAGTTTTCTTGGGTAAATCTACTCTAAGTAAAATAACTAGATGATTCTAGGCAAAAAACAGAAATGTCCAGAGGAAAAAATCGTAGAATTTAAATTTTTACATTTTTCAGTGCATTTTTTCAGCCATATACAAGTAATATAAAAAAACTATTTTCCAAAATACGGCTCCCTGGATTGGGTTTTTTGGCTAAATCGACTCTTGGTGTGATATTTAGATGATTCTAGGCAAAAAACAGTAATGTCTAGCTGAAAAATTCGCAGAATTTAAATTTTTACATTTTTCAGTGCATTTTTTAGCCATATGCAGGTAAAAAAACTATTTTCTAAAATACGGCTCCCTGGATTGGGTTTTTTGGCTAACTCGACTCTTGGTATGATATTTAGATGATTCTAGGCAAAAAACAGAAATGTCTAGAGGAAAAAATCGCAGAATTTAAATTTTTACATTTTTCAGTGCATTTTTTTAGGCATATACAGGTAAAAACTATTTTCTAAAATACGACTCCCTGGATTGGGTTTTTTGGCTAAATCGACTCTTGGTATGATATTTAGATGATTCTAGGCAAAAAACAGACATGTCTAGAGGAAAAAATCGCAGAATTTAAATTTTTACATTTTTCAGTGCATTTTTTCAGGCATATACAGGTAAAAAACTATTTTCTAAAATACGACTCCCTGGATTGGGTTTTTTGGCTAAATCGACTGTTGGTGTGATAATAAGATGACTCTAGGCAAAAAAACAGAAAAGTCTAGAGGAAAAAATCGCAGAATTTCAATTTCTACATTTATCAGTGCATTTTTTCAGCCATGTACAAGTAAAAAAACTAATTTCGAAAATACGACTCCCTGGATTAAGATATTTGGCTAAATCGACTCTTGGTATGATAATTAGATGATTCTAGGCAAAAAACAGAAAAGTCTAGAGGAAAAAATCGCAGAATTTAAATTTTTACATTTTTCAGTGCATTTTTTTAGGCATATACAGGTAAAAACTATTTTCTAAAATACGACTCCCTGGATTGGGTTTTTTGGCTAAATCGACTCTTGGTATGATATTTAGATGATTCTAGGCAAAAAACAGACATGTCTAGAGGAAAAAATCGCAGAATTTAAATTTTTACATTTTTCAGTGCATTTTTTCAGGCATATACAGGTAAAAAACTATTTTCTAAAATACGACTCCCTGGATTGGGTTTTTTGGCTAAATCGACTCTTGGTGTGATAATTAGATAATTCTAGGCAAAAAACAGAAAAGTCTAGAGGAAAAAATCGCAGAATTTCAATTTGTACATTTTTCAGTGCATTTTTTCAGCCATGTACAAGTAAAAAAACTAATTTCTAAAATACCACTCCCTGGATTGGGATTTTTGGCTAAATCTACTCTTGGTATGATAATTAGATGATTCTAGGCAAAAAACAGAAAAGTCTAGAGGAAAAAATCGCAGAATTTCAATTTCTACATTTTTCAGTGCATTTTTTCAGCCATGTACAAGTAAAAAAACTAATTTCTAAAATACCACTCCCTGGATTGGCATTTTTGGCTAAATCGACTCTTGGTATGATAATTAGATGATTCTAGGCAAAAAACAGAAAAGTCTAGAGGAAAAAATCGCAGAATTTCAATTTCTACATTTTTCACTGCATTTTTTCAGCCATGTACAAGTAAAAAAACTAATTTCTAAAATACCACTCCCTCGATTTGCATTTTTGGCTAAATCGACTCTTGGTATGATAATTAGATGATTCTAGGCAAAAAACAGAAAAGTCTAGAGGAAAAATCGCAGAATTTCAATTTCTACATTTTTCAGTGCATTTTTTCAGCCATGTACAAGTAAAAAAACTAATTTCTAAAATACCACTCCCTCGATTGGCATTTTTGGCTAAATCGACTCTTGGTATGATAACTAGATGATTCTAGGCAAAAAACAGGAAAGTCTCGCAGAATTTAAATTTTTACATTTTTCAGTGCATTTTTTTAGGCATATACAGGTAAAAACTATTTTCTAAAATACGACTCCCTGGATTGGGTTTTTTGGCTAAATCGACTCTTGGTATGATATTTAGATGATTCTAGGCAAAAAACAGACATGCCTAGAGGAAAAAATCGCAGAATTTAAATTTTTACATTTTTCAGTGCATTTTTTCAGGCATATACAGGTAAAAAACTATTTTCTAAAATACGACTCCCTGGATTGGGATTTTTGGCTAAATCGACTCTTGGTATGATAATTAGATGATTCTAGGCAAAAAACAGAAAAGTCTAGAGGAAAAAATCGCAGAATTTCAATTTCTACATTTTTCAGTGAATTTTTTCAGCCATGTACAAGTAAAAAAACTAATTTCGAAAATACGACTCCCTGGATTAAGATATTTGGCTAAATCGACTCTTGGTATGATAATTAGATGATTCTAGTCAAAAAACAGAAAAGTCTAGAGGAAAAAATCGCAGAATTTCAATTTGTACATTTTTCAGTGCATTTTTTCAGCCATGTACAAGTAAAAAAACTGATTTCTAAAATACCACTCCCTGGATTGGGATTTTTGGCTAAATCTACTCTTGGTATGATAATTAGATGATTCTAGGCAAAAAACAGAAAAGTCTAGAGGAAAAAATCGCAGAATTTCAATTTCTACATTTTTCAGTGCACTTTTTCAGCCATGTACAAGTAAAAAAACTAATTTCTAAAATACGACTCCCTGGATTGGCATTTTTGGCTAAATCGACTCTTGGTATGATAATTAGATGATTCTAGGCAAAAAACAGAAAAGTCTAGAGGAAAAAATCGCAGAATTTCAATTTCTACATTTTTCAGTGCATTTTTTCAGCCATGTACAAGTAAAAAAACTAATTTCTAAAATACCACTCCCTCGATTGGCATTTTTGGCTAAATCGACTCTTGGTATGATAATTAGATGATTCTAGGCAAAAAACAGAAAAGTCTAGAGGAAAAAATCGCAGAATTTCAATTTTTACATTTTTCAGTGCATTTTTTCAGCCATGTACAAGTAAAAAAACTAATTTCTAAAATACCACTCCCTCGATTGGCATTTTTGGCTAAATCGACTCTTGGTATGATAACTAGATGATTCTAGGCAAAAAACAGGAAAGTCTAGAGGAAAAAATCGCAGAATTTCAATTTCTACATTTTTCAGTGCATTTTTTCAGCCATGTACAAGTAAAAAAACTAATTTCTAAAATACCACTCCCTGGATTGGCATTTTTGGCTAAATCGACTCTTGGTATGATAATTAGATGATTCTAGGCAAAAAACAGAAAAGTCTAGAGGAAAAAATCGCAGAATTTCAATTTCTACATTTTTCAGTGCATTTTTTCAGCCATGTACAAGTAAAAAAACTAATTTCTAAAATACCACTCCCTCGATTGGCATTTTTGGCTAAATCGACTCTTGGTATGATAATTAGATGATTCTAGGCAAAAAACAGAAAAGTCTAGAGGGAAAAATCGCAGAATTTCAATTTTTACATTTTTCAGTGCATTTTTTCAGCCATGTACAAGTAAAAAAACTAATTTCTAAAATACCACTCCCTCGATTGGCATTTTTGGCTAAATCGACTCTTGGTATGATAACTAGATGATTCTAGGCAAAAAACAGGAAAGTCTAGAGGAAAAAATCGCAGAATTTCAATTTCTACATTTTTCAGTGCATTTTTTCAGCCATGTACAAGTAAAAAAACTAATTTCTAAAATACCACTCCCTGGATTGGCATTTTTGGCTAAATCGACTCTTGGTATGATAATTAGATGATTCTAGGCAAAAAACAGAAAAGTCTAGAGGAAAAAATCGCAGAATTTCAATTTCTACATTTTTCAGTGCATTTTTTCAGCCATGTACAAGTAAAAAAACTAATTTCTAAAATACCACTCCCTCGATTGGCATTTTTGGCTAAATCGACTCTTGGTATGATAATTAGATGATTCTAGGCAAAAAACAGAAAAGTCTAGAGGAAAAAATCGCAGAATTTCAATTTCTACATTTTTCAGTGCATTTTTTTTAGCCATGTACAAGTAAAAAAACTAATTTCTAAAATACCACTCCCTCGATTGGCATTTTTGGCTAAATCGACTCTTGGTATGATAATTAGATGATTCTAGGCAAAAAACAGAAAAGTCTAGAGGAAAAAATCGCAGAATTTCAATTTCTACATTTTTCAGTGCATTTTTCAGCCATGTACAAGTAAAAAAACTAATTTCTAAAATACCACTCCCTGGATTGGCATTTTTGACTAAATCGACTCTTGGTATGATAACTAGATGATTCTAGGCAAAAAACAGGAAAGTCTAGAGGAAAAAATCGCAGAATTTCAATTTTTACATTTTTCAGTGCATTTTTTCAGCCATGTACAAGTAAAAAAACTAATTTCTAAAATACGACTCCGTGGATTGGGATTTTTGGCTAAATCGACTCTTGGTGTGATAATTAGATGACTCTAGGCAAAAAACAGGAAAGTCTAGAGGAAAAAACCGCAGAATTTCAATTTTTACATTTTTCAGTGCATTTTTTCAGCCATGTAAAAGTAAAAAAACTAATTTCTAAAATACGACTCCCTGGATTGGGATTTTTGGCTAAATCGACTCTTGGTGTGATAATTAGATGACTCTAGGCAAAAAACAGGAAAGTCTAGAGGAAAAAACCGCAGAATTTCAATTTTTACATTTTTCAGTGCATTTTTTCAGCCATGTAAAAGTAAAAAAACTAATTTCTAAAATACGACTCCCTGGATTGGGATTTTTGGCTAAATCGACTCTTGGTGTGATAATTAGATGATTCTAGGCAAAAAACAGGAAAGTCTAGAGGAAAAAACCGCAGAATTTAAATTTTTACATTTTTCAGTGCATTTTTTCAGCTATGTAAAAGTAAAAAAACTAATTTCTAAAATACGACTCCCTGGATTGGTATTTTTGGCTAAATCGACTCTTGGTGTGATAATTAGATGAGTCTAGGCAAAAAACAGGAAAGTCTAGAGGAAAAAACCGCAGAATTTCAATTTTTACATTTTTCAGTGCATTTTTTCAGCCATGTAAAAGTAAAAAAACTAATTTCTAAAATACGACTCCCTGGATTGGGATTTTTGGCTAAATCGACTCTTGGTGTGATAATTAGATGATTATAGGCAAAAAACAGGAAAGTCTAGAGGAAAAAATCGCAGAATTTCAATTTCTACATTTTTCAGTGCATTTTTTCAGCCATGCACAAGTAAAAAAACTAATTTCTAAAATACGACTCCCTGGATTGGGATTTTTGGCTAAATCGACTCTTGGTGTGATAATTAGATGATTATAGGCAAAAAACAGGAAAGTCTAGAGGAAAAAATCGCAGAATTTCAATTTTTACATTTTTCAGTGCATTTTTTCAACCATGTACAAGTAAAAAACTAATTTCTAAAATACGACTCCCTGGATTGGGGGCTAAATCGACTCTTGGTATGATAATTAGATGATTCTAGGCAAAAAACAGAAAAGTCTAGAGGAAAAAATCGCAGAATTTCAATTTTTACATTTGCCCTTGTATTTCTTAAGCCCTGTACAGGCAAACAAATTAATTTCTATAATAATCTATCAAAAATGCCGTACGCGCTTTTAAAATTTCCCAATTAATAATTACTAGATATTACATTTTCAAAAACATAATAAATAAAAAAAAATGTTGAAATTAGTACTTACCCTAAATTTCATGTTGCTGTGGGCACAAGAGCAGCAGTCTAGACCTGCGATGAATCCCTCCATTCACAGTTCTTCCTATTTGGGGCCAGCGATTGTAGGGTCCTGAGATGCCGAGCTAATTTATTAATAGTCTGACTGACTGCAGTATTTTCGTCAGATACTGCAGCAGCGCAGAATTAAGTTGGCCTTATGGATTTAATTGGGATAATTTTTGTAAATATTAGATTAAATTTATCAAATTATTTGCAATATATAAAAACACATATATTTTCATAATTTCACAAAATGTCTTAAATATCTAGTATTCTGCTTCTAAAAAAAACAAATCACAACCCATCGTTGAGCAGTTTCTCTTGGTTTGATCCTCCCTAGTCGAACGAAGTAGAAAACAACACAACTCCTCCGAACTGTTACAAAAGTTCGAAGCGGAGCAACCCCTGAAATATTTAAAGAGCACCGAGCGGAAGTTGTTCCATTCTCCTGCGCGTCCGCTGAAAGTTTAAATTCAAGGGAAAGAGAGGCAATTTTAAGAGTAGACCAATTCATTCTTAGCTCGTTCGCTGAAAATTTAAATTGAATCCAAAAAAAGTCCGTTACAGCTTACCGAAAAACTAGATTTTCATCAATTATAGCGTCGCCCGGCAGAACAATTTGATAATTACATAATTTTAACAAGAGAAATAAATTCAAAGCATTTTTAAAATTCCCACCGAAGATTTTAGTCCTCCTTTCGCGAGTTCACCAACAAACGACGACAAGTGAACATTTTCAATATCTCAATGATTTTCTTTTGTTTTTGGAGAATTAGCTTTAATTTGAATTTTATTTAAATCAATAATTCTCCACGGCAGAAGTAACGGACAGAACTTCACCCGAGCACGACACGAACTGAAGTGAAGGAACGATTGAAATTCAAAGAGGAGAAATTGAAACGGATTAAGAGAGAAAAGTTGTATTCAGTGCGGTGCAGCGGAGGAAGAGTGATAGGAGCCGTTAAATTCAAATATGCATAATGTTCTGAGAGGTGTGAACGCTGATTGGTTCGTGGTATCAATTTAATAAAATGGTTGCCATTCTGCGATTGGTTCATGGGGAGACACAACCCGTTGCCTGGAGACGGTAAATGATTCTGGCCTCTTTGTGTTGACAAAGATCAATGTGTCTAAACACAAAAGTCTAGCAACATTGCTCCCCGTTTGGACGGCAAAATGCTCCGTTTGACCGTAATTATTTTTGTTTTCCTTTTATTATAATAAAAGTTGTTTTCTTTTCATTAATATACGAGAAAAAATTTCTTCGTAATTTCTTAAATCGTTTCCATCGCATAAATAATAAATTCACTACATAAATACTAAATATACTTTTCGTATTAAAACTAAAACAGCCTTTTTCATTATAATTATTGTTTTTCCTTTTTTGTTTTTTTTTTCTTTTTTTTTTTTGTTATTAGTATTTCTAAACTTACTTCAGTTTTTCATTATTATTTGCCTAATACAATCAACGCGTTACATCTTGTTTTCTTTTTGTATATATTTGTTCATCCTTTTAATTATTATGTTTTTTAATTTTAATGAATTAATTTCTTTCAGTGCCGCGTTCATGTCTATTTGATTAGTTTCGAATTTCAATTTTTACATTTTCCCTTGTATTTCTTAATCACTATCCAGGCAAAAACATGATTTTCTAAAATACGGCTTCCCGGATCGGGTTATTTGGCTAAATCGACTCTAAGTAAAATAACTAGATGATCCAAGGCAAAACACAGAAAAGTCTATAAGAAAAAATTGAAGAATTAGAATATTTACATTTTCCCTGGTATTTTTTAAGTACTATCCAGGCAAAAACATGATTTTCTAAAATACGGCTTCCCGGATCGGGTTATTTGGCTAAATCGACTCTAAGTAAAATAACTAGATGATTCAAAGCAAAAAACAGAAAAGTCTAGAAGAAAAAGGAGCAGAATTTTAATTTTTACATTTCCCCTTGTATTTGTTTAGCCCTCTCCAGGCAAAGAAATGATTTTCTAAAATACGACTCCCTGGTGCGGATTTTTTAGCTAAATCGACTCTAAGTTAAATGATTCAAAGCAAAAAACAGAAAAGTCTAGAAGAAAAAATTGCAGAATTTCAATTTTTACATATTCCTTTGTGTTTTTTTTATCCCTATCCAGGCCAAAAAATGATTTTCTAAAATACGGCTCCCTGGTGCGGAGTTTTTAGCTAAATCGACTCTAAGTTAAATAACTAATTGATTCAAAGCAAAAAACAGAAAGGTGTAGAAGAAAAAATCGCAGAATTTCAATGTTTAAATATTCCCTTGTATTTTTTTCCTCTATCCAGGCAAAAAAATGATTTTCTAAAATACAGCCCCCCGCTTCGGGTTTTTTGGCTAAATCGACTCTAAGTAAAAGAACTAGATGATTTTAGGCAAAAAACAGCAGAGTCCTGAGGAAAATATAGAATAGTCGAATTTAGGCTAAAAATTACTCCACCGTTTGAGTGACCATAGGCTACAGATTTTCTGCAAAAAATCGCAGGACCCCAATATTTTTTGGGGACTGGCAAAACATATTCAGGTCTGTAGCAAGGCTAAAATCGGGATAGGTCTGGAAGAAAAATTTGGAGAAACTGGGAACCAAACTCTCCAGATTGGTAAAATTTAGGTTCCAGACCCTCTGGCTCAAAATATTCCCTCGGGATATGCCCGGATTTTAACTTTCCTGGTAAGGTAGTCATGTTTACTTAGTAACTACCAAATTTCAGAAATTATAAAAAATGCTTAAGGCCAGGAGAGCATTTTTTGTTCAAAGAGTTTTGTATGTCATTAAGTTTTTTTCAAATTTTCCTCAAGACGGGTAAAATTCATTATGAAAAAAGCTTATTTTTTGGATTTTAAGATCATTTTATGAAGCTTACATAAAACTTGGGTGTATGATGTATGGACGCATAGGTAAAAATCGTATATCCCACCTCATAAATAATTGTTGTGATTTGGGTAGGTCGAAAAATGCAAACTTGGAAACTGGTTTCTAAAACTTTATAAAAGCTTACCTAAATTCCTTGCCGTATACATTGAAGCTTTATGAAGTGAATATAAGCGCGAGGTGTTTGCTGTGTGGGACATAGGACGAGATTTATGAAGGCAAATATACACTTGGTTTTTTGCTCTTCGTGACCGTCTTAAGAGATATTTGGAAAGGGTTGTGTCATATAAAACAATTTTCTACAGAAAAAACAAAATATAAAATTATTAAATAAACTGTGCAATTAAAATCTGAATTTAGTAAATAAATATAAAATCTAATTAACTATTTAAAATTAATGAAATTATATAAATAAAGTGCTTTTTCAGATATTTTAATACATATTACTTAAAAACTGTCGAAAATATTTAATAGTTGCTAAGAGTATGTAAGAATTGTTAAAAATAGTTGTGCATATTTTTCTGATCATGATAATTTAACATTTATATGAATAAATTCGTAATAAAAGCGTTCAAGGGCCGATAAAAATTGTTCATGTTTTCCCTGGGCTAAAAACTCTAATTTTCTTTAAAGCCCTTTAAATATGCTATTTAATTCTATCGAAAAGATATTTATTCCTAAATAAAATAGAAGTACATTTTAGCAGAGTTCCAAAAAATTGCGAATTTGGTCCATGAATTCTCCTCCTTAAATGAAACGCCCTCGCCCCCGCATCAGTCGTAAATATGACTCAAAACAAGTTATATAGTTGTAGAAAAATATATACCTCTTAGAATGAAAAATGCTCCTTATATTTATTTCTTTCCCTCATCTTTTAGCACATTCACAATAAACTTACAGGCTTTACGTGGCAAAACGCATTAGTTGTTCAAACATTGTATTTTATTTAATTCCATTTAGAAAATATCACTTTTAAGTAATTTCTTCCAATACTTTACATTGTTTACATTCTCTTCATTTTTCATTTTAATACGTTTCATGCCGCGGTTACAACAACATTTTTAAAATATGGCAAATTTACATTGCTATCTTTATACCTGTTGTAACTTATCGCAGCTATCGCCAAATAATTAATTTAAATAATTTTCCCGATTGGCCGAGCACCATTTTTCATCACCACATGACTAAACCTGTCAAAATCGTATACTTTGTATTCTCTACGTAAATACAAAAAATTTGTATAAGGCCGTCCTTATTATTCTACTTGTTGATTTCAGGGAAATTTATCAGCACCTTTCATTTTTTCTCTTCTAGTACTATTCAAGTAACGGTTTTAAGTTTTTAGTACACCTACACTTATGCATTACCAACAAGTCACTGAATCTTTTTCTTTCTGGCTACTTAAAAAGATTGAAGGGAGTTTCTATCGTGGTTTCGTTCACTTCTCTCAAATTTCTTACTCTCTAACTGTTAAGTTTGTTAGGCATGCGCATTTAAGGGACTTCTCTCAGCGGCAAGTATATCGCACTTCTTTACTCTACCTGGAAAATTTTCCATTCGTTTCAACCAACGAACAGCTGATTCTACTAAGCCCGCCCATTCTCATTGTTTATCAAGTTCACCATATATATTTATCCTCTTTATGCTGCCTGCATTTTTAAGGGCAATTTAGTTTTGTCTCACCTGCGCCGATTATTGATTTTTCAAATCAGCTGATGGCTCAACTCGGCTGACTGGATTTGCTTGCTGCAGTTTCTGGGCTCCTGTTACTCCTGGTCGATTCTCGGCCCGCTCGACAGGCCCGTGGCTTGGCTTGTTGGTGTTAGTGCCGCATGCATTATGTAAGCTGGTATTTCGTGCCGCGGCCAAATAAATCTGCATTTGAATTACGAACACAAAATATCGATAACAGATGTTCTTTTATTATGAATCTACATATTTATAGAGTAGAAATTTATCACGAAGTTTGATTTTTCTTTTGCTAGTTGATCTTAGGTAACAAGCAGGAAATTCCAGAGGGAAAAATACCAGAATTTCAATTTTTACATTTCCTATTGTATTTCTTAAGCACTATCCAGGCAAAAAACTTATTTTCTAAAATAGGGCTCTCCGGATCGCGCTTTTTGGCTAAATCGACTCTAAGTAAAATAACTAGATGATTCTAAATGGAAAACAGAAAAGTCCAGAGGAAAAAATCGCAGAATTTCAATTTTTACATTTTCCCTTGTATTTATTAAGCCCTATCCAGGAAAAAAATATTTTCTAAAACAGGGCTCGTCGGATCGCGTTTTTTGGCTAAATCGGCTCTTAGTGAAATAACTAGAGGATTCTAGGCGAAAAATAGAAAAGTCCAGAGGAAAAAATCGCAGAATTTAAATTTTTACATTTTCCCTGTATTTCTTAAGGCCTATTCAGGCAAAAAGATCAATTTCTTAAATAGGGCTCGTCGGATGGCGTTTTTTGGCTAAATCGACTCTTAGTAAAATAACTAGGTGATTCTAGGAAAAAAGAGAAAAGTGTAGAGGAAAAACCGGCTGAATTCGAATTTTCACTTTTTCCCTTGTGATTTTTTCAATAGTAAAATATTTATTTTCTTAAAAAGAGTTTTCCCGGGCAACTTTTTGGGCTAAACCTACTGGAAATAAAGTAAATAAATAATTCTAGGAAGAAAAAAGCGAACGTGTGGAAGGAAATTTCGAAATTTTCGGAAATATTGTAAAATAACTAAATAATTCGTAGGAACAAAAATAACTGTCTGATGAGTTCGATTCTGAGCTCGTTTATTTAAAAAGTTTTATATGAAAAAAATGAACTGGTAAATATTTATTATTTGCGATTAACAGTGTTTGGCATGTTATTTTATAACTTTGTGCTTTTTTAAAAATGCTGTGAATTTATTTTGGGTTAAAGGGAGCTTCTGAATCCGTAGGGAAGTTGCAAATTTCATAAATTTTTCTTGGATTCGTGTGTTGTAATAACGCGAAAGATGGCGTGCGTGTTTCAAAGTGTTCAAACGGCGCGCTGGCATTACGAGAAACAGCTGTCGCTTCTGCGAACTGACGTTTTCGAATGACAGCCCGTGCGGTTCGACTTACTGCTTACAATTTTTACCCCGATTGAAATTGTTTACTACTGCGCTCTCGTGGAATTTACGATTGTTTACTATTCATCGGGAGTTATTCCATGCGACGCGGCCGCACGTTCTGCGACAATATTTCGTATGCTTTTGGCACGAATTTGGCGTGAGAGCCGCACAAAATCCGCTCGGAAGAGGCAAGCCGAATTGAATTTATGTACTCTAGCTAAATTTTGATCAAAACGATTTTCTTCAGGTGGTGCGAACGTGTCACCGGGACGCGTCGCGACGGCCGCAAAGAGAAGTGTTTTTTTCGCTGAAGTGCGCGGGGAGAAAAATTCGCCTGGTGCAAAAGACGTCAGAAGCTTTTTGGGGGATTTTTCGTATCTTGTCTCAAGATAAAGGAAAAAAAGACATTAAACGAGATAATGCCGCTGTCTTTTAAGTGCTTCGAGATAAAGTCAGCAACTTGATCAATTTCAATTGCCAGAAGGGATTAAGATTTTCTCGCTAATCGGCTAGAAAAAGGATTGAGCAAGAAAATCTCGAGGTAAGGGCTTTGCTTTATTACTTCTCATTTTACTGAGATGATTCTCTTTTTAATTTGTGCGTCTTTTCATTCTTAATTCAATTCCAAGTAGAATGGATTTAATTTAATTTAATTTTTGTAAAGAAATTAAACGGAGAAGGGCGCAACGCTTTTTCTTTTCCCCGTGACTAAACTCAACCTTGAGTACTTGTTAGTGTTTTTTTTTTTTTTTGCTAAAACTCTTTTCAACAACTTCTGTTCCGTTTCATTGGGAAATTATTTGTTTTTATGCTTATTTTTTATTTTAATTATCCATTCAAGGTACGAAAAAGCGTGTTGAATCTATTCAATCAGTCGAACGATAGACCACGAGCCGCAATTTTACTACGCCTGCATGAGTGAGAACTGGAAAAAACCAAAAATCTGAAAGAAATGAAAGTAAACTCAGTGACAATCTAGTCTAAGAGTTAGATGTTGTGATATATTTTAAAGAAAAAAAAAGAAAAAAAAATATATATAAGAAACCGAAAAGCAAAGCATCCCAGGTTTTATTTAGAAAATAAAAACCATCTAAGTCCTACCGTACCAGTCATTTTATTTAAGGCGAAGAGATTTGAAAATAAAATAAGAAGGATATCACGATGGCGAGCATTTTTGTATGCATTAAATCGATCACACCAGTGGCCGGACTCATTTTTGGAATCATCTTCCTCTTCCTCGTGAACGCAACTGTCGGTGATATTGAACCAAAAATCAACTATGAAGATCCAACAATCGCAGTCACAGTATGCATTTTATTTCTTATCTATATATTTTAAATGTATGAAGCTATTTTGAAGAATTCAGCTTCTACATACCCCTGCTCAATTCATCTGAAGAAGAGCAATTGTTGAATTTGAAATACATTTTTTGAAAAAAATTATGAATGAACCAAAAATTAAAATATATAATTTTTAGAAAATCAACAAGGTAGGCGTAGAAACTGCCAGCATGGGAAATACTCTCGTTACGGACAGTACAAAAAGTTCCCTACCGATAACTGATTTAGGATTTATACATGCGTTTGTTGCCTCAATTTCGGTGATTTTAGTCAGCGAATTGGGTGATAAAACATTCTTTATAGCAGCGATTATGGCGATGAGGCATCCCCGATTAACAGTCTTTTTTGGGGCGATGTCAGCCCTTGGCCTGATGACAATACTCTCAGCCGTTTTTGGAATGGCTGCAACAATTATACCAAGAGTCTATACCTACTACATTTCTACGGCACTGTTTGCAATCTTCGGTCTTAAAATGCTTAAAGATGGGTACTACATGTCAGCAACAGATGCCCAAGAAGAGCTCGAAGAGGTCCAATCTGATCTTAGGAAAAGGGAAGATGAGGTAAGGGCGAAATGAATGAAATTTTTCTGAATGATTTACGAATGTAGCGCGCGCGCTTCTTACTTTTGTTCTTTCTCCCTCCAAACTTTTTCTATAAGAATTTCTCATTATATTAATTATATGTCAGTAGATGTTTTTTTTTTATATATATATATGTTTATTTATTTCTCCGTATCTCTTACATTTTTAACTAATTAGGCATTTTGAACAACTGCAATTGCATCTGGAAAGATTTCTAATTAATAGTTGGCTAGGAGCTTATGTGTATTATTATTATTTATTTATTTTTTTCAATGCTGTTGATGCGGATCTTTAGGTTGATCTAATTCTTTTAGATAATTGTCGTTATCTATTTTGTGGTTCGGTATATTTTTTTCTTTTGTAAAAATAATTCTTCAACTACTTTTTGGATGTTCGAGCAAGGTGTGGGGATTTTTTTGCTTTTATTAAAGAATTTATAATGCCTCTGAATCTGCTCTGCTGTACCAATTTTTGGTCAGTATCTAATAAAAAAAAATTATCAGGATTTTTGAACCCATTTTATAATTTATAATGTTGCCTTTTAATATTTATTACCAGTTAGAATTACGGCTCCACATGTTTCATAATAATAAATAAGTAAAATATAATCAAATTGAAATTTGTGATTTGGATTACCTGATAGGAAAAAAAGGGTTAGAAGATGACACTTTGACTGATCTCACGCAATAGCTGAATAAAATTTGAGTCGATCAATGTGTTAATCACCTGTTGTTTGTCTTTATTTTGTGTCCGTTCATATTTTTTTATTTCATTTTGAATAGCGAACAAGAGCCATTTTTATTTTTTAGTTTTTTCATTTATTCATTTATTTGTCCTTTGACACAAAATCAATAATTTAAATTAAATGATGAGCCATCGTCATCAAAATTTCCTTTTTTTTTCTTTTTTCTGTCTATCTTCCCTCAAAATTATATGATGACAAAAAAAAAAAAACCTACCCACATTAAAAAAATCAAATAAAAAATAAAAATGACTTACGGATGTGACATGCCTCAACGATCCTGATGACAGTTGATGAAGTCAATGAAGAAGGACAACGACCTGAACTCGAGCATGTCACGACGACGGTGCAGCGATGATGATGTCGATGACGACAACGATGATGATCGTCACGACGATCAAACGCGATCGATGCTCTCCTCAGCGGTGAGTAGCGGAAGTACCGGAACGGCTATGATTATTGGAGGAGCCTCGGACACGTCGAGGCGATCAAAAAATCATCATCATCATCATCAGTTGTCGTCGTCGGCGTCGTTGGGAAATTTGACAGACGGGGCGTCAATTACTCCCTCCGCCAATTGCAGATACGCGGCGAGTAGCATCGGTGGTGGTCTCGATTCGTCCTCCTCTTCGGCTGCTGCTGCTGGTGCTGCTTCCGGCTCTCTAGCGGTCGCTAGTGGCGACATTAACGCAAATGGAATGGAGCTTATTCAAATTGGCAGCAAGAAAAGGGTTAGACATTGCCTCTATTTATTTTTTTTTCTCATATTTTTTTTCTCTTTTTGCTTCATTAATATATATATATATATATATATTATATGAAAAATACTATATATATACATAGATATATATATATGCTGACAGAAGAGATCGTGAAAGTTTTCTAATTTTTGTTTTGTTTTCAGTATCTCTTCAGATTCTAATAATAATAACAATTATATTTATCTTTTTTTAACTTGAGTCTATTCCGGGCTTCACTGCCTCTGGTTTTATTATGCTTTAATTTTTGTCCTTATTTTCTTTTCTAATTTTAGTTTTATGCATGGTGGAGGCTATAAACATAGGCAAATAAAATTAATCCATCGATTTTTTCGAGGCCACACATTTATATATTTTTGTTATGCTTCATAAAAAAAGCCTTGCCTACAATTTTCAACAGTTATTTTTATTTATAAAAATAAATAAATAAATAAATGATTTGGTGTCAGGTGTGGGATGTTAGAGCACAGCTGAATTTCAAAATTGACTTGTAAGCAGCTATTTTTTTTTTCGTATACGCGGCGAGAAATTTGATTTTTAATGTCTTTATTTATTGTATATTTTGTTTTGTTTTATTTTATTCTATAGCTGTGATGTGCTTTTAGTACAAAAAAAAAAATATGGGATGGTTTAGCAAAATTTATTAGTTTTATATAGTTGGTTTATGTGTATTCATATTTTAGTTACGTTCCCACAATATATTAGTCTTGGATGCATGTTTTAAAAAAAAGTATTAATAATCAGGCACTGTGGCAGGAGCTTAAGGTTTTGGCAACATTTATTGTCTTCTTAGTTTTTTTCTGTTTTCTCTTTTTGTATGTTAAATTAGTTCACGTGTGTTTAAAAATTAAAAATAGAAATGTTTGTTCTAATAAGTTTAAGCAGAGAAAAATAATTTTAATTATTAATAATAATATCAAATCACAAAAGAAAAAAAACTTCCTTTTCTCTTTTTATATCGGTGACCGCATCATAAACAGCTTGAGCGAGAGGTGTCCTCAACCCTGGTCCAAGATCCGGAAAGTGGCGTTGTCCGAAAGCAGAATCCTCGTCGAAGTGCCGCTTATTTGGCTTCTAGGATTTTTATGCAGGCCTTTACGATGACTTTTCTTGCGGAGTGGGGCGATCGATCCCAGCTGACGACGATAATTTTATCCGCCCGCGAAGATGTTTACGGCGTGATCGTGGGCGGCTGCCTGGGCCACGCAATGTGTACAGGTTTAGCCGTAATTGGCGGACGTATGATCGCTCAGCGAATTTCTGTACGTACCGTAACACTTGTTGGCGGCGTCGTTTTTATCCTGTTTGCGATCAGCGCCCTCTTTTTCAACCCAAACGAGGAGTGATTGTTTTGCTTGCGGTGCGAGGAAGCGAGGGAGAGAGATTTCGTATTTTTTATATTTTTATTTCTCCTATCTAGATGTCGAGAAATTTTTGTATATAATAAATGTCACATATTTGCCGTGAGGATGGATAGCTGGAGATGAGTATTTGATCGGTCTTGTTAAGATATGTTTTTTTTTCTTTTTTTTTTTTCTTTGTACAAAGAGATGAGATGATGAAATATACTTTGGAATAAAAAAAGAAATATGTTTTGAAAAGAAAAACCCAAAATAGGTCGATAAGAACAAAATTTTACTTTGGTGTCAAAAGTGGGATTTAAACATGTATTTTTATAAGCGTAAGTACTTAATCAATATTAATAAAACAAATTTGTGGCAAATTCTTATAAATAGATTAATTTGTTTAAATAATTATTTATTCCTTTAATGAATTAAATCATTGATTGCTTGAACAAATTATTTTTCTAAAATAGTAAATAATTGGGACGATATTATTTAAAGATTAAATTTAATTTATATCAAATGTTATGTTTGTATCCCTCTAGATTTGGTTTTTCAATTTTAAAATCATTTTCCTCATATGAACATCGATTTATACAAATAAATTCGAATTGCGGGCAATTAACAGTATTTTTACCTTTTAATTTGTCCAAGGAAATCAGTTGAATATTCTTTTTTTTTTTTTTTTTTTTTTTTTTTCTAATTGTACTCTAAAAATGGGATTTTAGTTTGCCTCGGAAAAATTCACTAAATTGAGAAAAACGGAGCCAAGGTTAAAGTTTCGTTTTTTCTGCTGCTGTTTTCTGCTTTCTGTTTTTCTGTTATTTGTTTTTGCTCTTAAATTAAATTCACTGCGTTGTCCCATTTTTGGAATAAATCTTATAAATAAAAAAATTCTTTGCCCAAATTTGGCGGGAAAATCAATCGGGCTTTTAAAAGTTGTTTCAGTTCATTTATCCTTTAGTAATTAGTTGGTGGATTCTTAGGACAACGACGGGAGGGAGTTAAAGTATCTTTTATTTGTTTTAATAAATATTTTGAGATTTACTTCTTCGCGGAATTAGCTTTAGAAATATAAAAAAAAACTTTCGTGTGGAACCAAGGCCGAATTGAGTTTTCCAGCAGTGCCATCTGTCGTTTGAAGGTAACACCATCCCGTATAAGTTCTTTTGACATCGCGCAATGACACTGACAAATGGGGAAAATAAAAGCGCATTCACAGTTGCACATAAAGTCACAAAACGAAGGTCGGTGGGTCGAGCTTGCTCCGATGTTTTCAGTAAATATCACTTTTAATTTGTTAGCCCGACGCGAAAAGTGAAATAGAACAGTTAAAAGAATTTGCCATTTATTGAGTGTATAAAATTTTAATCGAAATGGATGCGATTGAGAGTGCTAATTTAAGTTCGGAAATAAATTCGAATGAAGAAAGGGACGCTTTCGGCACAGGCGGGTATTTATTTTACAGTTATTTATTTATTTTTTTCTTGTGCATAAAACTCAAAGTATTGTTTTTAACTTTATTCTCAGTGGATATGGAAATCATAAAGTTACAGCTAAAATGCCTGTGGAGCGGTATGCAGTCGAATATAACATGAAACACAAAAATCGGGGAATTGCAATGATTTTTAATCATGAAAATTTTGATATACCTTCATTAAAATCCCGCGCTGGAACAAATGTCGACTGCGAAAATCTTTGCCAGTCCCTTAAATTGCTTGATTTCGAGGTGATCGTTCACAAGGACTTAAAACTGAAGGAGATTCAGTATTACATCGATGAAGGCAAGTTTAATTAGGAATTCTCTTTGTTTTTAAAGAAAGGTTATAATTTCTTCGTCCTCGGCGGGACGCATATATATACTATATGTATATATGTGAAAACAAGGTCGTCCTTGGCACTTTTAAATTAGGGCAGAACATGAGACCTTAAATTGCACTAAATTCAACCCTAATTACACCTGACTCAACCCTTTTCCCCATTTAAAAAGTCATTGTAAACACTTGAATTGGATTTGTTTGATTTTTTATTGTCGTCAAAAAATTGATTAGACGCTTTGTTTCGATTCTTATCAGAAATTGTAGTTATAACAAAAGTCCATTCTCAGGTGATTCCAATTGATAATACAATACTACCTACGCAATTAAGATAATTGATAATAATAATAGCGTATATCTTCGTTGTTATAATTTTTATTATTATTTATATTTCTAATTGCAGTATCGCGGATGGATCATGCGGACAATGATTGCATTTTAATCAGTATTTTATCGCACGGTGAACTCGGCTATATTTATGCCAAAGATGTCCAATATAAGCTTGATTCGATATGGCATTATTTTACAGCAAATAATTGTCCTAGCTTAGCTGGTAAACCGAAATTATTTTTCATACAAGCCTGCCAGGGTGATCGTCTTGATGGCGGTGTCTTACTTTCAAAGACTGAAACAGACGGTGAATCAACGATGAGCTATAAAATACCAATTCATGCCGATTTCTTAATTGCTTATTCGACTATACCAGGTAAAATAAATAACATAAAGCAATTATATTTTAAAATAAGGAATTATTCTCTTACATAGGCTTTTATTCTTGGCGAAATACAACAAAAGGATCATGGTTTATGCAGTCATTGTGCCATGAATTGAATGCACATGGAAAAAAGTATGATATTTTAACACTTTTAACATTCGTCTGCCAGCGTGTTGCCCTTGATTTTGAATCAAATACACCGGACTGCCCGATGATGCATCAACAAAAGCAAATTCCTTGTGTTACAACAATGCTTACGCGAATATTACGTTTCGTTGAAAAATAAGGGGGGGAATTCCCTCCTGATTCAACCAAAAAAGAAATTAAAAGAAAGAGAAGATACATTTTTTTTTTACTTAAAGGACTTTTATCACTATTTCGGTGTCTCTTCGGCTTGACAAAATTTTTGAATTAAAGTAAAAATAGTAAATAAATCAGTCCTTTGAGTATAACTCTAAAATAGTGAGCAATTCTTTAATAGTGATAGAATTTTATATTTTTTTAGTTTCCTTAGTGTCATTTTTCTTCGCCAGATGACAACTGCATAAATGAACAAATTTACCAGCGTTAATTTCATATTATTATTTTTTTAGTTCCTTATATAACTGTATATTATACATATGTGTATGTACACTTAAATTTTTTTTTTTTTTTTAAAATGAGAATGAATTTATTTTTGTGAAAATTAAACCGGCAATTTTTGAAATGGAAGCCATAAATATAAACTTTGATAACTAAAACTTTGTTAAATTATTTGACCTTCCCCTATCGTTTTTCTGTTTTATTTAAATCGTTCCTATAGAGAAGAAATTCAGAAATTATAAAATAATATTTTAATTCGAATTTTCGTAAACAATTTCTTTCATCAACCTCTAATTGTATGCGGTGTTTTGAAAGTTTGTTTGCACATCTACTGCCATCTATCAGTCAGTACTGTCATAGTACTAAGTCGCGCTGTATTAAGTAGAAATAATTATTCCCAGAAATTTTAAAGCGGTTCGAATCTGCACTAACTTCACTCCAGTAAAAGAAAAAACTTTGAAAGTTTTTCCCCTCACTTTGACACTTGCGGGTGACAGTTCTTCGCTAGAAAGTTTTGACAGAAGCTTATTTTGCTCGGATAAGAAGTAACGAGATACAGAAAATAAATTGGCTTTTGCCACTTTTCGCCGTCGATTTCGTGGCATTTAATAATTCAGCCTGCGCTGTAACGGGTTTTGTTTTGTTTTTTTGTTTTATTGAACCGAACAAGTAACTTGAAATTTTTACAAAAGGAAGAAGAGAAAGTTCTAAGAAATTATATTTGGAAATTCTATTTTGTGTATTTGCCGTGAAAGTGTTTTTGTGTTTTTTTTACTTTTACACATTTAGAAAATAATAAGTGATGCAGTAAAGTAGGGAAATAATTAAAAAAATCTCTTTAACTGCCAGGAACATTGAAAGATATTCCACAAGAATATCGATTGTTTTTAATTAGGTCTATTAGTTTCTTTTTTTGCCCCGGGAAAAGAAGAGAGTAAATTGAAATAATTCTAATGAAAATGACAAACCAACAGCAGCAGTCCTCCTCGGGAGGAGTGAGCAGCACGACGGGTCCACCGTCTTCCTCGTCAGGGTCTGATCAAAATCTCGGTTCCAAAAATTCGAATCAGAATTCTTTAAGTGGAGCTTCCTCTGGGGGAAATAATAATAACAACAGTAACAACAATTCTGGCTGCGGAAATTCCGGCGGAGGGAATTCTGGGCAAGGTTCGATGTCAAAAAATCGCATTTGTCGCGATTTTGTTCGCGGTTTGTGCAGGCGAAAGCATTGCAGGGTAAGTTTGATTTTTCTTTGAATTCCCACTAAATTTGAACGCGCATAAACAATTGTTAAATATTATTGTTATCTAATTTCAGTACCCACACGTTCTTTCACCTGATTTAGTTGTTTTCTGCCACGATTTCCAAAATTCAAATTGTCCTAGGAAAAATTGCAAGTGAGTTTGATTAAAATTATTCTTTTTTATACCTATAAAGAATTAAAAATAACTTTAAAAACAACAAAAAATCTCAGTGCTCAGTTTCCCACAACTCTACTAAATTTAATTTAAATTTAAATTAGTACGCGCCCATTAATCTGTTAACGTGAAAATTAACTTTTGTTCAACTCGTATCACAATGGGGGCTTTTTTCTTCGCAGTGAAAAGTAATATCAGACCTAAAGTAATAAAAAGCGATTTTTACTACTACTTTGAACGGAATGTTTCGAAAAATATAGCTTAAGGTTCAAATTTTCATTTAAATTAGTTACAAGTTCCTATCGCGATTCGTGAAATACGATCTTTTGTACTTTTTAACTCAATTTTAATCGAAATTGAGACCTAATTAAACACTTTTGTTTAAGAATTCGTGGAGAAAATCTTATATAATGATTTCTCATTTCTTACGCACCTAAGTTTGGGTTGACCAGTGTTCAATTTATTTTAAAAATTCGTCGTTCCGATTTGAATTGTCGAAAAGTATTGTCATACCCGGTTAACAGTTAAATAATAAAATAAATATTGAAAATTAATAAATACCTAAAACAAAATAATATGAAAAATTTTTGATTTCATTTCTGGAACAGATTCCTCCACTATTCGCTCCAAGAAGAGGAATTTTATCGTAAATTTGGGGAATTTCCAATGGATCATAATGTTTCGCATAACAACAATCAGCAACCTTGTAAAGATTTTTTAATGTCCTGCTGCCACCGAGACTGTTACATAAATCCGGGCAGATTGGAGGCTCTGCCGCCGCCCCCAGCAATTGTTCAGCCCCCGCCAAATATGTGGAACGATCAGCAACAGCAGCAGCAGCAGCAGCACAACGGCTACAGGGCGAGCACAAACATTCCTCCACAAATGGGGGACTATCGGGGCCCCTGTGATGATTTTCAGCAGTCGATTAAGCGCTCTTCACGTGAAGCCGGCTTGGATCCTGGATCCGAATATAAGCGATTCCGTGACGAGTCCGCTGAACGTGACATAATCGCAATAATACGCCATTTCGAAGAGGAACAACTTATGCTGCGGCGACGTGTCGAAGCGAACGAGATAAAAATTGCTGAATTGCGGGCATCGAACGAATATCTGATCGCTCAGAATGCCCAATTACGGCTGAATAACGTTCAACAATGTTCAACCGTTGTGAATCCAGTTACCGTTACACAAACGACAAGTCAACCCCAAACCCCTCAAGTGATGGGGGGCGTATCAATTGCACCGGTCCAAGTTCAGGCAACACCGATCGTCAGTATTGCCACACCACAGACACAGATCATTGCCAACAGTGCTCAGCCGCTGGCAATTGCTGCGAACACATCCCAGGGACAGCAGCTGGCGATTGCTCAGCAAAATATTACATCACTTTCGAGCACTTCTCAGCCAATGGCACCGACGCATGCTCAGCAAATTCTTGGAACTTCACAAATTACTCTTGCGCCGGCTATTGCCCAGGGTGAGTGCAAAATTTCTTTGTTTTTTATTCATAAAACTTAATAAATATCCCCTTTTTGATGCTTTCAGGTCCCTCGATGGGTCTCACCATAAACACATCCCAAGCGCTGGCCATGTCAAACGCAACTCAGCCAATCATTTCTTACCCGGTTATGACTCACAGTATACTGCCGCATTAGGTCCCAAGATTTAATTTGACCGTTTTTCGATTATGAAGATTGTAATATTATTTATTAGTATATATATAAGCAGAGTTAGAATGCTTCTAGATAATCTCCCACCAAATCTCTTCCTTCCAAACCCTCTCTATCGTATATACTCAAAGTTTTATTGCAATAATAATAATTTTTTGGGGGCTTAAACGAAAATTCAAATTCTAAATTTTAGCAATTCAGCAAATTATTTATCTTAAATTTGAAAATACAACAATTAAGATGTATTCAGCAAACCTTTGCAAAATAAATAAATTGAAATATATTTATAATACACAATCTGTTCTCTTCAATTACATTTAAATAGGAATAACTAACTGCTGTAGAAATTGAATTTTCGAAAGGACACTAAAATATACCAAATAATACTATTTACCGCAATGTGGATGTAAAAAATTATAAACCTAAATATATCTAGACACAAGAAATAATTCCGTTCGCAAACTCAGAAAAAAAAGTTAAGAATATTTGTCGTATAAGTAAAATGTAAGAAAATAAAGGGAAAGAAAAATGTACATAATTGAATCTTATTTATCCTTATCCTTCAAGACAAAGAAATATAATATAATTAACATAGAATTATTATTTAAAAACCGGAAGACAAAGAGTTACTATTTTTTTATCTTCATGAATTCTGATCTGAAACAAAATCAGTCTCTTTAGTGGGGTCTACAAATTTATTAATTTCTCGCCTGAAAAGTGATTTCTATATTAATCTTAAAAATTTAAAAAAGTCGGGGTCTAATTGTTTATTTTTGTTTGTTGGGGTCCTAACCGTATGTGTTCAAAAATAAATAGATCCAGTCCAGAAATTGTGCAGCATCTGTATAGACGATAAATTCTTTTAAATTGCACAAATCGGGCCCCTGCGCCCCAGTGTTCGGTGGCAAGGAGGCTGAAACGATTCCGCGGAGGGTCCACCTGTTACCACGTTGCATAACAAATCCAACCCCGGAGTCTCCATTGCAGGGCCCCGAGCCGTTTCGATCTCCGGCACAGAAGGTCCTCATCGATGTGATCGCCTCAAATTTCCTATTTGATTTAAGGCACTTCGCTCGAGAAACGACAGTTCCAGAAGATTTTTTTGGTGTTGGGCTCAGGGGACGGATGCGGTCGTGGCCCCATCCGACTACGAAGCCGCGCTCCCCAATAATTTCATCCAGACGAACCGTTCCCGACCAGAGGCAAGCGGGGCTAATAAATTCGGTTACGATGACCGGCTCCTCGAGGAGGATCACAGCCAAATCGGCGTCGTAGGAGGCCCCCGTCTCGTCGTAGTCTGGGTGGATGTGAATCGCCTGGCATGCGGCCAGCTGTGATCCCTTCTCGGTCCACGTGCTCAGGTCCCAGCGCCCCAAAACGATCACCGTTCGTGCCGGGCTGTATCGCTTTTTCGGGGTATGAAAGCAGTGCGCCGCACTCAAGACGAGCCTCCGGGAAATTAGGGTGCCCCCGCAGCGGTACTCAAGCGAGGTCAAGTTGTGGACGTAGACAGCGGCCAGCCACGGCCACGACCCTCGCGGAATCGACTGCTCCCCGAACAGGGGTTCGGCTGCTTGTCCGCACGCGTCACCAGCTCGACTCATGTTAAGAGAGAGTTCCTCTCGAACTGGGGCTCCTGCCCCAGTGGGGACAGCGTCTTCTGCCACGAAAGTGCTGTTCCTGATATGCTCCAACTGGATTAAGGTCACGAGTACACCACGGTCCCCAGGACCTAAGCAAACGAGACGTCCATTCACTAGAATCTGCGAAATTCGGGGCACTGAACTTTGTCGCCGCTGACTCGTCGTGGGAAATTTCACTGTATAAATCAACTCCCCGGGGCTCCGGCTGCTGCAGTTCATCCAGGGGACAGCGCCTCCGCAGTTGTTGAGCTCAATTTCGCCGATGTCGTCCGTCGCGAGTCGCCCGCGGAGCGCCAAAATCACTTTCAGATGGACAACACCCGGCGTCTGGGGCCTCCGCAAAATCACCTCGCCGTGCCACTGGGCCCCATCGAAGTGGTACTGGAACACGCTCGGACAGGGACTCCCCAGACTCCTCCCCGTGGAGGCAACCCGATTTTGGGGCCCCTCGGACAGCAGCAGGACAGAAATTAAAATAATTTTAGCAATAAACATTTTCGGCAGGAGGAAATGTTTGTTTTTGCTCTTTTAACGGTTTTCCGTTTGACGGATCATTTTATTTTTCCGCAGATTCTAGTTTCTAATATTTTAAGTAGAGATATTCTTCAATTTCAAGTCAACTTACCGATATTAAGGCGAACGAACACTTTAAACATTAAACTGAATCTTTCAAAATCACATTTTTGTCACAACAGAGCACGTGGATGACATACACTAAAAACAAATTATCAACTACACCGCAATTCATTTCATACAGAATATTCACAATATTATCGCTCTTTCCGACCACCTTCTTTCGCTTTTTCACCAAATTTTGTTCGTTTAATTTCATTCTTTCCGTTTTTTAACGATCGCTATTATTAAATTCAATTCCGACCATACCGCCATCTGTATTCAAATAGATTTAACTATTTTAGGGAGGAAAAAATCGCACAATTTCAATTTTTACATTTTCCCTTGTATTTCTTAAGCCCTATCCAGGCAAAAAATTATTTTATAAAAAAGGGCTCCCCGGATCCGGTTTTTTGGCTAAATCGACTCTAAGTAAAATAACTAAATGAATCTAGGCAAAAAACAGAAAAGTCTAGAGGAAAAAATCGCAGAATTCCAATATTTACGTTTTCCTTGTATTTTTTCCGCCCTATCCAGCAAAAAAAATTATTTTTTTAAAAAGGGCTCCCTGAATCGGGTTTTTTGGCTAAATCGACTCTAAGTAAAATAACTAACACAGGAAATCCAGAGGGAAAAATACCAGAATTTCAATTTTTAACTTTTCCCTTGTATTTCTTAAGCTCTACTCAGGTAAAAAAATTATTTTCTAAAACGGGCTCTCCGGATCGGCTTTTTTTCTTCTCTAAATTGACTAATTTTTCCCAAAACGCACCCAGTTCTCTAGGAAGTTAAAAATCGGGATAGGTCTGAAGCAAAAATTTCGAGAGACGGGGCACCAAACATTCCAGAATGGTCCAGTTTAGGCTTAAAATTACTGCACGCCCTTACAAGCCAAATAGGATCCCGATTTTCTAAAAAAAAATCACAGGATCCCAATATTTTATAAAAATCGGGATAGGCGTGGAGTAAAAATTTCGACAAACGGGGCGACAAACTCTCCAGAATGGTCAAATTTAGACTAAAAGTTATTGAACGAGGGGCCGATTTGAGGGAAAATAGGCCACAGATTTTCTAAAAAAATCGCAGGATACCAAAAGTTTTTGCAGACTGTCAAAACTTATTTAGTTTTATAGTGAGATAAAAAACAGGATAGATCTTGAGGAAAATTTCTGAGAAACGGGGAACAAAACCCTCCACAATGGTAAATTTTACATTCCAGCCGCTCTGGCTCAAAATATTCCCTCGGGATGTTCCCTGATTCTATTTTTTCTGGAAAGGTAGTCATGTTTACTTAGTATGAGCAAAATATCAGAAATTAGTAAAAATTGTTAAGGCCAAGAGAGCATTTTTTGTTAAAAGAGTTTTGTAATTGATCCAGTTTTTTCAAATTTAGCTCAAAACGGGTAAAATGAATAATGAAAAAAACTCATTTTTTTGATTCTCAGATGATCTTATGAAGCTTACATAAAACTTGGGTGTATAATGTATGGACACATAGGAAAAAATCGTATATCCCGCTTCATAAATAATTGTAGTGATTTGGACATGTCGAAAAAAACTCAAACTTGGAAATTGTTTTCTAATGCTTTATAAAAGCTTACCTAAGCTCCTTGTAGTGTGTAATGAAGATTATACGAGTTAATATAACCGCCGAGTGCTTGATGTATGGGACATAATTCGAAATTTATAAAAGGTAGTATAAAAAAATGTCTAGTGGTATTTGTAGCCGCGTGGAGGAAGTTGCAAGTAATGAAATTTATAAGAAGTTATTGGATGTAAAAGATATTGGCTTATATATTTTGGTGGTAAATCCATTTGTAGAATTTTAATGGTACTAGAAGGACAAAAGCCTTTATTAAAATCAGATAAAAGAAAATTTCAGAAAGGAATAATTTTTGTCCTTTAATTTTGTCATTCAAATAGAATAGAAATGGAAATGGAATTGGGTCAGAAAAAAATGCCTTTTGCTTCTTGTTGCCTCTGCGCAAAAAATATATATGTAGTTCTAGAGATGTTCCAGAATAAGATGAATTTTAGTATGAGGAGAGGGGAAGGAAGTGTACAGGCGAAAATTACGTTCTACAGCTTAAAAATAAGCGGCGGTTTTAAGCTCGCTTACAACTGAGGTAGTAAAAGAGGAAGATCTTGAGGGTATAATTGAGATATTTATGTTTTTAGCTTTTGCTTAATTATTTTTCGTGTTGTTGTAGTATTTTTAGTATTTTGAATATTAAAGGGTTGAATCAAGTTTATGCCGATCATTAATCTGGATCTAGTCGCCAATGGGGCCGATGTAGAGGGATGGAAAAAATTTTAAGCCATTGTTGTCGTTATTCGTAGTCGAGTCGAGGCATTTCTCATTTTCTCTCTTGATGAAAGCCTCGTTTATGGCTAAAGGGGCATCAACAGGGGGATGAAAATGTGTTCAGGGTTTTTTTTTCGGGCTTTAATGATGATGATGGGAGGGGGAGAGTTGAAAAGGGAAAACAAGGAAATCGAGAAATGCATTTTCATCCATCAATTCCATCATCATTTATACCGAATCGAACAACCTCCCCCAAAGCGTTGATGCTTTTCAAGTATGTGAGGTGGTTTTAAGTTTTTTATATGCTATTTTTCAAGGATTTGAAACGGTGAGTACATTTCGATTTTTTGTTTTAAGTATAATGGCATATTCGATCTTGTATCGTTTCGATATTTCAAATAATATTCCATTTTATAACTCGACTTCATGACCTATCCATTATTATAGTACATATACAGTAAAATATAAAACCCTACCCACTGCTAGAAGTAAAAAAAAATGTACAGCATCCGACAACTTTTGAATAGGGCTGAAAGCTTTTTAAAATGAAGTAGGAAACGTTTAAAAACTTTTAAAAGTTCCATCGTAATCGGATAGAACCCCCTAGACTCCATCGATATCTACCCTCAATTCGTCAAGAAGAATTGAAACTTGATTTTTCTTTCTTTAATCGCTACAATTGATTTGTTGGTATTAATACCAGTTTTCTTTATATTCTATAGAGAGTTGAGTTGTTACAATCAAATCACAATAATAATAATAATAATAATCTGTATGGAAGGGAACACAAAAACTTCCCTTTTATATTTCTTAACATTCTGAGTGGGGCACCTAAAGGTTGTGCGCAGGACCATGTTTATTCTCATACAAGAAAATTGTGTGTAATATATCCATGGGGTTTGGATTGTACAGTACATGTCTGTGGTATGATTTCGAATTGAAAAAGGATATATAACATGCTGATGTGAGATGGGAGGGTAGTTTTCAAGTAGCTTTCACAACCCCGAAAAACTTGAACAATACGAAACCGGCATGAGGGTTTGATATTAGCCCCCTTTTCATTTATTCTTTTTTGGGGTAGAATCTGAAGCCGAGTGTAGTCCGAGGTGAGCTAGTTCATTCGTTCTTTCGTTACCCTCGATAGCATTAAAATCGTATAATACAAATTCGGTCGAATATCTTTGAGGGGTGCACTGGTAGTAGTATTTTTTAAGGGTATGAGCTTAAGGGGTGAGTGAAAGAGACTTGGGCTAAATTTTCATGTTTTCCAAAGGGACAAAACATATTTGATGGGAATGATGACGACAACGACGACAACGATAAAGTTTTCGATATGATATTTAACCGTCCGACCGACATACACACAGTTGATTACATGACGTGAAACTCGAAAGACACACGGTGTATATTTTATTTCGTTTCTCAAAAATAAAAAAATAAATAAATATAAAATATCTATAAAATTAAATTTATTAAAATATCACACAATACCACCGCCGGTTTATACCTTGCCTGGATAAATTAAAAAAAATATATAAAGAGAAAGGTTTTTGCATTTTTATTTTAAAAATTCTATATTCTTCTTTTATAGATAAAAATTTCTATCGGAATAAAAATATTCAATCGGCATATCGTGTTTACAGTTTTTATAATATATAATTTATTTTATTTCTTAATAAAATTCATCCGAATAATGTGCTAAATGTGAAACATGTAATAAAATATAATTATAATCAAAGATACTCCGGACGGAAGTGATTTGTCTGTGATTGTTCTAATTTTCCTTCTTTCTCTGTGAAAATTTAGCCTTTTTAAGAAAAACAATATTTTTGTATACAGTGTGAAATTTCACTAAAATAAATTCAAGTTGTTTAAATTGCACTAAAACAAATATATATATATATAAAGAATATTTTAAAGAAATTGTAAGTACTACAAAAAGCTCTATTTATTTACAAACAATAAAAAATGTTCGATGTGTAAAAAATATAAGATAAAGGGCAGATTTCCTTTCATTTATTTATCAATTATAATAATTGGAATATTCAAATATTGACTTATTCATTTATTTAATTTATTTATATCATTTCTCTGTGTATCTTTCAATTTATCTAATTTATTGCGATAGTGTAACAGTTATATTTTCTAAGTTAATAACTTATTTATAATCTATTTAATAATTTCTTGTAATATTTCTAACAAAAAACACATAAATTTTCGTATTGATTCGAAATCTAAAAATAAAATACTCTCTCTCTCCTCAAATGTTGTAATATGAGGACTGATAAAAATATTCCAGCATAATCCATTATAAATGAGGAATAAAGGAGCATGTATATATATATATTTAAAAAAAACAACCCCTTGATAATCGCAACCACAAAAAAAAAATTGTCATATTTCTCGAAAAGATAGGGAAAGAAATAAAAAATGTAAGGGTTGAATTTTTAATATTGTTTACCTGAATATAGTGTGGGACCTTTTTTTTGTTTGTTCCTTCGTTCCTAAAATTGAGATTTATATATTTTTGATTTAATACACGCTTTATAATTATACTGTAGAATTATATTAATATATTGTAAAAAAAGATTTCACCTCGAGTAGGGTGATACATCTGTTGAGGACATTTTAAAGAGGTCCTCTTAAGCACCATTATGTCAATTTAAAAGACCCTTCATCCCAGCATACACTTGAATTCGTTAAAAGCATAAATTTTGCAGTATTTTCTCAATTGTTTTTGTGTCATCCCATATATACACCCGCATCTTTTGATAAGTGCCCGGTGGTAATAAAATCCAGATATCTGGAGGGTAGATAAAAATAACGACCAATCATAATATTTATATGGTACTATGCTAAAAAGCCAACATCTTCGTGCCAGAAAAAAATTCTCCTTAAGGTTTATGCATGATAAAAATGCGAAATACGGGGGGAATTATGTTGAAAAGATTACATCAAATATAATAAACGACTATAGTTTATTATAAACTGAATTTTTATCTTTTTAAAGGAATCTAGCACTTTTTTTTCCTTTAGACCTGTATAAATTGGTTTGAAGCGTTTTATTCGATTTAAGTTTGTGGTTTGGTTCGGTTTGAAACGATTTAAAAGACTTCTCTTCCGTTCCGTTTCCATTTCGTTCGCTTGGAATTTGAATTTAACCAGTAGAAACTGTTATACACCCCAACCCTCAATTCGAACCACTTTATACTCTTTAAAATGGTATTTATCAAGTTTGAAACGAACTCAAAACGTTGTGCCTTTTTATTGCTGGTTATCATTAAAAAGCTATTATTATTTTATTAAGAGTCGATTTAACCAATAAAACCCTCTTCGAGGAATACTTAAAACAAAACAAAAAAAATGTTTTATGTATGGGGTATAATTCGAATTATTTCAAATATTTCTTTCCTGATATTTAGAACCTTATTGGCGCATAAAACATGTTACAATTAATAAAATTAATAAGAAACTATTAGTTTCGACATTATTGGTATAGATTTTTGAATTTAAAAGAAAAAAAAAAAATTCCTCAAGTTCTAGACTATCTGGTTCAAAATATTCCCCCGGGATGTACCCTGATTTTATTTTTGCTAGAAAAGTAAACATGTTTACTTCGTCTGCACAAATTTTTAGAAATTTTAAATAATTTTCAAAGCCAGGAGAATATTTTTAAATATTTTCCAGAATGGTCAAATTTAGGCTAAAAATTACTGCACGCGAAGCCCATTTGAGGGAAAATGGGCTACCGATTTAAAAACAAAAATCGCAAGACCCCAATATTCTCAGGAATCTGTCAGAACATATCCAGCTCTCTGGGAAGTTAAAAATCGGGATAGGTCTGGGGTAAAATTTTCGGAAAACGCGACGCCAAACTTTCCACAATGGTCAAATTTAGGCTAAAAATGACTGCACGTCGGGCCCATTTGAGGGAAAATAGGCTACAGATTATTCACAAAAATTGCAGGATCCCAATATTTTCTCGGAACTGTCAAAACATATTCGGCTCTCTAGAAAGTTAAAAATCGGGATAGGTCTGGAGTAACAATCTCCAAAAACGCGACCCCAAACTTTCCAGAATAGTAAAATTTAGGTTAAAAATGACTGCACGCCAGGCCCATTTGAAGAAAAATAGGACACAGATTTTTCAAAATAAATCGCAGGATCCCAATATTTTATGAGAACAGTCAAAACATATTCAGCTCTTTAGGATGTTAAAAATCGGGATAGGGCTGGAGTAAAAATTTCGAAAAACGGGACGACAAACTCTCCAGAATGGTAACATTTAAGTACCAAACCTTCTGCTTCAAAATATTCCCTCGGGATGTTTCCCGATTTTATTTTTCCTGGAAAGGTAATCATGTTTACTTAGTATCTACAAAATTTTAGAAATTAAAACAAATTTTTAAGGCCAGGAGAGCATTTTTCATTAAATAAGTTTTGTATCTCGTATAATTTCTTTAAATTTCCCTCAAATCTGGTAAAATTCATTATGAAAAAAACTCATTTTTTGGATTCTCAGATGATTTTATGAAGCTTACATAAAACTTGGGTGTATGATGTATGGACGCATAGGCAAAAATCGTATATCCCGCCTCATAAATAATTGTAGTGATTTGGGCATGTCGAAAAAATGCAAACTTTTGGATATTTTTTTGGGTGTATGATGTATGGACGCATAAGCAAAAATCGTATATCCCGCCTCATAAATAATTGTAGTGATTTGGACATGTAGCAAAAATGAAAACTTGAATATTTTTTTCTAATGTTTTATAAAAGTTTACCTAAGCTTATAAGAGTGATTATAACTTCGAAGTGTTTGATGTATGGGACATTGATTGAAATTTGTGAAGGGTAGTGTAAAAAAAGTTCTATCGCTGTTTGGCCGGTTGACGCGTGGAGCATGTTGCATGTAATATCCTCCTTCGATATAAGTCGCAACAATTCTCTATACATTCGCATTAGATTACTGAAAATTGGAAATATATTTCAGAATATTGATTCCTTTCAACAAAACATCAATCTCTAGGCATTGAAAACTTCTAGAGGAAATTAGTTTCATCATCATTCAATCCTTAGACTCGAGGAAATTGCAATGCCCTGGACATGTGTACCTAATTTAAATTATTATTATCAAGCCCTACGATTCTATTCCTATCAAAACGTTGTATTGGGAATTACATAAAACATGAAGGCAGCATTCCAGACTATGTGATAGGGAAGGGATAGTGAAGGGAATTTTGATTTAATGCCAATTTTGTCCATAAATCAAAACGATTGGATTGGTAGCTATCAAATTATTTTCGATTTTGATGCCTTCTTTTACCTGTAGGTTAAAAGTCAATGAATTGTTTTATCTGAATCTGAATTTATCTGAATTAAATATTAAAGGAGAAGAAATGATATAAATTTGAGAGATACTACGAAATGATTTTGGAATTTGATTTTATTTAAGAGTAATAAAAATATTAATCCTAAGCAATAAAATTAAATACTTAGAGATTAATTATTTAAATTATATATTTAAAAAAAATAAATATTTTCCAGATATACTCTGACATGTGAAAGAAAAATAAAAATATGATGATATCAACAAAAAAAACTTTAGAGTTATGTGATGGAAATGTAAAAAGAACATATTTTGGAAAAAGATACAGCAACAAGAAAAGATCGATGGCCTTAAGAATGGCACAAAGCAATATAATAAATAAACATTTTAAAATTGCCTTCATAATTTTTACACTAACACAAATCATAATTTCAACGAATTGCTTAACATTGAAAAATGTCGATCATTTAATTGAATCACCATCAAAACAATATTTAAACAGTGATACATCTTTAACATCTGGAAAAGATATTTCGGATCAGTTAACAACAAATAGTAAGATATTAAAATTTTTATTTATTTTTCTAACTTTCATGTTCCAAATGATTAAGGTTGAACAATTTTTGGTAGAACTATTTTCAAAATTTTATCTATCGATAACTTTGGTAAGAATGAACAAATTTTTCGTAAAAATAAGTACATAGGGGTTATTGGAGTCGGTGGTGATTTTAACCCTGCTGTTAAAAATTATGGATAAAACGATGGCGGTCTATCAAAGTGCTTTTTTAGCTATTATGGAACATGGAAGTTATTAATGATTTACTATTTACAGATTTTTATGAAGTAATTTAATACATGTCTTGTTTTTTTTTAATAATATAGATCCCTGTTTGGTCCACTACTGCCCGAAGGGTCGTGAATGCATTTTGGATAGTAAGACCAGTCAACCGATTTGCATATGCCAGCGATATTGTTCGCATCGAAGACGTTCGATATGCGGCTCAGATGGGAAACTTTATGAGAATCACTGTGAATTGCATAGGGCCTCATGTTTGCTAGATCGTCAGATAACATATCAGAGGCTAGAAAAATGTATAGATAATTTGCGAAAAAGATCAAAAATACAACAGAAAGATGATACACCGATTTCGGTTATGTATGCAACGAATTTTAATGTTAGCCAAAATATGAATCATGAAAATACGCATAATAATAAAAGTGAAATTCCTGTTACCGATAATGTATTTAAGGTAACATTTAAATCTAGCATACCCGAAATAACGATGACTGCAGAAATTGATGAGAATGAAATTGATATAGAATCAGATGGAGGATCTAAAAAGGGTTCATGTACATCACAAGAATATGAAATTATGAAAGATAACTTACTTTTATATAATCATGCAAGACTCATGACTCAGGATAATAATCACAGTAAAGATTTTCTTGTATCGATTATGTTTTCGCATTATGATCAAAATAATAATGCCCATCTTGAACTTGAAGAATTAAATCAAATTTCTACTATTGAACATCTTGAAGAATTAAGTAATGGTTGCGTTCTTGATGATATGCTACATTTTGATGATATCGATCATGATGGACGGTTGAGCATTAATGAATTTTATCAGGCGTTTAGCAAGTTATACAGTAGGTTATCAAATATCCTTTTTGTGTAGATTTTTATACTATTTCAATATACATTTATTAATAATATGTATATATATATATATTTTCCTTTTTTTTTTCTCAGGTGTATCAGTAGTATCATTAGATAAAGCCCTTGAAACGAATCATCTTTCTGCTCGAGTTGGTGATAACGTCGAAATAAAATGTGATGTTACCGGATCACCATCACCACCTATTATTTGGCGTCGAAATGGTATCGATTTATCTTCGATAAATGAGGATGAAATTCGAGTCTTTAGCGATGGTAGCCTCTATCTGACCCGAATTCAATTATATCATAGTGGAAATTACACGTGTCATGCTCAAAGGAATAAAGATGTCGTTCAGACACATATTTTAAATGTATACAGTACGTTCCCTGAATTGATTACTAATAGTTTTATTTAATTAAAAAAAAAATAAATAATAATAATATTATTTATATATATTTTTAGCTATACCAGAAGTTCGTGTTATGCCACGATTACAATCCCGACGACCAGGCGAATCTTCTGATATGTGGTGTCATATAAGTGGTGACCCATTTCCAAAAGTAGAATGGTTAAAAAACAACGAAAATATTAATTTTACTATACCATCTAAATATGAGGTACTTGGAAATGGAACATCATTAAAAATACACAATATTGAATATTCAGATACAGGTAAAAATATCGATTTTTTTATATATATATTACCATTTATTATTTTATTTTAAAAAAAATAAAAAATATATATACTATTATATTACTATATAAAATCTGTCCATTAGGTGCTTACATGTGCCAAGCAACGAATATTGGAGGAAAGGTCCGTGAAATAACATCGCTTATTGTACAAGAAGAGCCAACTCCAAGTAAATTGAATTAAAATTATTCTATATTAATAGGAAATTTTTATCTATTATTTATCTGTTTAAATTTTCAGCTGTTATAAATGAAGAACGACGATTTTTTGTATTCCATGAATATGGTATAGCAATATATGAGCCGTCAGCATGTCGATTATATCATCAAATTCAAAGTACTGATCTTATACCTGGTACCCAAAATTATGTTTGTGGTGAAAAAGGGATGAAATGTTCCTGGGGTAGAGCTGTTAATGTTGGTACAAGATATATATATGCTAGCCAGCCAATACACGATCGTATATTGGTTGTATCAATTTTACAAATGGTTGTTGTTGATGTTATAACAACTGATAAATATCCAGTTGAATTACATTATGTTGCACATCTTGATCAAATTTGGGTATTAAATTGGCGATATCCTGATAATATGGATACAAAAACAATTCAAGTTATACGTGATGCTGGACAAAAAAGAAAACATCATACAGTACATCCAGAACCAATTGATGGACAATTTGATTTAATTAAAGGTTTATTTATACCATCTAGAAATTTAGAACAGCCACATTATAGCTATAAATATGGTTATGTTACACATAAAAATCAACGTGGATTATATAAATTGGATTTAGCAAATCTACGTTATACAAAATCTGTAGATTTAACTTTATATAATTGTGTACCGGAAAATATACAATTCTCAGCACTATGTAAGTATGTCTTAAATATTTGAAAAATTGTAATAATTATTAAGAATTAAGGGGCACCACTAGTGCGACAGCCTGAAAAATAGGTGTTTTTTAGGAATTCTTTTAAAGACAACTACTGCATGGAATGGAATGGAAATTTTATTATATAGTTGTAGATATATAGTAAATGTATGATAAAACTTTTGGACCAAAAAATTGAAAATTCAGCGAGTCATTTGCAATTTCCAAAGGCTAAAAAAAAAAAAAAAAAGTCCTCACACTGCTGCAGTGATAGCGACCTTTACTTGAAATTTTAATATGTTACTTTTAAATGTATGTATCGAAATATAATTTCATACTAGTGGTGCCCCTTAAATAGAGTATATAATAAATTAATTCTATATCCTTTCTATAGATGGTTTTATAATAGTATCCTGTCGTGAACCAATCACAAATCGGCCACAGGGACAACTACTTTTAGACTATTTAACTGATACTGTTTTAAGCGCTAAACCCTTACTTAATGGTATTCCATACATTTCGCCAGATTCACGACATTTAGCAACAATTGAGCACAATCCGAATGGAGTTGTTATTGTAATACAAAAAATAACACGTAAGTATAGTAGTTTTTTTTTTTTTAGTATTTAACAATAATTTATTTATTTATTATTAATTAATAGCAAATCGTCTTGAATTCCTTTTCGATGTAAAAACTTCACTAAATATAAGTGATGTGACTTTCTATGAAAGTCAAGTGATGCATGGATATGATCTTTTTGCGACATCAAATGATAAAGAGGATATTTTATATCTTAATTTGTATACAGGTAAATGGTATAAAGAAGAATTAAAATTATAATAATTTATTTATTTTATTTTATTTTTTCTTAAAGGAAAAGTGGAAATGATAACTGGAGTTGGACAGTCAATGCCTCTTAATCTAGTAAAATGGGGCAGTCCAGCAAGAATGATACGTTCTTCAGGTGATATATTAAATTAAACTATGTATATATATTTAATTAATATTATATTTAATGTTTAATAGGACTCTTTGGATTATACATAGTTACACCAGCAAATAATGCCCTATTTGTAATAAATGGCAAGGCTCGGACAGTAAATTGTGAAATAGGGGGAATAATTCATCCTGTTTCAATTGTCTGGATCACAAATACAGGGAGTTATACTACTGAACCATTGACAGAGACGATTTTATAAAATAAAATTTTTAAAAAGAAATATTAATCATAATAATAAAATCACAAAATTAAAATAAAAAAAAAAAATAAAAAGACAGAACCCCTCAGTAAAAGGACATTTAAGTGTTTAAAATGAAGACACAATGATGTGATGATATCGAAATTTTACCATTAAAATTTAATAAACTATTTTAAACTGCAAAATATTTTTAGAAAACAAAAATTAATAGTATTACTGGGCAAAAAAAAAAAAACTAATGAAATTAAGGAGACCTAAAAAAATAAAATAAAAAATTATATTCTAACCAAAACGAGTAATGTGAAAGACCATATCATACCGAAGGTGTCTTAGAATATTTTGAGAACACATTTCACTTAAATGAACCTTTATACTTCCTTCTGTCGAAAATTTCTGGTAGGACTTAAAATTGCAATACTCTAAACGTTTTTACAACACAAGAAAAAAAGAAGAAGAAATACAAATATATATATATATATGTACATGTATATATATATATATAGTATATGGTATTAGAAGATTGATGTTAATTTGTAAATAAATTCAAAAACAGAAAAAAAAATCAAATAGAGGGAATATAAGTTGGGTTTTATTTTTTATTTTTAATGATCTATATAGATATTCCTATACAATATGAAAAACCAGCTTTTCATCTGGATCTCTATCCAGAATAAAGGGGAATTTAAAAAAATTCCCCATATATCAGAATGTTCGGAAATTCACAGCTCATGAATTTTCATTTGAGATATTGCTCATGTCGGCTACTATAAAATTTATTATTATTTAACATATAAGAAAGAATAAATCTGTGTATTCTTTTTTTTTTTAGTCAATTTGTACGGGATGTTATATTTTGTATAGTGGCTGTATCTGAAGACAATTCATAAATTTCCCTTATTGTTTTTATAATGATCTGTGATCTCGATCTATATAGATCATTAAAAAAATAAAAAATTAAAAAATGCAGCTATAGTTAAAATAATAAATAAATAAAAAAAAAAAAATAATAGTGGGAAATTGTCGATATAACATACTCTTATACAGTTTGACGACACTATCTTCTCTCCTAAAATCTAAAATGCATGGGACACAGAAAGGTTCTTCTATAGGATAAAATTGTGGTTTTTTGTATATATATATATACAATAAAAATGGAGAGCGGAACAATCTATTTCTTAGTTCAGTGTATATAACATTATTTGGGACAAAAAAAAAAATATATATATAAAAAAATAATACTATAATAATATTACAAAGAAAAAAAAAACGGTGCAACTATATTTGCTGGATTTTTCTTGTGTTTTGTGTTGTATATTCAACTGAGAGTCTGTCGAAAAATAACCATTTTTATATTGTCGTTGTCTTAGAATAAAGAAAGAAAAAAAACACACACACACTTCTGTATAAATAAAATGAGATAAGGGAAAAAAAAGACCTATTTTTTATTTTTTTATTTGCTACTACTTCCAAAAAATACCAAAAATTAATCCCTATATATCTACAAAAAGTAAAGTTCGTTTGTTTGTTGCTCAATCATGCTTCATCATTTTTTGTCCGAAGGTAGTACATATTTCAACTTACTATATATGTAGGTTAATTTTTTTTCGAATAATATATAGGGTTTAAAAATGGCGGATACAAGATGGCGGTTAACAATTTTAAATTTGAAGCGATTTTCATGAAAATTGGTACTTAAGGGTTTTGCAGAATGCTGATTTCAAATCCGATTTCTCAAATTCAATGAATTTTAATGAAAATTAGTACAATGATTATTCTGAGGCCACTAATTTTTAATATTATTAAGATTTGGATATTCAAGATGGCAGATCCGTTAAGGGGTTTTCGGGTTGAAACAATTTCTAGGATATAACAAAGTAGAACATTTGAGAAGTGTTTAATTAGTAAGTATTTACCCAATGCTGGATGAAACCGGGTAACCCAGCTAGTTAATAAATAAATTAAAAAACCGATCCAATGTATGGCCTTTTGTGTTTATTTCAGAATTTTATCATTTTATCTTCTTAAATACAATTTAATCAATTATTTAAAGTGGCATAACGTGTATAATGTAATAATGACAAAAAAAAAGATATATTATACAATTTTTCTTTTTTTGTTTGTTTTTTTTTTTTTTTTAATTAAGTACATTTCTCATACGTTTGGGGCGTATATTTTTGGGCTGAAATTGTAACAAACAGTCCTTTTGCTTGACTATGAACAAACGAGAAAAGAATAAAAATAATATTAAACTAAAAGAAAGAAAAAAAATAATAATATAAATTTATATTTATATATATAAAAACAAAAAAAAGGAAAAAAATACGATTTTAGAAAAAAAACAAGAATTATTTTTTTGAAATACCAAAACAATTTTTTTTTTTTTTTTGGTATCTCCTACAACAAAAACAAATGAATTTTTACAATTTTTGTATAATTTCGAATTTTTTTCTCAAATCGACTGTATCATTTTTGGGATCGTATTTTTTTCTAGCCAATAATTTAGCCCTCATCTCAGCCGCTGTCATTGGTAGATTAAGACCAGAAGGTTTTGTTGGACTGCTACCATTTGAATTATTAATATTTGATAGTGTTGACGTTGTTGAACCAGTTGTTGTACCATTTTGATGAGAATTTCCTGATTGTTGTTGTTGTGATGATGGTGGTGGTGGTGGTGTTGTTGTTGCTGAAACAGCAGCAGCAACAGCAGCCGTTACAGATGCAATCGCTGCCGGAATGTCTAAATCGTTGATATCTTTTGAATCTGTTTTATCCAAACTTTTATTCATATTATTATTATTGTTGAGTGTTGTACTGCAGCTGGCCGAATTTGTTTCACTTTTAACTGAAACTGATGGTGATGTTGAACCGGAAATATTTTCATTTTTATCATCAATTTTTATTGGACTGTTATTATTGTTAATTGTTTTTTTATTATTAACATCATCTTCTTCGAATGTATCAGCACCAATTGAGGATAGTGTTGATGCTGGTGTTACTGTTGTTGATGTTGTTATTGTTGTTGTTGTTGATGAACTAATTGTGGCATTTGTGCTATTTATTGAATTCTTCTTCTCTTGATTAGGATCAATGACTAGCAAACGGACCTCATTTGCAATTGCTTTGATACGTTGTACTACTTGTTTATGTGTCTCATTACCAATATTAACACCATTCACCTCAATAATTCGATCACCGTGCCGTAGACCGGCCTGTTCAGCTGGTGAATTTTCATCAACTTTACCAATATATTGTCCAGGTTTACCCTTTTCGGAATGTAAATTAAATCCGTATCCATCAAAATCGTCACGTTTGACAATATGACAAAGACGTTGACCAGTTGTTTGATTAATTCCAGCTGTTGGTGCGACTGTGCCGTTCTCACTTCGAGACATTTTTGAATTTAATTTCTTTAAAATCTTTTATTTATTTAAGTATTTGGTAGAACTTTTATTAATATATATATATATATATATATTTATTTTTGTTTGTTTGTTTGTTAAATAGTGCCACTATCAAAGCTGTTAAAATTACTCCAATCCGCTCAATTTTATTGCTGTTCTTTTGTAAATACAATTTATATTACATAGCATATCAGTTTTTCCACTTTTCCCAATCATGTGAGGATGTTAAGGCACTTTTGTAACTATTTTGAAAAAAAAAAAAAAATTAAAAATTTTTTTGTTAGTTATTTTCGTATAAATTTTAATATATATTTTTATTTATAATTTTATTTTTATTTATTTAGTAATTTTATACCATTTCCTGAAAGCATAAATGAAAAAATAAAATTAAGAAACACGTTACAGCATTACATAATTCAATATTATTTTTCTTAAAAACTATAAGATTAAAAAATATTTATTTCCAAGATTCTGAGTTTTAGGTTAAAAAAAAAAAAGAATATATATATAGGTATATATATATATTGCGCAGTAAGCAAAACGTATAAACAAGTTTATTATCACGTTCCTCTCATTTCTTATTGAAAATATAAAATTTAAAAGTGATAAGATGTCTAGCTCTGTTAAATAAATTAACACGTACCGGATAAAAAATGCAAATTATTTTTGTAAATAAATAACTCTTACTTGAATACGAAAACAATTTTAATTTTTATTTCGTAAATATATCTAATAATTGCTAATTGAGTGAATGAGTCAATGTGAAAACGTTTGCTATGGTGTTAAGAAGCAAACAATATTTTTAAAGAATATCTTTTAAAATCTAAATGTTGCAACTATATAAAAATATTTTTAAACTGAACTCACCGTAAAAATTCCATACAAAAAAAATCACCAATAATTACCAAGTAAAATTATATTTTAAGTAGAAAAATAAAATTAACCACAAACTAAACGATAGAACGTGCAAAAATGTCTAAATAAAAAATTAATAATAATTACACTAACTAATTATTCTGAAGGTTAAGCTCCCATCCGTGCTAGAAGTTGAATGAAAACTGCATAAAATTATTGAATTTAGCGATTTGAGAAAATTTTTAAACAATTTCTTGTCTATATGTTTTTTTTTTTTTTTTTTTTTTTTTTTTTTAAATACAATTTTACCTTGGTAAATTGTAAAAAAGAAAAAAAAAACTTAAAAAGCACCAACAATAATAAAAAACTAACATAAAACGAGACACACAGAAACAAAACAATTAACTTAAATTCCAGGAAATTGATGATTAAGGTCTTCCCCACCCCTCGCTGAACTGTTGCATAATATTAATAATTAGATAAAAATATGAAGGAGAAAAAATTTTTTAATTTTTGCTTTTAATAGAAAATAAATGTTAGAAATGTAAATCTATTTATATGTATATATCTAGTATTTGATAGGCGGTCGTTTGATACGATGAGAAAAGAATTATTTACGTTATATAAGCTAAACAAAAATTATTTTGATGATGCTTACTTGACGAATCCAATCAAATTGTGAGTGATGAATAAATAAATTGACAAAGAAATAGAAGTCGTCAATCAGAGGGGCATTTAATTACAGGGACACGGTCCAGCGACTTTTCGAATGGGCACGATGTGAAGAGAGGTAGGAAAAATTGCATTTAAAATGCGAATCGAATGAATGAATTGAATTTTGCTTTTTTTTATTATACTCATTTTAAATTTTTCCCACGATCAAGGGGAGGAAGGTGGTGATCACATGACTAAATTATCTTTTGATTTGTTTTTTTATGGGGTTTTTTTTTTTTTTTTTTTTTTTTTTTGATTGACTGACGGGACTGATTAAACAAAACTGACTTTTAATGTTGACTGAGTGTATTCGACCTTGAGCAGTTTAGATTTTTTCTTTTGTAAATCTGTAAATTTCATTGCCAAGATGAGTAGCAAATTTAAATTTTATAATTTATACAGAAAGTGGGACAGTTTTTCATGGATTATCTTTGAAAAAAAAAAATTATTTTTATTGTGAATAAATTAAAAAAAAATTAGCAATTTCAAAAATTTTAATACGTATCAAAAAAGTTCCTTTCGCCCTAATATATGCAAATGTTGAATAACTTTTAAATTAATAAAACTCACCCAATTTGTTGAATTTTTAGGAATATTTGGAATGAGTGACGACTTAAATTATTTTTAATGATTTTTAGCACAAACTTTAAATTCAGTCAGTATCAGTACAAAATACAAAAACAAAACAATATATCTAATAAATAATACAAATACTCGAAAAGTTCGTAGAAATATAAAAAAAAACCTAAGGTGAAGTAAAACCAGTAAAATTCCAAAAGAATTCGGAAGTTTAATTTGATTAAACCTAAAAACCGCACCCTGTTTACCTGGTTACAGGTGGAAGTAGAAGTTTATTATCTTCGTCGCAACACACGTTATCTTATTGTATCTATTTATATATTTTTTTTTAAATTTTTAAATTCACCACAAATGCAATATTATGTACAAACGGATGCCTCTTAAAAATGATTGCATTAAAAAATGTTACACAATTGATAACAGAAGAGTAAAAATTAAAAACATAAAAGCATAAATACAAGAAATATGTTATAATCCCGCACCTGTAGCATGCTTATACATATATATATTTATATATGTATGTATCGCTATAATTATATATCTATATTTGTAACAGACAGGTAGAAAAAAACTAAATAGAAATATTAAATAATAGTAATGTGTGAGACATGATATGAGTGTTATCAGCAACAAAAATTATGGAAAAACCGCGACGTAATAACGACTAATGTTGGATGTCTTTTTCGTTGATCGTCACGTTTTTCAACAGGTTGAACAACTTGCGGATAAGATGAGGAGGGAAAAATAATTAAAAAATTTTTTCTTTCATATGTGACACTATGGAACAGATGTGGCTCATTATATAAACATTATTTTCTTATATATTCTTGTTAAGCTGTTGTTTCGTCTTTAACAATTTGTCTGTTTGATTCTGATATTCTTTTATTTTGGAACTGTTTGTTTTTCACCTGTTGTCGAGCGAAATTGTTTGTACAAGATAATGTCGAGTTTTATGGCAACTTTTCTTATCAGGAAAGGAATTTTATAATGCGATTGTAACTACCTCAGGTATAATTTTTTGGCAACTTTAAAACTTTTAAAGACTTACAATAATGAAAAATAAATAAATAACGATGTTTTTCGTAATAATTACATTTTTTTTTGTGTCAAAATCTACTATCATTCACTATTTCTATCACAAATTCGTTGATATATATAATATAATATTATCAAAATTCTTGTTTGATAAGAAAATAAAAATTTACACATTTTATGTAGAAAACTTTCAGGAAATAGCACTTTTTTAACTTTTTTGTTTTTGAAATGAATTTATATATATACATATATATATATATTATTATAACAAACACAAAATTAATGTAATTAGCGGTACCTCTTAACAGTTGTGGTACATCATCTCATCACCAGAACTTTATAGAGTTGACGAAACCTTTTTATTCCAATCAAAATAAACTTTTGATAATATCCAAAAAATAATATACTTTGGATAATTTTGAAATTATAAAACGTATACAGTTTTTTTTTTTTTTTGATATTTTCATATAACAAAAAACAAAATAATAATAATAAATTTAAGAAAAAAATCTAAAAAGACCGATTTTTTCTTCTTCTTGTAATCACACGAGTTGATTAAACGTGAGAGGCATTTAATATATATATATATATATTATATATAAAATCAAAAAAAAGCCCCCAAACAACAAGCTGCAAAATCGCGAGTTTCCGCGGCCGTCTCCGACTGCACTCTTTTTACTACTGTACCTTTACGTCGACGACAGCAACGACAACCGGACGAGAGAGGTACTATATATAAAAAAAAAGAAGAAGAAAAAAATTAAATCTAAAACGTGGAAAAAAAAAATTATTTCTCCTCTTCTTCTATAGTGTTAAAGCTTAAACACTGGTGTATAAAAAGCAAACAAAATTTTTATACCCATATATTTTTCTTCCCACTCTATAGAGAGGACGTTTTGTCGTCTCTGATTACCGCAGCTATACTATGTAAAAAAAATTTCCGAGATGATCGTGATGATCATGAAGATCACGATGATGAAGATCACTTTCAAATAAATAAAAATAAAAACACCACAATCTTCTCTCCACCAATATATCATTCTTTGGTTGTATAAAAGTATAAAATGCATGCAGCTTATTCAAGATATATAGATCGTTGTTATTTCCCCGATAGTGGGGCAGAATATCATACTGAAGAATATAAGAAAAAAAAAAATTTTTTCTTTTTCTAAGGAGATACGACAGACAGACAGAAAAATATTCTCTTTTTGAAGGCAGTTCTCTATGAAATGTCGTCATATCACAACTTCATTATGATTTACACTCAATTGCTTGTGGAAAACGTGAAGAATAATTTTTTGGTTACCCTGGCATATTTCATGAGAATATTATGGAGATTGTAAAAAGCTTTTTCTACACATTTTTCATTGTATTTTAATCTTAGGAATTTAAGTTTGAGAATATCGCTTTTTTTTTTTTTTTTTTACTTCTTCACCAAGATAATGCTCCCAAACTCACCGAGAAACATGAACAAAAAGCTCTAATCGCTCTGAGAGATAAACAAAGAGGGGAAGAGAGAGAGAGAGAATAATAAAATATAATTTTCTGAAAATATCCAATAAACAATTATTTACATTTCTAGATGTAAAATTAATTAAATATTTCTATATTTTTTAAAAATCATAAGTTTTAATATTTAAAAAAAAAAATATAATAATTCTTCAATTCTCAAAGCTATCCGCATATAAACGAAATATCACATGAAATGATGATGGAATTAATCGCAGAACTAAAACTGGTTTTTATACGAAACTTAAAGAAAAAATTAAGAAAAACGACAGGTACTCGTACAAGGCAATGGTATGCGGTTTGAATTTTATTTAAAAAAAAAAATATATATATATATGGGACGTTCCACATCAAACGGATCAAAGCTGTGCCCAAAATTCAGCTTGATTAATTAAAACGTATAATAGCTCAAAAGACTCGTTATTGAATCCTCTTTTCAATAACGTGTGGCTAAATGTGGAAATTCAAGATGGCGGACTTAATATGGCGGCTAAAAGTTGGCCAAAAATCGGATGGTCGGACTAAAAGTGTTGCAAAAAAAAAATGGTTTGGTGGATATAATCGGATATAGGCTTAAAATATTCCTTATATATGTAGCTTTAAAGTTGCCATAGTAGGATTACCAAATCCAACATGGCGGGTCCGGAATGGCGACGAAACTAAGAAGTATCGTCGATGTACTCAAGAATCATTGATCGCACGCACGTTTTTAACATAAAAACATTATTACATGAACTTAAAATACTCCTCTTCCGTCAAACATTTAAAACCGAAATGTTAATCCTGCCAAATTCAAAATAGCGGACCCAAAAGGGTGGAAAATCTGCGAAAATCACCAAATAGTGCAGAAATCATTTGTCCTATTAACGTTTTTGACCCGAAATATTTCTATATGAACTTCAATTACTTGTATTCCATGTCGCAATTTAGTTTGGGTTAGTAACTTTACTAATTAGAAAATGATACAAATTTGAGGGAAACTTTATCAAAATGGAAGTCGTAGGGAGCTGTATTGCTTGCTTTCCGAAGCATTCTGGTGAAAAAATTATCAAATTAATCCGATGACTTTCGAGGCGGAAGGTGGGAAAAGATCTGACAAAGCGGGTGATTCTGCGCTGAACAGATTCGATCCTGTTGATGGGGGGCCTCGGTTGGTAACGCAACGCGGTGACTGCGACCTAGTAGGGCGCTAGAGGTTTTGGGTTCGATTCCTACGAGAAACCCTGGTCACAAAAAGTAGTATCACAATGGGTCAAAAACGTTAATAGGACAAATGATTTCTGCACTATTTGGTGATTTTCGCAGATTTTCCACCCTTTTGGGTCCGCTATTTTGAATTTGGCAGGGTTAATATTTCAGTTTTAAATGTTTGACGGAAGAGGAGTATTTTAAGTTCATATAATAATTTTTTTATGTTAAAAACGTGCGTGCGATCAATGATTCTTGAGTTCATCGACGATACTTCTTAGTTTCGTCGCCATTCCGGACCCGCCATGTTGGATTTGGTAATCCTACTATGGCAACTTTAAAGCTACATATATAAGGAATATTTTAAGCCTATATCCGATTATATCCACCAAACCATTTTTTTTTTGCAACACTTTTAGTCCGACCATACGATTTTTGGCCAACTTTTAGCCGCCATATTAAGTCCGCCATCTTGAATTTCCACATTTAGCCACACGTTATTGAAAAGAGGATTCAATAACGAGTCTTTTGAGCTATTATACGTTTTAATTAATCAAGTTGAATTTTGGGCACAGCTTTGATCCGTTTGACGTGGAACGTCCCATATATATATGCATACCATATATCAAAAAACATATTACTTAAACAAATTATATTTTTTTCTTTTCGAATATATCGAAACTTCTATCTGAATTTAAGTAGGATAATTATCATATACCTGCTAAATACACCAAACAGAGAGTAGCATGCAATTAGAGAGGAAATTTGGTGCTAAATATTTTAGTCAAGTCCGAGTTTCATAATATTTTCTAGAATTTCTAGAAATCTATAAAATCTAGAACTTTCGTTATAATTTTCCTGTAAACTTCCTTGATTTTATTTTTCTAATCCAGTAATATCGAAAACATTCATTCATGACAAGGCATTTTAAATTATTCCTCACATGATATACAAAAAGTGTTAACTAGTGCATATTATGTTGGTTTATAAAATCTATTACTATATAAAATTTAAATGTTTCATATTGTTTCTGAGAAAATAGGCTCTAACAGACGGAAAACGTACCTGAATATATTCTAAACCCATTAATTGAAAAATTTCAATCTGATTCAACTGAAAAAGAAAAATTTTCTGCCTCATTTCAGTCTTAATTTAATAAGTTTTCAGTGTAAATAACAATTTCCGCGTTATTTCAGATTATATTCTGTCTAAAATTCAATTTTCATTAAGCATCTTATTTTAAATATTTTATATAAAAAATAATATTTTCATTTGGATATGTTTTTCATTTTGTAAAATACTATATCTGTTTTATTATTTTACCTTGATAAATCGAAGGTGACTAAGTGATAAAAGTAGGCTTTTCTGGGATTTGTCCTTATCATTTATTATTTTACATGGACATTTCCAAAAAAAAAAAAACACCACAAGATTATGATAAAATTTTTCAAATAATTCAACAAGTTATATCGCACAAATTCGACACTGTGATAAAATAATTGAATTGTGATATAGTAATAATAAACAGTCAGGTATGCGGGTAAAAAAAAGAATAAACCAAAAAATAATACAAAACAAAAAAAAAAAAAAATTACAAGATATACAGGTAATAAAAAAACTAAAACAGACAATAGAAACCACCAGACACAATTTAAGTGTTTATTTTGCGCAGTTGTTACGATTTTGTATTAAAACATTCTCATCAGACAGGCATGACATAATATCGTTGAGGTAGGTAAAAATTGAAAAATAATGATAATAAAAAAAAAAAATAATTATAATTTTATTATTTAGTTTTTAAAATTGAATAATAAAGGAAAAAATTATCGCATAATTGGAATTCTTCACAATTGACCTGTGTTATGAATGAATCACTTAAAAAATTTCTAAACAATTTCGATTATATTTCAATTTATCACTAAAAAGATTGTGTTATCTATTAACAATAATCTGAGATAATTCTTTTGAGGATTAAAATTATCGACGAAATTATGTCTCGTTTAGTTGTTGCGTTTTATTGTAAATTTTCAATCGTCGTACAAAATCATACTAAGACGGATATTACACCTGTACTATAAATCAAAGTGTAAACTATTCAATAAAATGTGATATTAATAAATTTTTTTGATAGTTATAAAATTAAGTACGATAATTTGTGGAATATTGCTTTTTCCAAAAAAAGGTATATTAAATCATATTAAACTGAAATTTTGGATATAAGAAAGATGAAAACTAGAAAAAAAAAATAAAAAAATATATCCAAACAGGTGGAAAAATTTCGGCCTTTTCAACTCCACCTTCAAAAAAAATTCAGAGAGTCGTAAGGTGGCCAAATGCGACGGCATCATTGGATTTTTTTTTTGTTTAAAACATTTTGCCCACCGATGGACTAGAAAGGTGAGGTAGATAGATGCAATACAGGTGAAAACAAAAAACGGGTGATACAGGTAAAAAAAATATATATATATATATATTCATATAATACACGCGCATACGATATACAAAGGTATGCTAAAGAATTGAGGAATTCGAATCACGCATCAGCCACCTGTGTGAGGTGTGCTTATGACTTACCTTTGGTAACTGTTTTACCTGTAGACCGATTATGCTTACGTCTTTCCCATCGAATACATTTACAAATATCAGTCTACCTGAGATTGTATGAAAATATCTTATAGAGACATATAACGTTACCTTTACCATACTATCGATATGTTAGTTAAAAGGTATGCTCAATTTTACCTGGGGGCAAACATTTTTCATATGAATACATTCATACAGGTGTGAGACTGTCGTAACCGAAGCCCCCAGGTGTCGTGTGTCGGGGCCTCCAGAAAGGTGTGCACAAGATCTGCTCAGGCATTCCATTCATCCAGGTTACAATACATTCTAAACATGGACACGAAGCAAAACATTGAAAACAAGTTGATTTTAGTATTTTCAATAGTTAAAAACTACAAGTAGGTGCGACACGTTTAAAAATTTTTAACCAGTGAGATTTTTTCAAAATTATTATTATATTTTTGTTTTGGTTCTTTTTATTATCGTTTCGTTTTTTTTCTCTATTTTTTGTTGTCCTCATCCGTGGTGTATAAATCGCAAATTTGCTAACTTGAGATTGTTTAGCTGATTTTTGTTGTTTTATAACTTTTTTTAATATATATATATATATATATATATATGTCAATATCTTTATAAAAGTGTTTTCACCTCTTTCTCAGAATTATATATATATATTTTTTTCTGAGCTTTACAAAAAAAAAAAAACAAAATACCATATAAAATCATAAATAAAAAATTTATTTAATAATTATTAATAAAATATTGTGATAAGAGCCGCAAAATGAATTACACTATTCTTCGATTGTAATGACCAATTTAATGATACAGGTGCAAAAGTTTAATAATTCTGTTTTATCTTTGATCCCTCCAAAACTAAGAAAATAATATAAATAATATAATATAATATTGTTTTAATATATAATAAAGTGCCTTATCAATCAGTGAACTTAAAAAATAAAATTTTTGTGATACAGCAAAAAAGTGGAATATAAAATGTGTGTCTAAAACAAGTGTAAGAAAGTTATATTTCTATTTATTATTATTATTTCTCTTTATTGCTCTAAAACAATTTTGTAACTTGCTTTATAACACAGATAATAATTTTATGCAATATAAAAAATAATGAAACATCTATCAAATGACGAATAATCAAAACTTCACACCCAATTAGCAGGTAATAATAATAGTAATGATAAAAATTCTGACGTTAGTAGAAAACTATTTGCCCCAAAATCCAAATTTGGATCTGGGAGGTGCAATTATATATACATATAATATATATGTAAATACATCTTCTATCTTCTCTTTCTGGTGTTTTTTGTTTTTTTAAATATACATATATATATATATAATTTTTGTTTAGTTTTTTTTTTTTTAATATTATACTTGTCCTAAAAAGCAATAATAACAGAAAATTAAAAAAAAAAATGAGGTTAAGAGAAAATTAGTGTTGAAAGAAAATTTTTAAAGAAATGAATATATGCACTTGCATGTCTTCCCATGGCCACAAAAGCATAAATCTTAATTTATGTTTTGTCTTTTTATGGGACAGGTACATTGATGACACAGGTCGTTTTTTTTTAATGCGTTTAATGCTAGCCTACAAACCAACCCTCATTATATATATATACATATATATATAATATATATTATATGTATACTGTGTTTTATCTTTTTCTGAGTTGAACGACTTTGGCCACCCTGAACTAATTTATTTCTTACTACCACACAGTGCAAAATACCTTTGAAAATGAATTCGAAGAAATTCAGTTAAAAAAGAAAATTTTTTTTTGATAGTGGATAGTGTAAGAAATAAATAAGAAAAATTAAAATTCAATAAAGGTAACCATCACTTTACCGAAAAATTAAGGTTAAATTGAAACTGCATTCCAATATATCCCCCCGAAGAAAAAAAAACTTTCTATTATATATAATATATAAAAAAAAAAAAATTCCGGAAATAAAAAAATTGAAAACCATCATATCAAAACTAAAAATGTAGAAGAACAAATATAATAATATTTTTACTATCTAAAGAAAATAATAAACGAAAAATAAAAATAAAAAATTGATACCTGTTCAACTTACCTGAAAATGCGCAAATTGTTAAAATTCCATGAATATTTTAATGAGAAATGTTGGACAAAAATTGTGATACAAACAAAAATATTTTTGTAATCGAATCACAATAATAAACACAAGTCGACATCAATTGGTCGGTTGGAGGGTGTGTGGAGGGAGGGGAGGGAGGATTTAAAACGGGGGACAGGTATCAGGTTTAACTAGCCATAGACCAGGTACACCATCGGTCCCACCTGTAAGTTAAGCTGTGATTACAATGTTTTATATATTTTTTTATTTTTTACCTTATCCAATTACTTCTTCGTCTCGACTCACCTGCGTGTTGGGGGGACTCTTTTATATTTTGTGTTGTTGTAATCTGTAGGTATTTTTCGCATACCTGACGAACAGTTTTTTTTTTTTTTTTTTTAATTTCTATCTATTTATCTTTATATACTGTGATGTGCTGCGGAAGTATCCTAAAAAGCAAAAAATCTGTACATATAAATATATATAAATATTAAGCATATAATTATGAAATATTTTCCAGGTGTAAAATTACGTATGATGAATATAATGTAGGTTAATAATTTAATGAGATAAGAGCTTTTTTTAACCGATTTTAAAAAAATTATTTATATACACCGATTACTCCGAGATGTCGTGGTACATTTGTGTGATTATTTTTTTAATTGATAGAAGACACTCTCGAATTGGTTTCGTTTAAATTTTATTAAAATTGGTTCATTAGTTTTTTGTAAATCAACAATAATCTCAATATTCCACCATCTGTAACTAATGTTGTTAAGGATACTGGTACTTTTTTTTATTCAACACCCTGCAATATTTTTAACACATACCCTATGAAACTCATTAAAGTAACTAATTAATATAGAACACTTCTACCGTTCTAATAAATCTTTAATCACTTCTCTACCTCCCTCCTATAACGAGTTTTAGGCTATCAAAATTAAAAAACTGGTAAAATTGTCATTAATTTAATAAAATTATTAAAACTTATAAAATTTGAAAAAAAATGTGTGGGAATTTCATATGTTTTTAAATTTTGACAGCTTAAAACACGTGATGTTATCTATTAATTGACATCTTAATAAGTTTTATAGAGTGTGTATTAAGAAAATTACATGGTGTTTATTATCACCAGTACCTCTAATTTAGTATAATTTATTTGCACACAGATATTTTTTAAATTCCGCGCCAATATTCAATTTTTTTTAACTTATTATTTTTACTCTTTTTCCTACTATTATACGTATTATTAAAAAAAAATGTTATTTAGCATTACCTTAAAAAATTATTAAAAAATTGTTAAAAAAAACTTTTCGTATTTATTATTTTTACAGATATCAACAGAGTTAATCAACAAAAAATTAATAAAAATAAAAAAAGAAGCAATATCCACAAAGTGCCTTAAAATAAATGTAAGAAATCAAAATAAAAAAATAAATCAAAAATATCAAAAACGAAAAATTAAAGTGCCTCTAAATTAAAAATATATACAAAATATAAATAAAATTTTATAAAAAAAAAAAATGGCATATCATTCGAATGGTGGATATTCGGGAGATGAGCGAGAATCACGTAGTGGAGATGATCGTCCAGATAGCGATTTAAGTGATAAACCAATTTATTTATTGGAACATTTAGCAACATTTACAGTTAATAAAGAAACTGGTATTGTTTATCCAGCCGATGGAATGAGACGTTTATTACAACTTGAAAAGACAACTGGAATATGGTCACAGAAAATGCAATTATGCTTAGATAATCAATGGGTGCTTATAATGGATTATGAGACTGGGGTAAGTGTTATTAATATAATAATTAATAAGATTATTTTATAATTAAAAAATATTATTATTATTTTTAGAATATAATTGAACGATTCCCAGCATCGCTTATACAAGAGCCAACTGCATTTACAAGTAACGATCCAATGGAAATGTACAATAATATTTTGGTTTTTATAGTCGCTGGCGGTTCTGGGTCACGTTCAGAAATGCACATATTTCAGGTAAATGTATATTATATATTCGAAAACCTCCTGATGTCGGTTAATAGTAGTGTAGTATTTAAAAATATAATTTTTCTTTGATATCTAATCTTTTATAAATTTTATTAATCGATAGTGCCAAAGTATATCAGCTGTTCATTTGGTTGAAGATTTAAAGCAACTACGTAATGGTAAAGTAATAACACAGCACCGAGAAACGATACCACCGCCACCAATGAAAACCACCAGCAGTACTAACAATATGCGTGATCAATACGGAATGCGTGAAGTGAGCAGTGGTTACCATCATGAAACTGATTCTGAATTGGGTGGAATAAATGATGAGACTAGTTCAACATCATCCGATAAATATGAGCGTGATGTAACAGTTTTAAATCATTGTTTTGATGATATTGAAAAATTTATCGCAAGACTACAGCATGCGGCTGCAGCATCACGAGAATTAGAACGTCGTCGTCGAAATCGTAAATCAAAGAAAAAAGATCCTGGTGAAGGTTTATTAACCCTTCGTACTAGGCCACCACATGAAAAAGAATTCATTGATATTTTTGCTAAATTTAAGTTAAGCTTTAATCTTTTGGCGAAACTTAAAGCGCATATACATGATCCAAATGCTCCGGAACTTGTTCATTTTCTATTTACACCACTCGCTTTAATAGTTGAAGCGGCAAGTGATACATATTATGAATCACATCTTCCGGCACGTGTTATAAATCCTCTATTAACACGTGAAGCAGTCAATTTACTTATTAATTGTGTAACTAGTAAAGAAACTGAATTATGGAGATCATTAGGTGATGCCTGGACTATACCACGAGATCAATGGAAGGGTCATATTGGATCATATCATCCAGTATTTTTTGATGGATGGTCCCCAGATTATCCAGTCGTTGATGAGCTTGAACATCCGACAACGCCAACAAATCCTAAACGACGTATCGAAACCCATCATAATTTTGGTGGAAATTCAGCAACAGCTGCTGGAAGCGGTGATTATGATTTTGATGGACCAACTACACCACGTGAAAGTCACAAGTATATTCATCATCATCATCATACCACTGAAAGGATTACTAGTGCCGGAGGTGGGGGTGGCGGCGGCGGCGGTAGTGTCACTGGTGTCGGGTCAAATAGTCAAGGACAAATTTCAACTGTCCCCGGACCTGGTGGCATCGTTGCATCGGGCGGTTTTAGAGATTTTAGCGCACGAAGCGATATTTCAATTGATTCAATCGAACGAAATGGAGGCTCCAGCGTTGGTAACAATGGCACAATGGCTGGCAGTGGAACCGGTCTAACCGGCTCCGGTGGTAATAATGGCCCAAATGGTAACAGTTCAGTGATACAAACTTTAGTTGGCGGAATACAAAATATGGGAGGAATTCAATCAAGTAATACTTCAGCATCGCAAGATCAAAATATTGAGACATGGCTTGATGAGTTACAGGCACGCGGTGCAAAAATCGTTCAAGTTACATACCCGCGAACAGCAAATAATGATAAAGAATTAACTGTCGTTCGTGGAGAATACTTGGAAGTGAGTAAAATTTATTTAAACACTTAATTAATAAATTTTGATAAATGTTGATACATAAATTTTCTGTCAAAACAAAAATGTTTCATCAAAACGGAATATTCTCATGCAAGGTTTTATTATTGATAAAACTTACCGTCTCTACCATGATAAAAAATGAATCTTTTAATCGTACAGTGCTGGCTGTAACACTTTTCTTGTTGTTGTTGGATTGTCAGAACTTTTATCGACACTATCTATAATTTTTATTGTCAAAACGCGGGTTTTTTGAATTGATCAAACAGAAAATAGTCACATGGAGCCTTATCACGTGAATTTAGTGATTGTAGGATAGTAATAGTGTCATTTTGTGGCCTAAAACTCGCGAGTAATGAGTGCACTGTGAGATGTTTTCTAAATTTATTCAACACAAGCCCAATTGATTGACGAAAATACCTTGAATTGATCCAAACGAAATGTTGATGATCAATTTGGGGTTTTCGACAAATAATTGTTGAATTTAATCCATGCTGTTATCAGTTGTTGATGCCACAAATTATATAAAATGTCAATTAATATACTACCAATACAACAAAAAAAAAAAAAAACATTATAAGAATTTGACAATAGATGGCACTGTACTATCAAATTTCTTATTTTTTTTTTATCATAGTAGTATATAACAAAATTTTGATGTAAATATTTATGTTTTCTTATCTGAATTAGGTACTAGATGACAGTAGAAAATGGTGGAAGGCTCGAAATCGCCGAGGACAAATAGCCCACGTGCCACACACGATAGTCACACCCTTCAACTACAATGAGCCCAGCGAAGGGTTCAATACTTCTCTCTATGCCCAGAACTATAGTAAAAATATAGTTAGTGGTAATGGAAGACAAAATGTATGTTATTATAATGATTTTATTCCTGTCTATTAATTTATTTATTAAATATTTATAGGATTCTGTGTCAGACTCTCAAGGTTCTGGAAGTGCTTTACCAGCTCCAAATTCTGCTGATTGGGTTCGTAATAAGCACATTGGTAAGAAAGGAGAATTTCGATATTTTTAGATTATATATTTATAACATAATTTTTATTATAATTTTTTTTTATTAAATTGTTAAAAGAAAGGTAAACAATTCCATTGCAATGTTATTATTATTTATTTGAATTTAATGAAATAATTTGTTAGTCCCAAAATGAATGCAAAAAAGACGAGGATATTTTTCTAAAATATATATAAAATAAAAACAAAAATGATGGGTACTGTTTGAGTTTAAAAATAATATAACATTAAAATAAATTTTAAAAATTACTTTTTAAACAGTCCTCATCATAGAGTAATTATTATATTTTTATTAAATATATTTTCCCAAGTCAATGAATTAGCTAAAAGATGAAATAATTATTTTTAAGAATAATGGCACTATAATTAAAATATATTTGAATTTGAACATATACCAAATAGTCCGTTAAAAGGTATTTTAAACTTATATAGATTGGCTAGAAAATTATGTTGTTTTTAACAATTCTTTCTGGCCAATTTAATTAAATTATAATACTCAATTAGAAAGATTTTTTTTTTTTTTTTTAATTGCACTCTATATGGTTTTTACGTAAGAATTAGATCGATGCCCGATCTCTAGCTTACAATAATACGACTCTTACATACTAATTGTTTTTTTCCCTCTGGTGGCCAGTGCTCCCGTGAGGTTTTGGTCATTAGAAAGATGATTTTATTTTTTATATCACAATTATTTCGTCTATTTGCAAATTATTTGAACTTTTGCAATAAATTCGTTTTAAGCTCATACTCGTAGTAGTTTTCTCGAAGATATATACCCGAATTAATAATTTTTTTTAATTAATTCATAATGGAACCTCCCAAAAAGATATGTTATAATAAAAAATTTAATAGATTTTCTTTTCTTACATTTTTCCCTGTCCTTGTCCAGCTTATAGCTTATTTACATATTGTTTTTGTGTCTTCCATATAAAATAAAATATATATATATAAGTATATACTATATACATATATATATTTATACATCCCTGCAGTGTAAGCAAAAATTATTATAGAAAGATTTATTTATATATGTTGCTATTCTGTCTACTGTTTTTGAATTATTATTATTATTATTTTTTTTTTAATTATTTTGTAATTTATTATTCTATATTTCATTTCATTATTAAATAAGACAAAATAACGTAGATAAAAAACGTTACTCTGTTCGTTTAAAGGAGCTGATAAGTAAAAAAATAAATATAAAAAAAAAAAATATATAAAAAAAAAATAAAAAATTTTTTTTATACGTATAAATAAATGAAGTTTTAACCAAAAATTTTAAATTAAATGAATATATCTATACATACGTAAAAAAAAAAAAAGAACAAATGTGACTAACAATAATTGAGCCATTTTAGTGAATAAACGAAGCAGATTTCGAAGAAAAACATAAAGTTGAGCTACATTTTTGTTTTAATTCCTTTCTGTGTAGAGCAATAACATTCACAATTCATAATGTATTTTGTAAAACATGTTGAATAATAATTTAATGAAAAAAAAAAAATATATATATATATAAACATAAATTTTTGTATTTTGTGGATAATTAAAATCTTATTTATACCTACGATATGAAGATGGTAAATCGAAATAAATTTTATATACATATATATATAAATATTAGGTCAATAAGCAAAGTTATTATTTTTATAAACGATTTAAGATTGATTTTTCTTTTTTTTGAAATTTTTATATATCTTATTTTTTGTCATCCTAATCAAATCATTGGCACAATTGCACAATTTCATCATGAACATTCGGAGATAGAATGGTTTTTTTTTTCTTATTTTTGTATCCGTAGTAAAATTAATTATTACGTTTATATATGCGTGTGTGTGTTTTGGCTTTTGTTTAAATCAAGTGCTTAATTTGTTTTTTAATTTGTGTTTAAGTGTTGATTTTCCACCAAAAGAAAATTTATATTATTGCTTGTTTCTTCTTTTAAAGTAATCGAATGATTTATAATTATAATTTCTTTTTAAAGAACATAAATAAATTTATGATTAAGAAAAAACTAAATTTAAATTATTTCGATTAATTTTTTTAAAAGGGGATCTAAGGCACAGTATCAAGTGATGTTATTTTTTGTTGTTGTTAATTTTTATATAAGACCAGGTATGTGCTATTTTGTCTCTTGTATGTATTTCTTTTATAATTTATAACATTATTTATTTAATTGACTGGCTTCTTTTCTGTCCATAACTTTTGAAAAATTAAAATTACTAATAATGTTTTCCAGCTAAATATGCATGAATTTTCTAGATAAACCAAAAACAAAAATAATTCTAAGTAAAATAAATTTACGAATTTATTTAAATTGCATTTTCTTGATTAGATCAGGGAAAAAATCACCATCAACAGCACGTTAATAACATAAAAGTGCACCAACACCATCACAGCCAGCATCAACAGATTCAGCAGCAGCAACATCAAAATGAGAAGGATCATTCAACGTTGAAATCAAATAAATCAAATAAATCAAATAAGTCAAATAAGTCACGATCGAATAATCTTCAGAGATTAAGTTCAGCTGCTGTACCACCCCCACCACCGCCACCCCCACCAGTAAATGTACAACCACCGGCACAAATAAGAACACTGCCACGAAATAGCAACATTACTAACACCTGTAAGCATATAGGGACCTTAAAGGTCCAGAAAATTTAAATTTTGTGATTTTTGTAAATAAGATAAACTATATAACGATTATTATTATTATTTAAATAGCAACAATAAAGTCTACATCATCATCATCATGCAGTTCTGGTACAATTGGACCACAGAATGAAATGCAGGAGGAGCTTAAAAAGGTTCTAACCCTTTTCCGTGAAAAACGGCCAAACTGGGATAAATTTAAGACGCCAGAAATTTATATAGCGCAATCATCAAGTCCGGCAGAAATTGAAGATTGGTTAAGGGCAAAGGGCTTCTCTGAAAATGTTGTTAAAAAGTTAAGGGGCTTAAATGGTAACGAATTGTTTGCACTTAAAAAAGATACCTTAGAAGAATACTGCGGCTTAGAAGAAGGTAGACGTCTCGATTCGCAGATAACAATCCAAAGAAATGTATCTGGGGTAAATAATAATAATATAAAAATTAAATTAAATTAAATTTTTAATTATATTAATTTTTTTATTTTAGTATAAAACAGCCCGAACGTCTGAGTTGCAGGCCATTTTGGCTAGAGCCCGACAAAAAACAGAACAGCCCGAGCATCACTGAGAAAAATATAAAAATAAATAAATAAGATTAACGTGGACATGAGATTAATAGAAGAAGAAGATTAAAGTCGATTAAATAATCCTTTATGAAAAGGTAATTTCCATCGCCTCCACCAAATTCCGTTCTTCACCTTCTTCAGCATTACTCTGCCTTTTTGAATGTTTTTATAAATATATATATTTAAATTATACTTATATTATTATTAAAATTGTTGCATTTTACGAAATATAAAGCAGTTATGTAATTAAATTAATTGTTTAATATTTTTATAAATCTATTTTAAAATTTATATTTTACAAAATATATCAATATTGTAAATTTATTCCTCAAGAAAAATATCCCTTTTTACGATAAATGCTCCTTTTAACCCAAAATAAGTTTCTAATTCCAAATACGGATTGGCATTTTTCCGAAATAGCGATAGAATTTTTTTGTTGTATACTACCCTTCATAAATTCCAACCTATATACAATATATCAAGCACTCCCTGCTTCCTAGTTTGGGTTTTTCGACCTGCCCAAATCACTACAATTATTTATGAGGCGGGATATACGATTTTCTCCTATGCGTCCATACATCATACACCCAAGTTTTATGTAAGCTTCATAAAAGCTCCTGAGAATCCAAAAAATGAGTTTTTTTCGTAATGAATTTTACCCGTTGTGAAGAAAATTTGCAGAAATTGTATGAAATGCAAAACTCTTTTAACAAAAAATATTCTCCTGACCTTAAGCATTTTTTATAATTTGTGAAATTTTGTAGTTACTAAGTAAACATAATTACCTTTCCAGGAAAATAAAAAACCAGGCATATCCCGAGGGAATATTTTGAAACAGAAGGTCTGGAATCTAAATTTTAGCATTCTGGGAGTTTGGCGTCCTGTTTCCCGAATTTTTTGCTGCAGAGCTATCCCAACTTTAAACTCCCTAAAGAACTGGATATGTTTTAACAGTCCTCAAAAAATATTGGGATCCTGCAATCTTTTTTGGAAAATCTGTGTCCTATTCCACTAGAATGTGTCCCACCTGGAGTGATTTTTAGCTTAAATTTGACCATTCTGGAGAGTTTTGCGGACCATTTCTCGAAGTTTTTGCTCCAAACTTAGCCAGATTTGTAGCTTTCTGGAAAGCTGGATATGTTTTGGCCGTCTCCAGAAAATATTGGGATCCTGTGGTTTTTTTCAGAAAATCTGTAGAATTTTTTCACTCGAGTAAGCCCCACGCGCAGTACTTTTTAAGCTTAAATTTGACCATTCAGTACAGTTTGGCGCACTGTTTCTCGATATTTTTTCTCCAGAACTATACTGATTTTATCCTTGCTAAAGAGCTGGATATGTTTTGACAGTAACCAGAAAATTTTGGGATTCTCTGATTTTTTTTGGGAAATCTGTAGCCTACTTTCACTCGAATGGGTCCCGCTTGCAGTAATTTTTAACCTAAATTTGCCCATTCCGTAAAGTTTGGCGCCTTGTTTCTCGAAATGTTTGCTTCAGACCTATTCCGATTTTTAACAATTCACAAAACTAGATATATTCTGAGAGCTCCCTGAAAATATTGGGATCCTGAGACTTTTTTTTTGAAAATCTGGAGCCTATTTTCCCTCAAATGGGCCCGGCGTGCAGTAATTTTTAGCCTAAATTGGTGCATTCTGGAGAGTTTGGCACCCTGTTTCTCGAAATTTTTCGTCCAGACCTATCCCGATTTTTAACTGTATAACGATATCCAGCTCGTTTTGCAGTCTCCAGGAAATATTGGGATCCTGTGATTTTTTTTGGAAAATCTGTACGCCTTTTTCCTTCAAGTGGGCCCCACACATAATAATAATAATAATAATTTTTTTCCATGGATAACTCGAAAATTCCACCTCCCGCACTTCTCTGTCATTTTATTTATTTATTTTTATTCTTTTAATATTTCCTTCGGTCGTAATGTAAAACAGTTTATTCTTCGAATTCAAAGTGTTTCATTTCAACTGGTCGCTCGAAGTCCATTTGAGGAACAGTTACTCGCACCGATCAGTCGGCGTTTCGGTTGCCGTGCACGTAGTCGATCGGGAAATAGCCGCTTATAAAATTAAAATATATAATAATAATATAATAAAGTGTAACTGGTGTTAAAAAATGTGTAAGTTCGGTATAATAGTTATAATAAAAGTATTCTTAGTAAATTCAATCGCGGCGGCTACGGTTTCTGTGGTGCAAAATGAATATAATTCTAACAATCGGACGCAGGCGGTAAGTTGTGAATATTTCTCAGTTTGTGTAAAGTAAAAACACATTGCGAAAGGAGAGTGGAACAATTTTATAATATTCGGTGGCAAGCGGATTGATTTATCTTCTGTTTTGATACCTAAGAAGCGGAGATACAATGTACGAAATGCGATTCTGTGGCGCCACGAAGTTTGGTGGGACTTTAACTTCTGTGGCGTGATGATTCATGTTTTTGTTATTATTTCAGTTAGGTTCTAGGTACGGAATAAAAATTGAAATGAGCAGCTCGTTATAGAAATGTTGTTTGTTGTCTTTTTGAATGCCCGGTAGGTTTTAAATGACAAAAGAGGCCGGAAGCGATTTATGTATATTACAGCGCGATGTTTCACGATATTCTACATGCCACAAAATCGCTTCGCTAAAATTTTATCTCTGCCTTCAGAGAAATTTTATGTATTATATGAATATACTACGGTGAGTGATGGTTGATGGTGGTTGATATAAGCGCTGTACAATAATGAAAGTCCAGAGGAAAAATTCGTAGAATTTAAATTTTAACATTTTCTTAAGCCCTATCAAGGCAAAATAATTATTTTCTAAAATAGGACTTGTCAGATCGCGTTTTTTGGGTAAATCGACTCTATGTAAAATAACTACATGATTCCAGGCAAAAGAAAACAGAAAAGTCCAGAGGAGAAAACTGCAGAATTTCAATTTTTACATTTTCCCTTGTATTTCTTAAGCCCTATCCAGGCAAAAACATTATTTTCTAAAATAGGACTGCTCGGATTGGGTTTTTTGGTTACATCGACTCTAAGTAAAATAACTAAATGATTCTAGGGAAAAGACAGAAAAGTCCAGAGGAAAAAATACCAGAATTTCATTTTTTACATTTTCCCTTGTATTTCTTAAGGGGGTTGTAAAGGTAAAAAACAGCCTAATTTTCAATATTTTTTTCTCGGTTCCTTTATAATATAACAATTTTAAACTTCTCTTACACTTTTATTACATTTTTAAGGTAGTAAAAATGTTTTTTTTTTCTTTTTTGCAATTTTTTTTTATTATTTATAGGGGGCGCTGAAGTTGTCACCGCAAAAAATATCTCTTTGCATGGAATCTCAGGAATGAAGAACCTAAAACAAAAAAAACCAAACGGCATTTTAAAGAGGAATGCTTCTTACGTGGTAATTCACCACAATATTTGAATAAATGATTAGGAAAAAAAAAAATGGCGCCTGTTTGAAAATTTTGTTTTTCAATTTATTATATAGCCGAAATTACCACCGGAGAGCCAAAAAGGTGCGCACGCTTAAACTGCTATAACTATTTTTCTTTTTGAAATTTCTTAATAACATTTCGAGAGTTAATTTCTGAAGTTATAAGGAATTGAAAAATGCAAAAAAAAAACTGATTTTTTGAAAATTATTGCCGGTATTACCCCTTTAAGCCCTATACAGGCAAAACAATTATTTTCTAAAATAGCACTCTCCGGATCGGGATTTTTGGCGAAATCGACTCTTAGTAAAAAAACTAGGTGATTCTAGGGAAAGAATAGAAAAGTCAGAGGAAAAAATCGCAGAAGTTTTTCTTGGAATACATTATCATACTCAGTACAACTACAAGTAATGCAAGCAAGACAACGCAGCGGGAAAAGAAGCGCTTTAAAAGACATTTCCAAGTGCTCTTATGGAAGTAGATGTTCATACAAATTGAAACATATGATGTCCGCAGAACTAAGCACTTTCTTTGAACCCTTTAAGAACCACTTTGTCGAAGCATATAATGAAATGTGGATGTAACGCTTCGAATCTGTTTTTTTCCGAAACACTTCGATTTTTCACCCTGGGAAATTACGAGTACCATTACCAGCATTGGTAATTGTAATGGTAATCGTAGTGTTTTTTTTACAGCTCTTGTGAATATTTTATAAATATATATTTTTTAAGGGCTTCTAAGAAATAAGTAAATGATGAAATATATTTAATTTTTTTAAATGCAATTTATTGCTCTTTTAATAAATACATACATATATATTTTTTTTTTACATTTTTGGAATGCTTTTCTACAATTTCTAAGAGTTTTAACTATGAAACTATTACACGGATTTAATTAGCAGCAATGCAAGTGGTTGGAACATTGAAGGTGATGTTGTTATTTGCCTTCTTGCCGCTAAGGTCTGGATTAGCGCCCTTTCGGATCATCTGTTTGTAGTGTTGGGCCATGGAATCGTTGGCATCCAAACAGTAGACAGGGACCTGAACGCGTTCCTTTTGCTCGGCATGACAGTGGGATGGGCAGGCTTTAAGGGTTTGCATACTGAAGCAGGTTCTTCCGCTAACATTAACGTATTGAACTTGGCTCCTAAGATTGCAGCTCCTCTGACCTTGTTCTCCCCTTTGTTGTTGGTTGCGGCGTAATGACAAAATCCTAACACTTTCTTCTTCAGATGACGATGAGTCAGAATTGCTGCTGTCGGATTCGCTGGACCATTTGTGTCCTTCGGGCATGCGACGAATTACATTAGCACGAGGATATTCAATACGGCTGCAATGATGCTGTTCGGCCTGTGATCTCATCTGTTGTACATCAGCGGCGCATGATTGAGATTCTGGTACAGCCCAAGATGCTGTAAAGAGTCTATCATTGTTGAGAACACAATTTTTGGGGGTGATAAGATCATCAGCCTGTTCGCCATTGTAGTTTCCGCAAAGACCGCGAATATCATTGCGATATGATGGATCAGCATAAATTTTGACACGTTTTCCATCGTAGAAGATTTTAAGGAGTTCACCACGGATCTCAACCTTTGCTTCAGTTGAGGTCAATGCAACGATACGAAGAGCTGGTACATGGGCATGATGATGGCCTTGATTGGAGTCATAAACATCGATCGATTTGTCAGTTTGAATCTTCTTGTCTTGTCCGTTAATTGTAACACGAGTGTTAGAACCTTCGAATTTAAGGTGAGCAACGTGATCCTTGCCAGATTTATGACCAACAATGATCATGACCTGTTTTTTGTTCTCATTACCGCGAACGAGGACTGAAACATCGCGAGCTGGGGTAGATTTTGTTGCGTGTGATACCTTAGATTGTGGTTGGACATATTGGAAAGCGCTATACCAGCACTGTCCCATTTCATGTTGGATGATGTTGTCGTCGAATGAGAAGACCTTATGATTATCGATTACACAAACATTTCCATCTCTGAACAATTGACGAGAGCTGCGACCTTCCATATCGGCTTGTTGATGAACATTAACGAATGGCATGAGGGCTGAATCGATGTGGAGATTATTAAATCTCTGGGTCATTGATCCGGTCTGAAGGTAGATGTTAAGGTGTCTCAAATTTGGACGGATTCGAATAACAGCTTCCATTTTATTCATCTTGCCCTTTTCGTTAACATTCTCGTCCAAATGCCAGAAACCGATTTGTCTGAGGAGAGCTACAGCACGATGAGTGATGTTGTTAATTTCAGGTGTGGGATGTTCAACTTCACCAGAGATCGTGATTTGATCGAGAATATTAGCCCTGTAGGTTGCTTCAAGGCATCCTGGCATCTGATAGTCACCATCCTTCATCTCATGTTGGCACGATTTTCCAAATTCACTGCTACGGAGGTATTCCTTGTATTCAGGGGTCTGTTCAAGAGTAGCCTTAACAATGATTTTCGATTGTGTCGGTTTTCCATTTTCTCCGAAAGTCACTTGTAATCTTCCATTAGCCTTGGTGTTCTGTTTAAGAGCATCCTCGAAGTTGAGAACTGAAGCATGAGGCATCTTGCTAGTGTAAACAACGCTCATTTGTTTGGCAGCAGATTTCTTAACATCCTTCACACTGAAGAAGGCAAGGAATCGGGTCTTTTCGTCAGCTGGGCTGGAGGCATGAGCAAAAGTTGTAATATATTCAGCTGGTTTTTGTCCATCAAAAACGATAGCAACATCAAAAGCAACTGAGCTAGCTTGCTTGATTCCATATGCGGCATTTTCAAGGAATTGTTCCCTACGTTGAGCACTGTTTGGTTTAATATCAGAGGTTTCAGCGAGTTTATGTTCATCAAGAGATGCTGGTCCAGTCATACGATTGGATGCAGCTCCTTCACGTTGATCAATATTGAATGCACGCTTGAAACTTACTGAGAATTTGACGGCCTTGTTAACAGATCGTTCGGCATCATAAATAATACGAGCTTGATATTTATTCAAATATCTAGTTGGCCAGTAAAGTGATCCAACTGAAAGTATTCCTTCGTGACGAGCGGTCTTTTCAAGGGTCTCAATATCAGCGAATGGTAGGGTCATCAAAGACAAGAATCCATGGGTTTTAACCAATTCGGATGTTGTCAATTCTTCAGCGAATGGGATTGCGGCAAGAGTCATCATAACTTGCTTTTCGGAAAGTCCATATGAGGTTGGATCGAAACCGTAGGGCAAGAATGATAGAGTGTTGAAAACACGCTTGCTCTTTACACGTTGCATCGTTGAATAGTAGCTGTAGGGCAGGCTGGATAGTGCAAGAACACCTTGGGTCTGAAGGGTCTTCTCCATTTGGGTCTCATCGGTGTTAGGGAACTGGTGTTCCATTATACCTCTGTAGACCATTCCGGTGGTCCTTTCGCCCAAAGTGCGCTCATATTTCTCAGATTTCCTGGTCTCAATCAATTTTACATCCTCACTAAACTGAACAGGTTTGATAGTGAAAGCCTTCTGTTTGGCGGTGTATGGCCAGGCGCTGGAATGGTACAATTCGAATTTCTTAGATTCTTCGATTGGACGAATTTGTCCATCAATATGCCTGTTCTTAACATCAACATTGATATCAAGATTCAATGGTACATGCCATTGGAATTTGTTGTTAACACCAGCAATGAATCTTTCCTTAGCGAAAGGTGTAATGAATCCAACCTTAGCAATTCGCTGTCCACTGAAGACGAGGTGCATTTTAGCGGTGACATTAACTGTCTCAAGTTGATGAAGTGTCTCCCACATTGGTGATTGCATGATATCAGGTGTTGTCTTGCCCTTAATTTCACCAATAGCCTGAGCCAAAGTTGGCATGCTGAAGGTGTAAACGAATGGGTATCCAGTAGCCAGAGGGAATGCAACAACAATTTGTCGGCGGTTGAAGAATTTGTTGTAAGTCAATCGTTCACCGTTGGCAAACACTTGACCAGCTGAAAGAAGGGCCTGTGGCAGATCCTTAACCATTTTCTCGTCGAAGGTGTATAAACGTTTCTGACCCAAAACATTGAACAACAATTGTCCCTCAAGATCAGCTGATTTACCAGGCTGAATGTTGAGCATCTCACGAATACGTTTTGTGGTCCATTCATCACCAGCAACATTCACATCTTCTTGGCTTTCATTAGAGTCTGGATTATAAGCGTTTGGCATAAGACGGAAGAGTTCTTCAACGCTTGAGATCATTGCCTGAACTTCAATATTATGAGCCATAAGTCCACCGTATCTGTTGTAGACGGTGTATAAGAGTGCCCTTGGGAAAGTGCTATCCCTTCCAACAATATGGGTCAATTGTTGTTTATAGATCAAGTTCAAGTTTTCAGAAACATAATCTCTCAAGTATGTCTGAGAATATTGACGACCATATTGTCTTGGGTTCAAGAATTTCCTTGCAGAATCAGCCTTCTTGGCCAAATCAATCCATTCTTCGCCTTCAAGTTCGGCAGCTGATTCAATGGCACTCTTTACGACAGCCTGGACAATTTCGCTGGGGTCTTCATGGGTGTATTGGGCCATACGTTGGAGCATAGCTGGGGATGGATTGGTCCTCATCAAAAGATGGACTGCAGCTGTCCTAGTCTCAGATGTTAAAGCGACATTGGCGTAGATGTTGTACAAAATTCTGCGAGCAGTTTGTGGATATGTTTGAGCCAATTTGTTCAAAGCAAGGACCATAGCAGTGCGTTGGAAGGGTGTAATTTCACGTTCTCCTTCAATATATTTCTCGAAAGCCTTAAGAATTTCAGGATGTCCAGTATTTCCAAGAGCCCTTACGTACAAAAGGATTCTTTGGGCATTCTTTTGCTGGATAGCTTCCTGCAATCTTTGGGTCAAATATTGAATCACTTCCTGGCCAGCGAACTGTTCAAGCTCCTTCCAGAATGGTCCAAAAGACTGAACTGGATAGTAGCTATAAGCAGATTTGCTGTAAACTTGAGCCCTTCGTACCAAATCAGTGAATGCAATCAAAGCGGTTGGATATAAGCTCTTCTGCTTCCTAACCTCTTCGTTCTTGATCAAGCCAAAGAAGCTCTTCAAGACCTCAGGGGTTGGAGTGCGAAGATGTTTAGCAACACTGGTCAAAAGAGCAGCAGCTTCATCACCTTCAACCTTATGTTCCAGTATCCACTTAAATATAGCCTTTGCAGCTGGTGGGGTACCAGCCTGAGCAACAGCATCACGATAAGTCTTACGGGCAAGAGTCTGAGGAACATTATCGCCATCCTTTTGTCCAATGTTCAATTGTTGGGCAACCTTTTCAATTTGTTGATAATCCATAGCTCTAACAATGTCAGCTAAAATATCGAATTTCTCGAGGGTATCCTTCTTTGTGATTTGATCCTGATCCTGAAGATCGGCAACGATTTCTCCAACCAATTTTTGAGATTCAGTTTCGAAATTTACTTCATGCTTGAAGCTATGTCCCTTATTTCCGATGGTGAATGGATGGAATGGGATTTCAGTTGCCTGTTCCATACTTGGTCTTGGTTGGAAGTGATGGGCAGCAGCTTCCATATCCTCGTGAGATTCTGAAGAGCTAGAGCTTGAGTCTGAAGCATCACCACGAATAGTATTTGGCCTTCTTCTAGATGAATTGAGAATAGACCTTAGAACCCTACGGCTTCTATTTTCTTCGCTTTCGTCGACTTCATCAGAACGATCAGAACGTCCTACAAAATTCCTCAAAGATGAGCCAGTATCGGTACCTTCACGAATTTTGTTATCCTTATCAGATGGTAAATTATAGCGATAGACAAGGGATCCAGCATTGATTGGTTGTTGTGGTCCTTCCAATTTTTGTTGAGCATCCTGCATCTTAGCCAAAACCATATGAATCTGACTGATTACTTGAGCTTTTTGTTCATGATAGAGAGCTGGACTGACTGCGATACGATTTGTTGTAGAAACTTGCTGGATAGTGAAGTCATTCACTTGACCAGAGGCAATAATTTTCGACATAGTGAATTTCTAAGATAAAATAATTAATTTTTATAAATTGTCGTATATGACTAGAGGGCATACTAACCGAGAGGAAATCTCCCATTTGATTGGTGTTTGGTCTAATGCCGGATTCGCCAGTGATGCCAAAATGGTATCCCTTGCGGACTTGACAGTTGTCGTAGTTAAGGGTCTTTACAATCTGGAAGAATTGTCCCTTTCTAGCCTCGGGTCTAATTTCCATGCGTGGTGCCCAACGGGGGTAGGTGTGGTTAACCATGTATTCGGGCAAGGATTCAATATCGTAGACAGTTTCGCATTCACCGGTAACAGATGGTTCCATGGTCTTGTAGAGGGCAGTTGGCTTTTCTCCATTTTCGGGGAGTTGATTATGTTTGCACTTAATCAAATTTTCACCCTTAATGTCGAGCTGAAGCTGACTGAGGATAGCCTTAAGTTGATTGACTTCATCGTTGGTCATTGATCCATCAACGCGAATTGATTCAATGACACCGTTTTTGGTGGCCAAAATGAATTGTTTATTGTTAAGATTGGATTCCTGGAAGCTCAGGGATTGCTCCCTGATCTCAGAATCCCAGCCCCCAACGAGATCGTCGTGGTAGTGGGCATGAGCCAACTTAATCAATTTACCAACAAGCTGTTCTTCTCCCTTAGCCTGGAGAAGGAGCTTGCCCTTGGTCACAACACCGACGTATTGGTCCTTGAGGTCTGGAAGGGCCGTCAAAGTCCTAGCGTAAATGTTGTAAGTATACTCATGATTTGGTTTCCAAGGAGCCTGAGCGCCAGCGGCAAAGCCAACTATTTTGATAAATAAAATTATAAATTAATTCGAACTTCCAAGATTTTTAAGGACTTACCAATTGCGAAAAACAGTAGAGAAGTCCACATCTTGCCTGTTGTCCTATCTGGAGTAGGGTAGAAAACACCAGACTGTGCCGATTGAACAAATCGCAGGGTATTTTATAGTAGAAAATTTGTCTACCTTGCAAATTTTGTTCAAAGCACGTTTTTGATAAGATTGAAAAGCCTCAAAGGCAACGAACTCAAAGATGAAAATATCTCTCAAGTGCAATTGCACAATTAAGACCTCTGACCTTTTCAATGCAATATGATAAGCCTGTGACTATTGGGGCTTAATAGTGCTCCCCTGGTATTATAGCTTTTTTATAATATTCTAATCAAATCTAACTTAATCAGTAGCTCGAAAAACTTGCAATTTCCGGTGTTTTCTCTGCTCCGTGACTTATAATTTTCAGAAGAACTATCTTAATTTGTCGATTCCAAGTATCTTATTAAAAAATTCGTTTCCCAACATCCTGAGCAAAACGTATGGGTACTGAAATTTCTTAAATAATGATATCTAAATTTACTTTCTTCTTACCTTTTATTTACTTGTCCTAGTGCTAAGTAATTTCTGCAACAAAATCCCTTCCAAAGGCCTTATTAAGAAAATTTGTTCTTCAGCTCCCAGCGCAAAAAAATTATTTTCTAAAATAGGGCTTTTCGGATCGCGCTTTTTGGCTTAATCGACTCTAAGTAAAATAACTATAATTCTAGGCAAAAAACAAAAAAGGCTAGAGAAAAAAAAACGCAGAATTTCAATTTTTACATTTTCCCTTGTACTTCTTAAGCCCTATTCAGGAAAAAAAAAATATTTTCTAAAATAGGGCTAGTCTGATCGCGTTTTTTGGCTAAATCGACTCTTAGTGAAACAACTAGATGATTCTAGGCAAAAAACAAAAAAGTCTAGAGGAAAAAAAACGCAGAATTTCAATTTTTACATTTTCCCTTGTACTTCTTAAGCCCTATTCAGGAAAAAAAAATATTTTCTAAAATAGGGCTAGTCGGATCGCGTATTTTGGCTAAATCGACTCTTAGTGAAATAACTAGATGATTCTAGGCAAAAAACAAAAAAGTCTAGAGGAAAAAAAAACGCAGAATTTCAATTTTTACATTTTCCCTTGTACTTCTTAAGCCCTATTCAGGAAAAAAAAAATATTTTCTAAAATAGGGCTAGTCGGATCGCGTATTTTGGCTAAATCGACTCTTAGTGAAATAACTAGATGATTCTAGGCAAAAAACAAAAAAGTCTAGAGGAAAAAAAACGCAGAATTTCAATTTTTACATTTTCCCTTGTACTTCTTAAGCCCTATTCAGGAAAAAAAAAATATTTTCTAAAATAGGGCTAGTCGGATCGCGTTTTTTGGCTAAATCGACTCTTAGTGAAATAACTAGATGATTCTAGGCAAAAAACAAAAAAGTCTAGAGGAAAAAAAACGCAGAATTTCAATTTTTACATTTTCCCTTGTACTTCTTAAGCCCTATTCAGGAAAAAAAAATATTTTCTAAAATAGGGCTAGTCGGATCGCGTATTTTGGCTAAATCGACTCTTAGTGAAATAACTAGATGATTCTAGGCAAAAAACAAAAAAGTCTAGAGGAAAAAAACGTAGAATTTCAATTTTTACATTTTCCCTTGTACTTCTTAAGCCCTATTCAGGAAAAAAAATATTTTCTAAAATAGGGCTAGTCGGATCGCGTATTTTGGCTAAATCGACTCTTAGTGAAATAACTAGATGATTCTAGGCAAAAAACAAAAAAGTCTAGAGGAAAAAAAAAAGCAGAATTTCAATTTTTACATTTTCCCTTGTACTTCTTAAGTCCTATTCAGGAAAAAAAAATATTTTCTAAAATAGGGCTAGTCGGATCGCGTTTTTTGGCTAAATCGACTCTTAGTGAAATAACTAGATGATTCTAGGCAACAAACAGAAAAGTCTAGAGGAAAAAAAACGCAGAATTTCAATTTTTACATTTTCCCTTGTACTTCTTAAGCCCTATTCAGGGAAAAAAAAATATTTTCTAAAATAGGGCTAGTCGGATCGCGTTTTTTGGCTAAATCGACTCTTAGTGAAATAACTAGATGATTCTAGGCAAAAAACAAAAAAGTCTAGAGGAAAAAAAACGCAGAATTTCAATTTTTACATTTTCCCTTGTACTTCTTAAGCCCTATTCAGGAAAAAAAAATATTTTCTAAAATAGGGCTAGTCGGATCGCGTTTTTTGGCTAAATCGACTCTTAGTGAAATAACTAGATGATTCTAGGCAACAAACAGAAAAGTCTAGAGGAAAAAAAACGCAGAATTTCAATTTTTACATTTTCCCTTGTACTTCTTAAGCCCTATTCAGGGAAAAAAAAATATTTTCTAAAATAGGGCTAGTCGGATCGCGTTTTTTGGCTAAATCGACTCTTAGTGAAATAACTAGATGATTCTAGGCAAAAAACAAAAAAGTCTAGAGGAAAAAAAACGCAGAATTTCAATTTTTACATTTTCCCTTGTACTTCTTAAGCCCTATTCAGGGAAAAAAAAATATTTTCTAAAATAGGGCTAGTCGGATCGCGTTTTTTGGCTAAATCGACTCTTAGTGAAATAACTAGATGATTCTAGGCAAAAAACAAAAAAGTCTAGAGGAAAAAAAACGCAGAATTTCAATTTTTACATTTTCCCTTGTACTTCTTAAGCCCTATTCAGGGAAAAAAAAATATTTTCTAAAATAGGGCTAGTCGGATCGCGTATTTTGGCTAAATCGACTCTTAGTGAAATAACTAGATGATTCTAGGCAAAAAACAAAAAAGTCTAGAGGAAAAAAAACGCAGAATTTCAATTTTTACATTTTCCCTTGTACTTCTTAAGCCCTATTCAGGGAAAAAAAATATTTTCTAAAATAGGGCTAGTCGGATCGCGTTTTTTGGCTAAATCGACTCTTAGTGAAATAACTAGATGATTCTAGGCAAAAAACAAAAAAGTCTAGAGGAAAAAAAACGCAGAATTTCAATTTTTACATTTTCCCTTGTACTTCTTAAGCCCTATTCAGGGAAAAAAAAATATTTTCTAAAATAGGGCTAGTCGGATCGCGTATTTTGGCTAAATCGACTCTTAGTGAAATAACTAGATGATTCTAGGCAAAAAACAAAAAAGTCTAGAGGAAAAAAAACGCAGAATTTCAATTTTTACATTTTCCCTTGTACTTCTTAAGCCCTATTCAGGGAAAAAAAAATATTTTCTAAAATAGGGCTAGTCGGATCGCGTTTTTTGGCTAAATCGACTCTTAGTGAAATAACTAGATGATTCTAGGCAAAAAACAAAAAAGTCTAGAGGAAAAAAAAACGCAGAATTTCAATTTTTACATTTTCCCTTGTACTTCTTAAGCCCTATTCAGGAAAAAAAAATATTTTCTAAAATAGGGCTAGTCGGATCGCGTATTTTGGCTAAATCGACTCTTAGTGAAATAACTAGATGATTCTAGGCAAAAAACAAAAAAGTCTAGGGGAAAAAAAACGCAGAATTTCAATTTTTACATTTTCCCTTGTACTTCTTAAGCCCTATTCAGGAAAAAAAAAAATATTTTCTAAAATAGGGCTAGTCGGATCGCGTTTTTTGGCTAAATCGACTCTTAGTGAAATAACTAGATGATTCTAGGCAAAAAACAAAAAAGTCTAGAGGAAAAAAAACGCAGAATTTCAATTTTTACATTTTCCCTTGTACTTCTTAAGCCCTATTCAGGGAAAAAAAAATATTTTCTAAAATAGGGCTAGTCGGATCGCGTTTTTTGGCTAAATCGACTCTTAGTGAAATAACTAGATGATTCTAGGCAAAAAACAAAAAAGTCTAGAGGAAAAAAAACGCAGAATTTCAATTTTTACATTTTCCCTTGTACTTCTTAAGCCCTATTCAGGAAAAAAAAATATTTTCTAAAATAGGGCTAGTCGGATCGCGTATTTTGGCTAAATCGACTCTTAGTGAAATAACTAGATGATTCTAGGCAAAAAACAAAAAAGTCTAGAGGAAAAAAAACGCAGAATTTCAATTTTTACATTTTCCCTTGTACTTCTTAAGCCCTATTCAGGGAAAAAAAATATTTTCTAAAATAGGGCTAGTCGGATCGCGTTTTTTGGCTAAATCGACTCTTAGTGAAATAACTAGATGATTCTAGGCAAAAAACAAAAAAGTCTAGAGAAAAAAAAGCAGAATTTCAATTTTTACATTTTCCCTTGTATTTCTTAAGCCCTATCCATGCAAAAATATTATTTTCTAAAATATATAAAATAATAAATCGATTCTAAGTAAAATAACTAGATGATTCTATGCAAAAAATAGAAAATTGCATAGGACAAAATCGCAGAATTCCAATTTTTACATTTTCCTTTGTATTTCTTAAGCCCTATCAAGGCAAACAAATTATTCTCTAAAATAGCGCTCCTCGGATCGAGTTTTTTTTACTAAAAAAACTCATTTCAAATTGGAATATATATTTTTTGTTGCGGATTTCAAAAGAGCGGGACATTTTACGATCAATATGATCTTGACCGTGACCTTCAAGGTCATATCAAGGTCAAGGCGATTTTTTTAAATCAGAACCAGTATTTTTTCGCAAATTTGGAAAGAGTGGAAATTTTACCATGACCTTCAAGTTCAAGATGCTAATGCAGCGAAAGTAACAGTTTTCAATTATCCTCGAAAGGACTAGTAAAAAACGGCCTATTCGCATAAAAGGAAATTCTTTTAACTGTCTTAAGAACAGTGAGGGTTTTAGCACTACCAGCGCCCTGGGCGATATTTCTACGGCGCCATTGAAACCCATACGAAAAACTATAAAAAATAAAATATATAATCAAATAGCCATATTAAAAAAACTAATAAAATTTTACTTTTCTCGCCTTTCTATCAGCAAACTCTTTTATTAAGACATAAAAGTCTATGCAATTTCATTTTCGATTGAAAAAGTTGCTAAGTTTGTTAATCTAGATTGAGATATTGTCGATCACAGATAGGTTGTTATTAGCTTAAGCTTAGAAAAACTCCTTTCCCCAGTAGCCACAGTTACAGGTATAATGATCAATATTCGCAATGCTATCCATACATTTGTATACAGCTCTTGAAAGTTGCGATCTTTGATAAAATTTAAAATAAAGCCAGGAGTAACCACATTCTGATCAGGCAAAAAATATTTTAGACTTATGAGTTCATCGCACAACATACAACCATCTATATCTGATTTACAGTCTACAGTTAATTTCAATTGGAGATCACTACAGAGTTTGAGAAGGTCCGGAATCTTTTTTATATTGTACAAAAAAGATCAAGATTCGGAGTATTCATTTAACTGTTCAAATCTTCCATTGAGTGAATTTATGATAGTGTCCAAAAGACAGTTGAAAAATTCAACTTAAAATTTCTTTTCTGGAGAAGTTATAGGCTCATCGCGTTTAACACGTTGAATTCTTGTTGTCGCTCTAAACACAGGTTCAATTTCTAGTTCGTTCGCAGTTAAAATGGCACTTTTTAAGCCCTTATTTCTACATTCTTCCAAGAAAGCGCAGCATTTTTTCAACATTTCTGTGCATTTACGGAGAGCCATGTCTATTGATTGTAGAGATTTACTGACGACATTTATTTGAAAAAGTATATCATACCAAGCAACCCATGAAACCGAATACTGCATTCCATTCTAGTATTGCCATCATAATGATTCTGTAGCTAGATTTAGGGAATTTACTAGTAAGTAGAACTCGCTCAATGAACTCGCCCCTCCAAATCTGGCGCCCTGGGCGGTCGCCCAACCACGCCCTACCTTAACGCCGCTACTGCTTAAGCAGACAGAATTATGTAGTAAAATTGACAGTTTTTTTTACTATTCTCAAACTATGTATTAAGAAGCAGCTTCTGTTCCGATCAAGGAATTCCACTGTTTTGAGAAAAGGAGCAACTTAGAAAGTACTATTGAATTTGCTTTTTGTAAAAAAATCTGGGTTCTGATGTAAAAACATCTCCTTGCCTTCAGTTGCCGGGATCGCTGCTTGTCTGCCTACAACGACAAATTCTAAAAAAAATCATTTTAAAATTACGTTCAAAGACTGGTGCATAGCCAATAGCATAATAGGAGAAAAGTCCAGAGGAAAAATCGCAGAATTTTAATTTTTACATTTTCCCTTGTATTTCTTTGACCCTATCCAGGGAAAAAAAATATTTTCTAAAATAGGGCTCCCCGGATCGAGTTTTTTGGCTAAATCGACTCTAAGTAGAATAACTAGATGGTTCTAAGCAAAAACCAGAAAAGTTCGTTTATTCTTGAAATGCATTACCATACTAATTACAACTACAAATAATGCAAGCAGTAATAGTGAACCAGCAGTAATAGTAAAGTACTAATACCATTACCTAGTTATGGTAATTAAATTTGTTGAATGACAAATACCAGTAATGGCACTGGTAATTTGTCTTGCTTGCATTACTTGTCTGGTAATTGTAATGGTAATCGTAGTACTTTTTTTACAGCTTTTGTAAATATTTTATAAATATATATTTTTTAAGGGCTTGTAAAAAATGATAAAATATATTTAATTTTTTTTTAAATGCAATTTTTGCTCTTTTAATAAATACATACACTTATATATTTTTTTTTTTTTTACATTTTTGGAATGCTTTTCTACAATTTCTAAGAGTTTAAATTATGATACTATTACACGGATTTAATTAGCAGCAATGCAAGTGGTTGGAACATTGAAGGTGATGTTGTTGTTTGCCTTCTTGCCGCTAAGGTCTGGATTAGCGCCCTTTCGGATCATCTGTTTGTAGTGTTGGGCCATGGAATCGTTGGCATCCAAACAGTAGACAGGGACCTGAACGCGTTCCTTTTGCTCGGCATGACAGTGGGATGGGCAGGCTTTAAGGGTTTGCATACTGAAGCAGGTTCTTCCGCTAACATTAACGTATTGAACTTGGCTCCTAAGATTGCAGCTCCTCTGACCTTGTTCTCCCCTTTGTTGTTGGTTGCGGCGTAATGACAAAATCCTAACACTTTCTTCTTCAGATGACGATGAGTCAGAATTGCTGCTGTCGGATTCGCTGGACCATTTGTGTCCTTCGGGCATGCGACGAATTACATTAGCACGAGGATATTCAATACGGCTGCAATGATGCTGTTCGGCTTGTGATCTCATCTGTTGTACATCAGCGGCGCAGGATTGAGATTCTGGTACAGCCCAAGATGCTGTAAAGAGTCTATCATTGTTGAGAACACAATTTTTGGGGGTGATAAGATCATCAGCCTGTTCGCCATTGTAATTTCCGCAAAGACCGCGAATATCATTGCGATATGATGGGTCAGCATAAATTTTGACACGTTTTCCATCGTAGAAGATTTTAAGGAGTTCACCACGGATCTCAACCTTTGCTTCAGTTGAGGTCAATGCAACGATGCGAAGAGCTGGTACCTGGGCATGATGGTGGCCTTGATTGGAGTCATAAACATCGATCGATTTGTCAGTTTGAATCTTCTTGTCTTGTCCGTTAATTGTAACACGTGTGTTAGAACCTTCGAATTTAAGGTGAGCAACGTGATCCTTGCCAGATTTATGACCAACAATGATCATGACCTCTTTTTTGTTCTCATTACCGCGAACGAGGACTGAAACATCGCGAGCTGGGGTAGATTTTGTTGCGTGTGATACCTTAGATTGTGGTTGGACATATTGGAAAGCGCTATACCAGCACTGTCCCATTTCATGTTGGATGATGTTGTCGTCGAATGAGAAGACCTTATGATTATCGATTACACAAACATTTCCATCTCTGAACAATTGACGAGAGCTGCGACCTTCCATATCGGCTTGTTGATGAACATTAACGAATGGCATGAGGGCTGAATCGATGTGGAGATTATTAAATCTCTGGGTCATTGATCCGGTCTGAAGGTAGATGTTAAGGTGTCTCAAATTTGGACGGATTCGAATAACAGCTTCCATTTTATTCATCTTGCCCTTTTCGTTAACATTCTCGTCCAAATGCCAGAAACCGATTTGTCTGAGGAGAGCTACAGCACGATGAGTGATGTTGTTAATTTCAGGTGTGGGATGTTCAACTTCACCAGAGATCGTGATTTGATCGAGAATATTAGCCCTGTAGGTTGCTTCAAGGCATCCTGGCATCTGATAGTCACCATCCTTCATCTCATGTTGGCACGATTTTCCAAATTCACTGCTACGGAGGTATTCCTTGTATTCAGGGGTCTGTTCAAGAGTAGCCTTAACAATGATTTTCGATTGTGTCGGTTTTCCATTTTCTCCGAAAGTCACTTGTAATCTTCCATTAGCCTTTGTGTTCTGTTTAAGAGCATCCTCGAAGTTGAGAACTGAAGCATGAGGCATCTTGCTAGTGTAAACAACGCTCATTTGTTTGGCAGCAGATTTCTTAACATCCTTCACACTGAAGAAGGCAAGGAATCGGGTCTTTTCGTCAGCTGGGCTGGAGGCATGAGCAAAAGTTGTAATATATTCAGCTGGTTTTTGTCCATCAAAAACGATAGCAACATCAAAAGCAACTGAGCTAGCTTGCTTGATTCCATATGCGGCATTTTCAAGGAATTGTTCCCTACGTTGAGCACTGTTTGGTTTAATATCAGAGGTTTCAGCGAGTTTATGTTCATCAAGAGATGCTGGTCCAGTCATACGATTGGATGCAGCTCCTTCACGTTGATCAATATTGAATGCACGCTTGAAACTTACTGAGAATTTGACGGCCTTGTTAACAGATCGTTCGGCATCATAAATAATACGAGCTTGATATTTATTCAAATATCTAGTTGGCCAGTAAAGTGATCCAACTGAAAGTATTCCTTCGTGACGAGCGGTCTTTTCGAGGGTCTCAATATCAGCGAATGGTAGGGTCATCAAAGACAAGAATCCATGGGTTTTAACCAATTCGGATGTTGTCAATTCTTCAGCGAATGGGATTGCGGCAAGAGTCATCATAACTTGCTTTTCGGAAAGACCATATGAGGTTGGATCAAAACCGTAGGGCAAGAATGATAGAGTGTTGAAAACACGCTTGCTCTTTACACGTTGCATCGTTGAATAGTAGCTGTAGGGCAGGCTGGATAGTGCAAGAACACCTTGGGTCTGAAGGGTCTTCTCCATTTGTGTCTCATCGGTGTTAGGGAACTGATGTTCCATTATACCTCTGTAGACCATTCCGGTGGTCCTTTCGCCCAAAGTGCGCTCATATTTCTCAGATTTCCTGGTCTCAATCAATTTTACATCCTCACTAAACTGAACAGGTTTGATAGTGAAAGCCTTCTGTTTGGCGGTGTATGGCCAGGCGCTGGAATGGTACAATTCGAATTTCTTAGATTCTTCGATTGGGCGAATTTGTCCATCAATATGCCTATTCTTAACATCAACATTGATATCAAGATTCAATGGTACATGCCATTGGAATTTGTTGTTAACACCAGCAACGAATCTTTCCTTAGCGAAAGGTGTAATGAATCCAACCTTAGCAATTCGCTGTCCACTGAAGACGAGGTGCATTTTAGCGGTGACATTAACTGTCTCAAGCTGATGGAGTGTCTCCCACATTGGTGATTGCATGATATCAGGTGTTGTCTTGCCCTTAATTTCACCAATAGCCTGAGCCAAAGTTGGCATGCTGAAGGTGTAAACGAATGGGTATCCAGTAGCCAGAGGGAATGCAACAACAATTTGTCGGCGGTTGAAGAATTTGTTGTAAGTCAATCGTTCACCGTTGGCAAACACTTGACCAGCTGAAAGAAGGGCCTGTGGCAGATCCTTAACCATTTTCTCGTCGAAGGTGTATAAACGTTTCTGACCCAAAACATTGAACAACAATTGTCCCTCAAGATCAGCTGATTTACCTGGCTGAATGTTGAGCATCTCACGAATACGTTTTGTGGTCCATTCATCACCAGCAACATTCACATCTTCTTGGCTTTCATTAGAGTCTGGATTATAAGCGTTTGGCATAAGACGGAAGAGTTCTTCAACGCTTGAGATCATTGCCTGAACTTCAATATTATGAGCCATAAGTCCACCGTATCTGTTGTAGACGGTGTATAAGAGTGCCCTTGGGAAAGTGCTATCCCTTCCAACAATATGGGTCAATTGTTGTTTATAGATCAAGTTCAAGTTTTCAGAAACATAATCTCTCAAGTATGTCTGAGAATATTGACGACCATATTGTCTTGGGTTCAAGAATTTCCTTGCAGAATCAGCCTTCTTGGCCAAATCAATCCATTCTTCGCCTTCAAGTTCGGCAGCTGATTCAATGGCACTCTTTACGACAGCCTGGACAATTTCGCTGGGGTCTTCATGGGTGTATTGGGCCATACGTTGGAGCATAGCTGGGGATGGATTGGTCCTCATCAAAAGATGGACTGCAGCTGTCCTAGTCTCAGATGTTAAAGCGACATTGGCGTAGATGTTGTACAAAATTCTGCGAGCAGTTTGTGGATATGTTTGAGCCAATTTGTTCAAAGCAAGGACCATAGCAGTGCGCTGGAAGGGTGTAATTTCACGTTCTCCTTCAATGTATTTCTCGAAAGCCTTAAGAATTTCAGGATGTCCAGTATTTCCAAGAGCCCTTACGTACAAAAGGATTCTTTGGGCATTCTTTTGCTGGATAGCTTCCTGCAATCTTTGGGTCAAATATTGAATCACTTCCTGGCCAGCGAACTGTTCAAGCTCCTTCCAGAATGGTCCAAAAGACTGAACTGGATAGTAGCTATAAGCAGATTTGCTGTAAACTTGAGCCCTTCGTACCAAATCAGTGAATGCAATCAAAGCGGTTGGATATAAGCTCTTCTGCTTCCTAACCTCTTCGTTCTTGATCAAGCCAAAGAAGCTCTTCAAGACCTCAGGGGTTGGAGTGCGAAGATGTTTAGCAACACTGGTCAAAAGAGCAGCAGCTTCATCACCTTCAACCTTACGTTCCAGTATCCACTTAAAGATAGCCTTTGCAGCTGGTGGGGTACCAGCCTGAGCAACAGCGTCACGATAAGTCTTACGGGCAAGAGTCTGAGGAACATTATCGCCATCCTTTTGTCCAATGTTCAATTGTTGGGCAACCTTTTCAATTTGTTGATAATCCATAGCTCTAACAATGTCAGCTAAAATATCGAATTTCTCGAGGGTATCCTTCTTTGTGATTTGATCCTGATCCTGAAGATCGGCAACGATTTCTCCAACCAATTTTTGAGATTCAGTTTCGAAATTTACTTCATGCTTGAAGCTATGTCCCTTATTTCCGATGGTGAATGGATGGAATGGGATTTCAGTTGCCTGTTCCATACTTGGTCTTGGTTGGAAGTGATGGGCAGCAGCTTCCATATCCTCGTGAGATTCTGAAGAGCTAGAGCTTGAGTCTGAAGCATCACCACGAATAGTATTTGGCCTTCTTCTAGATGAATTGAGAATAGACCTTAGAACCCTACGGCTTCTATTTTCTTCGCTTTCGTCGACTTCATCAGAACGATCAGAACGTCCTACAAAATTCCTCAAAGATGAGCCAGTATCGGTACCTTCACGAATTTTGTTATCCTTATCAGATGGTAAATTATAGCGATAGACAAGGGATCCAGCATTGATTGGTTGTTGTGGTCCTTCCAATTTTTGTTGAGCATCCTGCATCTTAGCCAAAACCATATGAATCTGACTGATTACTTGAGCTTTTTGTTCATGATAGAGAGCTGGACTGACTGCGATACGATTTGTTGTAGAAACTTGCTGGATAGTGAAGTCATTCACTTGACCAGAGGCAATAATTTTCGACATAGTGAATTTCTAAGATAAAATAATTAATTTTTATAAATTGTCGTATATGACTAGGGGGCATACTAACCGAGAGGAAATCTCCCATTTGATTGGTGTTTGGTCTAATGCCGGATTCGCCAGTGATGCCAAAATGGTATCCCTTGCGGACTTGACAGTTGTCGTAGTTAAGGGTCTTTACAATCTGGAAGAATTGTCCCTTTCTAGCCTCGGGTCTAATTTCCATGCGTGGTGCCCAACGGGGGTAGGTGTGGTTAACCATGTATTCGGGCAAGGATTCAATATCGTAGACAGTTTCGCATTCACCGGTAACAGATGGTTCCATGGTCTTGTAGAGGGCAGTTGGCTTTTCTCCATTTTCGGGGAGTTGATTATGTTTGCACTTAATCAAATTTTCACCCTTAATGTCGAGCTGAAGCTGACTGAGGATAGCCTTAAGTTGATTGACTTCATCGTTGGTCATTGATCCATCAACGCGAATTGATTCAATGACACCGTTTTTGGTGGCCAAAATGAATTGTTTATTGTTAAGATTGGATTCCTGGAAGCTCAGGGATTGCTCCCTGATCTCAGAATCCCAGCCCCCAACGAGATCGTCGTGGTAGTGGGCATGAGCCAACTTAATCAATTTACCAACAAGCTGTTCTTCTCCCTTAGCCTGGAGAAGGAGCTTGCCCTTGGTCACAACACCGACGTATTGGTCCTTGAGGTCTGGAAGGGCCGTCAAAGTCCTAGCGTAAATGTTGTAAGTATACTCATGATTTGGTTTCCAAGGAGCCTGAGCGCCAGCGGCAAAGCCAACTATTTTGATAAATAAAATTATAAATTAATTCGAACTTCCAAGATTTTTAAGGACTTACCAATTGCGAAAAACAGTAGAGAAGTCCACATCTTGCCTGTTGTCCTATCTGGAGTAGGGTAGAAAACACCAGACTGTGCCGATTGAACAAATCGCAGGGTATTTTATAGTAGAAAATTTGTCTACCTTGCAAATTTTGTTCAAAGCACGTTTTTGATAAGATTGAAAAGCCTCAAAGGCAACGAACTCAAAGATGAAAATATCTCTCAAGTGCAATTGCACAATTAAGACCTCTGACCTTTTCAATGCAATATGATAAGCCTGTGACTATTGGGGCTTAATAGTGCTCCCCTGGTATTATAGCTTTTTTATAATATTCTAATCAAATCTAACTTAATCAGTAGCTCGAAAAACTTGCAATTTCCGGTGTTTTCTCTGCTCCGTGACTTATAATTTTCAGAAGAACTATCGTAATTTGTCGATTCCAAGTATCTTATTAAAAAATTCGTTTCCCAACATCCTGAGCAAAACGTATGGGTACTGAAATTTCTTAAATAATGATATCTAAATTTACTTCTTCTTACCTTTTATTTACTTGTCCTAGTGCTAAGTAATTTCTGCAACAAAATCCCTTCCAAAGCCCTTATTAAGAAAATTTGTTTTTCGGCTCCCAGTGCAAAATAGTTTGGTACTGGCACATTTTTAATAAAGGTAGCTAAATTTTTCTTTTTGTTACCTTTTATTTACTTGTCCTAGTACTAAGTAATTTCTGCAACAAAATCCCTTCCAAAGCCCTTATTAAGAAAATTTGTTTTTCGGCTCCCAGTGCAAAATAGTTTGGTACTGGCACATTTTTAATAAAGGTAGCTAAATTTTTCTTTTTGTTACGTTTTATTTACTTGTCCTAGTACTAAGTAATTTCTGCAACAAAATCCCTTCCAAAGCCCTTATTAAGAAAATTTGTTTTTCGGCTCCCAGTGCAAAATAGTTTGGTACTGGCACATTTTTAATAAAGGTAGCTAAATTTTTCTTTTTGTTACCTTTTATTTACTTGTCCTAGTACTAAGTAATTTCTGCAACAAAATCCCTTCCAAAGCCCTTATTAAGAAAATTTGTTTTTCGGCTCCCAGTGCAAAATAGTTTGGTACTGGCACATTTTTAATAAAGGTAGCTAAATTTTTCTTTTTGTTACCTTTTATTTACTTGTCCTAGTACTAAGTAATTTCTGTAACAAAATCCCTTCCAGAGGCCTTATTAAGAAAATTTGTTTTTCGGCTCCCAGTGCAAAATAGTTTGGTACTGGCACATTTTTAATAAAGGTAGCTAAATTTTTCTTTTTGCTACCTTTTATTTACTTGTCCTAGTACTAAGTAATTTCTGTAACAAAATCCCTTCCAGAGGCCTTATTAAGAAAATTTGTTTTTCGGCTCCCAGTGCAAAAGAGTTTAATACTTGCGCATTTTTAATAAAGATAGCTAAATTGGCCGTTTTGTTATTCTTTATTTTCTTGTACTGGTGTAAAATTATTTCTTCAGAGCATCCTTCTGTGAAAATTTCGAATTTCTACTTATGTAATCTCTATTCTATAATTAATCATTTAATATAGCCTCTATAAAAATCTCAATATTTGAATAAAGCTTACAATGTCTAACAAAATATCTTGAAATTTAACCCCTGATGTAAGAAAATGAAATCATGTAAATAAAGCAATTATCGTTTTTTTCTTTTAAATCACTGAGTGATAAGCTGGCTTACTTGTGAAACTTTCTTGCCAATTAATCAATGAATCGGAAATGATTTAATTGATCAGCAAACAGCTGCTTATCAGTTTCCACGTGGGGTTAAAGGGTCATATAAAGAGGGTCTATGAACTGCTCAAGATCATTGCGAAGTTTGCAATGTAGACAAGGTTAATTTTGAAAGATATAAATTAATTTCTTGTGTTTTTTGTACGAAAAGGCTTGGATAAAGTCACCTTAAATTAATCTTTCCCAGGACTCAGCCCAAATTGCAAGATTAGAAAGGTTTAAAGCTTAAGGATTTTGAACATTTAAACGAAAGATTTATACCATAAAAAGTTTATAGATATGCTAAACTCTGAACGAAAATCATTGGAAAGCTCGAAGCTCAGGAATTGACGAAAATAAGGATTTTTGACCTTGCAGGGATTAAAAAAGTTTATCCAGGAATTACTTTACGGTGTAGACTTCTTTGGTTTTTTAACTTTTTAAGCTAAACCGAATTATTTTGTTTAGTAGCTGTTGTTATAGAGACTTCTAGTCGGCAGATAGATCTCATTTTTACATATGATTTTAATAATTGTAATTTTTGTTCAATTTGTCTGAATCATGAAACTACGAAATTTTTATTCTATCCTAAAAAAATTGGTTAATTTTTTACAGTGGACAAAATAAAAAGCAAAATCTTTATAAGAAAACAAAATCTTTGTAAGAAAAAGAATAGCCCAATCATAGACAGGATTTATTTTATTACAGATATAAAAACATAGGTTTATTAGATTAATTTTATTCCATCCATTCTTTTGAGTTTATAGCATAGTCTTTAGGTTCCTGTCTACGAGAATTTTATGTTTCATACTTCTGAAAGAAGAAGAAAACTTAATTAAAAGGTCATGGTTGCTTTTAATGTGGGATACTATTAGAAATTGCTTTAAGAAAGCAGATTTTGTTCAAGACGATTGAAGTTTCAGTTGTACAGAAAGCTATGGAAATTCTCATATCAGAGGAGGAGTTTGAAGAATATGACATCTCGGAGCGAGAAATTATAGACCATATTGTAGAAAATAATTTTTCTACAGGAGTGCAAAAATTACCATCGATACTGACTTTATGATATGCTGTTCCGACACCAAGTCGTCAGGATTAGACTTGAAAGGCCCTAGAAACTTTAAAATCATTTTTTGATAATAAGAAACTCCATTACGACGGTTCTCTTATCAAAATAGAGAACGCAATTATTCACAACTTTTTTCAAAAAAAAAAAAATAAAAAAATACATGATTTTTTAAACAAAACGACACTTTAAAAATAAAAAAAATACTAACATACGAAAATATGCGGACTCCTTTTAAATTGCAGTCTAAATGCTGGTAAAAATAAAATTACAATTAAGCGGATTCTACTGTCCATCGTTTTTATTAAGTCGACATCTTCCAGGAGATTTAATTTTGGCTGCCTCTCAATGCGATTCAATTCGGCAGCTATTTGATTTTGAAGGTCAACTAAATTAGCTAGAAAGATATTAAAACGCTTTTTCATTTGTTTTAATTTATTTTATTTTTGAAAATTCATTAAATGTTGTACAGATCTTTGTTATATTGAAAATGGTTCAGGTTCAGGTTGTTTTCCTTAATTTAATATTTCCCGAAAGTCTGATGATGAAATTCGTCCAGCTTCAATATACCTGTTTTATAAGAGAAGGCAAGGAGGTTTGAGGGATTTTAATGAAAATTAAAACACTGAAACCAATTTGCTATATTTAAGTTTTATATTAATTGTGGAGCCTGCAAAAATATGACTTTTGTTTTCTTTCTGTGATATGAGTTTTTGAATTTGCATCCATTTCCCTAAATTTATGTTGACTATTAAATCACTCTCCAACATCTGAGGTTTCCTTACAAAACTGTCATTATTCATTATATTTCCAAGTATTTGATACATTCTGTGGTAAAATAAATAAAATAATTTTTTTTTACTTTTTTAAATGAAAAATATAAATTTGAATATACTAATTCAACTTTAGACAGACAATCAAGGGCTATTTATAAAAACAACACTGTGGCTGGACATTTAATGCATATATATATATATATTTTAAATATTGGAATAGATATCGAATTTTTATTTATGTTTATTTTTTAACACTATACACATAAGACAGGTGGTTATATATATTATATATATATATATAAAACACTTAGATAATTTTTAAAAAAATGCTAGACATTAAAAACAGTGTCGTTAAAATATATAGCCGCTTATTTCTGAGCTTACCTATCACAATTTTTTTAATCTGGTTATTGTATTCATCCTTTTATTTAATATACAATTTAAAAAATATATATATTTATAATAGTTCCTTTCAGACATATCCCTTTTTATGGAGAAAATAAGAAATGTTGTAAAATTTTATGAATAATTACCCCAAAATCACCTCTATATAATTTAATCTATGCTTTTAGCTTCTCTTTTATGCTTCATATTTCCCAAAAATATTTCCATATTGATAATACTTGTTTTTATTTTATTTTTATAATATTTGTATTTCGCTGAATTCTGTAATATTTAAATTTTGATTAGTTGATTTATTGTTTTACATACTGTACGTGATTTTTCCTTTAAATTGTTTGTTATATACTCAAAATTTTGAAAATTTACTATTTTCATGTCAATTAGAAAAATTAAGTAATTATTGAATTTTATTTTATATACACTAATCTAATAATTTTGTATAATCCAGGCCCATGTTTCACTTAAATTTCTTTGAAAACAAAAATAAAGGGGAAAACATTATCAGGGAAAATGATTAAAATGTGTCGTTTTTCATTAGACGATTTTTGTTATTGTGTCTTAAAAAGATGGTGTCGAAAGTTTTAAAAATATCGTATATTTTTAACATTTCATATTTCCCTAATAATTTTTTTTCTCCATAAAAATTGTTTGGTTTATTATTAAACATTTAATTAACAGAATCGCATTGAGTCCCCATAGAACACCGAAAACACTATATGTATATATTACATGTATCTTTTAAGGGTTTCTTCTTTATTTTCTATTGAATTGTATTTTATTTATTTATATGATGATAAACCAAGCTACTTTAAAAATTGTTTACCCTGAAGAAGATAAAGAAAGGACCGATCTTCTTTAATCTGAATCGAGATGTGTATGTTTTTATAATATTTCACAAGATTTTAACTAAACGATTAATGATTTTAGTCTTTTTTATCGGGTTAACTATTTTTTCTTAATCTAAATCAATTTTATTGGTGGGTTTTTAATTTTAATAAAATCATAATAATCTGCTACTCAAAGCTTTCGTTTTAGTAATTAAAAAAGCTAGAATGGACTTGTACTAAAACTGATTTCTGATAAGCTTAAACAATGAACTTTAATCTGAAACAATTTCTATAAAATATTTTCCCTTGTCATTTTATGTTGGAAGTTATTCTGTTGATATAGTGCATTTCGGGGAATATAATCAATTTAATTATACTAAATTACAGCTATTACTTTCTATTTTAAGTGCTTTATAGTTAAAATTTTGTACTAATTTTCCTCCCAATTGATAAAGTAAAGAAAATTTGATTAAGCCTATTGTCTTCTAGCAGTTGAATTTTATTTTCAAAGTATATTATTTACTTAAAGTTGAGAATGAATATTTCTATATTTATATGAAAAAACTATGTTCCAGTATTTTATTCCATTCTCAAAATAATATAGGTTGTGATATAATGAAGATTTTTTGGATGTAGGGATAGTTCAACTTTCATTTTAATAAGATTAAAAAAATAATCAGCAATCAGTGAAATAGCTTGGGATATTAGGAGAAAATTACAATTTGATAGAATGACCTGAAGATGAATAAAGGGATAGTTGGATAACTTTGAACGACAGGCATATATTCACCCTATTACCTTTTATCCTACTTTCTATTTATGTCAGATTACAAAGAACCCAATGCGATTTAATTATTTAAATATTTAGACATAGATTCGTCAATTTTGTAAAGGTTAACCCATTGCGAAACATCGGCAGGAATGTCCGGCTCCATATCTCTTGAAGTAGTGGCTGTTTTGCAGAAACAATGTTGACAAATAAAGCAGATTACAGATGTTAGAAAAGCTAGACTAATAACAGAAATAGCAACAATTATTGCGATTGTTGAAATCTACCTATACATATAGTGTAAACATGTTTGTAGTTTTATCGTTTATAATTATACAAGATTAAGATTAGTGTATATATTTTTAATGGATGCAATGGTCTTTGTCTATTTCTCATAGTAGTTTGGTTTTTTTATAATTTATAATTATTTTTATTTTTTAACTTTGTATCATTTCATTGATATTTTGCTTATATTCGTAAAAATTAATTTAACCCCACTTCTGGAAGAGGCCCATTCGCTGGCATCGGCAATTAGAGCCCCATAAATTGCACCTGCAAGAACTATTGTGGCAGCAATCGTTCGGACGGTGGTCACAATTTCCGCCACGGCGAATGCAAGATCTCCTAAAAACATAAATTAGCGAGGACCGTCTTTCATTTCATCATTTGTTTGATTTGTTTTGATTTGATTTTTTTGTTTGTTTTATTTTAGGAGAAGATGCCACAAAAAAGAGAAGAGAAAAAATGTGAAAAAATTATAATTTTCAAAAAATTGTTTTTTTTTTTTTGTTCTTTTTTAATTTTATTCTTCACACAAAATTTACATCAAAATACAAAAATTTATTGAACTAATAAAATGTATAACAAAATATAAAAATGGTAAAAGATGCACAAAATTGATAAAAATATACATTTTAAAAAAATTCGTAAAAATATTAAAATTATAATTTTTATACATTATCAGGCATGTGTTTGATTGATTAATACTATATCAAAAAACGATTTAAAATCAAAATCAAAACAAATGCAAAATTATACCAAAACATAAATTATAAAAAGAAAATTTACAAAATCTATAATATTTTATTTAATACATAAAATTTAGCAAATATTTATACATTACGTTCACTCACTTGAACTCGTTGAATTTTTGCATCAATTCTTCGCTATCAGGAATACTGTCGTCTGTAAAAAATAATAATACAAATTTTTCCTTTATATATTTTTCATTTTTATTTGAAATTAAAATGTTTTCCGTTAAATTTTTTCTTTACACTTTTATTTAATTATGGATATATTAACTAATTAAGTTCCGAGCCTTCTTGTTGAAAACATGAGGTCGAGATATGCCCTGATTTTAATTTGTTTTCTGTTTTTGAAAGGTAGTCATATTTACTTAATCTCGACAAAATTTCAACATTCAAATATAATTTTTAAGGCCAGAAGAGCATTTTCCCATTAAAAGGGTTTGGGAATTTTCAAGAATTAAAAAAAGTAAATTCTCCTTGGATTAGCTCCTCGAGAGAAAAAAGGCTAAAGATTTTCCAAAAAAAATCACAGGATTCCAATTTTTTTTGTGGACTGTTAAAACATAATTAGCTCTGTAAAAAGTTTAAAATCGGGATAGGTTTGGAGGAATAATTTGGAGAAACGGGACACCGAACTCTCCAGAATGGTCAAAGATAGGCTAAAAATTACTGCATGGGGGCGCATTTGAGTGAAAAATGCTACAGATTTTCCAAAAATAATCGTAGGATCCCAATATTTTTTAGGGAATGTTAAAACATCATCAACTTTCTAAAAGCTTTAAAATCGGAATAGGTCTGGAAGAAAAATTTGGAGAAACGAGGCACCAAACTCTCCAGAATGTTAAAATTTAGGTTCCAGACTTTCTTGCTCAAAATATTCCCGCGGGATGTGCTCTGATTTTATTTTTCCTGCAAGGGTATTAATGTTTACTCAGTATCTACAAAATATCAAAAATTAGAAAACATTTTTATGGCCAGCAGAGCATTTTTTGCTAAAAGAGTTTTGCACTTTTTGCAATTTTTTCAAATTTTCCTCAAAACGGGTAAAATTCATTATGAAAAAAACTCATTTTTTGGATTCTCAGATGATTTTATGAAGCTTACATAAAACTTGGGTGTATGATGTATGGACGCATAGGCAAAAATCTTATATCCCGCTTCATAAATAATTGTAGTGATTTGTGCAGGTGCAAAAATCGAAATCGGAATTTTTTTTTCTAAAGTTTTATTAAAGCTTACCTAAATTCCTTGTCGTATGCATTGAAGCTTATGAGAGTGATTATAATTAGGGGGTGCTTGTTGTATGGGACATAAGTCGTAATTTACCAAAGGTTTTTTTTTATCGCTATTTGAAACCGCTATCACCTTTAAATTTAGCATATTTTTAAGGTGTTAATCTTTCTTGACCTAGTTACTCAGTACAAATTAAGGAAAATATTTTATTAAAAAGGGCTGCCCGGACCAATTTTCTTAGCTAAATCGACTCTTAATATAGTAATAAATAATTTTTGTATTTAATTCCTTTTTTTTTTTTTTTTTTTTTAAATGAAATCGTTACGCTCGTCTGACGGATTATAAGCAATAATTTAGAGATGATGTCGACTTCATCTGAAATGCGCCGAGTCGTAATATTTCACATCCTTTTCAGCGATGATTTTTATGTTTCCTTCCACACGAAGAAATATATCGCCGGTCTTTCTGTGTAAGACATAATCCTTGGCAGTTAAAAATAATTTGATATATTCCCCCCGATTCCCGCACTCATTCTTTTAAGACGTTGAATAAGACGTTGATCTTGTGGCAGTTAGGCGAAGAAGAGTGGTCTAATGGGGTCCCTTGAGGTTTATTCCTCGTTAACGAGTAAAGCGTTCGGGCTTTCTTGAGTGAATTAAATAATTTCATGAGGACTGCACACCGAATTGCTTTTGAAAGAGTATTAATTAAGGGGTAGAAAGATGACAGCATGTGATCCATGCTTCTTTGTTTTAATTCATTCCATCGTGTTTGTTTTTTTCTCAGCCTCCGAGAAAGAAGTTCAGCATTAACTAATCTATGTTTCTGGAGTGTCTTAGCTCAAATCTGAGTGTCACCAGGTATACAAAAACCACTCTCCTGATCAGTTAAATAAATACGACGCCCTTGTAACAATTACTAGGCGAGCAAATGTGGATATTGCTAAAAGTATCTTCAATTAAATTAAGACGGATAATCTGTAATATTCCAGTAGAAAAAGTTTTCTTTTTTTCCCGACCAAAATAATCCCAGAGTTAAGTTAAATTTTCTCAATTGAGCTACAGAAATATCGAAAGCAGTGGCGTAGGTTTTTCATGATAATACAAAATTTTGTGTCATCTATAACCTTTTAAATTTAAAAATTTAACTTGCCTGTTTGTCAACTTGTAAATAAAGGGCATGAAAATTGGCACTTGGAAAAACTGATACTCGTTATAGAATTGATTCAACGAGAGAAATTATATTTGAATAATAAAAAAATATTTTTTCAATAATGTCGTTTGCTGATCCCAAAGATAGATTCTTTTTTGTGGACTTAGTTCTGCGGTAACTTCCCAAAAAAGCCCTCGCATTTACCCTTCAAAATAAAGAGAAGAAAAAAATATGGTTATGATATCTTTTCTTATTTTTTTTTTTTTTTTTTTTTTTGTGGAGATTTTTATCACACTTTTATTGAGGACTTATTAAGATTATTCCTTTTCAGCCTCTATCAACAATATCTAGGGATGTCTGGGGATTTGTTTACACTCGGAGTTTACTTTTCCCTTATTTTATTTTTTTGGTGGTTCTTATCATCTATCATCTGGGAGGATTTAAATTTTTTTTTCTTTTTTACTTGCTTAAAAGAAAAGGAAGTGACAAGAATTCCCTAAGTCTTCTTGTTCATTTTCATAGAAGAAGGTCATGTTTAGAAGTGAATAAAGTATTTTTTTTTTTGTTTTTTAACATAAACAAGTGCACCCTTTTTTAGTTTCAGGTGACAAACTGAAGGGCATAGTACACAGATAAGTGATTTTTTATGCCTATCATAATATTTAAAAAATAAATATATAGAGAAATTTTGTTTGTTATGATATCAAAATTCCCAGCAAATAATTTTACAAGGATTCGTAGATTTCAAATAAAAACGAAGAATTCTTCGCAAGCTTTTTATATAATATAAATATGTACATTAGGGTGCTTTTTTTTCGCGATTATTTTTTTTTTTTCAGTCCCACCTCGAAATTTTGTGGCTAATACCTAAACAAACATTCCCTGAAAATTGGACCCCTTAAAAATAATATTTAGTACTAGACCAAGACGCATAAAGATTTCCCATATAAAATACATGTGAACTTTGATTATTTTTCTTCAAATCTCTCCAACTCAGAGGCATTTTATGGCACAATCTTGGTCAATGTCGGGTTTCTTCAGAATTGAATGCTTTACAAAAGTGTCCATTGCGGTGTAACCCTAACTCCCACCAACGAGGTAGTACGGGTCACTAACCCCAATTTTTCCATGAAATTCTCGCCTTTTACCCCTATCTCGTAAACACAAAGAGGTGAATATGACAAACTTATAGCAAATTCAATTTCCTACAAAAAAGTTCGGAATACCAAATCGCTAACATCGACATTTCTTGAGATATTGGACTTTGAAGTTGAGGTAGTGTTTCTACAATTTAGCTCAATAATCCATGAAAATGCCACTCTACCTCAACTTCAAAGTCCAATATCTCAAGAAATATCGATGTTAGGAATTTGGTATTCAGAACTTTTTTGTAGGAAATTGAATTTGCTACAAGTTTGTCATATTCATTTTTTCTGTACCCCTTGTTGTTTACGAGATAGGGGTAAAAAGCGAGAATTTCATGGAAAAATTGGGGTTAGTGACCCGTACTACCTCGCTGGTGGGAGTTAGGGTTACACCGCAATGGACACTTTTGTAAAGCATTCAATTCTGAAGAAACCCGACATTGACCAAGATTGTGCCATAAAATGCCTCTGAGTTGTAGAGATTTGAAGAAAAATAATCAAAGTTCACGTGTATTTTATATGGGAAATCTCTATGCGTCTTGGTCTAGTACTAAATATTATTTTTAAGGGCTCCAATTTTCAGGGAATGTTTGTTTAGGTATTAGCCACAAAATTTCGAGGTGGGACTGAAAAAAAAAAATAGTCGCGAAAAAAAAAGCACCCTAATGTACATATAATGTTTTAAATTGAAAGCAATGCTACACGAAAAACCAAACAAAATTAATAAATTCATATTACTAAAAACAGGAAAATAATCAAAAATGAATCTTCTGTCGGACTATTTGGAATTTTATAAGTGAATCGTTTTAAAAACAAAATTACGTGAAACTTTCAAGAAAAACGAATGTAATTCGTCTTATATAACCTCGAAAGGTTTTCATCCGTAAGTAATTTATTTACGATTTAATTTTCACGAGCAAATAAGGAGAATTTAATTCGTTTTTTCCCCGAGAATTTTACTATTTAGTAAAGAAATAGTCTGATAGCTGATTCGCTTTCGAATCCTTTTCGATATCATTAATGAATTTTTGCATAAAATATTTTTTTTATTTTTTTTCCGATTCATTTACGAATCGTTTAGTTTATTGGATTCTACTATACTTAGCTTATAAATTTCTTTATTTTATAAATTTTAGCTGAAATGTTACGCTTTCAGAGATTTATATCTATTCTATGAATTGATATTGTAGAAATATATTATTTAAAGTCATTGCTTTCATGTGAACAATCCACAGACTCTAGAAGCCCTGAAAGAAAAAATTCGACAATAAATAGAGATATTATAACTCAAAAGCGATAGAAAAACGCCATAAAAAGGGCTCTAATTTGCATCAAGCTAGGGGACACCATTTGAATGTTATCAATAATTGTATCAATATATTAAATTGGGCTCATTTCTTTTGCGCCATCTGACTATAATGCTGTTAATATGAAAATCATATTTTTTTTTATATTGGATTATCTTTTCATAAAGGATTTCGAAACAAAAATAAAAAATAAATAAAACAAAATAAAGCTTTAGCGAATAGACAGATAGACAGAGATAATTTCACTAATGAACTGAGATTTTCTGTTTTTATTCTTGATCAACTTCGAATTTACCTATGTAAATAAAATCAAAACAAAACAAAATTTACAAAAATCATTGAGGAAGAAGATGTCAACACCTACAACATGAATTGAGCCTTGGAAATTTTCCCTTCAATTTAGACAAATCGAGAAATGTAATGGTACATTAAAACGAAAAGAATGAAAATTGAATCATGTAAATTATTATCCATAAGAAATTCTGAACAGGTGATATTCCCTAAAAGATAATTCGTGGAAATATTTTGTAAATGTTGAGAACGTTAGAAAATGTTCACCTCAATTTTCTGTGTAAAATTTAAGCTGTGGAAGCAAAAGTTTAGAGGATGTTAGCAAAAGAGCTACACACGTTACGACACCCCTCTTAACTTTTTAAGCCGCAATGAAAATTTTCGAAAATTGCCGGAAGGAGACACTTTATTCATGGTTAAATTTTGTATGTATTTCGGGTTAAATTGGATTAAGATTTAACACCCATTAACGTCTCTGGTAAAAATTTATTATATTTCTAAAAATATTTTAAATTATTCCATCAATGACCAATCATTCAATATTTTTATGCATAGCATAGCGTATAATGAATTTTTCGATTATTTAATCTACTCAGTGGTATGGAACCCTTGAAACATTGAAATGAAGCCAGTTAAATGTGAAACTAAATTAAGTTATTCAATCTGTGAGGGAGTTTCTCTAATGGGACTATAGGATGTAATCAATGAAGAGTAAAATAATGTTTTTTATTCTCAGTATTCCTATGAAATTCCAGTCTATTTCTAAGTCTAAGTCCCTTCAGGCAGTTTGTCACTACGCATCGTAGCTGATTCTACATTTTGAATATTAAATAGAACCTCATTTTCAAGAGGGGACGGATAAGCTAAAAAAAACAATTTTAAAATGTTTCCATCATTCAATATGCGCAATATTTTAGGGAAATTCTCAGCCTGGGGCTTATAAAATTTCACAAAATCAAGAAATTTTATTGAAACTTTGTAGTAAAGAAACTTCGAAGCCACTTAATTTTAATCTTTTATCGAAATCTGTGAATTCACGAATAAAATATGTTTGTATCAAAATTTTTAAATTCAAAATGATATTATTATCGAAGCTAGTTTATAAACATAACATAACTTCACATATCCCTACAAAAAATAGTCCAGTAGTTTAAACAAATCCATTTCTTGAAGTAAGATTTTCCCCAAATTGTCTTTTCAACAAATCTATTTTTTTCGGTCGTTGTATGGCATGTAGCGTTGTCCTGTTGAAACCATAAATCCTCAACACGATTATTCGTTCCGTAGAATTCAGAAAGTGCTTTATGAGTTTTTATAACTTAGCCCAGATATCTGAAGAAATAAATTTTTACGATTTGGAATCGTTACCTCGGTTGTATATCCATTTACGATTTGTTCGATTTTACAGAATAAAAATACATTGACACTTATAAAAAATGATAGCTAATTTGATAGTTATCCCTATCAGAAATTCGGCACCTCTTAAAAAAAAAACCTTTTATAAATAATCGGATGAGTAGGAACAATTTTGTAATTCAACATTCATTCCTGATAAAGAAAAGAGCCTCACGAAAAAGGTAACAGATTGGAAAATAAGAACGAAAAATAAATACAATTACGTGAATATTCCAGGTATATGATCTAGGTTATACTACGCTTTTCCAAGAATTTATAATTGCCATTTATCAAAAAAAAAATGCGGTTTAATCTACCTTCTTCTGCCGTTTAAGAATTTTATAATGTTTTAATACAACTTTCTAGGAAAGAATCCAATTTATCCCGCAGCATAAAAATTTTAAGATTTCCTGTCCGGTAAACACAGGAAGAAGATTTATTTTTATAATTTTTTATTTCTTGGCTTAACCCAAACCCATCTTAGGAGAAAAACGAACCTAAGTGAGATTTTATTAATATTTCCGGAAGATTTGAGGCTTCCGGTAGAGGAAAGTGTGAAATATAATGGATTCTTCTTTCTCCTTGTAGAAAAGATTATCTACTTTGAAATTTAAGCGATGATTAATCCCATCTTGATACTGTATCATAAATTTCGCAAATTACTTTATTTTATAATATTACTTTCGAAATAAGTAAAAAAATTAACCCACTTATTATTTTTCTGAAAGCTATTTAAATTCATAGTGAATAAATTATTTGTTTTATTGATATATTTAAAAATTATGATATCTACCAATTATCGAAAAACTTATTTAAAATCGACTAAATTTACGACAATTTGATCTCGTTATGTATGATATTAATTATTTTTTTGATATACATATCATATTATGCGGTCGGGGAGCTTCCCCTTGTTTTTATAGCTTGTCAATCTTTTGCATTATAAAGCCATCCAATAAGAGGAATCAGCATTTCTTCACTATGTTCAACTGTGTGACATCTTGAGATATTGTTACGTGTTTTTCTTTCTTAAATCACACCCTAAGATTGTGGTTGATAAAGTTGAGATGGGAGGATTTTATACATGCAATATTCTATGGAGGGGATGTAAAGAACCCTTTTCTTTCTTGTTTTTACGAACAAAATCGCGACAGGAATTCTAACAAAATTCTTCTTCGGCATAAATTTGATATTGGATGCAAGTCTTATCTCTTATAATTTTTTTGACTTTCACGGCTAACGTGGGGGTGGTTTGTGCTTTAAAAAAAATAAAAATAAAACCTGTAGCTTCATAAAAATATCCTTCCTTTCCACAAAAATTTCTTTTTGTTTTCCCCTTAAGCCGATATTTTTCTTTTTTACTGCGCTTTTTGTTGAATAATGTTTAAAGTGGAACGTCTCAAGATATTCACAATATTTCTTATCTCTTACAAGTAACCAAAGGTTGAATTTTATGAGAGTGGGTGATATAGATGCTTTTAAGAAATATATTGTATATATATATACATACAACAAAACCTGATGACTCTTTATCAATGTAGCGCTATGAAGTGATAAAAACGTGCTCAGCATTCCGGATAAAGTGACCGTGAATGAAATTATGCGAAGGAAAAAATATGAAAGAAAAAAGGTACTATAAATTTTAACATATAGTCAGAATTAAAAATTATACACGATTTTAATGCAATTATGTTTTGTAATTGTCAAATGTGCGAAGTTAGAATAATTTACGAATAAATTAACAATTTCTTTCTTTAATTTAGTCTCTACGTTTATTAGACCAATCTTTCAACAAAAAAAAAAAAAAAAAGGGTAATTTATTACTGAAACTCTTGGGAGTCTGAAGAAAGGGACAAAAGGGACAAAAATCATTTACGTTGACGATTATACCCAAAGGGTATAATATTGCCGAAAAAAAAAAATTAGTTTATAAAGGTCATTTGTACAAGAAGTTCTAATTTACTTGAAGTTATCCCCCTGGAATTAACTTTTCCGACAGAAATGTCAAAAAGCCACAATTTAGGGAATTGGTGTGGCAACAGTTGTGGCCAATTTCCGGGTGATGTTCACACCATCTCAAACATCTCTCACAGTTCGCTTCCTTAAATATCAACCACATCATCATAAATTCGGTTTATTAATTGTCTAAGATATTGGCTTTTATTATATTTAATATCGTAATCTCCTTTAATTTACTTATTAAAAAAAAAAAAACCAACGGACTAAAATCCGCCCAATATAATACTTACCTTTTTTCCACATAATCCAGGAATTAACCTGGATTCCAATTTTAAATCTGTTTACATCCATTCTGGACATTCAATCTTATTGAAATTCAGTGGGAGTATATATATATATAAAATATATATATATATATTTGTTTTGTTTTGTTTATAAAAATAGCCAACTAATCCACCTACACAGATAGGGCAAGATTTTCAATTTACCCCCTTGTGTTTTATCCCTTATACCCTAATAAGCTTTCTAGTGAAAAAGGGTTTAAGAAAAATACGTATAACCTACGTGAAAAAATTCTCTTTTTATAAATAAGTATATTTCTCATGTATCCTAATTTTGTACTCTTCAGTGTTTTTGTCAGTTTATATCCTTTATCTTTTATATTTTAAAGGTATAATTATATTTGAGCGAATCGATTTACCACTAGATTGAATGATTTCTGATTTTTGAAATTTATTAGAAAATTGAATAACTGAATTGGACCCACAACACAATAAAATACTTAAGAAAATTGTTTTCGATTTAATTTTAAACATCAAACAAGCCAAAGGTTAACATGTTTTATTTATTTTCTTAGAAAACTACCCTAACTTTCGAGTGGGAGTATATCAAAATGGAAAAATCATCAATAAGATACCCAAGATAAAAATACATCGATGTAAAAAAAAAAAAAAAAAAAAACATACAAAGATATTAGACCTAAAGGTTTATATTTTATATAATTTTTGTTCATTTCAAAATTTTCCAATGACTTTAAAGTATTTGTCTACCTTTAAGTTAAAGGACAGAAATAGAAAAAAAAATACGTAAAAACAAGACAAGTCGACATTCAATTAAGCCTGTGAACGTGTCTTTTCACGTGATGAATAGACACATAGGGTGGAGCAAACTAGAAAAATTGCACGTCGTTCTGCCATCAATTATCTTGTTATATAGCAGGGCTAATTTAGATGTGAGTGTATAGGGCATAGAAATAAGGGTTCATACACACTGGGGGGTTTTCTTCTCAAACAGATTTAAAGATTGACATATTCATTCCCATCTGACATTCGTCTGTCTAACCTTTTCACTATTCACTCTAGAGATAAAAAAATTTTACTTGAATCATGTGGGCAGAGGGATTCGATTAGAAATTTATTATTCTATGTATGAAATTTGAAAAGTACGACAATTTTCCGATTTAGAAATTATAATTTTGATACTTATCGCTTTAAAATGTCGTCGATTTTATCGTCGTAATAATATTTAATTAAAAATTGTATTTATATTAGAAAAAGTAATTTATTTCAAAATACTTAATACTTTCCTATTTACTGGTAGAAATATATATTATATAAAATAAAGAAATATGATTGCTTATGATACAAGAAAAAAAATAATATCAAAAAAATTTAATGTAGTCAAATTTCAATCATGTCTTTTAACTTGTGTACTTTACCCGAAAATAAAAATAGGGAATCATGAATAAAACACTTAAAGTCTACCCTAGCTCCATTGGTTACTGAATATGAGAGGGTAAAATTCTGTCCTTCTTAAGGGGGTTTTTTTTTTTTTTTTTTTTTTTTTTTGACAATTTAGAGTTCTCTTGGACAGGGTTTTCTTACACTTTCTAAGAAATAAAATAAAATAGCTTTACCTTCGAGGAGAAAAGTTTCGCGGTCGCCAAAAGTGTCCCTCTCGCGGGACTGTAACGACCAAATTCCCAAGATATTGGGATCCAATCTCAAGAAGGAAATTTTAAGGGCTTGTTAGCATAATAATGAAAATAAAAAAATTCAAAGTAAAATAGGAAAGTAGAAAATAAGAAAAGTATCATGATTGTTTTGTTATGCTCAAGTTCCTGTTCCTTGTCGGAGGGATAAAGTAAATAGAAAATTTAATATAATATAGTAGGCAATTTTCTGTTGTAAACTAATATTAAAAATTAAATTTGTGAAACAATAATTTTAGCTGTTTATACCTTAACATTAAACTTTTCCATTCTAAAATTAATAGAACTAACAAATTGAGAAATTTATCACCTGTACGAGCTCAAACATCTTCTGAGTTTCTTCGAAGAAAACTTGCACCTTTGAATGGGGGCGGCTAAAAAAAACGTCCCCACAAGATTCATACTTTTATCCCAGTCTCCTTTTTTTATCTTCACCTTTATCGGGAGGGCATCGCAACAGATGAATTTATCCTGTGACGTCGTTCGCCTTGTGGCGCTTTATATGATTCGAAGTAAAAACACTTTGGGGAGCAATTTTGTCTTCTGTGTTTCCACAAAAATGTGAACATTTACACATGAGTAGACCCCTCATTTCCGTCTTCGACAATAATAATACCAGGTGCAAAATAAAAAAAAAATATAAATCCATTGTACTTTTATTCATTCGGTTTGTTTTATTCCACCTGTTGATTTCCAGTGTAATACAAAATATATATGAAATTTCAAAAGAATGTCTTTTATAAATTATATTTTTTTTTAGAAAATTTTCTGGTCGTAAAATTTTTCTGGATAATTTACTTAAAATTGAATCGATGTATATTAATAGATATTTTTTTATTTTAAGTTGATACATCTGAAAAATTACAATTTTTGCAATTTATTATTCTCACATTTTTAGAGTATCGATTCTTTGCAAATAATTTTATAGATGTGTTTGAATTTCTTGAAAATTGGCATTCAGGAATGTAAAGTCGTTTTTTTTTTTAATAAAACACCCTTCTTTTTGATAACATTTGAGAATATCTTTGGGATAAAATATGAAAGTTTTTATAATCTTAAATTATGCTGTTACATAACTTCTCATCCTTAAGGGAAAAACTTTTTGTTTTATAGGAAAACTTTTTTATATTTAAGTCTATATTTTGGAGTGTTTTTCATGATGGGTCGATTTTCTGTAAGTATATTTAACTTTAAACGGAAGCTTAAGGTACATTGGAAAAACTTATGAATAATTTTAGTAAGGAAAAAGGGTATAATCAGCCTAATATAGCATCGATGAACTCAAACATGAACTGAATATATAATGGGTTATTGAATTTTTATAGGCTTTTAGAATTACTTAAAATTTCGAGAAGAAGTTCCTTACACTTTTTATATGATGCAAAATTTCTTTGAAATACATTTTTTATATACTTTGAAGAATTTCCTCATTTTACAAAATTACAACAACTAAAATTCCTTTACGGATACAACGAATTTTACTCGTTGGAGGGGGGAATGGATAAGAGGATTTCAGGTTAATTGACAGGAATGAATTCAATTAGTGTTAAGACTTTCACTGCTCGCTTTCCTCGATTGTTCAAACATTTTGTAAGGAAGTGAAAGTATTTTCAGGGAAATGATGATACGCTTAGACAGCATATTTTCTTATTATAAATACTAAATCCTGCACCCTCTCATCAACATTGTGTACAAGAACATAAATTAATTGCAGTTTTTGGGAAAATTTAACAATTGTTGGCATAAATAATGGTCTTTATAAATTATGTCAGAGTATAAAGAAAATATGTGTATGCTATACAATTTTATACTGAAGTAAGGGTGTAAAATAATTGTACACTAAACACTTTTCTACCTTCGTTTAATTGGCAAAATAAAACATAATTCCCAGAAGAGAGCTGTTGAATTAAGTTAGTCAGACAGTCAGTTCGCCTCTGATAAAGTCTGAGGGAAAGGGGTAAGCTTCCATTCGCATTTAGCATTAAACATTTCAGATACAATCTCATGAAAATGAAGGAAAATTGTTGCTTCAGTGAGGGAAAAGGTATGAGAAGATTTACTCTATATTACAGGCCATGTAGATTATGGGGAAGCGCACATTTTCGTAATTGTCCGATTTAAAACCTTTCGCAAATTGACTACCTTTTTAGAGAAAAAGATAGTCGTCTATGGAACGATATCTCAAAGTGGGGTTTATATTTCTGAAACTACTAGTTCTAGTACTAGTACTATATGAATTTTTCTTGCAAAAAATTATCCCATATGGGAGAGAAAAACGGCTCCAGTTTTTCAAAAAAAAAAAAAAAATCTCATATTTTGCAGGCTGTCAGAACAGATCCACCTTTCTACGAAGTTAAAAACCGAAATAGGTCTGGGGGAAAAATTCCTAGAAACGGAGCGCCAAACTCTCCAGAATGGTAAAATTTGGACTAAAAAGGAAGTAAAAAAAGTGGGGCATATTCAAGTGATAAAAGGCTTCAAATTTAAAAAAAAATTAATCACAGAGCCCCAATATTTTTTGGGGAGTATCAAAACATATTCGGCTCTCTAGAAAGTTAAAAATCGGAATAGGTCTGGAGGAAACATTTGGAGAAATAGGGCACGAAACTGTCCAGAATGGTAAAATTTAGGTTCCAGATTTTTTTGCTCGAAAAATTCCCTCGGGATATTCCCTGATTTTATTTTTCCTGGAAAGGTAGCCATGCTTACTTAACATCTACAATATTTCAGAAATTAGAAAAAAGTTTTAAGGCCAGGAGAGCATTTTTTGCTAAAAGAGTTTTGCATTTCATTCAGTTTTCTCAACTTTTCCTTAAGACGGGTAAAATTCATTATGAAAAAAACTCATTTTTTGAATTTTCAGATGATTTTATGAAGCTTGCATAAAACTTGGGTGTATGATGTATGGATGCATAGGCAAAAATCGTATATCCCGCTTCATAAATAATTGTAGTAATTTGGGCATGTTGAAAAAACTCAAATTTGGAAATTGTTTTCTAAAGCTTTATAAAAGCTTACCTATGCTCTTTGCCGTATGCACTTAAGCTTATAAGAGTGATTATAAGCATGGGGTGTTTGATGTATGGGACATAGGTTAAAATTTATTAAGGGTAGTATAACAAAAAAAAAAAAAAACCCTATTTGGAACCGGACAAGTGCGAGTAGGATTATGAGGCTGTAGAGTTTAGTATTTATTACTAATTTAAACTCGATGTCTCTAGCTGTTCCTGAGAAAAAGGATGTTGACGGACAGACAGACGGAAAGCAAAGTGATCCTATACGGGTACCGTGTTTTCATTTCGAAGCACAGAACCCTTAAAAAAATCCTAATTAGGTAATTATTTTTTCTGTTAATGAAAAAACCAATTATAAAACCTTCTGAGGATATTTAATTACTTCGAGACACTTAAAATCGCACCTGTTGCGCCAAAAATAATAAATTTCTCCACAACAAATTTTCGATTTTAACGTATTAAAAATTTAAGATCTGGAAGTCAAAATTGGGATAATCCAAATATTTAAATTGTTTTTAAATATAAAGCACATATTAATGAAAAATCTTTGTAGGAAAATTCCAAGCTCCTTCTCGAGCGTCATGTTACTTTCCTCACTATTTTATATTTACTGGTATATATATATTTTTTAGTAATAGAAATAATTAATATTTGTAGTACTTACCACTATCAATGTATGGGCTCGAATCGGCAAGAATGAAAACTGCAAATAATATTAGAGCAAGTCCAACGACTATACGCATTTTGTGGTTGTAAAAGTCTTAGTTTTATTTAACTTTAGTACTTTTATTTTATTTGAGTGAAGTAGTAACGATTTTGCTTTTGTTTTACTTGAAAAAGTTTATTTTTAATAGTAGCAAGTATCACTAAATAGTCTTTTTATATATATTCACTTTTTTGGAGGAAAACTGGTTTTAAAACCAGAAAATAAAAATTTTCTGACTCTGAAATATATTTTAATGAATTTTTGCTTATTATTAGCTTTTTTTTTATTAAATTTAATGATTTTTTGGAAAATTATTATGAAATTTGTAGAAAAATTATAGATTTTCAATAAACTACTCTTTATTTAAAATGTTTCCGCAAACAATATGTTAACTTTCGATTAGTAGAAAAATAGAAGAATTGAAAAATGTGGAAAATTTTAATCGTTTTATATTCTACTAATATTGAAATCTTAGTCCAGAAAATTGCTACAGCTGTTTTATTTGAAATTATATCTATTTTATAATATATAAATTTTCCAAAAACGTTATATAAATTATATTGTTTTATATTAAAAAAGTGCACTGTTTTGTAAATTTATAATTTTTCATTTACATTATGCCAATTCGAATTGAGTCAAGTCGAAATATTCTGAATAAAATTTTTGCTTGTCGAATTTTTTCACACGACACTTAAGGGACCACTATTTATTATATTTGCTCACTATTAAAAAATATTTCAAAAGAAAAGAATTTTTTCTGTTGACTTCTTCCCAGTTTTAACTCTTAACACTTGATTTTAAAAATTACTTCAATCACTTCTTGTCGACGAATAACGGTTATCCTAGTACTACAGGTCCTTTTATAGGTGCCGATCCCCACCCCCAAAAACCACAGAGCTTTCCACCTACACTGTTGAGACTTTTGAACTTTTATTTACTATTGTTGTTGTGATGCTTTTATATGTGGTATGTATGTATTCTTGTAGGGGATGATTTTATAGGATGCTTGTAGCGGTCCAATTATTAAATGCATTTCAGCAATATCCTTTCGGTCAAACAGGAGCATACATCCCCCGGAAGGTGTGAAAAAGAGCAATAATATCATCAATCGAGGAAATATACATGCTAGATATAGTGGAGAATGCCATCTCTACGCGATTCCCGAATATGAACCTATTCCTCTTTTTCCCTGAGAAATTGCTTAAGCTTAGAAGCTCTTTGTTTATCTCAAATCTCACCCTATGGTGCTAGTGTGCCCCTTTCTGACACCCCCAAGAAGCCACAGGGGCGAAGGAAGACCGTATACCTTTTTTTTATCTTTTGCCTTTCGGCTAGGGAAGAAAATATTCGTTCCTTAGGGAGACGCAACACGTTGTTTTGGATCCATCTGCCCCCGATTCATATTATCACAAGGGAATATCTCGTAGATATTTTTTTTATATTTGCACTTTTTTCAATGCATAAATCTAAAATCTTGCATATGCAGAAAATGCTATGTTTTGGATTCTATATGGTACTCACCTTACACTATCTTATAGTATATGCGCAAAAATCTGTTGAGTTCTTTGCATTGTATTTTCATTTCTTGCACATTTGCATATAAAACCCTGCATCCCTTAATTTACATCAAAACACTGCCCTGCATATTTAAAAATCCTTCGATTTGCTAATATAAAGAAACTTGTGTAGAAAAAATAAAATAAAAATGCTCCATTGAATGTGTTTTGAGTTTTCAATAATTTAGAAATTTATAACTTTCTTAATGCAGACTACGAACCCACCCACAAAATAAAAAAAAAAATTTAAAACAGTTAGTGAAAAAAAAAAATTAATTTAAAGAATTAAAAACCTTTTCTTTCCCTAAAGAGTTAAAATAAATATTTTCTAAAAAGGGGCTATCCGGGTCGGTTTTTTTGGCTAAGTCCACTCTTAGTAAAATAGCTAGATGATTCTAACCAAAAAACAGAAAAGCCTAGAGGAAAACGTCACAAATTTTACATTTTCCCTTGTATTTCTTAAGCCCGATTAAGGCAAAAAAATTATTTTCTAAAATAGGGCTCCCCCGATCGGTGTTTTTGGCTAAATTGATCTCAGTAAAATAGCTAGATGATTCTAGCCAAAACACAGAAAAGTCCAGAGGAAAAAATGGCAGAATACTGCAATTTTCCTCGTATTTTTCCCTCCCTAAAGGCTTAAAAAGGACTTGGCTTAAATCGACTCTTAGTAAAATAACTAGATGATTCTAGGCAAAAAGGATAAAAGTCCAGAACAAAAAACATCAAACTTTTATTATTGGGATTTTCGTTGTTCAATAAACATAATAAACCCTTTGCCGAGCGAAATTAAAGTACATTTTATATCAATCAATATAAGGTTGGTATGATGTAGGCAAATCCCAAGCAACAAGTTGTTTGAATGATTTAAGTGGTTTTACTGAAACATTGAAAGAGAATATTGAAGTTTGTCAGAGACAAATAATTCGCGAATCAACAAATCTAATTTCATTATGTGTTAGTCCAATGTGTCTCTATTTACTGTAGAGTTATTACAAAAGTGTTTTCGAATTTGTATATAGCTTCTTTGCATTTCCACTGGGAATATAATGCAATAACACATTAAAATTATATCATTGTAATATAAGTTAAAAGTTAAAAATCTTTAAGATTTTCTAGATTTGATTTTTGTTAATTCAGAGGCATTCTATAATCCCCTGGATTAAATCTTAAACTTCTATTATTATTATTTGCAAAATATTTCCACATAAAATTGTTAATTTAATTGTCATATAAATTCGATAAAATAATCCTCTGGATACCCTTGAGAGCAAAAGAGGATACGTTGGGGCAGTATGACATCAGTAGCGAGTTTATTTCAGACATTTCTAGGATTTTATAATGGTAACCAAAAACCACAGTCGTAATTGCCATTCCAACTGGGATGGGATTTGGTATGACTGCTTCATGGGGTCATAAATATGATGGAAAAATAATATAAAATTGGATTCCAATAAAAGGCTCAATTCGAGCTCGGTAAGTGTGTCCCCCCAGGAAGGTCCAAGATCGGCAAGGGGAATAGTAAACATACGTAGGGAATCTTTTATTCCCCAGACCAAAACGGCTTTAAGGAGAATTCAAGGCGGAGCTTGTAAGAGGCAGGACGGTCATATGAATTTACGTCAGATTTTTGAATAAATACACTAAGAGAAAATAAAAGGGTGGAAATGTGAAGAGAATTGAAAGGGTTGCAATATCGAGGGGGTCCTTAAACTCCCTCGGGGAGTTTGAATAGTATCATGTGTAATTCGAAATATAAGAAATTCTAAGAAACGAAAAGATAAGTAAATATTTAAAAAAAAAAAAAGTGTTCTTTCCTAAGTAAAGAAAGGGTATATAGGGCTGCAAAAACGTCATCATCTTTCCGTTGGATAGTGAAACTTTCCACCAATCGGAAAGGGACTTCGCCTGCAGCAAGTCGGGAACAATAGGAACAGAAAATGAAGACATTCAGAACTTGTGCGTGATTTTATATGGTTATAATAATAATCATATTTTTCAATGGGGAATGCATTCGGAAAGAAATTAGAGTAATATTAAATACAAAAAGTACCTGTATCAAGAATTTTCAAATATGATTTTTAAGTGATATTGGATATTCCTACTTGAAATATGGGATTATTAAATAAATAAAGGGGATCTAATATAAGAATGTGAAGCATTCATTCAACTATGAAAATTACGATGTATGTACATATTTAATATAAGTACGTATGTTACTAATTCAACTGTGAATAGCTTTTTTGTGTCCAATCTTATTTAACATAAAATTTAAAAAATAGAGGATATCTATTTGAAATAATTTGTATTCTAATTTTGAACTTTCTGGAGAGTTTGTCGTCCCGTTTTTCGATATTTTTACTCCAGACCTATCCCGATTTCTAACTTTCTAGAGAGCTAGATATATTTTGAAAGTTCCCAAGAAATATTGGGAATCAGCGACTTTAAAAAAAAAAAAAAAATGAAATGAAATTCTGCGATTTTTTCCTCTAGACTTTTCTGTTTTTTGCCTAGAATCATCTAGTTCTTTTACTTAGAGTAGACTTAGCCAAAAAACCCGATCCGGGGTGACCTTTTTTAGAAAATTGTTTTTTTACTTGTACATGGCTGAAAAAATGCACTGAAAAATGTAAAAATTGAAATTCTGCCATTTTTTCCTCTAGACTTTCCTGTGTTTTGCTTAGAATCATCTAATTATCACACCAAGAGTCGATTTAGCCAAAAATCCCAATCCAGGGAGTCGTATTTTAGAAATTAGTTTTTTTACTTTTACATGGCTGAGAAAATGCACTGAAAAATGTAAAAATTGAAATTCTGCGATTTTTTCCTCTAGACTTTTCTGTTTTTTGCTAAGAATCATCTAATTATCATACCAAGAGTCGATTTAGCCAAAAATCCCAATCCAGGGAGTCGTATTTTAGAAATTAGTTTTTTTACTTGTACATGGCTGAAAAAATGCACTGAAAAATGTAAAAATTGAAATTCTGCGATTTTTTCCTCTAGACTTTCCTGTGTTTTGCTTAGAATCATCTAATTATCATACCAAGAGTCGATTTAGCCAAAAATTCCAATCCAGGGAGTAGTATTTTAGAAATTAGTTTTTTTACTTATACATGGCTGAAAAAATGCACTGAAAAATGTAAAAATTGAAATTCTGCGATTTTTTCCTCTAGACTTTTCTGTTTTTTGCTAAGAATCATCTAATTATCATACCAAGAGTCGATGTAGCCAAAAATTCCAATCCAGGGAGTAGTATTTTAGAAATTAGTTTTTTTACTTATACATGGCTGAAAAAATGCACTGAAAAATGTAAAAATTGAAATTCTGCGATTTTTTCCTCTAGACTTTTCTGTTTTTTGCCTAGAATCATCTAGTTATCATACCAAGAGTCGATTTAGCCAAAAATCCCAATCCAGGGAGTCGTATTTTAGAAATTAGTTTTTTTACTTTTACATGGCTGAGAAAATGCACTGAAAAATGTAAAAATTGAAATTCTGCGATTTTTTCCTCTAAACTTTTCTGTTTTTTGCTAAGAATCATCTAATTATCATACCAAGAGTCGATTTAGCCAAAAATCCCAATCCAGGGAGTCGTATTTTAGAAATTAGTTTTTTTACTTTTACATGGCTGAGAAAATGCACTGAAAAATGTAAAAATTGAAATTCTGCGATTTTTTCCTCTAGACTTTTCTGTTTTTTGCTAAGAATCATCTAATTATCACACCAAGAGTCGATTTAGCCAAAAATCCCAATCCAGGGAGTCGTATTTTAGAAATTAGTTTTTTTACTTTTACATGGCTGAGAAAATGCACTGAAAAATGTAAAAATTGAAATTCTGCGATTTTTTCCTCTAGACTTTTCTGTTTTTCGCTAAGAATCATCTAATTATCATACCAAGAGTCGATTTAGCCAAAAATTCCAATCCAGGGAGTAGTATTTTAGAAATTAGTTTTTTTACTTATACATGGCTGAAAAAATGCACTGAAAAATGTAAAAATTGAAATTCTGCGATTTTTTCCTCTAGACTTTTCTGTTTTTTGCCTAGAATCATCTAGTTATCATACCAAGAGTCGATTTAGCCAAAAATCCCAATCCAGGGAGTCGTATTTTAGAAATTAGTTTTTTTACTTTTACATGGCTGAGAAAATGCACTGAAAAATGTAAAAATTGAAATTCTGCGATTTTTTCCTCTAAACTTTTCTGTTTTTTCCTAAGAATCATCTAATTATCATACCAAGAGTCGATTTAGCCAAAAAGCCCAATCCAGGGAGTCGTATTTTAAAAATTAGTTTTTTTACTTTTACATGGCTGAGAAAATGCACTGAAAAATGTAAAAATTGAAATTCTGCGATTTTTTCCTCTAGACTTTTCTGTTTTTTGCTAAGAATCATCTAATTATCATACCAAGAGTCGATTTAGCCAAAAATCCCAATCCAGGGAGTCGTATTTTAGAAATTAGTTTTTTTACTTGTACATGGCTGAAAAAATGCACTGAAAAATGTAAAAATTGAAATTCTGCGATTTTTTCCTCTAGACTTTTCTGTTTTTTGCCTAGAATCATCTAGTTATCATACCAAGAGTCGATTTAGCCAAAAATCCCAATCCAGGGAGTCGTATTTTAGAAATTAGTTTTTTTACTTGTACATGGCTGAAAAAATGCACTGAAAAATGTAAAAATTGAAATTCTGCGATTTTTTCCTCTAGACTTTTCTGTTTTTTGCTAAGAATCATCTAATTATCATACCAAGAGTCGATTTAGCCAAAAATCCCAATCCAGGGAGTCGTATTTTAGAAATTAGTTTTTTTACTTATACATGGCTGAAAAAATGCACTGAAAAATGTAAAAATTGAAATTCTGCGATTTTTTCCTCTAGACTTTTCTGTTTTTTTTGCCTAGAATCATCTAATTATCACACCAAGAGTCGATTTAGCCAAAAATCCCAATCCAGGGAGTCGTATTTTAGAAATTAGTTTTTTTACTTGTACATGGCTGAAAAAATGCATTGAAAAATGTAAAAATTGAAATTCTGCGATTTTTTCCTCTGGACTTTTCTGTTTTTTTTCCTAGAATCATCTAATTATCACACCAAGAGTCGATTTAGCCAAAAATCCCAATCCAGGGAGTCATATTTTAGAAATTAGTTTTTTTACTTGTACATGGCTGAGAAAATGCACTGAAAAATGTACAAATTGATATTCTGCGATTTTTTCCTCTAGACTTTTCCGGTTTTTGCATAGAATCATCTAGTTATTTTACTTAGAGTCGGTTTAGCCAAAAAACCTAATCCGGGTAGACCTTTTTTAGAAAAAAATTTTTTTTCCCTTAAAAAATACACGGGAAAACGTAAAAATTATAATTCTGCGAATTTTTCCTCTAGACTTTTCGGGGTTTTTCCCTAAAATCATCTAGTTATTTAACTAAGAGTCTATTTAGCCAAATAACTCGATCCGGGGAGCCCGTTTTTAGAAAATAGTTTGTTTTGCTAGTATGTGGCTTAAAAAATACACGGGAAAATGCCAACATTTAAATTCTGCTATTTCTTCCTCTATACTTTTCTGTTTTTTTCCCTAGATATTTTAGTTAGAGTCGATTTAGCCAAAAAACTCGATCCGGGGAGCCCTTTCTTAGAAAATATTTTTTTTGCCAGTATAGGGCTTACATATTACTTAATACATGTGCATTTTCATTGGAATATGTCCGACTTGCAGTCATCTTTAGTCTTAATTTGACCATTCTGGGAGATTGACGTCCTGCTTCTCGGAATTTTTCCTCCAGACCTATCCTGATTTTAGATTTCCTAGAGAGCTGGAGTTTGGACAGTCCCCAGAAAATATTGGGATGATCTCTAGATTAATTAGACCTAGACGAAATTTTGAAATTTTGATTGCAAGATTTTTCCCAGACAGAAAAAGTGAGAGTTAATAAAAGCGTTGAAAAAATATATTAAATAAATGCAATTTAAATAAAACTTCTTTTATTAAATCATTATAATAACTATACAAATTTGTATATCTATTATTTTCAACATTTCTCTAAATAGAATTAAATAAGAACTATAAACTGTATATAAAAATTTATAAACTTCAGGAGCATTTTATACATGATTAAGTCGTGGTGTAGAATATCTATTAAATAAAAATTTGTCAATTATTTTAATAATATATCAGATTATATATGTGAAACAAAATAAATACCTTAGGCAAAAATCTTTAGTACGCCTCATTTTCTGGTATTTTTTTTTTTGGCAAAGGCTTTTTCATTCAGTCAATTGAATAACCCTGTGCCAAGGGACTAGGTGATCTATTTCTGAAATTTATTTATTATTATTAGCTTTTTTTATACTTGTTTTATATAATAATAAAATAAAATATATTTGAACACATGCAATCACATTACATCTAATTAAAATTAGTACGATGAAAAGAAAGCTTTTTAAAATTGATGCCGTTTTTATACGTACCAATAAAAGATTAATTTTGCATCGAACCAGCAAAGCCCCATATATATGTATATTTTTTTAAGCGTAAGCCCATTAAATTTATAATATCAGGTAATGCGACATCTCTTAAGGTATTACGCTAAAGGTAAGATAAGCGGAAAATTATTTCAATTTTAAATATAACTATATAACTAAAGCTTAAAAATAATGCTAATAAAAATTATTCTTACCGGCACCTATATTGTGTTCGTTGTACCATCATTCCATCGACTGATGGCGTTGATAGGTCTGAATCGGAGCTACAAATTGATTGACCTCTAGCAAAATCTCTCCTATAATTATCAAGCAAAATTGCATTGTTGTTGGCACCATATTCACCGTCACCGTAACCAAACATCTCTGTATTATTTTTAGGGGGTATCTTAGAGATGATCGGTGGATGATCTGATTGATGGTGATGATAATCAAATTGTTTACCATTTCGATAATCAAGATAGTCACGGCGCATTGTATGAAATTCAGAAAGTACTTCAGTTGTTGGGAATTTATTATGAGTATTATTATTATTATTAAGATTATGATCAATTAGATTTTGTGCTTTACGATGATGATGATGATGATGATCATTTTCTTGGATCATTGGATCATCATTTGAAGTCGGACTTGGGGTTGGACTCGATACAGCACCATCTGGGTCGGCTCGATGATTTTGCGATTCGATTAATTGCCAATCGACTGGTAGGCTAGCACATTGACTCTCTTCAAGGGAGAATAGCCTCAGCTGATGTCGAATTGAAGCCTTTTCACGGGCTCGTTTGCGTTGGAATTCTTCTTCGACTCTTAAAATATAAATATAATATTAGCGGGGTTGAGAGAAAAGAATTAAATAATTCAAAAGTTTACTTTCTCATTGCCTCTAGCTCACTTAAACGTTGGGCTTCCTTTTCTTCAGCCTCTTTAGAGAGTTTTTCTGCAATTCTTCGTCTTTCAATTTGTCGTACAGTGCTTTGAAAGGTGAATCGATGCACTCGACTTTTACTAGAATTCCCTTTACATCCTGTCCTCTCATTCTACAAATATTAAAAAATTAAAAAAATTCCGGGGAGCCCTTTTTTAAGAAAATAACTTTTTTAACTTTTAGGAAGGAAGAAATACAAGAGTAAATGTAAATATTAAAATTCTGCGATTTTTTTTTTTACTCTGGACTTTTCTGTTTTTTGCCTAGAATCATCTATTTATTTTATTAAGAGTCGATTTAGCCGAAAAAAAAAAATAATCCGCGGAGCCCTTTTCAAGGAAATAATTTTTTTTTACCTCTTAGGGAGGAAAAAATACAACCGAAGATAAAAATATTCAAATTTTGCGACTTTTTCTTCTGGACTTTACTGTTTTTTGGCTAGAATAATCTAGTTATTTTACTAGGAGTCGATTTAGCCAAAAGAAATAACAGATTCGGGAAGGCCTTCTTAAGAAAATAAAATATGTTACACGTGAGCCGAAATATTAAATTTTGTTATGTTTAAGTTAAGTTTTGGTTTCCCTAAAAGAATGATTGCGTCCGGGTCACACCGAATAATTCATTTAGTTATTATATAAAATAAAGAATTTTATTTTTTTTGGTAAAATCACCTTAACTTTTGGTACTACATCTTGCAAGCTCTCTCGTTCCCTTCCACTGCCATTTATATGTCCGGATTTATTATTTGATGAATATTTCCTCTCTTTGTTTTTGTTTCCGGCTGTGAAATCACCCTCAAAAAATTGTTGTTGCCCTCTTTCATGAGTCCCACAATCGTCGGTTTGGTCGAAATTTTGCTGAACCGAAACATCACCAATCGGATGATTTGGTAGATACATGACATGTTTTCCTCCCGTAAAATAGCTGAACGATGAGGGCTGTATTGCAATAATTTGCTGGTCACCTCTAGTATCCCTATCAGCAGGTAACTGATGCTGGACATTGGCTCCAGGTAACGTGTTTTCAATTGAATTTGGTGCCGAACGGCTCAGTAACCAGTTATCGCTTCGATAACTTGTCGTCCGATCCTGTGTACTAAATATAGCATTCGAAACAGTCTTTTTAAGCTTCTGTAAGCTGCTAAATCCTGGTTTATCCTAAAGCCAAAAAAAAGATTTAATAATAAGTAAATAATAGCAATATAATAACCTTTTCATCATAAGCCGACATGTGACTTTCCCGAGGTAGGGATAGACTAAAAACGTGACCACGACTAGAAAATTTGTTAGTATCTTCAGTTTTTGTTAGTTCACCGCCATCAGAGCTCGTGTCCTCGTCTAAATCTTGTTGAGGTATCCAAGGCTTTAAAAATGGACCGACTTTAGTTGCTCGTTCATTATCTTGTTCAGGTGCTGTAACAAAATTTTGTCTTGGACTTTCGGTCCTTTCTGGAAGTCCAGCATCTCCAGATATTCCACTATCGCCACTTTTATTATCTGGATATAAAGGATTCGGTTCTCTATATATCCTCTGGATACGTTCTTCAAGTGGCTGCTTCGGTTCGGCAGAGATATCGCTTGGAAAAAGGCTCGTACCTCGTCCAAAAAAAGCTGCATCCTTTTGTTCATCGTTTAGCATTCGCCATGCAGCTGCTGGACTAAATCTTGGTATCTCAAGTTGACGTCGTGGTAACGTTGGTCGAACATGGACATGAATTCCACCGTCTGTATTTTCTTCATATCCAACTGTTGGTCCAGCAATTGGATAACCTTCTTCAGATGAAAGGGCAGATTCGGATGATTCATACCCTCCGGATCTATGGTGTCGCCTGTTATTCATTATATTTTTGGCAAATTCATCTATAACATCCATTTGGACTTTACCAAAGTCATCTGTTTCCTTTCGAATTGTCTCAACATCTTTTTTGCCCTCCATTCCAAAATAGAAAGTTTTCGTTAGCTGTGGAATTTTTGAGCGTTTCTTTGGTTCCACAGGTGGAGCCTGATTAGGCCTATCATCGATCCTAGTCCGACCGATTCTTGGCTTGACCACTGGAACTGACTGACCCACCTGTCTTAATCGTAGTGTCTCATCATTCTCCTTATCGAAACCTTCGACTAACATTGACCGACGCTTAGTCGCTTCTTCAAGTTCCTTTTTAAAATCGGTACTTCTAAGCTGAGCTGGCTGAGAATATTTTCGTATTGGTAACTGTTTTCCATCAGCATCAGCATCCGATTTTCTTAAAGTACATTCTAGTTCTACAGAAATCTGACGTGATGCTAATCTTTTCTCAACCTTTGGACTCTGTAGGGTTTTTCCAGGCGATAGCCTCTGTCTCTCTCGGGGATTTTTCATTATTTGACCCACATCTTCAACAATTGACTGCTTATGACTTGTAAGAAGGCTCGCATCAAAGGATTTTTCACGACGAAAGGCGGGCAGAGGCATCGAAAGGACCTTAACTTTTGATTCCTGCCAACTGCTATCTAAATTTAATTGAGTAGGCTTTTTGATTGGCAATTCTCGAGACTCTGGTGCGGGAATGTATTGCATATTTCGACGAGGAGGCTCTAGTTTTAAACAAAGAAAAATAGACTATTCTAATAATTTGTAGACATATGAAACATATATATAATAATATATCCTAGTGAGTAAACATTTATCATACACCTAATATTTGGGGAAGAAATTTCCATTTCCATTGTCATGCATTTCTATATTATTTTAAGAGTACTCGAAATTTTCAAAGAACGATATTTAATTTTATTTAATTTAATTTAATTTAATTTAATTATTTTCCGCCTTCTTGAAATTTAAAAACTCCATATATCCAGTAATTTAAGCGAATTAATTTTTTTCAAAATTTATATTTATTATGATTTTAAAATTGTATAATTATTTAAATCTTACCTCCAATTTGTTGATCATTAACATTGAAATTTGATCTTTTAAAGTGCAAATCCGATGCTTCAGCGGCTAATTTTGTTTGTACTGAGGCCTTTTTTGATTCAGTCTTTGTTTTAAATAGACGTAATTTTTTCTGATTTCCACAGTTTGGAGTTAAATTATGTTCTCCACTAATAATATGTTGATCCTTAAAAAATTATTACAGAAAATAATTATCTATATGTTTTTACCTTTAATATTAAAATGAACTCACCCTTGGTGGGGGTGGAGCTGTTCTTCGTTTTTTATTTTTAACCATTTTAGATTTAGAAATTTTTGTCGTACTAATACCCGAATTTTCATCATCACCAACATTTATTCTTAAATCAGGTTCAGAACCGAAACGTTTATAGGATAATTCTCTTGTATCTCGATCATTTATTAAATTTCCTAATATTTCTGGGGATCTATTAAAACCGTCCGAACTGTGACGATTCCCCAAATTATAATGTATTGAAGTTTTTGACCTTTGCAAAACTGGAGGCTGTGGTATTGATTCCTTTCGTCCGCTTATTGTCCCACCGGACTGGAGTATTGCTCCATTTGTTGTAAAACGCAAACGAGTTCCCTCATTTAAATCGGGAAGAACTTTAACATGAGCCTGCGGCTGCTGTTGCTGTTGCTGTTGCTGGTGATGATGGTGCTGTTGTGGGTATGATTGAGTCCACTTAAGTGGCTGATGCTCCCCTAGGTGTGTCTGGCCGTTCTGCTGTATGTACGGATGTAAATCCCCATGATCTGTTGCTATATTATGAATACTCCCAGAATTTCCCATATTGCTCTTTTGACCCTCACTCTATTCCTTCGATTTACCTGTTGAAATTCAGAATTTTAGAAATATCAGTTAAAGCAAGGATTTCAAAGTTTCTGGCTATTAATTTTTTGAATATTTATATCAACAAATCAATGTTATGCAGGGCTTCGTAGTCAGATGAAACCGCAGACAAATCTACTTTCCCAAATTCGCCGCCGCTGGGTTGAACCCATTCACCCAAATATTGCTCTCATATATACGTATCAAGTTTTTATTAAATCTTAAGTGTTCTTAAAGACATACCTGATAGATTTTAATACTTAGAATGAATGAAAATATTGCAGAAAACGCTTAGGAAAAAATACAACATTTACATTAATTTTTGGCGATTTATACGAAAAACGAATAGTAGCAGTTACGACGAAAACAAATTAAAGTACGGTTGGATGTGGCAAATTACGAGGGCATTTTTCGTTCAAGGTCACCCAAGTGGTAGAGAATTTATTATAAATCATAAAATTCTATGCATAAGATTTTATTTATTTTATTGATTTCATTTTTTTTTGACTTTTTGAATTTTTATATGTATTTTCCTAAGAGCTGATAGAGGTTAACAATTTTTTTTTAAATAATGCCCTAGAATTTTTAGCCTTTTCCTCTCCTGTTTTTAATAGTATTTCTATATAATTAATTGAGATTTATAGGCAATTAAGTTTTCAACCCTTTTCAATTGTATGAAAAGGGACTCTCCCAAGAGGGCTAAAAATTAATTAAATAAAATTTCCAGTGCCCTCAAGCTCCTATATGCTAGGAGGAAAAGCTTTGTCCAATAATTCTAGGGTATATTAATCTTTGGGACAGACTGACATCTTTTTAGAATTTTTAGAAAATAGTTAATTTATCGACTAGGTTGTCTCTCATTGTTTAAAAAAATCTGAATTTTCTAAATGAGACTGTTCTTTTGGCAATAGAAAATTTTTTATCATATCAATTTTGAGTAAATTAAAATTCGATGAATTATTACATTTTTTTCTACCATCTAGTTCTGCGAATTATTTGTATATCGAAAACAATTTCTGTAGGGATATAGTAGATTTTTTTTTCTCCTGGATGATAGTTAAGCAAATCGATAAAGTATCGTAAATTTTCTTATACTTCATTCAATAAAATACTAATATTTTGCAGGAACTTTAATTTCCTGGAATAAATCAAAACCATTGAATGTTGTCACCATATTTCGTAATTACTTGTGGGTGGCTAAGAGGTTTATATACATTTTAGTGAATGGGCAATAATTAGAAACCTCACAAAGAGCCTTGTTCTTGGAACTTCAAATTTCAATCCTTGTGGAATATAACCACATATTTAACAAAACGGATATTAAAAGTTTTCACTACTGAAAATATCATTAATATTTCCTTCTAGATATTAATTCTACTGCCTTAACTTTTGGATAATATGCAAATTTAACCTGTTGGTCCTGTCTGTCAGCAAGCATCACTATCACATGGCACCCACCTGTAGGATCGATTGGTTCTGGTGGTTAATTAATTCTCATTGAGGTAAGCGCTCTTACCCGCAGTGATTTATGTAGTTTTATCTGTATGGTCCCTGGATTTCCTATCAAAATTATCGTATAGTGCAACATGTTGCCTATTAGAAGTGGATAATTGGGGGATTTTGAAATTCCACTTTAAGCTGGCATATATTAATTGCGTTCCTGTTGTATCTAGTGACCGTGATTTCCACAGATTCTCGTAGATTTTCACATCATGTTTCATACCATTAGGTATAAGTTGTGCGTGTAATATCACGAATTAAAGCGAGAGAATTAAAAGAAAAAAAAACTAAATACATATATTTATATATATATATTTTCACCTAGAAATTTTTTCGCATATTTACACTGTGTCTTGGATTTTTGCCCGGCAGAATAGAAACTGAGTAAATTGGCTAATTGCTTCACTATAGTTTGAGGCCTCAAAGTCGCGTTGTTAAACTTAACCATCCATTGATTTGGATCTGCATCGCTGACCAGAGAAATTTTTTACGCTGTATGAAACTTACAGCGAAGGTGCAACGATGAAAAATTAACAAACTTAGCAGGATTTTATTTCTTATAAATAAAACACATTTTCCTAAAAGGCTAAAGATTTTCCACAAAAATCCCCGGATCCCAATATTTTTCAGGGACTGTCAAAACATACTCAGCTCTCTAGGAAGTTAAAAATCGAAATAGGTCTGGAGGTAAAACAACGAGAAATAGGGCGTCAAACTCTCACGAATGGTCAAATTTAGGTTAAAAATTACTGCAAGTGGGACCCATTCGAGTGAAAATAGGCTACAGATTGTCGAAAAAAAATTACAGGATCCCAATATTTTCTGGTGATTGGTAAAACGTATCCAGCTATCTAGGAAGGATAAAATCAAAGTAGGTCTGGAGAAAAAATTTCGAGGAATGGAGAACCAAACTCTGCAGAGTTGTACAATTTAGATTCCAGACCCTATGGATCAAAATATTCCCTCGGGATATGGCCTGATTATATTTTTCCTGGAAGGATAGTCATGTTTACTTATTATCTACAAAATTTCAGAAATTATGAAAAATGTTAAAGGCCAGGAGAGCTAAAAAAGTTTTACACTTCATTAAATTTTTCCAAATTTTCGTCAAAACGAGTAAAATTCACTATGAAAAAAACTTATTTTTTGGATTTTCAGATGATTTTATGAAGCTTACATAAATCTTGAGTGTATGATGTATGGACGCATAGGCAAAAATCGTATATCCCGCTTCATAAATAATTGTAGTGATTTGGGTATTTCGAAAAAATGTAAACTTGAGAATTTTTTTCTAAACCTTTATATAAGCTCTTTGCTGAATGCACTGAAGCTTATAAGAGTGATTATAAGTTTTAGGTGTTCGATGTATGGGAAAAAAATCGGAATTTATCAAGCGTAATATAAATTCTTTTTTTAAAGATTTTCGTGAAAGTTATGAAATCACTTCTCTCTAAGAGTGCAATTATAATCATATAAGTGAGTTTTAGGGAATTATTGTGATTTTGTTATTACATGTTTTAAGAGGGAAAATACAAAAAAGAACAAAAAGATCAATTGTCTGACTTGGACTTGGACTTAGTAGTAAAATCCGAAGAAAGTAATTTTATAATTTTCTCGCATACGTCGCAAATATATCGGAGTGAAAGTAAAAAGAGGTAAAGAGCAAACGCTTCTTTTGTGCGACACACGTCCTCGTTTTATAGTCAATTGCGCCAATCGACAAATAAAGTAGGCTCCTTTCTCTGGCCGCCGCCGTTCACATTTGTTTTGGACTTGAATACAAAATTGCAATTTCAGAATATTTGTATTTAAAGTTTCCCCATTTAATTTAACCGAGAAAAATTCATCTAAATTCTCCTATTAAGTTTTCTCTTTAAAAGACTGAATTATTCAAAATGTCTATAAATTTCCAGTAAAATTTAAAATCTTTGCACATCATCTTAAATTGGTGTATATTAAATCAACCAGATCAGAGAGAAAAGCAGGGACGATGTATCTTACACCCTTTGTGTTTAAGGGTATTAAATTACATCATACCGATGAATTGAGGTATCTCCTGTCGAGCCCTCAATTTCCTCATATCTTATCAATTAAGTGTTATACACTGTTCTTTATTACCATATCAAATAAACTCTTAAAAACAGAAATTAAGCCTCTCTTAATGTTTTCCATTAGACCCTAACAAATAGCTGGATAATAGAAGTTGAATAATTATACCTGGATGAGTGGATTTTCGATGTAAATTTGCTTAATTTATCGGCAATTATTTAGCATAAATTCAAATATATAAAAAATCCCTCTAAATGTATTCGGTTTTATCTTAATTTATAAAATATGTTAATTACATTAAATTATACTATCTGTGTTACTTTAAAAAAAAATGTTTTTATCACAATTCCGATTAAAATAGAACAATGTGATTCTTATTTATTTATTTTTGTTTACCTATGACTATAACCTACAAAATATTTGATATATACTATATATGCTTTCATCTCATGTTTTTTTTTTAAAGAATAAGCATGTCAAATTATTGGTTTTTACGAAAGATTTCCCTTGGCATTTTGATGATATGTGACCATGATTGGCCATAAACCAGAATTATCGCTTAAATCCAGTTAGATAACGACAGGTGCGTTAGAAAACAAAAAAAATTATGTATCCCTACAAAAAGATGTTAGATCCAATGTTATGCAAAAATGGGAACGGATCGATCGGATATATATAAAAGAAAAACTTTCTGCTCATTAATGCATAATATAAAAAACCTGCATAAGTGCAGTAGACATTTAAGATGATAAATAAATAAACAGATAAAAGATATGAAGGTGAATCTTTCACCGTTATGCTCTTACTATAAAATACTACATAAAATACATAAGATGAGAAATGAGAAGATCTCATCATTTTATGTGTATTTTCTTTTACGCATAATTTTCATCAAGACAACTTCGAAAGGCGAAAGAGTTATTCTGAAATTCACGAAAGTGATCTTACTAAAGATTCAGTTAGCTTGAAACAGGTATCGTCTGTGATGTGTGTGCACACAGGTGTAAAAGAATGAATCGATAAAAACTGAATCTGAATCTTCTTTTTTTTTTTTTTTTTATATATATATTTTTAAGCATCCAATTACCGCCCAAAATCCCCTTTCCTCTGAACCTCCATTCAGATCATCTGAGAAATTTACAACTCTTTGCGCGCTTTTTTTTCTTGATATTATCTGTTGTATCTGTTTGATGGTTTTTTCTTTCATTTAATGATGACTGGAGTTTCGTTGACCCCCTCTGCCCGTCACTGGTGATCTTATAAGAAAAAGGTGGGTCAATGAGCTGATTCTCTTTTTCTTTTTTAAACTTTATTTTTAACTGTTTGGCCGCGAAGTCTCGCCAAAAAATGAAGACAACCGAAGACAGTAAACGTATAGTTGGACATTGCAAATATATACAAAAGTTACTTACTTTTTGGTGGCACAATCTTCAGGTAAATCAGGTAAAATGGAAAGAGATATTTTTTACCAGGTAAAAAGTACTCTTTTACACCTTTGGAATGTGAGAGCATGCACGTGATTCACATCGTTTTATGGGTAACAAAAAAAAAAATGTTCGTGGCACCAAATCGGTAAAAATTTAATGTAAACGAGGTCAAGCAAAAATAAAATCGTCTTGCTATAATTATGCCGGAAAGGTGTTTTTTCTCTTTTTTTGTGATAATTTGTAGAAGAAGACGTATCATCAAAAGATTGTGATAAAAATTTGTATGCATATATCCGTCACTTGTTCTCAATTTATCTAAATCATAGTTAATTCGAATATAAAATTTTATTGTAAATTAAGTTAAAAATTCCTGCGGAACTACTTAAGGGTACCAATCAATAAATAAAACTATATTTTTACATAATTATTAAGAATTAGCTAATAAACCATACCAACCCGATTTTTCGTAAAGAGTAATTTAATTAATTTAATACATGACATCCCTACTGGATTCCTGGTAAAAATTATTCATAGCATAGTGCAGTGTCTTCGCTCTAGGAATTTCCTGCTGAAGTCCCACAAGGGTCTGTACTTGGGCCGCTATTGTACAATATTTATACATCCGATTTTTTTGGCCTTCTCAACTGGTTTAACGCCCATTTAGCTATGTATGCAAACTATACTGGAATTTACACCTTAGACCGTAGAATATCGAAAATTAAGAGAAATCTATTGTACAAAATTCATCAAATATAGTCCTCAGATATTACAATAAGTGGAAAATTCAAATCAATTTCAGTAGCATTAGTGATGAGCAGAATCGTTCTTGGTCTTATAATCTTGGTCTCGGCCTTGCAAAAAGTCCAAGATCGAGACCAAAACCATTTTTAGTGAAAATTATCAGAGCTTTATGAAATTTTACTAAAATATTTATTGTTTTAGTATTTGATATAAGTGTAATTAATCTTCAAGGAAATAACCGAATAATTTAACTATCATAGTCAACCGTCGAAGAAAATAATATTTTCTATCTCAGCAGATTCTTTAGCTAAATTCCTAAATATAGCTTTGATAAACAATTATTATTTGGTAAACAAATATTATATTAAAATCAATCCAAAAAGCAAGAAATTGAATAAAAATCCTCTAAACATTTCATAAGCCGAAAACCTGTGCAATATATATTCATGTAAATAGGCTTTAAACTCAGTAAGGGTTTTCTTTTCAATTCCTTAAGTTTTCACTGGACTTTCTATAATAAATAAATAAATAAAAGTACGATTTTTACTATTTATTATAATTTCGAATTCATTATACACATAATATCAATTCAATAAATGTTAATAATAATAATAATAAATTAAGTTCTACAATTATTGGGTACCTCAAATAATATCTGATCAATTCTATATTATACTATATATCGAATCGATTAAATCGATAAAAGTAAAAGTTATTATATTGTATACATTGTAAAATCGAAAGTTTTTCGTTTCTCAGCTTCTCTGTCCGGTTACAAGTTTTGTTGTTTCTTCTATAAAAGTTAGCTTTTCCAGTTTTTCGAGTAGGGTACCCGCATACATTTTTTATTTATTATTTTGATATTATCGACGACCATCAGCTGACCGAAACAATTCAGTAAAAATAAACCCATTCAATCAACGAAAACGGTTGCAATTAGTTGCAAAAAATAAATAACGTAAGAAGTTTTTGCAAGAGCCTAAAATTAAATTATGAGACATTTTTACGATAGTAGAAGGTGCCGGCAATGGTTGGATACTATCAAAATTGCTACTTGTACATATAATACATACAAGACGCCTGTCTGTCCCGTCCGGCAACTTTCATTTTTCACATAAAGATTTTGCCGGTGTGGCTTTATAATCACCTGATGTACAGTAACACTTGTTCACAGGTATTTGCCACTTAAGTAACAGATACAAGATACCTTAACCTGGGTTTTAGATAGGCTTTTTTTCGTTTTAAAACATACCCATGTTTTATATTTTCGCATGCTATACCACACTTTCACGTCTTCAATGTATCATTGAAGAAATATAAAATTTGTTTTCTATGGCGGTTCATTCAACGGTATCTGGATGGAAAATTTGATTTGTTTTTTTAAATTATAATTTCAAATATTTTACATATATAAAATTAAAAAAAAAAAAAACAAGAATTTATCTATCCGTGTTTTCAGTACACGTTCCTTTTATCAAGTTTAACTTAATGTAATTCAAAATAAATTGTTTAATTGTTAATTTTAAATTAAATAAAGAATTTTTTTTTATTTTTTAAACTACATTATTTTTTGGGCTCTTATATAATTATTATAAAACATTTACCTTTAAACCAATTTAAATTAACATTTTATGATTCCTCAAGAAAGAAGCATGTTGGAGTTGTTTGTGCTGAAAAAAAGAGAAAATAATAAAATATGTGAAATCAATCGATTAAGATAAAATAATTTAAAATATATTATTAATAAAAAGTGTTGCATTTTTTTTTATTGAATTTTTCACTTATTTTCACAGATGGTTCTGAGAAATGAATGATATTAGTAAGTGCAATTCTCATTTAATTTGTTGCTAATCATTTTTTAAATTCTAAGATATTGTGAGCATTTCTGATGTTTAACTTTAAGAAACTTAAAAAGTTTGGATAAAATGATTGTAAGAGTAAATTTTAAAAGTTGATATTAACCTAAATATGGTACAAAATAAAAGCAACTGATTTATATCAGATTTTAAATTAATTTGAGCTTTTGTAAATTGTAAATAAGTCTTAAGATGAATGAAAAGGGCAGAGCTAGGTGGGGTCCAACTCTGTTAAGATGTAAAATGCAAATAAGTTTGAGCAGTTAATTTTCTTAAGACAGAAAATATAAAGAAAACAAAAAAACACATATTTGATGCTGTGTTTTTCTCCTCTAACTCTCTTGAAAATTTTACATTTTTTCAGGCTTTCCTTTGTTTGCTAATAAAGTAAACAAATCAGGTAAGACGACACCTTTCAGACTCTTCTATTATTTTTTTTTTTTTTTTTTTGTATCTATTATTTTTGCCTGTTACTGTTTATTCATTCAGTTTCTATGCGACGAAATGATTGTGATAATGAGATTGTCCCAACGTAGACATTTTGCTCCACTGAGAAAAGTGCCAACTTTCTTTCGTTTAAATATTTCGGTTTTCTTTTCTCTTATTGTATTTTTGTATATCTTTTCTAATCATAATATTAGCTCAAATTAAATAAGAAACGATTTAAAAGGAAATTTCCAATGTTAATGTTAATTTTAATTTCGATTGATCAACAATTTTTTTAGGCGATTCTGCGATTTTTTTTTATACTAATATTTATAAATTTCAACCTATCCTCCCATAAATCAAGCACCCCGCAGCTTCAATGTATGCTGCAAGGAGCATAGATAAGATTTTATAAAGCTTCAGGAAAAAATTTCCTAGTTTGCATTTTTTCCACATGCCCAAATCACTACAATTATTTATGAGGCGGGATATACGATTTTTGCCTGTGCGTCCATACATCATACACCCAAGTTTTATGTAAGCTTCATAAATTCAGCTGGGAATCCAAAAAATGAGTTTTTCTCATAATGAATTTTACCCGTTTTAAGGAAAATTTGAAAAAATTGCAAAAAGTGCAAAACTCTTTTAGTAAAAAATGCCCTCCTGGCTTTAAACATTTTTTCTAATTTCTGAAATCTTGTAGATAATAAGTAAACATGAGTATCCATCCAGGAAAAATATAATCAGGCCATATCCCGAGGGAATATTTTGATCCAGAGGGTCTGGAACATAAATTGTACTATTCTGCAGAGTTTGGTTCCCCGTTTCTTGAAGTTTTTCCTCCAGGCCTATTTTGATTTTATACTTTCTAGAGAGCTGAATATGTCTTTCCAGTCCCCAAAAAATATTGGGATCCTGTGATTTTGTTTGGACAATCTATAGCCTCTTTTCACTCCAGTGGGTCCCGCTTGCAATAGTTTTTAACCTAAATTTGACCATTCTGGAGAGTTTAACGCCCCGTTTCTCGTAATTTTTCTTCCAGACCTATCCCGATTTTTAACTTCCTAGAGAGCTGGATATGTTCTAAAAGTTGTGTGATTTTTTTTAGAAAATCTGTATCCTGTTCTTGTTCGCGTGAACACCACGTGCAGTCATTTATAGCTTAAATTTGACCATTCTGGAGCGTTTGATGCCCTGTTTCTCGGAATTTTTTCTCTAGACCTATGCCCAGTCTTAGTTTTAAGTTTAGAGCGCTGGATTTGTTTTGACAATCTCGAAAAAATATTGGGATCCTGGGATTTTTTTGGAACGTATCTAGCTTATTTTCTCCCTAATATGCCCCGCGTGCAGTAAATTTTAGCCTGAATTTTATATTTCTGGAGAGTTTGACGCCCCATTTCTCAAAATGTTTCCTCTAGGCTTATCCCTGTTATACTTTCAAGATAGCTGGATATATTCTCATAATTCTGTAAGATTATTGGGGCTCTGTAATTTTTTTTACAAAATCTACAACCTATTTTCAATCGACTAGACCTCAGGTGGATTAATTTTTACTTTCAATTTGATCTTTCTGAAGAGTTCGGTTCACGTTTTCTGAAATTTTTCCTCCAGATCTATCCCGATTTTGTTCCTTATAGATAGATGGACATGTCTTAAGAGCAACTCACTCCGATTGAAAATGGGCTCATAAAAATGAAAGTGTAAAACTTTACCAAAACTAAAAGAATCACTTGTCTTACGCAATGTCTCTCCAGTTTGAAAATTTTAACTAACTTAAATTTATTTCAACAACCTAAAACGTTTCCCACTCATGGGAAATAAATTAAAAAGATAAAAGTCATAAATTAAATAAATACACTTAAATTCAGTGAATAAAAAAGGTAGTAGATCTCTTTTAAAATCACCTTTAGTGCCACACACTTCCGGGAAAATATTTTATAACTTTTTTTTTGTGTGCCCATTCGCGTCTAATTTCGCGTAATAAAGACCCCATAAAAGGTGCCTAGTGTCGCGTAAAAAGAAACTAAACTAAAAAAAACTTATGGCATAATTGTGTCTTCCCGAAATTCCTTTAAAAACATAATCAGCAAGCTGTGAAATGAAAAAAAAGAAAAGGAATAACAATTTTTTAACGCATAGTTGATTATCAATCGTTCGGAGAGGTAACCAACTTCTTTTTAAGTTAACAGGTGAAACGGGCGAGACGGGGGTACCTTTTGATTGTGCAACTCAAAATTATTTCATATCCATCAATGCACGATTAAATATTAATAGATATTAAAAAGGCAAACGTTAAGAAATTTTTTTAATATATTTGCTTATGTGCTAGTATTAATGAATAATTCTTAAATTAATGTAAAGGTATTAATACTTCACCATTACATACTTCAGAAGTATTAACTAGCATTACTTAGAAGTACCTAGCAGCTATGTAAGGCTGACTAATGCTAAGTAATACTTCTGAATTATGGTAATGGTGAAACACCAGTACCATTACTTGGTAATAGTAATTAAATTATTTAAAGTACCAATAGTGGTAATGATACAGGTAATTTGTCTTGCTTGCATTATTTGTAGTAGTATTGGGTATGGTAATGCATCCCAAATATAATGCATTATTTTATACCTCTGATTCTTGGAATGATTTCTTATTGAAAGGCCTACATGTCTGCTTAAACGATTCAAAGGAATTCCATGAAAATTGGCACACGGGGATTTGGTTTTATTTCTAAAAATATAACTTGTTTTAAAGAAAAACGGTATATGTTCCCACATTCATTATCTAGAATAGTTACAACTTCTGCATCTTGCTTCACTTCGGTCACATCTTCAAATGTATCTCATTTTAGATGAAAGACAGGTAAGATGAAGATGAGGATGATAAGATGCTGATTATTTTCTGATGTGCGACAGTGAGTACCTGTGATATGCTGTGTACAATTGTAAGGTACTTTCACAGCATCTGCCCCCCGGCACCTTTCTTTTGCATCGTAAGATATATAGCCTTCTTTTGGAGAGACTCAGGTCTTGTGAAAAAATTATTTAATTCTGCATGCTTGGGTACAAGTGTAAGGTGGTAATACAATAAAAATAGAATAAAAATTGTCGAGCTACAAGAAAATAAAAAAAAAGGAGGTATTTTATGTGCGAAAAAATCACCTGTGCAATTGTGTGATTGTTTTACCTGCATATTGTTCTTATAATAATCTCTGAAAAATACCTCACACGTTTCAGGGAGGAGGCAATGTACCATTTAATTTTGTTTTTTGTATTTAGTTTTTGTAATACTATTTTTCCCTATTAAATTGACTCGTTTGTTAACTTTCTCCAAACAGTTGAAAAAGTATTTAAGTTATTTAAAACAATTTCTGCCACTATTTTTTTTATTTGTACCTATTTCGATCAAGAGATGATCTATAGTAAAATATGTAATTGTAAATTACATCCGAATATAATGGGGATTCCTTCGAATTTAAATGGTGTTTTTAAATAATTTAAGATCGTTCATAGTAAACAATGTTATACAAATTTTAATGTGTCAAAAGACAACTTATTTTAAAAGTAGGTATACCACATACGTATTTTAGATCCAGAAGCTAAGCCGTAAAATAATACATTATTCTCACAATGCATTACTATACTCAGTTCTACTACAAGTAATGAAAACAAGACAAATTATTAGTACCATTACCAGTATTGATACTTCAAAAATTTAATTACCATTACCATTGATACTACACACATTACCATACTTTAAAGGCATTACTCAGCATTACCGGCAACTTTTTTAAAGTACCAATGGTACTGGTAATTTATTTTGTTTGCATTACTTGTACTGGTAATTATAATAGTAACTAGCTGGGTTACCCGGTTTCACCCGGCGTTGGGTAAATACTTACTAATTAAACACTTCTCAAATGTTATAGTTTGTTATATCCTAGAAATTGTTTCAACCCGAAAACACCTTTATGGATCCGCCATCTTGAATTTCCAAATCTTAATAATATTCAAAAAAAAATTTATTTTTTTTTGTCCTGTCTTACTCCCTTCGGGAGCATAGGGCGTCTACAAAGTCTCTCCATCCGTTTCTATCTTGGGCTAGTTCCTTAAAATAATCATTATACCAATTATAAATCCGTTGAAATCGAGAAATTTTGGTCGCCATATTGGAGCTGCCATTTTGAATTTTGGAAATTTTGCTCATATTCGAAATTAGTGGCCTCAGAATAATCATTGTACTAATTTTCAGAAAAATCCGTGCAATCGAGATTTTTGGTCTCATATTGGACCCGCCATCTTGCGTTTACAAATTTTGATAATATTCGAAATCGAGACATTCTGGACGCCATGTTGGGTCCGCCATCTTGCATTTAGAAATTTTGATAATATACAAAATTAATGGTCTCAGAATAATCACTGTACTAATTTCCATTACAATCCGTTGAAATCGAGAAATTTTGGTCGCCATCTTGGAATTGATAATTTTGATAATATTCGAAATTAGTGGCTCCGGAATAATCATTGTACCAATTTTCATTAAAATCCGTTGAAATCGAGAAATATTGGTCGCCATTTTGGATCCGCTATCTTGGATTTCTAAATTTTGATAATATCCAAAATCAGTGACTTCAAAACAATCATTGTACTAATTTTTATTAAAATCCGTTGAAATCGAGAAATCTTGGTCGCCATAATGGATCCACCATCTTGAATTTCTAAATTTGGACAGCGGATTTGAAATCACCATTCCGCAAAACCCCTTTGTACCAACTTTCATGAAAATCGCTTTAAATTTAAAATTTGCAGCCGCCATTTTGGATCCGCCATTTTGGAACCCTACGTATTATCCGAAAAAAAATTAGCGTATATATTAAGTGGGAACATGTTCTACGTTCGGACAAAAAATGAAAAATATCGATGCAAGCGTTTAGGCGTGAGACTTTTAAGTATTATTACGAATCGTTTGTATGGGAGTATAGAAAAGTGTTGTTTTTAGACTTTTTCAGGCAATTTTTTAAATTTTTCTCTCCGTAAGAACCATCCTCGTACTTAAAGGAATATTCTAAAAAAAGAATTAGCGAAATCGGTTCAGCTGTTCTCGAGATTTGCGCTTAGCAACACATTCAGCGATTCATTTTTATATTATAGAAGATAATAGTACCATTATAGGAAAAAATGAAAATTTAATTAAGAGACAATGTTAAAATTAATGATAATAATTTTATGTTAAAATTTCAAAAGGTGTCTTTTAATACATTCGATTGAAATAATGTTAAACATATAAACAGGTGACATATTTTACCTAGGGAACTACATTTTTCTGACTACCATATTTTAATGTTAATATTAAATAAATTCTTAAATAATTATTTTATTTTAAATTTCAGTTATATTCCCCCGCTGCGCCGTTTAAGCTGCATAAATCTTTAGAATAGAGAATCCAATTTTAGATGCAAATTAAAAGGGATAATTTTTTCAAAATTAATTTTCCTGGTTTTCAACAAGATACCATACGAGAATTAACCCTTAGAAAATACAAAATTAACCCTTTGTTATGCACATAATCGGTAAAATGACATCCCTTTGTGCACCGAACATATTTCTCCGCACTTTTTTTCCTTAAAAAGGCGCAAAAAAGTGGATGATTGACATTTCCTGACTTTAGGCTACTTCAATAAGGTGTTTTAAAAATTAATATTGATCGGAAAAAGTGATTAACACATTTAACTTTTACATAAACGGTCTCAATTGAGGAGATTATTTCTTTCGTATTTACTTACTTAAAAATAACTCACTGAATTTCTGAATTGTTATCGTAAAAGCGGTTAATTAAAATGTTTTTTTTTTAATTTTCCTGAATTGACGATTAAAATATAATACAATTTTTAAAATTTCATCGAAGCAGAAAATATAATGCATATTATACCCCGGATATAAATAACTGGGTCGGTCAAGAAAGAAAAATTTTATAATCCATCCCAGTAGCCAGAGATATGTGATTTAAAAGTTATTAATAAAATTATAAGGAAGTTATTGACTGCGAACAATAAAATAGTAATTATGATAATAATAATAATAATAAAAACAATTAGGTGGAGCAAATTTTTTTCATTCATTCACCTGTTTCATAGATGAGAATTTATTTGCAAAAATATTGTACATTTGGTGTCTATGAAAATATTTGAATAAATATTTACAAGTGATTCCTCTATTTAATTTATTTAAATTTATATATAATAACAAGTATATAATTGGATCACATTTGATAACTCACATATTTTTGTTGTTGTACCGCTTTATCTTCTAAATTCCTTTAAGACAATCCTCTTCCAAAAAATGAAATATCGTTATTTGCACAATTTTATATGAACACTTGTTAAACACTCAATATATGAAGTTTACACTATATAATAAATTAAAACAACATGGATATTAAAGAAATGAAATTATATAAACTATTTTTCCCCACTAAGTTTGTTTTTCTTCTCATTAGAATCGTTCAGGTGTCTCTTAAGGTGGTCTTCACCTTTCGAATAAGAGAAATAAGAAATATCGTCTATCGTTCTAGTTCTTCAACAGGATAGTTTTATTTTTATTTTACTCTACAATTTTTTATTAAAAGTTACCTTGTGAAGAAACAGTCCACTTTGCATTTTAATATGATTATATTTTTCGTTTTTTATTGTATATCAATTTTCAGCACGATCATAACCCGCCGCGCGCACGGCATAATATAAATATTTACTCATATATTATTTTATTTATATTTTTTAAGTCAAACAAGATAGTGTATTAAAAATTATATCCAAGATAGGTAACTCAGAGTTTATTTTATTCTTTAAAATAATAACATCTTAAGTAAAAACACACGTAAAATAAACAACAAAATGTTTATCTTATTCCTTTCCTTTTTGATTATAAATAAGCTAAGACGTTTTCTGATACTGTCTTTAAACACTGCTTAATACTTCGACTGGAGCGAACTCTGATGCTGCTGCTTGTTAAAAGCAAGATTTTTGTTTACCTCGGACGGTCACCTCAAGACAACTGATCAACTTTTTTTCAAGTGATCTTGAAGAAATTCATTCAAGTTGTATCGCAGGGCTGGTAAAATAGTATTTTATTATTTGTAAGATAATGTTAACTTTCTTACTTTTGAAGATATTCTAAATTTAAGTGGGATAAGATAAGTATATAATTTAAAAAAATTAAATTAATATCATAAGAACTTCATGGTACGAATGATTTTAATTGATTATACTAGTAATCTATTTTATCAAAAGAATCAAGCTAGGCATTTATTTAAATTGAATAATTTTCATCATTTAATAATTTATATATTGTATAAATTATCAAATAAAGAAAATTTAACCAAAAATTAAATTTTACACATCCCTGCTTAAATATATCTCCCCTCTGGAAACTTAATATCTGATACAACAAAGCATACAATGTTTCTTCTTTAACCATCTTTATATCTTTCTTACCTCTCGTACACCTTGCACCATAAGACGGTTCTACTCGGATACTTCATTAACTTTGATGGTATTTCTTATCTTGTTGCACCAATGCATATTATACCATCGTAACATAGTGTGAAGATCTTTAAGATACCTTAAAATTAGATCTGGCAACACATATAAAGAAAATTCAGTGTATTAGAGAATAAATTTTTGGGAAAGAGAAAAATATGCAGTCAAGCTAAGTAAGGCACGATCGCGTGGCACATGCAACTCCCAGACTCTTTATCGATTTGATTGCTAAGCTCTACTCCAATGGCATTCCCTTGATTTGGCTACTCAATATGAAAGTAAAAAATACTATATTTGTACCTACACTATGTACACTAAACGTAAATATTGAAATTCTGCGATTTTTTTTTTTTTTTTCTGGACTTACATGTGTTTTGGCTAAAATCATATATTTAGTTAATTTAAAAAAAAACCGATCCACCGAGCCCTTTTCAAGGAAACAATAATTTTTTAATAAAAACGGAAATGAAAATATTAAAATTCTGCTAGTTTTTCTTCCGGACATTTTTCTTTTTTGCATAGAATCATCTAGATATTTTACTAAGAGTCGATTTAGCCAAAAAACTCGATTCGGGGAGCCCTTTTTAGAAAATAATTTTTTTACCTTGATAGGGCTTAAGAAAAAAAATGTAAAAATTTAAATTCTACAATTTTTTCTTGTGGACTTTTCTGTTTTCCGCCTAGAATCGTCTAGTTATTTTACTTAGGGGCGATTTAGCCAAAAATCCAATCCGGGGAAACTTTTTTTAGAACATAATTTCTTTTTACCTAAAAGTGCGGAAAATATACAAGGGAAAATGTAATTATTAAAATTCTGTGACTTTTCCTTCCGGACTTTTCAGTTTTTTGCCTAAAATCATCTAGTTATTTTAGTTAGAGTCGATTTAGCCAAAAAACCCGATCCGGGGAGCCCTTTTTTAGAAAATAATTTTTTTACTTGATAGGGCGGAAAAGATACAGGTGAAAATGTAAATATTAAAATTCTTTGACTTTTTCCTCTGGACTTTTCAGTTTTTTGCCTAAAATCATCTAGTTATTTTAGTTAGAGTCGATTTAGCAAAAAAACCCGATCCGGGGAGCCCTTTTTTAGAAAATAATTTTTTTACTTGATAGGGCGGAAAAGATACAAGGGATAATGTAAATATTAAAATTTTGTGACTTTTCTTCTGGACTTTTTTGTTTTTTGTCTAGAATCATCTAGTTATTTTAGTTAGAGTCGATTTAGAAAATAAACCCAATCCGGGGAGCCCTTTTTTAGAAAATAATTTTTTTACTTGATAGGGCGGAAAAGATACAGGTGAAAATGTAAATATTAAAATTCTTTGACTTTTTCTTCTGGACTTTTCAGTTTTTTGCCTAAAATCATCTAGTTATTTTAGTTAGAGTCGATTTAGCAAAAAAACCCGATCCGGGGAGCCCTTTTTTAGAAAATAATTTTTTTACTTGATAGGGCGGGAAAAGATACAAGGGAAAATGTAAATATTAAAATTTGTTGACTTTTTCTTCTGGACTTTTCTGTTTTTTGCCTACACTCATCTAGTTATTTTAGTTAGAGTCGATTTAGCTAAAAAACTCGATCCGGGGAGCCCTTTTTTAGAAAATAATTTTTTTACTTGATAGGGCGGAAAAGATTCAAGGGAAAATGAAAATATTAAAATTTGTTGACCTTTTCTTCTGGACTTTTCTGTTTTTTGCCTACACTCATCTAGTTATTTTAGTTAGAGTCGATTTAGCCAAAAAACCTGATCCGGGGAGCCCTTTTTTAGAAAATAATTTTTTTACTTGATAGGGCGGGAAAAGATACAAGGGAAAATGAAAATATTAAAATTTCTTGACTTTTTCTTCTGGACTTTTCTGTTTTTTGCCTAGAATCATCTAGTTATTTTAGTTAGAGTCGATTTAGCCAAAAAACCCGATCCGGGGAGCCCTTTTTTAGAAAATAATTTTTTTACTTGATAGGGCGGAAAAGATACAAGGGAAAATGTAAATATTAAAATTTGTTGACTTTTTCTTCTGGACTTTTCTGTTTTTTGCCTAGAATCATCTAGTTATTTTAGTTAGAGTCGATTTAGCCAAAAACCCGATCCGGGGAGCCCTTTTTTAGAAAATAATTTTTTTACTTGATAGGGCGGAAAAGATACAAGGGAAAATGTAAATATTAAAATTTGTTGACTTTTTCTTCTGGACTTTTCTGTTTTTTGCCTAGAATCATCTAGTTATTTTAGTTAGAGTCGATTTAGCCAAAAACCCGATCCGGGGAGCCCTTTTTTAGAAAATAATTTTTTTACTTGATAGGGCGGAAAAGATACAAGGGAAAATGTAAACATTAAAATTTGTTGACTTTTTCTTCTGGACTTTTCTGTTTTTTGCCTAGAATCATCTAGTTATTTTAGTTAGAGTCGATTTAGCCAAAAACCCGATCCGGGGAGCCCTTTTTTAGAAAATAATTTTTTTACTTGATAGGGCGGAAAAGATACAAGGGAAAATGTAAATATTAAAATTTGTTGACTTTTTCTTCTGGACTTTTCTGTTTTTTGCCTAGAATCATCTAGTTATTTTAGTTAGAGTCGATTTAGCCAAAAACCCGATCCGGGGAGCCCTTTTTTAGAAAATAATTTTTTTACTTGATAGGGCGGAAAAGATACAAGGGAAAATGTAAATATTAAAATTTGTTGACTTTTTCTTCTGGACTTTTCTGTTTTTTGCCTAGAATCATCTAGTTATTTTAGTTAGAGTCGATTTAGCCAAAAAATCCGATCCGGGGAGCCCTTTTTTAGAAAATAATTTTTTTACTTGATAGGGCGGAAAAGATACAAGGGAAAATGTAAACATTAAAATTTGTTGACTTTTTCTTCTGGACTTTTCTGTTTTTTGCCTAGAATCATCTAGTTATTTTAGTTAGAGTCGATTTAGCCAAAAACCCGATCCGGGGAGCCCTTTTTTAGAAAATAATTTTTTTACTTGATAGGGCGGAAAAGATACAAGGGAAAATGTAAATATGAAAATTTGTTGACTTTTTCTTCTGGACTTTTCTGTTTTTTGCCTAGAATCATCTAGTTATTTTAGTTAGAGTCGATTTAGCCAAAAACCCGATCCGGGGAGCCCTTTTTTAGAAAATAATTTTTTTACTTGATAGGGCGGAAAAGATACAAGGGAAAATGTAAATATTAAAATTTGTTGACTTTTTCTTCTGGACTTTTCTGTTTTTTGCCTAGAATCATCTAGTTATTTTAGTTAGAGTCGATTTAGCCAAAAAACCCGATCCGGGGAGCCCTTTTTTAGAAAATAATTTTTTTACTTGATAGGGCGGAAAAGATACAAGGGAAAATGTAAATATTAAAATTTGTTGACTTTTTCTTCTGGACTTTTCTGTTTTTTGCCTAGAATCATCTAGTTATTTTAGTTAGAGTCGATTTAGCCAAAAAACCCGATCCGGAGAGCCCTTTTTTAGAAAATAATTTTTTTACTTGATAGGGCGGAAAAGATACAGGTGAAAATGTAAATATTAAAATTCTTTGACTTTTTCTTCTGGACTTTTCAGTTTTTTGCCTAAAATCATCTAGTTATTTTAGTTAGAGTCGATTTAGCAAAAAAACCCGATCCGGGGAGCCCTTTTTTTAGAAAATAATTTTTTTACTTGATACAGGTGAAAATGTAAATATTAAAATTCTTTGACTTTTTCTTCTGGACTTTTCAGTTTTTTGCCTAAAATCATCTAGTTATTTTAGTTAGAGTCGATTTAGCCAAAAAACCCGATCCGGGGAGCCCTTTTTTAGAAAATAATTTTTTTACTTGATAGGGCGGAAAAGATACAGGTGAAAATGTAAATATTAAAATTCTTTGACTTTTTCTTCTGGACTTTTCAGTTTTTTGCCTAAAATCATCTAGTTATTTTAGTTAGAGTCGATTTAGCAAAAAAACCCGATCCGGGGAGCCCTTTTTTAGAAAATAATTTTTTTACTTGATAGGGCGGAAAAGATACAGGTGAAAATGTAAATATTAAAATTCTTTGACTTTTTCTTCTGGACTTTTCAGTTTTTTGCCTAAAATCATCTAGTTATTTTAGTTAGAGTCGATTTAGCCAAAAAACCCGATCCGGGGAGCCCTTTTTTAGAAAATAATTTTTTTACTTGATAGGGCGGAAAAGATACAAGGGATAATGTAAATATTAAAATTTTGTGACTTTTCCTTCCAGACTTTTCTGTTTTTTTCTAGAATCATCTAGTTATTTTACTTAGAGTCGATTTAGCAAAAAAACTCGATCCGGAGAGTCCTTTTGTAGAAAATAGTTGTTTTACCTGGATAGGGCGGAAAAAGTACAAGGGAAAATGTAAATATTGAGATTCTGCGATTTTTTCCTCTGGACTTTTCTGTTTTTTGCCTAGAATCATTTAGTTATTTTACTAGGAGTCGATTTAGCCAAAAAGTCCGATCCGTTGAGCTCTTTTTTAGAAAAAACATTTTTTTGCCTCTGTAGGGCTGAAAAGATACAAGGCAAAAATTTAATTTTAAAATTCTACTATTTTTTTTTTCTGGACTTCTCTGTTTTTTGGGTAAAATCATCTATTTATTTTACTAAGAGTCTATTTAGCTAAAAAACCCGATCCGTAAGCCCTTTTTTAGAAAATAGTTGTTGGATAGGGCAGAAAAAGTACAAGGCAAATGTAAATATTGAGATTCCACGATTTTTTTCTCTGGAGTTTTCTTCTTTTCGCCTAGAATCATCTAGTTATTTTACTAGTAGTAGATTTAGCCAAAAAGTCGATTCGGGAAGCCCTGTTTAAGAAAATAATCTTTTTACCTGATACGGTAGAAAAGATGCAAGGAAAAATGTAAATATTGAAATTCTGCAATTTTTTTCAGGACTTTTCTAGTATTTGTCTAGAATCAACTAGTTATTTTACTAAGAGTCGATTGATATGAAAATACTCATCGGGGAAGCCCTTTTTAAGGAAATAATTTTTTTATCTTTAAGAGAGGACAAAATACAAGTGAAAATGAATTTAATTTAAATATTTAAACAAATTAACTATTTTAAGTTAAATTAATTATGTACATGAAGTGTTTTTTCAAATATTTTACTTTTAGCTGTCCCTTTTATTAAATTTGATCTAGAATAAAAAAAATAACAATAAAATAAATTTATGTATAAAAACTGGAAGATTCACATAAAGAGAGTTAATTTAGTTCGGTACCAAATATCTCGATTAGCAGGCCAACTAATTCAGATGTATTCTTATATCAATTAATTAATTAATAATCAAAAAATTAATATATTATACTTTTATCATGATAGCATTTTTCTGTTTCATATTCAAATTCTTCATTATTTTGTCTCAATCGAGCGTGCAGGGAATTAATTTTGTTTACAAATTTAATCCGCCTGACCCCACCAAGTTGTAAACAATCTGAAGAATTAAGCTCAAGTATTTTAAGCTTTCGATCAAGTTTATGGATTCGTTAAGTGAATGAAATTGTCTTAACTTTGTCCAGACTGCGCTTTTTCCCAGTATCAGGGAAAGCTGCCTTAAAAGGCTTTATAAATGGTGGATTTATTTGGTAAGCTTATTGGATTTTGACTTCGAAATTAGCTTGCTTACTACACTATATTTTTTGTATTGGGTTGTTCACGTAATATATAAATTTTAAATTTGTTTTTTGTTTTTAATTACTTTGCAAAATTAATTCTCAAAAATTCCAAGTCTATGCATAGATTATTCCTGATAAATCTTGAAAATTTCAATGTCTATTTTTATCGATAAATTTTACGGTGTGGGCGCCGCGCGGAGAGTCGATTTAGCCGAAAACCTCGATCCGGGGAGCCCTTTTTTAGAAAATAATTTTTTTACCTGAAAGGGCGGAAAAGATACAAGGGAAAATGTAAATATTAAAATTCGTTGACTTTTTCTTCTGGACTTTTCTGTTTTTTGCCTAAAATCATCTAGTTATTTTAGTTAGAGTCGATTTAGCCAAAAACCCGATCCGGGGAGCCCTTTTTTAGAAAATAATTTTTTTACCTGAAAGGGCGGAAAAGATACAAGGGAAAATGTAAATATTAAAATTCGTTGACTTTTTCTTCTGGACTTTTCTGTTTTTTGCCTAAAATCATCTAGTTATTTTAGTTAGAGTCGATTTAGCAAAAAAACCCGATCCGGGGAGCCCTTTTTTACAAAATAATTTTTTCACTTGATAGGGCGGAAAAGATACAAGGGATAATGTAAATATTAAAATGTTGTGACTTTTTCTTCTGGACTTTTCTGTTTTTTGGCTAGAATCATCTATTTATTTTAGTTAGAGTCGCTGTAGCCAAAAAACCCGATCCGGGGAGCCCTTTTTTAGAAAATAATTTTTTTACTTGATACAGGTGAAAATGTAAATATTAAAATTCTTTGACTTTTTCTTCTGGACTTTTCAGTTTTTTGCCTAAAATCATCTAGTTATTTTAGTTAGAGTCGATTTAGCCAAAAAACCCGATCCGGGGAGCCCTTTTTTAGAAAATAATTTTTTTACTTGATACAGGTGAAAATGTAAATATTAAAATTCTTTGACTTTTTCTTCTGGACTTTTCAGTTTTTTGCCTAAAATCATCTAGTTATTTTAGTTAGAGTCGATTTAGCAAAAAAACCCGATCCGGGGAGCCCTTTTTTAGAAAATAATTTTTTTACTTGATACAGGTGAAAATGTAAATATTAAAATGCTTTGACTTTTTCTTTTGCCTAAAATCATCTAGTTATTTTAGTTAGAGTCGATTTAGCAAAAAAACCCGATCCGGGGAGCCCTTTTTTAGAAAATAATTTTTTTACTTGATAGGGCGGAAAAGATACAAGGGAAAATGTAAATATTAAAATTCTTCTGGACTTTTCTGTTTTTTGGCTAGAATCATCTAGTTATTTTAGTTAGAGTCGATTTAGCAAAAAAACCCGATCCGGGGAGCCCTTTTTTAGAAAATAATTTTTTTACTTGATAGGGCGGAAAAGATACAAGGGATAATGTAAATATTAAAATGTTGTGACTTTTTCTTCTGGACTTTTTTGTTTTTTGTCTAGAATCATCTAGTTATTTTAGTTAGAGTCGATTTAGCCAAAAAACCCGATCCGGGGAGCCCTTTTTTACAAAATAATTTTTTTACTTGATAGGGCGGAAAAGATACAAGGGACAATGTAAATATTAAAATTTTGTGACTTTTCCTTCCAGACTTTTCTGTTTTTTTCTAGAATCATCTAGTTATTTTAGTTAGAGTCGATTTAGCAAAAAAACCCGATCCGGGGAGCCCTTTTTTACAAAATAATTTTTTCACTTGATAGGGCGGAAAAGATACAAGGGATAATGTAAATATTAAAATTTTGTGACTTTTCTTCTGGACTTTTTTGTTTTTTGTCTAGAATCATCTAGTTATTTTAGTTAGAGTCGATTTAGCAAAAAAACCCGATCCGGGGAGCCCTTTTTTAGAAAATAATTTTTTTACTTGATAGGGCGGAAAAGATACAGGTGAAAATGTAAATATTAAAATTCTTTGACTTTTTCTTCTGGACTTTTCAGTTTTTTGCCTAAAATCATCTAGTTATTTTAGTTAGAGTCGATTTAGCCAAAAAACCCGATCCGGAGAGCCCTTTTTTAGAAAATAATTTTTTTACTTGATAGGGCGGAAAAGATACAGGTGAAAATGTAAATATTAAAATTCTTTGACTTTTTCTTCTGGACTTTTCAGTTTTTTGCCTAAAATCATCTAGTTATTTTAGTTAGAGTCGATTTAGCAAAAAAACCCGATCCGGGGAGCCCTTTTTTTAGAAAATAATTTTTTTACTTGATACAGGTGAAAATGTAAATATTAAAATTCTTTGACTTTTTCTTCTGGACTTTTCAGTTTTTTGCCTAAAATCATCTAGTTATTTTAGTTAGAGTCGATTTAGCCAAAAAACCCGATCCGGGGAGCCCTTTTTTAGAAAATAATTTTTTTACTTGATAGGGCGGAAAAGATACAGGTGAAAATGTAAATATTAAAATTCTTTGACTTTTTCTTCTGGACTTTTCAGTTTTTTGCCTAAAATCATCTAGTTATTTTAGTTAGAGTCGATTTAGCAAAAAAACCCGATCCGGGGAGCCCTTTTTTAGAAAATAATTTTTTTACTTGATAGGGCGGAAAAGATACAGGTGAAAATGTAAATATTAAAATTCTTTGACTTTTTCTTCTGGACTTTTCAGTTTTTTGCCTAAAATCATCTAGTTATTTTAGTTAGAGTCGATTTAGCCAAAAAACCCGATCCGGGGAGCCCTTTTTTAGAAAATAATTTTTTTACTTGATAGGGCGGAAAAGATACAAGGGATAATGTAAATATTAAAATTTTGTGACTTTTCCTTCCAGACTTTTCTGTTTTTTTCTAGAATCATCTAGTTATTTTACTTAGAGTCGATTTAGCAAAAAAACTCGATCCGGAGAGTCCTTTTGTAGAAAATAGTTGTTTTACCTGGATAGGGCGGAAAAAGTACAAGGGAAAATGTAAATATTGAGATTCTGCGATTTTTTCCTCTGGACTTTTCTGTTTTTTGCCTAGAATCATTTAGTTATTTTACTAGGAGTCGATTTAGCCAAAAAGTCCGATCCGTTGAGCTCTTTTTTAGAAAAAACATTTTTTTGCCTCTGTAGGGCTGAAAAGATACAAGGCAAAAATTTAATTTTAAAATTCTACGATTTTTTTTTTCTGGACTTCTCTGTTTTTTGGGTAAAATCATCTAGTTATTTTACTAAGAGTCTATTTAGCTAAAAAACCCGATCCGTAAGCCCTTTTTTAGAAAATAGTTGTTGGATAGGGCAGAAAAAGTACAAGGCAAATGTAAATATTGAGATTCCACGATTTTTTTCTCTGGAGTTTTCTTCTTTTCGCCTAGAATCATCTAGTTATTTTACTAGTAGTAGATTTAGCCAAAAAGTCGATTCGGGAAGCCCTGTTTAAGAAAATAATCTTTTTACCTGATACGGTAGAAAAGATGCAAGGAAAAATGTAAATATTGAAATTCTGCAATTTTTTTCAGGACTTTTCTAGTATTTGTCTAGAATCAACTAGTTATTTTACTAAGAGTCGATTGATATGAAAATACTCATCGGGGAAGCCCTTTTTAAGGAAATAATTTTTTTATCTTTAAGAGAGGACAAAATACAAGTGAAAATGAATTTAATTTAAATATTTAAACAAATTAACTATTTTAAGTTAAATTAATTATGTACATGAAGTGTTTTTTCAAATATTTTACTTTTAGCTGTCCCTTTTATTAAATTTGATCTAGAATAAAAAAAATAACAATAAAATAAATTTATGTATAAAAACTGGAAGATTCACATAAAGAGAGTTAATTTAGTTCGGTACCAAATATCTCGATTAGCAGGCCAACTAATTCAGATGTATTCTTATATCAATTAATTAATTAATAATCAAAAAATTAATATATTATACTTTTATCATGATAGCATTTTTCTGTTTCATATTCAAATTCTTCATTATTTTGTCTCAATCGAGCGTGCAGGGAATTAATTTTGTTTACAAATTTAATCCGCCTGACCCCACCAAGTTGTAAACAATCTGAAGAATTAAGCTCAAGTATTTTAAGCTTTCGATCAAGTTTATGGATTCGTTAAGTGAATGAAATTGTCTTAACTTTGTCCAGACTGCGCTTTTTCCCAGTATCAGGGAAAGCTGCCTTAAAAGGCTTTATAAATGGTGGATTTATTTGGTAAGCTTATTGGATTTTGACTTCGAAATTAGCTTGCTTACTACACTATATTTTTTGTATTGGGTTGTTCACGTAATATATAAATTTTAAATTTGTTTTTTGTTTTTAATTACTTTGCAAAATTAATTCTCAAAAATTCCAAGTCTATGCATAGATTATTCCTGATAAATCTTGAAAATTTCAATGTCTATTTTTATCGATAAATTTTACGGTGTGGGCGCCGCGCGGAGAGTCGATTTAGCCGAAAACCTCGATCCGGGGAGCCCTTTTTTAGAAAATAATTTGTTTACCTGAAAGGGCGGAAAAGATACAAGGGAAAATGTAAATATTAAAATTCGTTGACTTTTTCTTCTGGACTTTTCTGTTTTTTGCCTAAAATCATCTAGTTATTTTAGTTAGAGTCGATTTAGCCAAAAACCCGATCCGGGGAGCCCTTTTTTAGAAAATAATTTTTTTACCTGAAAGGGCGGAAAAGATACAAGGGAAAATGTAAATATTAAAATTCGTTGACTTTTTCTTCTGGACTTTTCTGTTTTTTGCCTAAAATCATCTAGTTATTTTAGTTAGAGTCGATTTAGCAAAAAAACCCGATCCGGGGAGCCCTTTTTTAGAAAATAATTTTTTCACTTGATAGGGCGGAAAAGATACAAGGGATAATGTAAATATTAAAATGTTGTGACTTTTTCTTCTGGACTTTTCTGTTTTTTGGCTAGAATCATCTATTTATTTTAGTTAGAGTCGCTGTAGCCAAAAAACCCGATCCGGGGAGCCCTTTTTTAGAAAATAATTTTTTTACTTGATACAGGTGAAAATGTAAATATTAAAATTCTTTGACTTTTTCTTCTGGACTTTTCAGTTTTTTGCCTAAAATCATCTAGTTATTTTAGTTAGAGTCGATTTAGCCAAAAAACCCGATCCGGGGAGCCCTTTTTTTAGAAAATAATTTTTTTACTTCATACAGGTGAAAATGTAAATATTAAAATTCTTTGACTTTTTCTTCTGGACTTTTCAGTTTTTTGCCTAAAATCATCTAGTTATTTTAGTTAGAGTCGATTTAGCCAAAAAACCCGATCCGGGGAGCCCTTTTTTAGAAAATAATTTTTTTACTTGATACAGGTGAAAATGTAAATATTAAAATGCTTTGACTTTTTCTTTTGCCTAAAATCATCTAGTTATTTTAGTTAGAGTCGATTTAGCAAAAAAACCCGATCCGGGGAGCCCTTTTTTAGAAAATAATTTTTTTACTTGATAGGGCGGAAAAGATACAAGGGAAAATGTAAATATTAAAATTCTTCTGGACTTTTCTGTTTTTTGGCTAGAATCATCTAGTTATTTTAGTTAGAGTCGATTTAGCAAAAAAACCCGATCCGGGGAGCCCTTTTTTAGAAAATAATTTTTTTACTTGATAGGGCGGAAAAGATACAAGGGATAATGTAAATATTAAAATGTTGTGACTTTTCTTCTGGACTTTTTTGTTTTTTGTCTAGAATCATCTAGTTATTTTAGTTAGAGTCGATGTAGCCAAAAAACCCGATCCGGGGAGCCCTTTTTTAGAAAATAATTTTTTTACTTGATACAGGTGAAAATGTAAATATTAAAATTCTTTGACTTTTTCTTCTGGACTTTTCAGTTTTTTGCCTAAAATCATCTAGTTATTTTAGTTAGAGTCGATGTAGCCAAAAAACCCGATCCGGGGAGCCCTTTTTTAGAAAATAATTTTTTTACTTGATACAGGTGAAAATGTAAATATTAAAATTCTTTGACTTTTTCTTTTGCCTAAAATCATCTAGTTATTTTAGTTAGAGTCGATTTAGCAAAAAAACCCGATCCGGGGAGCCCTTTTTTAGAAAATAATTTTTTTACTTGATAGGGCGGAAAAGATACAAGGGATAATGCAAATATTAAAATTTTGTGACTTTTCTTCTGGACTTTTTTGTTTTTTGTCTAGAATCATCTAGTTATTTTAGTTAGAGTCGATTTAGCAAAAAAACCCGATCCGGGGAGCCCTTTTTTAGAAAATAATTTTTTTACTTGATAGGGCGGAAAAGATACAGGTGAAAATGTAAATATTAAAATTCTTTGACTTTTTCTTCTGGACTTTTCAGTTTTTTGCCTAAAATCATCTAGTTATTTTAGTTAGAGTCGATTTAGCAAAAAAACCCGATCCGGGGAGCCCTTTTTTAGAAAATAATTTTTTTACTTGATAGGGCGGAAAAGATACAGGTGAAAATGTAAATATTAAAATTCTTTGACTTTTTCTTCTGGACTTTTCAGTTTTTTGCCTAAAATCATCTAGTTATTTTAGTTAGAGTCGATTTAGCAAAAAAACCCGATCCGGGGAGCCCTTTTTTAGAAAATATTTTTTTTACTTGATAGGGCGGAAAAGATACAAGGGATAATGTAAATATTAAAATTTTGTGACTTTTCTTCTGGACTTTTTTGTTTTTTGTCTAGAATCATCTAGTTATTTTAGTTAGAGTCGATTTAGCAAAAAAACCCGATCCGGGGAGCCCTTTTTTAGAAAATAATTTTTTTACTTGATAGGGCGGAAAAGATACAGGTGAAAATGTAAATATTAAAATTCTTTGACTTTTTCTTCTGGACTTTTCAGTTTTTTGCCTAAAATCATCTAGTTATTTTAGTTAGAGTCGATTTAGCAAAAAAACCCGATCCGGGGAGCCCTTTTTTAGAAAATAATTTTTTTACTTGATAAGGCGGAAAAGATACAAGGGATAATGTAAATATTAAAATTTTGTGACTTTTCTTCTGGACTTTTCTGTTTTTTGTCTAGAATCATCTAGTTATTTTAGTTAGAGTCGATTTAGCAAAAAAACCCGATCCGGGGAGCCCTTTTTTAGAAAATAATTTTTTTACTTGATAGGGCGGAAAAGATACAGGTGAAAATGTAAATATTAAAATTCTTTGACTTTTTCTTCTGGACTTTTCAGTTTTTTGCCTAAAATCATCTAGTTATTTTAGTTAGAGTCGATTTAGCAAAAAAAACCCGATCCGGGGAGCCCTTTTTTAGAAAATATTTTTTTTACTTGATAGGGCGGAAAAGATACAAGGGATAATGTAAATATTAAAATTTTGTGACTTTTCTTCTGGACTTTTTTGTTTTTTGTCTAGAATCATCTAGTTATTTTAGTTAGAGTCGATTTAGCAAAAAAACCCGATCCGGGGAGCCCTTTTTTAGAAAATAATTTTTTTACTTGATAAGGCGGAAAAGATACAAGGGATAATGTAAATATTAAAATTTTGTGACTTTTCTTCTGGACTTTTTTGTTTTTTGTCTAGAATCATCTAGTTATTTTAGTTAGAGTCGATTTAGCAAAAAAACCCGATCCGGGGAGCCCTTTTTTAGAAAATAATTTTTTTACTTGATAGGGCGGAAAAGCTACAGGTGAAAATGTAAATATTAAAATTCTTTGACTTTTTCTTCTGGACTTTTCAGTTTTTTGCCTAAAATCATCTAGTTATTTTAGTTAGAGTCGATTTAGCAAAAAAACCCGATCCGGGGAGCCCTTTTTTAGAAAATATTTTTTTTACTTGATAGGGCGGAAAAGATACAAGGGATAATGTAAATATTAAAATTTTGTGACTTTTCTTCTGGACTTTTTTGTTTTTTGTCTAGAATCATCTAGTTATTTTAGTTAGAGTCGATTTAGCAAAAAAACCCGATCCGGGGAGCCCTTTTTTACAAAATAATTTTTTTACTTGATAGGGCCGAAAAGATACAGGTGAAAATGTAAATATTAAAATTCTTTGACTTTTTCTTCTGGACTTTTCAGTTTTTTGCCTAAAATCATCTAGTTATTTTAGTTAGAGTCGATTTAGCAAAAAAACCCGATCCGGGGAGCCCTTTTTTACAAAATAATTTTTTCACTTGATAGGGCGGAAAAGATACAGGTGAAAATGTAAATATTAAAATTCTTTGACTTTTTCTTCTGGACTTTTCAGTTTTTTGCCTAAAATCATCTAGTTATTTTAGTTAGAGTCGATTTAGCAAAAAAACCCGATCCGGGGAGCCCTTTTTTAGAAAATAATTTTTTTACTTGATAAGGCGGAAAAGATACAAGGGATAATGTAAATATTAAAATTTTGTGACTTTTCTTCTGGACTTTTTTGTTTTTTGTCTAGAATCATCTAGTTATTTTAGTTAGAGTCGATTTAGCAAAAAAACCCGATCCGGGGAGCCCTTTTTTACAAAATAATTTTTTTACTTGATAGGGCCGAAAAGATACAGGTGAAAATGTAACTATTAAAATTCGTTGACTTTTTCTTCTGGACTTTTCTGTTTTTTGCCTAAAATCATCTAGTTATTTTAGTTAGAGTCGATTTAGCAAAAAAACCCGATCCGGGGAGCCCTTTTTTACAAAATAATTTTTTCACTTGATAGGGCGGAAAAGATACAGGTGAAAATGTAAATATTAAAATTCTTTGACTTTTTCTTCTGGACTTTTCAGTTTTTTGCCTAAAATCATCTAGTTATTTTAGTTAGAGTCGATTTAGCAAAAAAACCCGATCCGGGGAGCCCTTTTTTAGAAAATAATTTTTTTACTTGATAAGGCGGAAAAGATACAAGGGATAATGTAAATATTAAAATTTTGTGACTTTTCTTCTGGACTTTTTTGTTTTTTGTCTAGAATCATCTAGTTATTTTAGTTAGAGTCGATTTAGCAAAAAAACCCGATCCGGGGAGCCCTTTTTTAGAAAATAATTTTTTTACTTGATAGGGCGGAAAAGATACAGGTGAAAATGTAAATATTAAAATTCTTTGACTTTTTCTTCTGGACTTTTCAGTTTTTTGCCTAAAATCATCTAGTTATTTTAGTTAGAGTCGATTTAGCAAAAAAACCCGATCCGGGGAGCCCTTTTTTAGAAAATAATTTTTTTACTTGATAAGGCGGAAAAGATACAAGGGATAATGTAAATATTAAAATTTTGTGACTTTTCTTCTGGACTTTTTTGTTTTTTGTCTAGAATCATCTAGTTATTTTAGTTAGAGTCGATTTAGCCAAAAAACCCGATCCGGGGAGCCCTTTTTTACAAAATAATTTTTTTACTTGATAGGGCCGAAAAGATACAGGTGAAAATGTAACTATTAAAATTCGTTGACTTTTTCTTCTGGACTTTTCTGTTTTTTGCCTAAAATCATCTAGTTATTTTAGTTAGAGTCGATTTAGCAAAAAAACCCGATCCGGGGAGCCCTTTTTTAGAAAATAATTTTTTCACTTGATAGGGCGGAAAAGATACAGGTGAAAATGTAAATATTAAAATTCTTTGACTTTTTCTTCTGGACTTTTCAGTTTTTTGCCTAAAATCATCTAGTTATTTTAGTTAGAGTCGATTTAGCAAAAAAACCCGATCCGGGGAGCCCTTTTTTAGAAAATAATTTTTTTACTTGATAAGGCGGAAAAGATACAAGGGATAATGTAAATATTAAAATTTTGTGACTTTTCTTCTGGACTTTTTTGTTTTTTGTCTAGAATCATCTAGTTATTTTAGTTAGAGTCGATTTAGCAAAAAAACCCGATCCGGGGAGCCCTTTTTTACAAAATAATTTTTTTACTTGATAGGGCCGAAAAGATACAGGTGAAAATGTAACTATTAAAATTCGTTGACTTTTTCTTCTGGACTTTTCTGTTTTTTGCCTAAAATCATCTAGTTATTTTAGTTAGAGTCGATTTAGCAAAAAAACCCGATCCGGGGAGCCCTTTTTTACAAAATAATTTTTTCACTTGATAGGGCGGAAAAGATACAGGTGAAAATGTAAATATTAAAATTCTTTGACTTTTTCTTCTGGACTTTTCAGTTTTTTGCCTAAAATCATCTAGTTATTTTAGTTAGAGTCGATTTAGCAAAAAAACCCGATCCGGGGAGCCCTTTTTTACAAAATAATTTTTTCACTTGATAGGGCGGAAAAGATACAGGTGAAAATGTAAATATTAAAATTCTTTGACTTTTTCTTCTGGACTTTTCAGTTTTTTGCCTAAAATCATCTAGTTATTTTAGTTAGAGTCGATTTAGCAAAAAAACCCGATCCGGGGAGCCCTTTTTTAGAAAATAATTTTTTTACTTGATAAGGCGGAAAAGATACAAGGGATAATGTAAATATTAAAATTTTGTGACTTTTCTTCTGGACTTTTTTGTTTTTTGTCTAGAATCATCTAGTTATTTTAGTTAGAGTCGATTTAGCCAAAAAACCCGATCCGGGGAGCCCTTTTTTACAAAATAATTTTTTTACTTGATAGGGCCGAAAAGATACAGGTGAAAATGTAACTATTAAAATTCGTTGACTTTTTCTTCTGGACTTTTCTGTTTTTTGCCTAAAATCATCTAGTTATTTTAGTTAGAGTCGATTTAGCAAAAAAACCCGATCCGGGGAGCCCTTTTTTACAAAATAATTTTTTTACTTGATAAGGCGGAAAAGATACAAGGGATAATGTAAATATTAAAATTTTGTGACTTTTCTTCTGGACTTTTTTGTTTTTTGTCTAGAATCATCTAGTTATTTTAGTTAGAGTCGATTTAGCAAAAAAACCCGATCCGGGGAGCCCTTTTTTACAAAATAATTTTTTTACTTGATAGGGCGGAAAAAGTACAAGGGAAAATGTAAATATTAAAATTCTTTGACTTTTTCTTCTGGACTTTTCAGTTTTTTGCCTAAAATCATCTAGTTATTTTAGTTAGAGTCGATTTAGCCAAAAAACCCGATCCGGGGAGCCCTTTTTTAGAAAATAATTTTTTTACTTGATAGGGCGGAAAAGATACAAGGGATAATGTAAATCTTAAAATTTTGTGACTTTTTCTTCTGGACTTTTCTGGTTTTTGGCTAGAATCATCTATTTATTTTAGTTAGAGTCGACGTAGCCAAAAAACCCGATCCGGGGAGCCCATTTTTACAAAATAATTTTTTTACTTGATAGGGCGGAAAAAGTACAAGGGAAAATGTAAATATTAAAATTCTTTGACTTTTTCTTCTGGACTTTTCAGTTTTTTGCCTAAAATCATCTAGTTATTTTAGTTAGAGTCGATTTAGCAAAAAACCCCGATCCGGGGAGCCCTTTTTTAGAAAATAATTTTTTTACTTGATAGGGCGGAAAAGATACAAGGGATAATGTAAATCTTAAAATTTTGTGACTTTTTCTTCTGGACTTTTCTGGTTTTTGGCTAGAATCATCTATTTATTTTAGTTAGAGTCGACGTAGCCAAAAAACCCGATCCGGGGAGCCCATTTTTACAAAATAATTTTTTTACTTGATAGGGCGGAAAAAGTACAAGGGAAAATGTAAATATTAAAATTCTTTGACTTTTTCTTCTGGACTTTTCAGTTTTTTGCCTAAAATCATCTAGTTATTTTAGTTAGAGTCGATTTAGCAAAAAACCCCGATCCGGGGAGCCCTTTTTTAGAAAATAATTTTTTTACTTGATAGGGCGGAAAAGATACAAGGGATAATGTAAATATTAAAATTTTGTGACTTTTCCTTCCAGACTTTTCTGTTTTTTTCTAGAATCATCTAGTTATTTTACTTAGAGTCGATTTAGCAAAAAAACTCTATCCGGAGAGTCCTTTTGTAGAAAATAGTTGTTTTACCTGGATAGGGCGGAAAAAGTACAAGGGAAAATGTAAATATTGAGATTCTGCGATTTTTTCCTGTGGACTTTTCTGTTTTTTGCCTAGAATCATTTAGTTATTTTACTAGGAGTCGATTTAGCCAAAAAGTCCGATCCGTTGAGCTCTTTTTTAGAAAAAACATTTTTTTGCCTCTGTAGGGCTGAAAAGATACAAGGCAAAAATTTAATTTTAAAATTCTACTATTTTTTTTTTTCTGGACTTCTCTGTTTTTTGGGTAAAATCATCTATTTATTTTACTAAGAGTCTATTTAGCTAAAAAACCCGATCCGAGAGCCCGTTTTTAGAAAATAGTTGTTGGATAGGGCAGAAAATGTACAAGGCAAATGTAAATATTGAGATTCCACGATTTTTTTCTCTGGAGTTTTCTTCTTTTCGCCTAGAATCATCTAGTTATTTTACTAGTAGTAGATTTAGCCAAAAAGTCGATTCGGGAAGCCCTGTTTAAGAAAATAATCTTTTTACCTGATACGGTAGAAAAGATGCAAGGAAAAATGTAAATATTGAAATTCTGCAATTTTTTTCAGGACTTTTCTAGTATTTGTCTAGAATCAACTAGTTATTTTACTAAGAGTCGATTGATATGAAAATACTCATCGGGGAAGCCCTTTTTAAGGAAATAATTTTTTTATCTTTAAGAGAGGACAAAATACAAGTGAAAATGAATTTAATTTAAATATTTAAACAAATTAACTATTTTAAGTTAAATTAATTATGTACATGAAGAGTTTTTTCAAATATTTTACTTTTAGCTGTCCCTTTTATTAAATTTGATCTAGAATAAAAAAAATAACAATAAAATAAATTTATGTATAAAAACTGGAAGATTCACATAAAGAGAGTTAATTTAGTTCGGTACCAAATATCTCGATTAGCAGGCCAACTAATTCAGATGTATTCTTATATCAATTAATTAATTAATAATCAAAAAATTAATATATTATACTTTTATCATGATAGCATTTTTCTGTTTCATATTCAAATTCTTCATTATTTTGTCTCAATCGAGCGTGCAGGGAATTAATTTTGTTTACAAATTTAATCCGCCTGACCCCACCAAGTTGTAAACAATCTGAAGAATTAAGCTCAAGTATTTTAAGCTTTCGATCAAGTTTATGGATTCGTTAAGTGAATGAAATTGTCTTAACTTTGTCCAGACTGCGCTTTTTCCCAGTATCAGGGAAAGCTGCCTTAAAAGGCTTTATAAATGGTGGATTTATTTGGTAAGCTTATTGGATTTTGACTTCGAAATTAGCTTGCTTACTACACTATATTTTTTGTATTGGGTTGTTCACGTAATATATAAATTTTAAATTTTTTTTTGTTTTTAATTACTTTGCAAAATTAATTCTCAAAAATTCCAAGTCTATGCATAGATTATTTCTGATAAATCTTGAAAATTTCAATGTCTATTTTTATCGATAAATTTTACGGTGTGGGCGCCGCGCGGATTAACTTCATAAATTACATAATATTTAAAAAACGTTAGATAAATGATAATCGGCGAAAGAATCGCAAAATTCTATGCAAATTAAGTAAACAAACACTTAAGTCTCTCAATCACCTAGAAAAAAGACACTATTAACTTTTTCGTATGAAGATTTCGTTCAGACGATAATTTAATAATAAAAATAGCACAAAAGTTATGAAATTGTTCACATGTCTGGAAATTTTCTATAGACAGATAATAAATACGACTGTATGTGATTTGTAGTTGTCTCAAAATGAATCTTTTAGTAAGAAAGCTTAATTTACATAATTTGTCACCATACTATTGTGTTTAATGCGATAAAATTTCCGGTATTTCTGGATATGCCTGAGGATTTTATCGTCAGATAGTGTCCTTCACCTTGGCAGGAACCGGGATCGTTTTCTGGCTGTTATTAACTTTTGCAAACATTTTTAATTATCATATCACTTTCTATATATCTATACTATAAATAATCATCTCTCTGTCTGTTCGTTCGATTTAATCTCGGGAACCATTGGATGCGTTTTAATGCACTTTCCACTATTTCACTAAACAGTACTTTTGCGAGAAAGATTTCAGTATATAAAATAGCTAATCTACTTTCAAACAATAGTGCCGATTTTTGAAAAACAATTCTCCCAAGAAACAAAACGGCTGAGAAACATCACTTTTTGGGCTCATGAAATTTCTCGTCATCCTTGGCAGGAATATTTTTGAAACAAATATATGTATAATTGTTTTTTCTGTCAATTCTTAACCTTAACCCAGCCAGCAAGTTATTTTACCTGTTGGTAAGAGGACAAGTACACCAGAGTTGTAAAACTAACGACCTCCTTCAAGATCATTTGGTTGGATAATTTCACAGCATATCACACCTAAGACAAGTGGGTGTTTAATTTAAAAATAAAAAATAAAAAATTAAAAATTCCCCGAGGAATCGATAAATAATAACTTTTTATATTATTCCATCATCTGATCGCGGTAAAAGACACTTCCATTTCATGTAAAAGTCACTTAGGTATTTTTAAATTTTATTTATTTTTTTAAACCATAAAAAGGCAATTTCATTTAGTAAATACCTGAGGAATTCATCTGGGTATTTATTTTCTTAATTACTTTCATTATTCACCGTGACTTATTGTGGAAAATTACAGAGGTCAAATAAAGTTCACATAAGTAATTGATTTGAAAACTTATCAAAATAAAGATTGTCAAAGATAACATTTATCAAAAAACGAAAGATATACACGTAAAATGAATTTTCCCTTTCTAACAAAATTATAAAATTCTTTTGAAACTTAATTCATAATACACCGAAATGACCTTTATCCGAAGAAAAGCGTAAACATTTTCAAATTAATATTCAACTAGATTTTTACACGTTTTATAAATATAAAGGATAAACTTTTACATCATTAGAAAGTGTCGGCATCCTTTGATATAAAATTTTTATTTTCATATCGAAGAACTCTATCTAAAATTTAGTTTTACCTAGAAAGGCATATAATAACGCTGATTGACTCTCCAATGACACACAATGTAAAAATGTTACAAAACGCATAAATCAGCTGCGAATATGTTGGCGAATAAAAACATAAAAAAATAAATAAATAAACATAATCTCTGGTGTCATCGCACATACGAAACGGGTCTTATGCGAGAAATTAATAAGCATGATAAAAGATGAACAGATTGTAAGATACAAGGACGATTTTGGACGATGAGAGGTGCAACTGATTCACCCGAATCGCATATTTTATTTATGATATAAATATTTAACATATTTAGACACCTTCGAAGTTAAAGATCGGGATAGACCTGGAGGACAAATTTTGGGAAATGGTGCACCAAACTCTCTAGAATGGTTACATTTAGACGAACAATTACTGCACGTGGAGCCCATTCGAGTGAAAATAGGCTATAGATTTTCCGAAAAAAATCACAGGATCCCAATATTTTCTGGAGACTGACAAAACATATTCAGCTCTCTAGCAAATTTAAAATCGGGATAGGTTTGGAGGAAAAATTTCGAGAAATGTTGTACCAAACTTCCCAGAATGCTAAAATTTAGATTCCAGACTCGCTGGCTTAAAACATTCCCTCGGGATATGCCCTGATTTTATTTTTCATGGAAAGATAATCATGTTAACTTAGTATCGACAAAATTTCAGAAATTAGTAATCATTTTTAAGGCCAGGAGATCATTTTTTGTCAACAGAGTTTTACATCTCCTTAAATTTTTTCAAATTTTCCTTAAAACGGGTAAAATTCTTTATGAAAAAAACTCATTTTTTAGATTCTCAGATGATTTTATGAAGCTTACATAAAAGTTGGGTGTATGATGTATGGACGCATAGGCAAAAATCGTATATCCCGCTTCATAAATAATTGTAGTGATTTGGGCATGTCGAAAAAAATTCGAACTTGGAAATTTTTTTCTAAAGCTTTATAAAAGCTTTCCTAAGCTCCTTGCCGTATACACTGAAGTTTATGAGAGTGATTATAAGCGCGGAGTGTTTGATGTATGGAACATAGGTTGGAATTTATAAAGAGTAGTATAAATAAATGTTCTATTGCTATTTGGACTCGCCTTGACGCGTAGAAAATGTTGCAAATAATAATATTGATGAGAAACAATTAAAAAATTGCTAAAAAAGCTAGTTTTTTTTCCTATTAAATAAGATGTTTAGAGCTTAAAAAAGATCCACTGATTTCACTTTCGTTTTCATTTAGGAGGCAATGTATTTAACGGCATCGTCGCGGCACGCTACGCTTAAACTTTGTGAATGAACCAAAAGTTTACGAATGAATGAGCAAAATCTGTGGTATGACCGGAATCGGCCCGTGAAAAATGTCTAGGTGAATTTCACATGGTATCATTTAGATGTTGCTTCGTCTTCTAAAAGTGGCTCTCAACCTGACCTATGCCTGGATTTTTATCTCTTACGGGGGTACCCTCATTAAAAAAAAAAATAAAGAAACAGTGGAACCTCGAAAAGTGGTGGAGCATTCTCCGTTTTTTCAGGTAGCTGTCGCCTCGCGCTGTCCAACATCTTCAGGTATTTCTCGTTAATGACGATAGAGAATTTAAATAAGAAGGAAAATGAATTTTTTTTGGTATATAAACTTGATCATCATTTTGGGGACGACTCTGAAGCTTCCAAGGTATTTTCTGTTTTTCGATAGGTTATCATTTGGGGGAGGGTATGTTGTTATTTGTTTACTAATAATATTAGTAATTTCGAATAAGTTAGCAGTAATATTCTAATACTGAAAAATTCGATAGACTAGATTGAGATATTCTTGTTCGGTAGACGGATAGTTAACCGTCTTACATTTAAGGGATTTAAAGGGAGATGGAAGCATAAAAATTGGGATCTATGATTTTAATAAGAAAATCTTGCTGAGGAGACATCTCCCTCTCTGTTGCTATTGATTCAAATGGAGGTGGTATACCGTACAGCTTCCCAGCTGAAGAAGATGATGATGATGATGATGCTGCTGGCTGACTGGCCGCGGTGATGCCACCAAAGATTGCGAACTCTAAAAGGTGGCTTCTTATGTGTCTTCTAAAAAAGCAACTCTTTTGGGGTGGGAGGAAAGACCATGAAAAAAATAATAATAAATGTTTGGAGACGGATCCATCGGGTTTAGTGGGGTTGGGAATTATTTTCGTATTTTTATCTGTTCGTGTTTTCCACCACCAATCGCCCACCTTGAGAGCTCACCTGGGCCGCCTGGTTTATACGGGGCAACATGAGGCTAGAGTAAAAAACCCGAAGATACATACGATATGACGACAATGTAAAGAATCATTTTTTAAAAGAAAAAAGGTAAGCTAAACATAAAATGTGGATGGAGAGGAAGAGGACGATATAAAGTAGATAAAAAAAAAATAAGAAAAAACAACCATCATCACTAACAATACGAAAATTTCATTTTTACTGAATTTCGAGTATTTAAGCTTAGATTTAACGATATTTCCATTTAGTTAGTGCGACACTCTATCTCGCGCCAGATATACCTCTGAAGCTCCTTCCGTATCTTTGATTACAGTATTTAATAAAAAATAATAATAATTACATAAATAATTATTGTTACCTCCTGCAGTGTGATACAATCAGGTTAGGGATTCAAAAATAATAATTAAATTATCCTTATTTAAATAAAATCAATGTGAAAAGTTTATTTTAATTTTCTTTAAATTGTTTCAAAAAATATATATATATATTTCAATAGTGTATCATCTGATCAGATTAAAGGATATGAAACTATCTAATGGATTTCAGTGAATATATTCTTCCAATAAAATAATATAAGTTTTAAAAAAACGTTCTTAAATCAGGTAATTTTCTCATTTATAAAATTATTTAACCCTTCAAGTGTTATAAAGTGCAAAAAACCTAAAGACTATTTAACTTCATATAATCAATTAATAATTTTGGCCCTATATCCACTTGAAGTGTTAAATAAAACTATAAAATAAAAATCAATCATCTAATTTTAATTAACATTTAATCGAAGAAGTATGTGCCGGGTTATCTGGGAATATAAAAAATTTTTAATTGGATCTCAGATTTTTATATTGGCATTAACTTTAATTCGAATTTCGAATTTTGTATTTTTCGTTTTTCGTTTCATAAAATTTCATTTTTATTTTTAAAAACATGTTTTTTTGTTTTCTATAAATTTTTGTAATTTTGTAATAGAGTAATTTAAAAATCACACAGTAAAAATATTTGGTGTATAATTTTTATGTATTCTGATTTTTAGATTTTTCAAAACAATTTTTCTGACAAAATTTTTAATTTAGCTTAAAATCTTATGATATATATAAATGAATTTTACAAATCTTACCGAATGAAGGTAATGAGTTATTAATGTTACTCTAAATTAGTATAAAGTTAACTAATTCTTCGTATAATTTTAATTTAGGGATTTATAATATTTATAAGTTGCATTTCTATAAAAATTCAATTGATTACTCTTTCAAAATGTCCTCAATGTAATTAAAGATTTAAATTTTTTTCTCCATTTCTAAATCGATTATTATTATAATTTCATGCTTTATTTAAAGATATATTTTATATGTTAATTTCAAAATTAATAATCCTTGACCTAAACATGATATTTTTGGATAATTATAGTATACCTTGATGAGATATTTTCATACATTTACTCTCAATCTATAAAGTTCCCTGAAAATTTTCCCAAATTGACCCTCATTGTTTCCGATTAATTTTGTATTATTTATCTTAATTAATTTTTGTAACATTGACCTCCAGATTTAATGTACAATTAGCAAATTTAGCTAACATATCCCATCACCTTGTCATTCAGTTTTTTTCTTTCATTTACAAAAAATTTTATTCTAATTTGTTCAGAGTGAATTTTAAATTCCATATATAATTTTCTTGAACGGATGTTGATTGTACCCTGATTTTTAAAAAGATTCTGTTTAAACAAAAGGCAGGGAAAAGGTTAAAAATTCAAAAGAAAATCCGGTGATACTAGGAAGTATTTTTGGTTTTTTCTTACAAAATATTTAATATTACTGCTAAGATTTTTTTGGGGGTAAGATAAAAAACAAAAGGCCCAAACTAGAAGGTCTGGTTAAATATGGGAAAACAGGTACAAAATGTGGCCGCGGGGAGGCGCCTCAATCATACCGCGAAAACGTGTAATTATTAATTCAAGCCGTTAATTAAAATTCTTCCGTTTCTTTCAGTCATCTGAATTGTAATCTTAATCTTGCATCAGATTTATATCTCATGGATTTTTTGTTCTGGTGCATGTGTATCTTTTTTTTCATATTAATTTGATTGGGCCATTTCGGTTTCATCGAAGAATAGTTTTGCCATGAAGCAAGCAATTAATTAGCTTAAATTTGCTCTCTATGTAAAAATTTTCATTGTGCCCTTCTATCTAATTATTTTCTTGATTTATTTTAAAAAATTTTAATATTATCTTACATCGCATTCGCTTTTTACAAAAGAAGCTATTTAGCAAAATATGATCGATGATAGTCCATGGGGTCTGACATATCTTCAAATCCTGAACGATTAAAATTTGTTTCCATCTCGTGATGCTTTCTTCGTCTTTATCTTCATCTTTAAGAAAATCAAATGAAAGAAAAAATACTTACAAAAATAAATAAACAAAATAAGAAAATATCAAAAAAGCATACCGTCATCCGTATGCAAGCAAAAGCATTTGGTTTCACCTTTTTATTGTGTTAATTTCTTTCCCATTTCTCAATTTTCCGGTGTGCAGAGCGCATCTTAAGAAGCACCAAAGCAATCGATTGCAGCAATCACCTGTCTTCTTATGGATTTTATTTTTTACATTTTTTTTTTATTCGGTATTTTTACCTACCTTTTCACGTGTTAATTGATCATTAGAGGTGAGGTCTGCACCTTTTATTTGAAACATTATGAGAAAATTTTGCCGGCTGATGGTACGGTTGTCTGCAGCATGCGTACTGAGACAAAACATTTTTTTTGGGAGGAGTAAGAAAAATATTTTTGGACAATTGAAAATTACCACAGCAATTGGAATTTTTTTTTTTTCTTTTTGTTATGTCTCTCTTCATATTTTTTTTGGTAATATGCCAATAAGATGGTTAACAAATTACACGTCCAATTAGACTTCCGAATCGATTTTAAATCTTTCTCTCGTAATGCTTTGCGTTTTTTTTTTTTTTTGTGTGGTGTGGTTGTTTTGTAAGATATTCAGACAAGACAAACTTTTGTTGTTTTTAAGATTTATTACATTCGATTTACTGCAGTCTAATATAAAGACAATTTATCGTAAAAATTTTATATTTTGATTTCCTTATATTTCGTAACATATATTTGGACTTTCACTATTTCAAAAATTCAATGATTTATCACATTTTCTAGACATAATTCACTTTTTAAAAAGTATACAATATAAATCCCAAAGCATGTTTTTTTTTAACGTCCCAGTTTCGGATATTTAAATTTTTCTATAAAAAAACCCCTATGTACAAATTTTCATTATAATAACTTGACGATTAAAAGTTTTCTTGCAAATAAATTCTAAAGAGTGATACAAAATTGTATGTTAAATTAATTTTGCATCATTTAAAATTGTACCTTGTCCCGGTATTCATTCTATTACCTGTCTATCTGCAAAATGCTATAAATGTTGACATAAATCTATCAATAAATCTCCCGGACTTTAAGAGAATAATCATCGTCTTCTTCGTCAATAGTGCGAAAAAAAGAATTTATAATGCATCTAAGCGCAGCGCATATCACATCTATTTTATATATATATAATTTACCTTTTCAAAATTCACCTGAAGTAAGACGAAAAGGACCTTGAAGAGTTTATTTAATAGATAATTCTACTTAAATAAAAGTTGTCAGTTGCTGCCCGGTAAAGATTGTTTTAAAATTAAATGAAATTACGAAATCCGGGTATATAACATTGATTTTAGTGATTGCAATGATGACGACTATCGCAATAAAAAAAAAAACAGTATATATATATATAAGATAACGCAAAGACAAGAAGCGAAAACTCTTAACACACGCGACATATTTCGTGCGAAGCTTCTTGAGAAACAGAGAAGGTATTTTTATTAAGAATTCTTGACACCATACCGATCATCGTCATTTATTTTTTGGGTTTCTGTTTTTACCTTTCGCGTGATATTTTACCACCTGTAGCATTACAATTAATTAAGATATTATATATAGATCCAGGGTTTCCAGATATTATATAATGTAAATTGTTTAAAATACAAAATGATACGAATTGAATCGATTAATTGTTCAATATTTAAAAAATTTTCTATGTCCAAAGATTGTTTTTAATTAATTAAAATATATTCATAAGAAAATTTATCAAAATAAATTTCTCTGAACAGGTGAATTAATAAAGGTTTGATTCTCTAAGAATTATTATATAGTGTATAGCCCCTGCCACTCCCCGGGTCTTCGATATGACCGTGCGCCGTATAAGATCCGGTCAGTGAATTTAAATTGGTCGTGCATCATCGATTTATTGTTCTCACATCGGTGTAATTTACAAATACACAGGCCAGGCAGGAATTTAAAGACTTTTTAAATGTCAAGCAACCAGGGGAACATGCGATTTTAATATCTTCTCTTGTCTCAGACTCCGCTTGCTGTACCACGACCATCACTAGCACAGATCCGATTCAAGTCGAACCTGAGACCGGATTATGTAAGTCCAGTCGATTTGTCCAAGTCAAATCGACAGACAAGATGAGCATCAAAATTAACTGAAATATAAAAATAAGAAAAAAATTATGATGCATCATCTTATATATATAATTATCCCTCTGAGTAGTGGACAGGGCTATTCGTTTTTTATATTGTCTATCATCAGCTAATAAATTGAGTCGAAAGGGAAAATTAGCGCATCAAAAAATAATAGGAAAAAACCCCATAGACATTAAAATTATATAATTTTAAATCTCTATTCAGGAAATTTTTGCAAGGGATCCACAAATCCAGCATCTCTCTGTCTGGGATGCATCTTTGAGGTCATGCAGACGATTTGAACCCGAACGATATGAAGTATCCATCCGCAATTTTACTCTATACCTTTTTTTCAGTACATAAAAGACATAAATGATGGTGTATCCGTCTACAGGTTTATAACTTCTTCGCCGTCTTCGTAGTTGTCGTCGGTGCGGTGTCGTAAAACAGTCAATTTTAACACTGAATTCTTCAAGGAGAAAGTGAATTTTTAGTCCTCCCTCCAATCCTCCTTGACAAGAATCTCAGACTATCAACATGAATTTCTTGGCAGTGATATTGCTAATCGATGAGACCTTTTCGCATATTTTCTTAATATGTGTTTTTTTTTAAAGGTACAATTGGGGTCATCTCTGATTTATTGCACACTTTATTTTATATATTTTCTGAGAACAAGTCGGATTTTAAGGAGAGTGAGCATTATTTGGGATTTCTTTATTATTTTTGATGGGATTAAAAAATAGATATAATTTTTGTTAGGAGTCTTTTAAGAGAATGGATACTGAATATGTTTTGTTAATGAATCCATTTATACAAAATTCAAGCCAAATAATAGTGTTGCAGAAATTTCTGCGTATTTTTATTATGTGAATTCTTTGAATTTTCTCTACTCATTAAAAATTAAGGAAAATAAAACTATTTCCCTAAAGTAATTTTCCGGACGGTTTTTTTCGCTTAATCGACTCTAAATTAAATATATATTATATATATATATGGAAATAATCGTAAAAAAAAGGTCCAAACAAAATTCCTTTAATTAGCCCCTCGGAAAAAATTATAAATGTGATTTTCTTAAAAATGGCTTAAGGTGCTGGTTTTTCTTGCTAAGTCAAATCTTAATAAAATAACTAGATAATTTTGAGCAAGAATGAAGAGAGTCTGATGGAATTTTCCAGTTATTTGATTTATGAATTTTTCTTGAAAAAAATTACTGCCTGTTCACACAAGAAAAAATAATTACAGATATTTAAAAAAAAATCACAGGACCCCAATATTTCTTGGAGACCGTTAAAACATATCCAGCTCTCCAGAAAGTTACAAATCGGGATAAGTCTGGAACAAAAAATTCGAGGAACGGGACGCCAAACTCCGAGAATGATAAAATCTCGGTTTCAGATCTTCTGGTTCAAAATATTCCCTCGGGATGTTCCCTGATTTTATTTTTCCTGGAAAGGTAGATATGTTTACTTAGTCTTTACAAAATTTCAACAACTTAAAGTCATTTTTAACGCCAGAAGAGTATTTTTCATTAAAAGGGTTATAAACTTCATTCAATTTGTTCAAACTTTCCTCAAAACGAGTAAAATTCATTATGAAAAAAACTCATTTTTTGGATTCTCAGATGATTTTATGAAGCTTACATAAAACTTGGGTGTATGATGTATGGTCGCATAGGCAAAAATCGTATATCCCGCTTCATAAATAATTGTAGTGATTTGGGTATGTCGAAAAATCCAAACTAGGAAATTTTTTTTCTAAAGCTTTATAAAATATTACCTAAACTCCTTGCGGCGTACACTGAAGCTTTATGAAGTGAATATAAGGGCGGGGGCGTTTGATGAATGGGACATAGGGTAAAATTTATGAAGTGTAGTATACAAAGAAAAAAAAATATATATATATATATATATATCGCTATTTGGAGCCGGATAAGTGCGAGTAGGACTTTGAGTTTGTAAATTTTAGTATTTAGTATTAATTTCAATTTCGATACCTCTAACCGTTCCTGAGAGAACGGTCTTGACCGACAGACAGACGATCAAAGATATTTTAAAATTTTTATTATTGTGTAATTTTTTTCATAAAATGTGTGTTACCCATTTCATCACATAAGGTATTATCTGTTAAATAAAAAAAAAAAAAAATGGCATAATCAGTTTCACGTTGAAAACGATTAAATGTGCCTTAATATCCGTTCAACATATGAACGATAAAGACCAATAATAAAATCTTAATACCCATACAAAATCGTTGAAAAATATCTCTTCAAAAGGTAATCAAAATTGCGAATTCGCGTTCACACCTGCAATCACAAAGTACTAAAGGTAAAATAATTGTCGCAATCGAAATATCTTTTTTAATCTTCTTTTTCCTCTTATATTTCATCTATTTGATTTCGGTATTAAATCATAATTTCAGGGTAATTATAAAAACATTTAAAATTTTGTCATTCATCATTTCCTAATTTTATACTTACAGGGTGGGTGCGTTTTGTAACGTTTGCTTTCACATTTATATATATAGTACATATATATATAAAATATAAAATTTTCCTGGAATTCAGTATTGGACTATTAAAAGAAAAGGAGCTCATAACTTTTATCTGGTTTTTATTCTTTTTATAACCAGAAAGGTAGAGTATATAAAGATAAAAATCGTTTATTTTATTATATATATATTTATTTTTTATTTCTTAGTATACTGTGGCATACCCTAAGAAGTTCAAGTCGATAATATAATCGCAGTTATAAGTCGTCACGACGACTTATGACCATGACGCGATCATATTTAGGACCTTTGAACAAAGCATCGGTGCTTCTTCTACAACTTTTGCTAGTGCTGAAGGTAAGTAAATTTATTGATTTTTATTTTATTTTTATCTTATTATTATTATTTCAATTTTCTATTTCGAAAATAATCCTCTTACGAATTTTTTACAATGGGTACTTGTTCGATAGTACATTGAATTTTTAATGTGGGTGGCTTCCGATCTGCACGATTGTGATATTGCATTACGTAAGATATTTATTGGAAGATTTCACGGATATCTTTTAAATTTAATCCCACTGGGCTTTTTTAAAACTTTTATTATTATTATTTTTTTTTTACCGCTTTTCATCTTAAAGAAAATCCATAAGATTGCAAAGATTATAAATGAGAAGGTCAACGAAACATAAAATACCTTTCTTCTTTTCCCTTCAGTTATGTTCAAATCGAAAAAAATTGGGCAATTATGCTTACGATGGATTACCTCAATGTTTTCCCTGTGATTTTTTTTCTTTTTAACATGTATAAATAATTTGATAATCATCATCATGAAACCTGTCGTTTTCAATTATTGTCACAAAACGATTAATTATATTTTCCCGGATCTTTACGATATTTATGGTGTAATACTGTGCAAAATTATGTGAATAAATTTTACACTTTGTTGTGTTTGCTAAGGTTATTTAATTCTATAGAAAAAAAAAACGAATTAACTGATATTATGATAATATTCTGAGAGGCGGCTAGACATTCGCTAGACAGATAAATTATTGGATATGAATAGTTAAGTGGCTTAATGTCTTAGATACTATAACGGGCTGGCTTTTGTTTTAAATTATAATAAAGATTAGTATATCCTAAACTAATTTAGTGGTGCATTTAGCTATTATTTCTTTTGATTTTCATCTAAAAAGATTTTTGGTAAACATAACCAGGGTAGTACATTTTAATATTATAAAATTTTCTTTTAATCTTCTTGTTGAAAAGATATGATCTAATAAAAATACCTTTAATACAAAAACTAAGAGAAAAATTATATTCTAAAATCGAAAATGATTAAGATTAAGATTTTAGCAAAATAGGGCTGAAAAGTACAAAATATCGTACTTTGCATATTTTTGAAAATTCATTAAAAAATAATTGAACGAGAATAGAGCCTGTAACACTTTTCAAAAGAGAGCCTATAAATTTAATAAATTAAGATTCAAACTTTTATTTGATCTTTACTCAAAATATTTTTTTTTTTTTCGAAAAATGTGGTGTGATAGGAAGTTTTTATTTGCAAATTCGTAATCTACGAAAAAATTTTCTCTATATTAGGTGCAAAATTACCTTAAACTAATAAAAACTACACGATAATAAAAAATTAACGAATAATTAGTGTTTTCGTGAGTTAATTAGTGTTTTTTTCTCGAGGGTTAAAAAAGCTATTTTAAACATACTTCAGAGATCACCACAAAGTCTTATTTGAAAATTCCTATTATAAGTAGATTTTCTATTATTCCCTCTGTTTTGGTAATTACAAAATTAAATTGACACGATTTCTGCTTAAGAATTAAAACATTTATTCTAGTAAGTTTTACATTAGAATACTTAGATTATAATTAGGACCTGGTTAATTGAAACAAATAATTTTTCGCATACACTGAACTATTTAAATTTTTCAAATAATAATAATAATATATAATAATAATCAAAAGTTATACTATTGCCGGTATAAGTTGTACCTGTAAATATTGAGAAATTGCTTAAATAAATCTGACAAATTATGATTATGATTTTGTAGCAATAAAATAAGAACAGATTAATAAAATAATGACCCGAAAAAAACTCTTTTATCTGTCCTAAAATTGGCTAAATTTGTAGATGGACTAGGAGAAAAAAAATTTAATAAGAAGCTGTCCGGTGATGATGATGCTTCTGCGCTGGACCGGACATGTAATCGTGAGGGTCTATATATATTATATATAAAAAAAAAAAGAAAAAAGAAAAAATTAGGCACGCTCTATTACGACAATTGTTCATCGGTTGTCACCGAATGATTTCATAATTTTAACGTGAACCCTTCCACTACTTTAGTGGGTTTAAAGAGGCCAAATAATAATTTTAAAGATGGGTGTCCCCGCAAAATTTATGTTAGATAATCAGAAATAGTAATAAAGTAACAAATCTACAGAGAAGTTGAATGTCGTTGTTGTGTCTATTAAGATGAGATGCTGTGTCCGGCCGGCACATTATCTGCGCACAGTAAAGAGGTGCTAAAGATGAAGTCATGCGAAATTAACAAACTTTCGATTTCTCTTATGCGAGCAACGAGTGCCAGGTGTGGGATGCTCGTCGTAATTTTGTTTGTTCATGTCCAAGGAATTTTGGTCAAATTTTTAACACAATTAATATCCAGCGGTATCTACTGATAATATTATTTAGGAGTACCCACTTTTTTTTTTTGGGGGGGACCACGCTAATGAGGGTCTCATTCAAATCAAAGAAATTGAAGCAGCTTTCAGCGACTTTTGGCAGGTAGAAGAGAGTGTCAATTTTTAACATATAAAAGAAATTCATTTGATCAATTGACTGGATATTAAATGAATAAGAAAAAAAAAAAATATCATATACCTTGAGACCTTGTTAAAATGGAAACATTTTAAAAATACAATGTCAAATTCTTTTCAAACATTGTTAATTTTTAGTAAAATACAAAATATCATTAACATTATAATAAGAAAAGATACTTAAAATTTTATTTGTATCTACTTAATGACCATTTTTCATTTGTTTAATTCTTCCTTAAAAATCTTTTATTGTATGTTGTTTTTCATAATTTTTTTTATCATTAAAATAGTTGTCGACTAAAATTTGTCATTTTCACAACATTTTAATGATCCTTGAAAAAGTAGACAAAAGTCTCCAAAAATTGCGTCAATTAATTAACTGACAGATTTCCATTAATTTAAGTGATTACCTGCATGCAAAGAGGTATATATCTTCGCATTTTCTTATAAAAAATTTCAAAATTGTATTATCTGGAAATGGTGACATTATTTATTATTATTATTACTATTTTTTTCTTTAAAACAAACTCTTCTTAGACAAGGTCAACACTAATTGGTCTATTGTGTTGTTAAAAAAAAAAAAATATTTTTAAATATATACTAAGATATTGTAAAAAAAAAAAATTGTAGATTTCCGTAATAGACGGGATTTAATCATATATAGCCTAAGATCAGACCTCATAGTCTTAAGTGGATATTATAACATGAAGGTAAAAATTTAATTATTATGTTGAAGAAATATTGCATAAACATTTTCGAGGCATTAAAAAACATCCGTGTTGCGAACGTGTTGTAAATTTTCTATGTTAGTTTCGTTGGCATTTTAAATTGACTAATAAATCATCAGTTGGGTTCTAGGAAATTCTTAAAATAAATTACATGATTTTTGAGGAAAATGTCAAGGGACAATGATTCGGTTAAAATAAAATCTTGACTTGTTCTATAGTAAAAATAAGTGAAACTATTAGAAAAAAAAAAAAATGTTGTGTAATAAGAAAAATCAAAACAGACACAACCAATAGTTTTCTGCTAATGGACCGAATCAATTTTGTTGTAAATTGATTGTGTTTAGCTTTTCGAAGTTTTTCATTGATTTTATTATTAATAATTCTCTGTCAGATAGGGGACAGGATGTGAGAGGTGTCTCGTCATAATCTCGAATGACCTTGACACTGAAGTAAATCTTATTTTCTTTAAGCTATATAGTATAAAGAAATATGTAAGAAATAAAAAAAAACCTCTACCTCTAAACCTCAACGAAGACGGGTCCGGTCGTTTACATCATTTACTGAATATAAGAAGAAAATTGTCTTCGACTTCTGGCGAATGATACCATCATTGATCTTATAAATAGCATTCCGATTACCATCTGAATTGGAACGGGTTTTTTTTATAAACCTATAAATATTGTTTTTTCTTTTCTTTTTATTTCCCGCCAATTGACTTAATAGCGCGTAATCAATTAATAAGAAAAACAAAAAAGAAACATTAAGACGACGACTTCCTTCCTTTTGCATACTGAATGCATATCTAATGGGGTAAGAAAGTGTTTCTTTTGAAAGGTTTTTTTTTTTTTTTATATATATGACAGGATTGTGAATTAATCCCGGCTCATGTGTTATGGTATCCAGATATGAAATACCGGAACACCGTGACCTTTTCAAATTAAACTACAAAGCTTCTGTACCGCAGAATCTTGAGTGAAACTTTAACCACCATAAAAACAGAATTTTTATAACACTTTCTTATTCAGCTAGACAGAAGCAATAGAATCGTATGATATTTAGCTAAAACCGAGAAGTTTGAGGTTGATTTAATGGTACTTTTGTGACCTTTTGGCATTTTTGTTTTTTACGAAATAATCCCATTAAACAACCACAGAAGAAAACAAATTATAAACAAGAATATTTCCCAGGTATGTTTTGAACAAAGATTTATACAATTAATCGTGTGAAACAGTCTGTGACTGGTGACCTCTAATCTATCCGACAGCATCTCATTACATTAGAGGACACGTTTTCAGATAAAAACCCAAAAATAAGAAAAAAAACACTTTCACAGGGTACCCTCTGAACTAGACAGACACATTTTCCAAAAACAAAAAAAAAATAATAATTATAATAAACAAAGAAATCTCCGACCATAATTAATATTAATTTATTTTCTAAATCTCAACCAAAAATCTTGTTCCTTTCAGCTAACTAGCTGTTGAACTATAGCTAATCAAAAACATATATGAGGGATTCTTAAGATAAATAGATGAGGTATTATACCACATCTTGATGGCATCATACCCCAAACACCACTATGCATTCATTTTCTAGATTTAAATATTTATAAGGAGCAAGAATTAATTTAATCTCACCTTACCTGATCTGATCTTCTGTCATACGCACGTATTTAGATCCAAAAATGGCATTGCATTAAAAACGAAACATATATATATATGTATACAAAATTCAGAAAATCTATTTTTCTAGTACTCAAGGATTCAAGAAAAATTTTCAAAACATTTCAATGTCACCAAGTTAAGAAGAAGAAAAAAAATATTATAAATTTTCTATACAAAACTGAGAAAAAAGAATTTTTTTCTCCAAATAAATATGCTAGGAAAAAAAACCGCAATTTCAAGGTATGACCATATTTTTATGCTAGCTACATTTATAAAACTTGCCCAAGGACTTGTATTATTTAGGTCTAAAATATGCGTTTGATGCTATACAAATTTACAAACATCACTCATTTGTTCCATGCAACACCTGAATTTAATTTATTTACTAGATGTGTCGAGAAATAAATAAAACAAAAATATACACACTTACATACTAACATAGAAACCAAACCAGATAACCAGCGGTTTCGAGTAATTACATCACAAGTGTACCGCTAAAGGTTAATGATAATTACGATATCTGATGTAAAGTAATTAATCAAGTAAAAGTCATGTAACAGGTGGAATTTTCTGAAAATAATAAAATTGAAATATCCACGGGGTTCCTCTATTTTGTTAAAAAAACAACGTCATACATATTACTGAAATTAATTAATTTTAAAACATTTCATTTTAGCACTTTCCGCAAAAAAATCACTTCCAAAGCCCTTATTAAGAAAATTTGTAGTTGGGCTACCAGTTCAAAAGAGTTTGGTACTGACACTTTTTTAAGAAAGGTAGCTAAATGTTTCCTTTTGTTACCTTTTATTTACTTGTCCTAGTACTAAGTAATTTATGTAACAAAATCCCTTCCAAAGGCCTTATTAAGAAAATTTGTTCTTCGGCTACCAGTGCAAAATAGTTTGGTACTGGCACTTTTCTAATAAGGGTAGCTAAATTTTTCTTTTTGTTACCTTTTATTTACATGTCCTAGTACTAAGTAATTTCTGCAACAAAATCCCTTCCAAAGCCCTTATTAAGAAATTTTTTTCTTCAGCTCCCAGTGCAAAGTAGTTTGGTACTGGCACTTCTTTAATAAACGTAGCTAAATTTTTTTTTTTGTTACCTTTTATTTACTTCTCCTAGTACTGAGTAATTTATGTAACAAAATCCCTTCCAAAGCCCTTATTAAGAAAATTTGTTCTTCGGCTGCCAGTGCAAAATAGTTTGGTACTGGCACTTTTTTAAGAAAGGTAGCTAAATTTTTCTTTTTGTTACCTTTTATTTACTTGTCCTAGTACTAAGTAATTTCTGCAACAAAATCCCTTCCAAAGCCCTTATTAAGAAATTTTTTTCTTCAGCTCCCAGTGCAAAGTAGTTTGGTACTGGCACTTCTTTAATAAAGGTAGCTAAATTTTTCTTTTTGTTACCTTTTATTTACTTGTCCTAGTACTAAGTAATTTATGTAACAAAATCCCTTCCAAAGCCCTTATTAAGAAAATTTGTTCTTCGGCTGCCAGTGCAAAATAGTTTGGTACTGGCACTTTTTTAAGAAAGATAGCTAAATTTTTCTTTTTGTTACCTTTTATTTACTTGTCCTAGTACTAAGTAATTTCTGCAACAAAATCCCTTCCAAAGCCCTTATTAAGAAATTTTTTTCTTCAGCTCCCAGTGCAAAGTAGTTTGGTACTGGCACTTTCTTAAGAAAGGTAGCTAAATTTTTCTTTTTGTTACCTTTTATTTACTTGTCCTAGTACTAAGTAATTTCTGCAACAAAATCCCTTCCAAAGCCCTTATTAAGAAATTTTTTTCTTCAGCTCCCAGTGCAAAGTAGTTTGGTACTGGCACTTCTTTAATAAAGGTAGCTAAATTTTTCTTTTTGTTACCTTTTATTTACTTGTCCTAGTACTAAGTAATTTCTGCAACAAAATCCCTTCCAAAGCCCTTATTAAGAAATTTTTTTCTTCAGCTCCCAGTGCAAAGTAGTTTGGTACTGGCACTTCTTTAATAAAGGTAGCTAAATTTTTCTTTTTGTTACCTTTTATTTACTTGTCCTAGTACTAAGTAATTTATGTAACAAAATCCCTTCCAAAGCCCTTATTAAGAAAATTTGTTCTTCGGCTGCCAGTGCAAAATAGTTTGGTACTGGCACTTTTTTAAGAAAGATAGCTAAATTTTTCTTTTTATTACCTTTTATTTACTTGTCCTAGTACTAAGTAATTTCTGCAACAAAATCCCTTCCAAAGCCCTTATTAAGAAATTTTTTTCTTCAGCTCCCAGTGCAAAGTAGTTTGGTACTGGCACTTTTTTAAGAAAGGTAGCTAAATTTTTCTTTTTGTTACCTTTTATTTACTTGTCCTAGTACTAAGTAATTTCTGCAACAAAATCCTTTCCAAAGCCCTTATTAAGAAATTTTTTTCTTCAGCTCCCAGTGCAAAGTAGTTTGGTACTGGCACTTCTTTAATAAAGGTAGCTAAATTTTTCTTTTTGTTACCTTTTATTTACTTGTCCTAGTACTAAGTAATTTATGTAACAAAATCCCTTCCAAAGCCCTTATTAAGAAAATTTGTTCTTCAGCTGCCAGTGCAAAATAGTTTGGTACTGGCACTTTTTTAAGAAAGGTAGCTAAATTTTTCTTTTTGTTACCTTTTATTTACTTGTCCTAGTACTAAGTAATTTATGTAACAAAATCCCTTCCAAAGCCCTTATTAAGAAAATTTGTTCTTCGGCTGCCAGTGCAAAATAGTTTGGTACTGGCACTTCTTTAATAAAGGTAGCTAAATTTTTCTTTTTGTTACCTTTTATTTACTTGTCCTAGTACTAAGTAATTTATGTAACAAAATCCCTTCCAAAGCCCTTATTAAGAAAATTTGTTCTTCGGCTGCCAGTGCAAAATAGTTTAGTACTGGCACATTTTTAATAAAGGTAGCTAAATTTTTCTTTTTGTTACCTTTTATTTACTTGTCCTAGTGCTAAGTAATTTCTGGAACAAAATCCCTTCCAAAGACCTTATTAAGAGAATTTGTTCTTCGGCTACCAGTGCAAAATAGTTTGGTACTGGCACTTTTTTAATAAAGGTAGCTAAATTTTTCTTTTTGTTACCTTTTATTTACTTGTCCTAGTGCTAAGTAATTTCTGGAACAAAATCCCTTCCAAAGACCTTATTAAGAGAATTTGTTCTTCGGCTACCAGTGCAAAATAGTTTGGTACTGGCACTTTTTTAATAAAGGTAGCTAAATTTTTCTGTTTGGTACCTTTTATTTACTTGTCCTAGTGCTAAGTAATTTCTGGAACAAAATCCCTTCCAAAGACCTTATTAAGAGAATTTGTTCTTCGGCTGCCAGTGCAAAATAGTTTGGTACTGGCACTTTTTTAATAAAGGTAGCTAAATTTTTCTTTTTGTTACCTTTTATTTACTTGTCCTAGTGCTAAGTAATTTCTGGAACAAAATCCCTTCCAAAGACCTTATTAAGAGAATTTGTTCTTCGGCTACCAGTGCAAAATAGTTTGGTACTGGCACTTTTTTAATAAAGGTAGCTAAATTTTTCTTTTTGTTACCTTTTATTTACTTGTCCTAGTGCTAAGTAATTTCTGGAACAAAATCCCTTCCAAAGACCTTATTAAGAGAATTTGTTCTTCGGCTACCAGTGCAAAATAATTTGGTACTGGCACTTTTTTAATAAAGGTAGCTAAATTTTTCTTTTTGTTACCTTTTATTTATTTGTCCTAGTACTAAGTAATTTATGTAACAAAATCCCTTCCAAAGCCCTTATTAAGAAAATTTGTTCTTCGGCTGCCAGTGCAAAGTAGTTTAGTACTGGCACTTTTTTAAGAAAGGTAGCTAAATTTTTCTTTTTGTTACCTTTTATTTACTTGTCCTAGTACTAAGTAATTTATGTAACAAAATCCCTTCCAAAGCCCTTATTAAGAAAATTTGTTCTTCGGCTGCCAGTGCAAAATAGTTTGGTACTGGCACTTCTTTAATAAAGGTAGCTAAATTTTTCTTTTTGTTACCTTTTATTTACTTGTCCTAGTACTAAGTAATTTATGTAACAAAATCCCTTCCAAAGCCCTTATTAAGAAAATTTGTTCTTCGGCTGCCAGTGCAAAATAGTTTGGTACTGGCACTTCTTTAATAAAGGTAGCTAAATTTTTCTTTTTGTTACCTTTTATTTACTTGTCCTAGTACTAAGTAATTTCTGTAACAAAATCCCTTCTAAAGCCCTTATTAAGAAAATTTGTTCTTCGCTGCCAGTGCAAAATAGTTTGGTACTGGCACTTCTTTAATAAAGGTAGCTAAATTTTTCTTTTTGTTACCTTTTATTTACTTGTCCTAGTGCTAAGTAATTTCTGGAACAAAATCCCTTCCAAAGACCTTATTAAGAGAATTTGTTCTTCGGCTACCAGTGCAAAATAGTTTGGTACTGGCACTTTTTTAATAAAGGTAGCTAAATTTTTCTTTTTGTTACCTTTTATTTATATGTCCTAGTACTAAGTAATTTATGTAACAAAATCCCTTCCAAAGCCCTTATTAAGAAAATTTGTTCTTCGGCTGCCAGTGCAAAGTAGTTTAGTACTGGCACTTTTTTAAGAAAGGTAGCTAAATTTTTCTTTTTGTTACCTTTTATTTACTTGTCCTAGTACTAAGTAATTTATGTAACAAAATCCCTTCCAAAGCCCTTATTAAGAAAATTTGTTCTTCGGCTGCCAGTGCAAAATAGTTTGGTACTGGCACTTCTTTAATAAAGGTAGCTAAATTTTTCTTTTTGTTACCTTTTATTTACTTGTTCTAGTACTAAGTAATTTCTGCAACAAAATCCCTTCCAAAGCCCTCATTAAGAAATTTTTTTCTTCTGCTCCCAGTGCAAAGTAGTTTGGTACTGGCACTTTTTTAAGAAAGGTAGCTAAATTTTTCTTTTTGTTACCTTTTATTTACTTGTCCTAGTACTAAGTAATTTATGTAACAAAATCCCTTCCAAAGCCCTTATTAAGAAAATTTGTTCTTCGGCTGCCAGTGCAAAATAGTTTGGTACTGGCACTTTTTTAAGAAAGGTAGCTAAATTTTTCTTTTTGTTACCTTTTATTTACTTGTCCTAGTACTAAGTAATTTATGTAACAAAATCCCTTCCAAAGCCCTTATTAAGAAAATTTGTTCTTCGGCTGCCAGTGCAAAATAGTTTGGTACTGGCACTTTTTTAAGAAAGGTAGCTAAATTTTTCTTTTTGTTACCTTTTATTTACTTGTCCTAGTACTAAGTAATTTCTGCAACAAAATCCCTTCCAAAGCCCTTATTAAGAAATTTTTTTCTTCAGCTCCCAGTGCAAAGTAGTTTGGTACTGGCACTTCTTTAATAAAGGTAGCTAAATTTTTCTTTTTGTTACCTTTTATTTACTTGTCCTAGTACTAAGTAATTTATGTAACAAAATCCCTTCCAAAGCCCTTATTAAGAAAATTTGTTCTTCGGCTGCCAGTGCAAAGTAGTTTGGTACTGGCACTTTTTTAAGAAAGGTAGCTAAATTTTTCTTTTTGTTACCTTTTATTTACTTGTCCTGGTACTAAGTAATTTATGTAACAAAATCCCTTCCAAAGCCCTTATTAAGAAAATTTGTTCTTCGGCTGCCAGTGCAAAATAGTTTGGTACTGGCACTTTTTTAAGAAAGGTAGCTAAATTTTTCTTTTTGTTACCTTTTATTTACTTGTCCTAGTACTAAGTAATTTATGTAACAAAATCCCTTCCAAAGCCCTTATTAAGAAAATTTGTTCTTCGGCTGCCAGTGCAAAGTAGTTTGGTACTGGCACTTCTTTAATAAAGGTAGCTAAATTTTTCTTTTTGTTACCTTTTATTTACTTGTCCTAGTACTAAGTAATTTATGTAACAAAATCCCTTCCAAAGCCCTTATTAAGAAAATTTGTTCTTCGGCTGCCAGTGCAAAATAGTTTGGTACTGGCACTTTTTTAAGAAAGGTAGCTAAATTTTTCTGTTTGGTACCTTTTATTTACTTGTCCTAGTACTAAGTAATTTCTGCAACAAAATCCCTTCCAAAGCCCTTATTAAGAAATTTTTTTTCTTCAGCTCCCAGTGCAAAGTAGTTTGGTACTGGCACTGCTTTAATAAAGGTAGCTAAATTGTTCTTTTTGTTACCTTTTATTTACTTGTCATAGTACTAAGTAATTTATGTAACAAAATCCCTTCCAAAGCCCTTATTAAGAAAATTTGTTCTTCGGCTGCCAGTGCAAAATAGTTTGGTACTGGCACTTTTTTAAGAAAGGTAGCTAAATTTTTCTTTTTGTTACCTTTTATTTACTTGTCCTAGTACTAAGTAATTTCTGCAACAAAATCCCTTCCAAAGCCCTTATTAAGAAATTTTTTTCTTCAGCTCCCAGTGCAAAGTAGTTTGGTACTGGCACTTCTTTAATAAAGGTAGCTAAATTTTTTTTTTTGTTACCTTTTATTTACTTGTCCTAGTACTAAGTAATTTATGTAACAAAATCCCTTCCAAAGCCCTTATTAAGAAAATTTGTTCTTCGGCTGCCAGTGAAAAATAGTTTGGTACTGGAACTTTTTTAAGAAAGGTAGCTAAATTTTTCTTTTTGTTACCTTTTATTTACTTGTCCTAGTACTAAGTAATTTCTGCAACAAAATCCCTTCCAAAGCCCTTATTAAGAAATTATTTTCTTCAGCTCCCAGTGCAAAGTAGTTTGGTACTGGCACTTCTTTAATAAAGGTAGCTAAATTTTTCTTTTTGTTACCTTTTATTTACTTGTCCTAGTACTAAGTAATTTATGTAACAAAATCCCTTCCAAAGCCCTTATTAAGAAAATTTGTTCTTCGGCTGCCAGTGCAAAATAGTTTGGTACTGGCACTTTTTTAAGAAAGGTAGCTAAATTTTTCTTTTTGTTACCTTTTATTTACTTGTACTAGTACTAAGTAATTTATGTAACAAAATCCCTTCCAAAGCCCTTATTAAGAAAATTTGTTCTTCGGCTGCCAGTGCAAAGTAGTTTGGTACTGGCACTTTTTTAAGAAAGGTAGCTAAATTTTTCTTTTTGTTACCTTTTATTTACTTGTCCTAGTACTAAGTAATTTATGTAACAAAATCCCTTCCAAAGCCCTTATTAAGAAAATTTGTTCTTCGGCTGCCAGTGCAAAATAGTTTGGTACTGGCACTTTTTTAAGAAAGGTAGCTAAATTTTTCTTTTTGTTACCTTTTATTTACTTGTCCTAGTACTAAGTAATTTATGTAACAAAATCCCTTCCAAAGCCCTTATTAAGAAAATTTGTTCTTCGGCTGCCAGTGCAAAGTAGTTTGGTACTGGCACTTCTTTAATAAAGGTAGCTAAATTTTTCTTTTTGTTACCTTTTATTTACTTGTCCTAGTACTAAGTAATTTCTGCAACAAAATCCCTTCCAAAGCCCTTATTAAGAAATTTTTTTCTGCAGCTCCCAGTGCAAAGTAGTTTGGTACTGGCACTTTTTTTAAGAAAGGTAGCTAAATTTTTCTTTTTGCTACCTTTTATTTACTTGTCCTAGTACTAAGTAATTTATGTAACAAAATCCCTTCGAAAGCCCTTATTAAGAAAATTTGTTCTTCGGCTGCCAGTGCAAAATAGTTTGGTACTGGCACTTTTTTAAGAAAGGTAGCTAAATTTTTCTTTTTGTTACCTTTTATTTACTTGTCCTAGTACTAAGTAATTTATGTAACAAAATCCCTTCCAAAGCCCTTATTAAGAAAATTTGTTCTTCGGCTGCCAGTGCAAAGTAGTTTAGTACTGGCACTTTTTTAAGAAAGGTAGCTAAATTTTTCTTTTTGTTACCTTTTATTTACTTGTCCTAGTACTAAGTAATTTATGTAACAAAATCCGTTCCAAAGCCCTTATTAAGAAAATTTGTTCTTCGGCTGCCAGTGCAAAATAGTTTGGTACTGGCACTTTTTTAAGAAAGGTAGCTAAATTTTTCTTTTTGTTACCTTTTATTTACTTGTCCTTGTACTAAGTAATTTATGTAACAAAATCCCTTCCAAAGCCCTTATTAAGAAAATTTGTTCTTCGGCTGCCAGTGCAAAATAGTTTGGTACTGGCACTTCTTTAATAAAGGTAGCTAAATTTTTCTTTTTGTTACCTTTTATTTACTTGTTCTAGTACTAAGTTATTTTGTGCAACAAAATCCCTTCCAAAGCCCTTATTAAGAAATTTTTTTCTTCAGCTCCCAGTGCAAAGTAGTTTGGTACTGGCACTTTTTTAAGAAAGGTAGCTAAATTTTTCTTTTTGTTACCTTTTATTTACTTGTCCTAGTACTAAGTAATTTATGTAACAAAATCCCTTCCAAAGCCCTTATTAAGAAAATTTGTTCTTCGGCTGCCAGTGCAAAATAGTTTGGTACTGGCACTTCTTTAATAAAGGTAGCTAAATTTTTCTTTTTGTTACCTTTTATTTACTTGTTCTAGTACTAAGTAATTTCTGCAACAAAATCCCTTCCAAAGCCCTTATTAAGAAATTTTTTTCTTCAGCTCCCAGTGCAAAGTAGTTTGGTACTGGCACTTTTTTAAGAAAGGTAGCTAAATTTTTCTTTTTGTTACCTTTTATTTACTTGTCCTAGTACTAAGTGATTTATGTAACAAAATCCCTTCCAAAGCCCTTATTAAGAAAATTTGTTCTTCGGCTGCCAGTGCAAAATAGTTTGGTACTGGCACTTTTTTAATAAAGGTAGCTAAATTTTTCTTTTTGTTACCTTTTATTTACTTGTCCTAGTGCTAAGTAATTTCTGGAACAAAATCCCTTCCAAAGACCTTATTAAGAGAATTTGTTCTTCGGCTGCCAGTGCAAAATAGTTTGGTACTGGCACTTTTTTAATAAAGGTAGCTAAATTTTTGTTTTTGTTACCTTTTATTTACTTGCCCAAGTACTAAGTAACTTCTGCAACAAAATCCCTTACAAAAGAAAATTGATAAAAATGGAAATTCACGAAAATCCAAAATTAAAAAAAAAATTTCTTCATACATTTTAGCAAACTTACGAAAAAAGATATCATGCAAAATTCTGCAGTTTGCATACAAATTATCTTTTTTTCTTTTACACCCACATTCTACAGATCAGAAAAAGCGAAGGTATAGAAAAAGATTTTCTGAATGAATTGAGCTAGGTGTGAAGAATTGTAAAAACGTTAAGATAATTCATAACAAACCAAAAAAAAAGAAAGAAAAAACCTCATCGTCATGTTTCCTCAGGTATGCGCGAAATTGCATAACCGGGGAAAAATTGAGATACATCTTCTTGCCAGCTGTTGAGATGCTGTTTAACATGCGCCGCTGTCGATGAGCATCTTTTTGAGATAAGCCAGGTAGACAGTCTGACACCTGAAGATTGAGCGCATTCGTCGCATGGTACGAGGGCATCTTAAGACGCTTTGATTTATTTGCTTTTGAAGTGATAAATAAAAATAAATTAGGATAAAAAGTAAAAATAAAATCATGGGTTATTATTCTTGTAGTTTTTTATTTAAAAACTTACTGTGGGCAGCCCTTAAAATTTGTTTTTTTTTTTTTTTTTGCAGGTAGCATGGGTTGAGTGCCAGATATCGAATAATGCCATAATCCCACTTTCGCGAGGTATTATTCAAAATAATGAGATTATACCGCGCGGTCATACCCATGTCGAAATGATCGATGTTAAGTGTGACACATCCTCAGGAATGGTCGTCTCGATTGTCTTCGAGGAGCCCTTCAATGGGATCATTTACAGTCAGGGATACTATAATGATCCCAAGTGCCAATACGTGAGGGCAGGAAGCGATAGTCGCCAATATTCGTTTACAGTGCCCTTCGAAGGATGCGGCAGTAAGCCATCATGTTCGATATGCGCCTCCGTTGACAATATTCTCGTTATCCAGGAGGATGAAGATGTACAGGTAGGACTAATTCAATTATCTTTATTTTGTATTTATAAAATATAAAAAAAATTAAAATTATAATTAAAAAAAAGGAAATCTGGGATACAGCTAGAAAAATAACCTGTAGCCGAACTGATGAGCAGGAGAAAACGATAATTTTTAAGCCATTTATCGTTGATATGCTTGAGGTTGTCTCAGTGCCAACGTCAACAGGTGGCGTTGACTGTTGGATGGATATTAAAGTTGGAGAATATCCGAGAAATACACCAATAAATGGGGTCATAAAAATTGGTGAAAAACTCTCAGTACTCGTCTACCTCAGGGACCCAGAGAGAGAGTATGATATCTTGGTTAGAGATTGCTATGCCTTCGATAACGAGGATTATGGCGCTAGGACGACTAGCAAGTTACAATTATCTGATAAAAATGGTTGCTCTAGGTAATTAAAAGTTTTTTGAGGTGAAGGGCTTTTCTGCTTTTTATTAATAAAATAAAAATTAAAATTATGGGCATAAGTTCTGAAATTGAATTTTACATTCTATTTTCTATTATAATTTAATGGTGGTGGAAACAATATTTAAAGTTCGATAGTTTCTACATCATAAATTTTCCCCTACAGGAAAAAAAAATTATTTGGTACATGGAGGAAAACAGAGCAAACAGGAGATTCTGGAGCGACAACAATAATTTACAACACTTTAAATGCGTTCAAATTTCCAGATAAAATGCAAGTCTTTCTCAAGTGTGACGTTGAAATATGTCGGGGGGAATGTGATGAGGTATTTTGTGAAGATGAACCACCACCATCACAACCTCCAGACACGAGAATTACAACTTATCCGCCCCCAAAATTAACAAATACTCCGCCACCTGGAGAATTGCGGTGTTATCCAGGCTCGAATGATCCTAAATGCATACAAGTGACAACAGTACCGCCTGTGGACAGGGGAACACCCTCTAAGCCACCTGGCTGTTATCCAGGATCACCAGATCCGAATTGTGCAGTTACCACCGAACGACCGGGATGTTATCCGGGTTCACGGGATCCAACTTGTCAGCCTATAACGTATATACCTCCCTTAGATACCCCTTCGACTGGAACACCTGTCGAGAGGTGTTTTCCAGGTTCAAAAGATCCTAAATGTGCCCCAGAAATAACGACACGTCGAGGGTGCTATCCGGGTTCTAAAGATCCCAAATGTGCACTTACATCGAGACCTACTCCGACTCCTACTCAAACACGTCCCACTGGTCCAAGTGGACCTAATTGTTATCCCGGTTCCCGTGATCCAAAATGTCAACCTAGAACAACGGGTGAACCTACAACAGAGCCCTCATGCTATCCGGGCTCATCAGACCCAAGATGTGGCACCCAACGTCCAACTAGACCAACACCTACGTCTCCCCCTGGTACTGCGAGATGCTATCCAGGATCACGTGATCCGAAATGCCAAAAACAAACTTCTCCTTCACCCCCAATCGATTGTTATCCGGGCTCTTCTGACCCCCGCTGTCCGGGAGAATCTCTCACACAAAAGCCGGGTTGCTATCCGGGATCAACGGATCCTAAATGCACTCCTCCGACATACTTGCCCCCGTCTACAACACCATCTTTGCCTGCTACCCGATGCTATCCGGGATCACGTGACCCAAACTGTCAGGTAGCTACTATCCCGACAACTTCTCCTCCCCGCGGAACAAGACCGACAGCACCAGCTTTCTGCTATCCGGGCTCACCTGATCCCCAATGCAAATTGGAGCCGACCACAAAAGTACCGAGCTGTACACCAGGATCCCGGGATCCAAGGTGTCAAACGGCAGGCACTACACCACCAGAAATTCATGTAAAAACTTCCACAGCTCCGGTATGCTATCTTGGCTCACCAGATCCAAGATGTGGGCAAACTTCCACACCTCGAATTCCTTTCCCGGTTCAGACAACCACTCCAAGTCCGTCACGGACGAGGCCAACCACTTCCCTTGGCCCACGATGCTATCCCGGATCAACAGATCCCGGATGCTCGCAAACTACCTATCCCCCAACAGGACCCCCTGCAACTCAGCAAACACCTCGTCCACCACCAGCGAACTGTTATCCTGGATCTCCAGATCCGCGCTGTCCTTCTGTGCGAACAACACAGAAACCGGGATGCTATCCAGGATCTAGAGACCCACAATGCACACCACCTACATATCTTCCCCCTGAAATAACACCACAAACTCCTAGTCCATCTCCTAGGTGCTATCCGGGATCAACAGATCCACAGTGCCGTGGAACAACCCCACAACCTCCAAAAATTACACCTCCCGCAATTTCTCCTGGTTGCTATCCAGGCTCTACTGATCCCAGGTGTAGCAAAATTACCACCCCTGCAATACCTCGAACTCCTGCGGGTTGCTACCCGGGATCAAGGGATCCAAATTGCCTTGGAACAACCCCACAACCTCCAAAAACTAGACCAACACCTCCTGCAATTTCGCCTGGTTGCTACCCAGGCTCTACTGATCCAAGGTGTAGCAAAATTACCACCCCTGCAACACCTGGAACTCCTACAGGATGCTACCCGGGATCAAGGGATCCAAATTGCATTGGAACAACCCCACAAACTAGACCAACACCTCCTGCAATTTCTCCTGGTTGCTATCCAGGCTCTACTGATCCTAGGTGTAGCAAAATTACCACCTCTGCAACACCTCGAACTCCTGCGGGATGCTATCCGGGATCAAGGGATCCAAATTGCTTTGGAACAACCCCACAAACTCCACAAACTAGACCAACATCTCCTGCAATTTCTCCTGGTTGCTACCCAGGCTCTACTGATCCCAGGTGTAGCAAAATTACCACCCCTGCAACACCTGGAACTCCTACGGGATGCTACCCGGGATCAAGGGATCCAAATTGCATTGGAACAACCCCACAAACTAGACCAACACCTCCTGCAATTTCTCCTGGTTGCTATCCAGGCTCTACTGATCCCAGGTGTAGCAAAATTACTACCCCTGCAACACCTCGAACTCCTGCGGGTTGCTACCCGGGATCAAGGGATCCAAATTGCCTTGGAACAACCCCACAATTTCCACAAACTAGACCAACATCCCCTGCAATTTCTCCGGGTTGCTATCCAGGCTCTACTGATCCCAAGTGTAGCAAAATTACCACCCCTGCAACACCTCGAACTCCTACGGGATGCTACCCAGGATCAAGGGATCCAAATTGCCTTGGAACAACCCCACAAACACCACAAACTAGACCAACACCCCCCGCAATTTCTCCTGATTGCTATCCAGGCTCTCCAGATCCGCGATGTCCCTTTGTGCCAACAACACAGAAACCGGGATGCTATCCAGGATCTAGAGATCCACAATGCACACCGCCCACATATCTTCCCCCCGAAACAACACCTCAAACTCCTAGTCCATCTCCTCGGTGCTACCCAGGATCAAGGGATCCAAATTGCCGTGGAACAACCCCACAAACTAGGCCAACACCTCCTGCAATTTCTCCTGATTGCTACCCAGGCTCTACTGATCCCAGGTGTGGCAAAATAACTACCCCTGCAACAGCTCGAACTCCTGCGGGATGCTATCCGGGATCTAGGGATCCAAAGTGCCTTGGAACAACCCCACAATATCCACAAACTAGGCCAACAACCCCCGCAATTTCTCCTGACTGCTACCCAGGCTCTACTGACCCCGGGTGTAGCAAAATAACCACTTTTGCAACACCTCGAACTCCTGTGGAATGCTATCCGGGATCGAGGGATCCTAATTGCCTTGGAACAACCCCACAATCTCCACAAACTAGGCCAACATCCCCCGCAATTTCTGTTGGTTGCTATCCAGGCTCTACTGATCCCAGGTGTAGCAAAATTACCACCCCTGCAACACCTCGAACTTCTGCGGGTTGCTACCCGGGATCAAGGGATCCAAATTGCCTTGGAACAACCCCACAATTTCCACAAACTAGACCAACGCCCCCTGAAGTTTCTCCTGGTTGCTACCCAGGCTCTACTGATCCCAAGTGTGTTAAAATTAGCACCCCTGCAACACCTCAAACTCCTACGGGATGCTACCCGGGATCAAGAGATCCAAATTGCCGTGGAACAACCCCACAAACTCCACAAACTAGGCCAACACCTCCTGCAATTTCTCCTGGTTGCTATCCAGGCTCTACTGATCCCAGGTGTGGCAAAATTACTACCCCTGCAACGGCTCGAACTCCTGCGGGATGCTATCCAGGATCAAGGGATCCAAATTGCATTGGAACAACCCCACAACCTCCAAAAACTAGACCAACGCCCCCTGCAATTTCCCCTGATTGCTATCCAGGCTCTCCAGATCCGCGGTGCCCTTCTGTGCCAACAACACAGAAACCGGGATGCTATCCAGGATCTAGGGATCCACAATGCACACCGCCTACATATCTTCCCCCTGAAACAACACCCCAAACTCCTAGTCCATCCCCTCGGTGCTATCCAGGATCAAGAGATCCAAAGTGCCGTGGAACAACTCCACAACCCCCTACTGGACCCCCACAAACTAGACCAACACCTCCTGCGATTTCTCCTGATTGCTACCCAGGCTCTACAGATCCCAGGTGTGGCAAAATTACCACCCCTGCAAAACCTCGAACTCCTGCTGGTTGCTATCCGGGATCAAGGGATCCAAATTGCCTTGGAACAACCCCACGATCTCCACAAACTAGACCAACACCCCCTGCAGTTTCTCCTGGTTGCTACCCAGGCTCTACTGATCCCAAGTGTGTCAAAATTAGCACCCCTGCAACACCTGGAACTCCTACAGTATGCTACCCGGGATCAAGGGATCCAAATTGCCGTGGGACAACCCCACAAACTCCACAAACTAGGCCAACACCTCCTGCAATTTCTCCTGATTGCTATCCAGGCTCTACTGATCCCAGGTGTGGCAAAATTACTACCCCTGCAACAGCTCGAACTCCTGCGGGATGCTATCCAGGATCAAGGGATCCAAATTGCATTGGAACAACCCCACAATCTCCAAAAACTAGACCAACACCCCCTGCAATTTCTCCTGATTGCTATCCAGGATCTCCAGATCCGCGGTGTCCTTCTGTGCCAACAACACAGAAACCGGGATGCTATCCAGGATCTAGGGATCCACAATGCACACCGCCTACATATCTTCCCCCTGAAACAACACCCCAAACTCCTAGTCCATCCCCTCGGTGCTACCCAGGATCAAGAGATCCAAAGTGCCGTGGAACAACCCCAAAACCCCCTACTGAACCACCACAAACTAGACCAACACCTCCTGCCATTTTTCCTGACTGCTACCCAGGTTCTAGTGATCCCAGGTGTGGCAAAGTTACCACCCCTGCAACACCTCGAACTCCTACGGGTTGCTACCCAGGATCAAGGGATCCAAATTGCTTTGGAACAACCCCACAAACACCACAAACTAGGCCAACACCTCCTGCAATTTCTCCTGGTTGCTATCCAGGCTCTACTGATCCAAGATGTGGCAAAATAACCACTCCTGCAACACCTCAAACTCCTGTGGAATGCTATCCGGGATCGAGGGATCCAAACTGCCTTACAACAACCCCACGAACTCCACAAACTAGGCCAACACCCCCTGCAATTTCTCCTGGTTGCTATCCAGGCTCTACTGATCCCAGGTGTAGCAAAATTACCACCCCTGCAACAAATCGAACTCCTGTAGGATGCTACCCGGGATCAAGGGACCCAAATTGCCTTGTTACAACCCCACCGTCTCCACAAACTAGGCCAACACCCCCCACAATTTCTCCTGACTGTTATCCAGGCTCTCCAGATCCGCGGTGTCCCTCTGTGCCAACAACACAGAAACCAGGATGTTATCCAGGATCTAGGGATCCGCAATGCACACCACCTACATATCTTCCCCCAGAAACAACACCCGAAATTCCAAGTCCATCTCCTCGGTGCTATCCAGGATCAAGGGATCCAAATTGCCGTGGAACAACCCCACAAACTCCACAAACTAGGCCAACACCCCCTGCAATTTCTCCTGGTTGCTACCCAGGCTCTGCTGATCCCAGGTGTGGCAAAATTACAACCCCTGCAACAGCTCGAACTCCTACGGGATGCTACCCGGGATCAAGGGATCCAAGTTGCCTTGGAACTACCCCACAAACTCCACAAACTAAACCAACACCCCCTGGAGTTTCTTCTGGTTGCTATCCAGGCTCTACTGATCCCAAGTGTGTCAATATTACTACCCCTGCAACAGCTCGAACTCCTGCGGGATGCTATCCAGGATCAAGAGATCCAAATTGCTTTGGAACAACCCCACCAACTCCACAAACTAGACCAACACCTCCTGCAATTTCTCCTGGTTGCTATCCAGGCTCTACTGATCCTAGGTGCGGCAAAACTACCACCCCTGCAACACCTGGAACTCCTACGGGATGCTACCCAGGATCAAGGGATCCAAATTGCCGTGGAAAAACCCCACAAACTCCACAAACTAGGCCAACACCTCCTGCAATTTCTCCTGATTGCTATCCAGGCTCTACTGATCCCAGGTGTGGCAAAATTACTACCCCTGCAACAGCTCGAACTCCTGCGGGATGCTATCCAGGATCACGGGATCCAAATTGCATTGGAACAACCCCACAATCTTCAAAAACCAGACCAACACCCCCTGCAATTTCTCCTGATTGCTATCCAGGATCTCCAGATCCGCGGTGTCCTTCTGTGCCAACAACACAGAAACCGGGATGCTATCCAGGATCTAGGGATCCACAATGCACACCGCCTACATATCTTCCCCCTGAAACAACACCCCAAACTCCTAGTCCATCCCCTCGGTGCTATCCAGGATCAAGAGATCCAAAGTGCCGTGGAACAACCCCACAACCCCCTACTGGACCACCACAAACTAGGCCAACACCCCCTGCAATTTCTCCTGATTGCTACCCAGGCTCTACAGATCCCAGGTGTAACAAAATTACTACCCCTGCAACACCTCGAACTCCTGCGGGATGCTACCCGGGATCAAGGGATCCAAATTGCCTTAAAACAACCCCACGATCTCCACAAACTAGGCCAACACCTCCTGCAATTTCTCCTGGTTGCTATCCAGGCTCTACTGATCCAAGATGTACCAAAATTACAACACCTGCAACAACTCGAACTCCTGCAAGTTGCTACCCGGGATCAAGGGATCCAGATTGCCTTGGAACAACCCCACAAACTCCACGAACTAGACCAACTTCCCCTGCAATTTCTCCTGGTTGCTATCCAGGCTCTACTGATCCCAAGTGTGGCAAAATTACCACCCCTGCAACAGCTCGAACTACTGCGGGATGCTACCCGGGATCAAGGGATCCAAATTGCCTTACAACAACCCCACGACCTCCACAAACTAGACCAACACCTCCTGCAATTTCTCCTGACTGCTATCCAGGCTCTCCAGATCCGCGTTGTCCCTCTGTGCCAACAACGCAGAAACCGGGATGCTATCCAGGATCCAGGGATCCACAATGCACACCGCCTACATATCTTCCCCCTGAAACAACACCCGAAACTCATAGTCCATCTCCTCGGTGCTATCCAGGATCAAGAGATCCAGATTGCCGTGGAACAACCCCACAATCTCCACAAACAAAACCAACACCTCCTGCAATTTCTCCTGATTGCTACCCAGGCTCTACTGATCCCAGGTGTGGCAAAATTAACACCCCTGCAACACCTCGAACTCCTGCGGGTTGCTATCCGGGATCAAGGGATCCTAAATGTATTGGAACAACCCCGCAATCTCCACAAACTAAGCCAACACCTCCTGCAATTTCTCCTGGTTGCTACCCAGGTTCTAATGATCCCAGGTGTAGCAAAATTACCACCCCTACAACACCTCGAACTCCTGCGGGATGCTACCCGGGATCAAGGGATCCAAATTGCCTTACAACAACCCCACGACCTCCACAAACTAGGCCAACCCCTCCTGCAATTTCTCCTGGTTGCTATCCAGGCTCTACTGATCCCAGGTGTAGCAAAATTACTACCCCTGGAACACCTCGAATTCCTGCGAGTTGCTACCCGGGATCAAGGGATCCAAAATGCATTGGAACAACCCCGCAATCTCCACAAACTAGGCCAACACCTCCTGCAATTTCTCCCGATTGTTATCCAGGTTCTCCAGATCCGCGATGTCCCTTTGTGCCAACAACACAGAAACCGGGATGCTATCCAGGATCTAGGAATCCACAATGCACACCGCCTACATATATTCCCCCTGAAACAACACCCCAAACTCCTAGTCCATCTCCTCGGTGCTATCCAGGATCAAGAGATCCAAATTGCCGTGGAACAACCCCACAATCTCCACAAACTAGACCAACACCTCCTGCAATTTCTCCTGGTTGCTATCCAGGCTCCACTGATCCCAGGTGTAGCAAAATTACTACCCCTGGAACACCTCGAACTCCTGCGAGTTGCTACCCGGGATCAAGGGATCCAAATTGCCTTGGAACAACCCCACAAACTAGGCCAACCCCTCCTACAATTTCTGCTGGTTGCTATCCAGGATCAAGGGATCCAAATTGCCTTGGAACAACCCCACAATCTCCAAAAACTAGACCAACACCCCCTGCAATTTCTCCTGATTGCTATCCAGGCTCTCCAGATCCGCGGTGTCCTTCTGTGCCAACAACGCAGAAACCGGGATGCTATCCAGGATCTAGGGATCCACAATGCACGCCGCCCACATATATTCCCCCTGAAACAACACCCCAAACTCCTAGTCCATCTCCTCGGTGCTATCCGGGATCAAGAGATCCAAATTGCCGTGGAACAACCCCACAACCTCCTACTGGACCTTCACAAACTCGTCCTACACCGCCCACAATTGCTCCAGGTTGCTACCCTGGCTCTTCTGATCCAAAGTGTTCCCAAACGAGCCCGCCACCCGTAACGAGGCCCACGCCCACGCAGCCCCCCAGGTGTTATCCTGGCTCCACCGATCTCAGGTGTCCCCAAACGACGACACAAAGTCAGCCGCGGTGTCCTCCTGGCTCGACGGACCCCCGCTGTCCTCAGCCCTTCACGACGCGGCCTCCTCCGGCGGGACCGCGAACATCCCAGGCACCCGACTGCTCCATAGCTTTCGGGGATCCACGCTGCTTCGGCCCGCCCACGAGTACGTCCCCAACCCCGTCAGGGACCACCCCCTCGTACTGTTTCCCGGGCTCGTTGGACCCGCGGTGCCCAAATTTCGGTTACGTTGGTACCAGCCGCATTCCCCCGACGTACCTGCCGCCCTTAAGCTCTCCAGGAAGAGATCGAACCGTTCGCGAAAGTGACACGGGCAAGGAGAAGGTCGCTCTCTTCGAGGAAATTAATCAGCTCGCCGTCTCTTCCGACCGGCTCTTAGACCTCAACGAAGAGAACAAAAGTGGGGCGCACTCTACGAAACGAATTCGCCGCAATTCCCCGGAATTTTTGGAACGACCGAAACGAGAAATAATTTCGATTACGTTGAACTTTAAGGGCTATCAATTCGGAGAAAATTCACTTTAAGAAATAAATCTTCCCGGGACACACAAATTTAAGCTATTAATATTATGCCAACTATCCGGTTTATTCCCTAAAATTTGTAATTCCGATAAATAAAAATTCAATAAATAAGGGGCATCTTCCTCTTGATTTACGGCGAATTTCGCAGGGCTGCGAACGATTCTCCCCAAAAAATTCTTATCGTGGGAAGTTGCTCTCTTTTTTAACTTGTTCCACTTTGCCTGCAGTCAGTTTTTGCGTCGGCGTGGTCGTGTTAAGTTGCGCGTTCATCTCCGGTCGTAGGAAATATATAAAAACTGTTTAGAATTATTTAGTGAATTTATATCGCGGAATATTTTGTGCTTAAGGTTTATTTGTAACTTTTTGTAAATAAATTTTTTAAAGATAAAAAAAATATATAGAGGTTTTTCAATGTGCGATTGTGTGTAGGTGTGCGTGTTTCAGTGAATTTGCCTTGTTCTTGGGAAATCTTGTGAAAAGAAATTTCCTTTCTTAAAATGATTGCAGATGATTTGTTTCGTATATTGCTATACGAGAAAATTTTAAAATTTATTGTATTTGGAATTTAATTAAAAAAAAAATATTTGTATTACACATTTAATTTTTATTTTCATCGGCAACGTGAAATCCGACTTCAAGTTAAATGAGGTGAGCATTAGTTTTATTTTATTTTACCCCTCCAAAACAAAATGTTTAATATGGTCGAGGAAGAATTCTTGGTAAAAAGTGGCATCCAGAAATAACGGTTTTCAAATCAAGCAAGAGCGAGAAAGAAAACCATTGTTGTCAAGAAACTTAAAAGAGGGAAAAGGAACAATGCACACTGCTGCAAAGTTTAGCGCCACGTGCAGTATTAGAAAGAAAGAAATATAATAAAATAAATGGAAATAATAAATAAATGAATAATGCTCCCTAAAACTGGAACAGGGCCATGATGGAAAATAATTCGCCGATTGACAACTTTTGACATTTAACTCGGGGAAGTTGCATGCTTTATTTTTATTTTCACCTGTTCCAATTTATTGTAGTTGTTTATATGCGTCGTGTCGCCATATAATTTATATATGTATATAATATTTAATTTAATTAATAATTAAATTTTTCATTATAAAATCCAAGCTATGTTTATTTTTTAATTAACCATTGCAACTTTAAGATATTTATGTTTAGCAATTAAAAACTCAATATTATGAGTGAAAAAAACCGTAAGAATAACTAACTACCTAGGAATTTATTAATTAAAAATTAAAATTCATTGAAACGAAATTAACATTAATTAAAACGAAACTATTAATTTAAATAAAATTAAAAATAATTAAAAATAAATTAAAATTAAAATCAATAAAAAATATTAAACAAATTAAAATTAATTAAAAAATAAAAATAAAACTAATCAAATAAAAAAAATATAAACTAATTTAAGCAAAATTAAATTAATTAAAAAACAAATAAAAATCAGTTAAAATTAATTAATAATAATAACAAAATTAAAATTAATAAAAAACAAGAATTAGATTTAACGAAATAAACAAAAATTAAAATTAATTTAAAAAAATAACTTTTATTGTATAAATATTAATTAATTAAAAAAAAGTTAAGATTAATTTAAAAAAAAATTAAGATTAATAATAACTTAAAATAAATTCAAAATAAATAAAGACTAAAATTAATTGAAAATAATAAAGAATTAAAAGTAATTAAAAAATAGTAATTAGAATTAATTAAATTAAGAAAAAGTAAAATTAATTGAAACTAAAAAAAAAATTAAAATCAATTAAAAGCAAACAAAGAAAATTATTATTAAATTTAAAAAAAATTAAAATTAATTAAAAATAAATGAATATTAAAATTAATAAAAGATATCAAAAAAATTAAAATCAATTAAAAAATAAAAATAAAATCAATTATATAAAAAAACATTAAAACTAATTTAAACAAAATTAAATCAATTAAAAAATAAATAAATAAAAATAAAAATTAATTAAACAAAATAACTATTATTATATGTGAATATTAATTAATTAAAAAAAAAAAAATAAAGATTAATTTAAAAAATTTAAAATTAATTAATCATAAGTTAAAATTAATTCAAAATAAATAAAGACTAAAATTAATTAAAAATAATAAAAAATTTTAATTAATTAAAAAGTAGCAATTAGAATTAATTAACTTTAAAAAAAATTAAAATTAATAGAAACTACAAAAAGAAAATTTAAAATCAATTAAAAGTAAAAACAAAATTAAAATTGAAAATAATAAAGAATTAAAAGCAATTAAAAAATAGTAATTAGAATTAATTAAATTAAGAAAAAGTAAAATTAATTGAAACTAAAAAAAAAAATAAAATCAATTAAAAGCAAACAAAGAAAATTATTATTAAATTTAAAAAAAATTAAAATTAATTAAAAATAAATGAATATTAAAATTAATAAAAGATATCAAAAAAATTAAAATCAATTAAAAAATAAAAATAAAATCAATTATATAAAAAAACATTAAAACTAATTTAAACAAAATTAAATCAATTAAAAAATAAATAAATAAAAATAAAAATTTATTAAACAAAATAACTATTATTATATGTGAATATTAATTAATTAAAAAAAAAAAAAATAAAGATTAATTTAAAAAATTTAAAATTAATTAATCATAAGTTAAAATTAATTCAAAATAAATAAAGACTAAAATTAATTAAAAATAATAAAAAATTTTAATTAATTAAAAAGTAGCAATTAGAATTAATTAAATTTAAAAAAAATTAAAATTAATAGAAACTACAAAAAGAAAATTTAAAATCAATTAAAAGTAAAAACAAAATTAAAATTGAAAATAATAAAGAATTAAAAGTAATTAAAAAATAGTAATTAGAATTAATTAAATTAAGAAAAAGTAAAATTAATTGAAACTAAAAAAAAATAAATTAAAATCAATTAAAAGCAAACAAAGAAAATTATTAAATTTAAAAAAAATTAAAATTAATTAAAAATAAATGAATATTAAAATTAATAAAAGATATCAAAAAAATTAAAATCAATTAAAAAATAAAAATCAAATCAATTATATAAAAAAACATTAAAACTAATTTAAACAAAATTAAATCAATTAAAAAATAAATAAATAAAAATAAAAATTAATTAAACAAAATAACTATTATTATATGTGAATATTAATTAATTAAAAAAAATAAAGATTAATTTAAAAAATTTAAAATTAATTAATCATAAGTTAAAATTAATTCAAAATAAATAAAGACTAAAATTAATTAAAAATAATAAAAAATTTTAATTAATTAAAAAGTAGCAATTAGAATTAATTAACTTTAAAAAAAAATTAAAATTAATAGAAACTACAAAAAGAAAATTTAAAATCAATTAAAAGTAAAAACAAAATTAAAATTAAATTAAACATAAAATAATAATTGGAGGTGATTTTGCAGAAGGAACAAAATAAAAATAAATATTTCTTGTTAATAAATATTATTATACATTGTTATTGTAATGGTTAAATTAAAAAGTCATTATAATATAAAGCTTGAATTTTACTGTGACAAACTTTAACTATTTTTAAAACACTTATTTTTAAATTACAAACAAATATATATATATATTGTTCGGCTGGAAATCTATTTTAAGCCAAAAAGGTAAGGTTTATTTAATTCCTATTGTACCTTAAAAATGAACATGTAGAAATTAAAAATACTTCTGCAATTCGATATTTGTCAGAACTTGTCATCAGGCAAGGACTACACATCAGGAAAAAATTTGTTCATAATAAAAATTAAGGTAAAAAATCTTTTTACTTACCTCATCAACACATCCAGAGCTAGGTAAAATCAATTACAATAATCACAATTCAAAACACTGAAATTGTAATTTGTAATTGATGTGTGAAATTGTAATTTGTAATTGATGTGTTGAATTCTTCAGTACCGAACTTAAAAAAGTTTTAATTCCACTAAGTGGTATTGTAATTGTTAATTGATAATGATCAACTACTTAGTAATGCTCGGTCTTTTTTTTTTTTGGTAATCAGTTCTTAGAATTTGGGATTGAATTCCTCAAATAGTAATTGATTCATTTGTTTTCAAATACTTACTAAATTCCTTTTTAGAATGAAGAAAAACGAAATTACAAATACAATTTACAAGTAATTCAAGTACATTACTCTACTTAGTAATCATTATTAATTAACAATTACAATTCCTCCTAATTGATATGAAAACTTTTTCAAGTCCAGTACTAATGGTTTTATCATATCAATTATAAATTTACAAATTTCAGAAAATTGAAATTTCAATGTAATTTAATTCCTAAAGGATTGATTCCGACCCAGCAAATTATTTGATAATAGAACGCACATAATAACGGACGTTAAATTTATTCAAAACAAAAAGAAAATTTATTTAATTTTCCACCACAGAATAATTTCTTTTTGATCTTGTGTATAATTATAGTAAAACGCTAGATTGCATTTACAATTTTCTTGCGATAAATTTAATAATTCTCACTTCAAAGGAACTTACGATAAAAGGTCTTAGAATGGAAGTTTTTTGAATTTTATTTTTTTTTTTTTAAATAAAACTGATATTTTGGTATTTTTTTGTCACATGAATTTACATCGTCCTGTGGGAATTTTTTATTTGGTATGCTAAAATATTTTCTTTTTTTATATATTTTATTTATTTTTACACAATGAATGGGGCAACGAAGAGATACTTTTTTTTTTTTATACACACCTCAGATGGGGTCCCCTCTTAGAGAATGTAGGAATTTAGTTTGTTCTAGGGTTTTAGGATATCAAAATAGAGGGGGACCGGATAAAAGAAGCTGGATTTTTGGGGGATAATAATTTGTTTTTGATATTATTATTTTTTTTTTTTTTTGGTTTTTTTTCTTTTTATCTTGTCCATTTGCCTTTATAACACGAGTCCTTGTTAAGGATTGAATGTAACATTAACAAAAACTATGTATATGCTTTAGCCGTCATTTTATTAATTTGTTTTTTTTTTTTGCTGTTAGTTTTGTCGTCTTCTTCTTCTACTGCATTTGTGGCCATTATTTATATCGGTTTTAGGGTTTTACTTGCCCCAAGCTGGCCCTAGTTTACCCCATTGGGCTGATCGTTTACCCCAAAGTCCCTTCAGGTTGTTCCAGCCGGTCTCTCTTTTGCCCCAGGAACCTTAAAGTATATACAAAAATTAAAATTAAATAATATAATAAAAAATAAAATTTCTTGGTTATGTAAAATTTTTTAAAATTTTTAGTATTATAATTAATTGTATTAACCTCGAAATTTATTCCAATCACCGCTTCCACTAAGCCTTTTACCCCATGCACCATTCATAGCCTTCCAGCCTCTTTTCTGTTCACTTGGAAAAATTTGATCTTGTTGTCCAGTTGCAGCATTACGAAAAAGTATTGCATATTTAATGGCATTGTAATTATTATCATCATATTCGGGTATATCATCAATTCCAGATATTTGATTCGATTCATAATCATCAATATTACGTTTACCCCAAGAACCTTGTAATCGTTGCCATGACCTTTTCTCACCAATACTGCTGGGATGAGGCAATAATTGTTGATGTTGTTGCGACTGTTGCTGTTGTTGCTGTTGCTGTTGATTCCCATGCAATTGCTGTTGTTCGGGCGATTCTAATGATGCCATTAAAACTTGTTCAGTATCGAGTCCAAAGGGTTCTATTTCATTCAAACTATTTCCATCAACAAATTGAAGTTTTGTACCCAATACAAGAAATATGCAAATACTTAACGCTATCGTCGAATGCGTAAAATTTATTGACCTCTCAAGAAATTTCATGGTGTCTCACAAAGTTATTTCTTCTGTAAATAAAATTTATTTATATAAAATATATATAATATATAAAACAAAAACAGGTTGGGTCATCTGTTGGTTTCTTTTTAAATTACATGTTATTTTGATATAGAAAGCCATTTCGCGCTACGAAAATTTACAGAAACATAGTATTATATCTCCGTGGTACGAAATTAATAGATTTGTGCTTGAAAACATTTGGGAAATAATGAGCAGTGCTGTATTGCCCAAATAGTGTGAATTTTGAAAAGATCGCGTAATCTGCAGTTTTAAAGAATCTAGAAACGATTCAGGCACTTAAGCATATTATTGATCGAGCTAGTCGTGAAATATGCCACCAAACTATCGAAAAAGGGCTGCAAAATTAGGTTGACTGGGACCCTGACCCTGTTTTAAATAATATCATATTCCATAACTAATCAGAAGGTTTAATCTTTTCAATAAATTAAAAAACTTTTAAAAATATTAAATCTTGCTTATTTTACAGCATTTTTAAAAAGAAAGCAACCAATGGCCCATGTAAGATATGAAACATTTTAGTATACAAATAAGAATTTTTATGCCATTGCAAAAATTCTTGCTAAAAATAGTGACTCAAGAGAAAAGGAAATGGGAAATCAGTCCCATAATAATTTACTCGTCTACAACAGGACTAAATTTTTCTGCTTAGAAAGGAACAGGAGGTGACAAATTGCACACCTGCATTTTGATTAAATAATCTCTATATGGTATATGTATAAGAAATTCATTTATATTATATTCCTGGAATGAGTTCCCTAACTCTCCCTTTCTCTCGGTATGATCATAAAATAATTTCTTCTCCATTTCGTTCCGGATTTCTTTCTAGTGGACCATCGTCTTCATCATTACTCGATAAAATTCAGTAAATGGTTCACACCCGCTGTGAACAAGAAAAGTTGATTTCACCGGGAATGGATGAAATAAAAATGTGTCTTATTCTTTAAGTGGCTAAGGAAAAAAATAAATAAATAAAATAAGGAGAATTTATTTTTTATTTTTTGTGAAGACCTAAAACTCACACTTTATTTAAGATCTACTTGAAGAAAATTACCCAATTTAATTTTCTTACAGATTTTTTGATTTACAAATCCGACCAGAAATAAATAAAATCCCGAAAATTGTATAAATATTTGGTAGATATGTGGTTCTTTTGAACTGAATGATGCGAGTATATAGCATCTCTGGGTAAATGAAAAAAAGGGAATTATTTTCGGCTTGAAATTTGTTTAACTTTGCGAATTAATTTTGTCTCTGGATTTTCTTCTTATTTTTTTCCCTCTGAAGAGGAGTAAAGTGGCGGCACAAAGGGCTCGGTGTATCTTTTGTTCGATATTCCGTATGGGGATGAAATTGAATCAACTTTGTAAATACTTAAATACTTTGTATGCGTTAACTTGAAGGATTCCATTCAAGAGTCATTTCGTTTTTATTTATAGCATAGTATTTATTTTTTTGCGTTAACAAACCTACACGCATTCTTTTATTATGAAAACATCCTACTGAGAAATGCTTAATAAGAAAGGAATTTTAACGATTACTTTAATATATAGTATAGAATATATCTTTAGAATTTTTAGGATCCCAGATAGTTAGACTTTAATTTTTGAGACTTTGCTCTCAGTTGACCCACAATTTCAATTGTTGGATAGGTTTAATTAAATTTTTCCAGGTGAATATAAAACTCTTCCCTGTGGATAAATTTATCAGAGGGGTATTTTTATTTACCATAATTTTTAACCACCCGAGTGAAAAGTTTATTTTATTTCACCGCATAATAAGAACACCAGATCCTGTGAATTTTTCCTTTAATCAATGAAAACAAAAGACAATTGAGAAAGTTGCTCAAGCCCTACCGCTTTTTAAGGCTCAAGACTGACAGACATCGTTCCCCCGGGAGAACACTCTTCTAAAACACTCCTTGACATTTCCTGGAGAGATATGGATGTAATTCCTTGTCATCGTATTTTCATTTTTGATTACAAAAGGCATATAAAATAGTAGAACAACAAAGCTGCTCGGATGCTGTTTTAAAACAAAATCTATTGCAGATTTCAGATGTCGTTTTTTAGTTGTATCATCAAATTTTTGTTGATATGGGGAAAAAGAAGGAATGAATTTTTGGAGTTATTCTCAATATGCACTTTACTCGCATAATTCTAGTTCTCCTATACTTGTGCATGAAATATATAAGGCCATGTTTGGGTAAATGTGTACCAAACTCTTGATAGATTTCTGCAGAGCCGGAACAAACATCAGAGAAAATTATTGTTTGCCTCATTTTACAAAAGTAATCCTTTGATGGATTTCAAATCCTTTTCCTATAGGGTCACATAAAATTTGTTCTGTAGTGTATTAATTAGGAAAATTTCTTCTTCCATTAAAAAATAAATAAATATCTTTCGATTAATTATTTCCTTTTTTATTTACATATTGTGTCTGCTGGCGTTTTTTGTCTATCATTAAAAGCTCTGAATGAATCGTGATTGTATTAGGAATTTAAATATTTAATTAAATATTAATTGTTACTCAGACCTTTTTCAGTTATCTAATAAAAAATAAATTTAAATTAACACATTTTCAACATTTAAGACCAGAATTCGTTTCGTCAACATATTATTAGTAATTCATTATGTAGTTTATATATAGATAACTAGTTCTGTAGCATGTACAAATGCTTAAATGAATATTGCACTATTTTAAATGTTCGTATCTTTATATTTTCATAATTCCTTTCTTCATTCGGCAAAATTTCTATATTTGAAAATTATTTGCAAAAGATCTATTTTTTCCAACAAACATACGACGATACCATAAATAAGGAGGCGCATGTAAAATAAAAATAATAAGGAATCGTTTCAACTGAGAAGTAATTTAATATCTTCTTAAGTTTCAAAACTTTGGGGCACCAAACTTTTCAGAATGATCAAATTTAGGCTAAAAATTAATCATTCGGGGGCCCATTCGAGTGAAAAAAAGCTACACATTTTCCAAAAAAAATCCTAGGACCCCAATATTTTGTGGGGACAATCAAAACATATCAAACTCTCTAGGAAGTTAAAAATCGAGACAGGTCTGGAGAAAAATTTGTGAGAAACGAGGAACCAAACTCTCCGAAATGGTAAACTTTAGATTCCAGACCCTCTGGCTTAAAATATTTTCTAGGGATATTCCCTGATTTTATTTATCCTGGAAAGGTAGTCATGTTTACTAAGTATCTACAAAATATCAAAAATTAGAAAACATTTTTATGGCCAGCAGAGCATTTTTTGCTAAAAGAGTTTTGCACTTTTTGCAATTTTTTCAAATTTTCCTCAAAACGGGTAAAATTCATTATGAAAAAAACTCATTTTTTGGATTCTCAGATGATTTTATGAAGCTTACATAAAACTTGGGTGTATGATGTATGGACGCATAGACAAAAATCGTATATCCCGCTTCATAAATAATTGTAGTGATTTGGGTATGTCGAATAATTCAAACTAGGAAATTTTTTTCTAAAATTTTGTAAAAGCTTACATAAATTCCTTGTCGCATGTATTGAGTGCTTATAAGTACGAAGTATTTAATGTATGGAACATAGGTTGGAATTTGTCAATGGTAGTACATATAAACAATTTTTTATTGCTATTTGAAGCAGTCTTTGCGCGTAGAACATTTTGCAATTGAAGAAAATTTATAAGAAACAAATAGTTTAGGAGATATTATAGCCCGATATCATTTTGTAGCCAAGAGTAAATTTTAGGCAAACTCTCATTCCAGGGTTAAAATTTCATAAATTTTCATAGTTATTAATTCAAACCTCAAATACTCAAGTTTGGTATATCCTAGAAATTATTTCAACCAATTTCAAGTTAAGTCGTTGTATATATGTATTCGAAATTAGCGTCCTAAAAAAAACTTTAGATGCCAATTTTCACGACAATTACCTACTTGAAATTTAAATTTTGGTTTTCAGTCTCTATATTATATCAGAATAAAAGGGGCCTACATATAAATGTTTAGTTGGAATATAGTATGTATGAAGAAAAAGAAAGGAATTTAAAACTTTTGATAGTACATTCGAAATTAGTGATTCCAAAATCCCCATTATTCTAATTTTCATAAGCTACATACAGAAATCGTATTTTTTAGAAGTATAAATTTAAAAAAAAAGTGTGACGCCATATGGTGCCTTTGGTAATTAAACGTTAAATTCAGCGGAATATCTATCTCTAAGTAGTATAAATAGAACAAAATAAAATTCTACCCTCGTATTTATTTAACATTTCACATTGAAATGATAGCAGCTTGAGATGATTTTTCATTTTGATTGTATCGAAGTGGAATGTAATTTTTCTGTGCCTAGTAATTTGCTGTGAGAAAATTAAAATGACACCAATTTCCCGCGGGAGGCATGTCTACCTGTAAAACTATGTGCTCGTGTGGCATATTTTTTTTTTCCTTACCCTTTTTTATCTCAACAATCTTTTGGGAGCATCATGGGAATTTCGTTGTAATTGCTTTTACACACTTTTATCAGGGATGAAATTTTATGGTTCCTCCCTTTTGATATCAATAAATTTCAGAAGTTTGTTGTTCACTCATCAAATATAAGGAAATTGGACAAATCGAATCGGTTCCAGAGATTGTGGCACATCACACGATATAATTGGCCATACCATCTTAAGATAGTCCCATCTTTTGGTCCTTATCACATCATTTTAGACCTTTCCTCTCCCTTAGGAGGCTTCATTCAGCTAAAAAAATGTATATATATATAAACCATGCAAAAACCTCTACGCGGTCCTGGAAACATCAAGACAGAAATTGACAAAATACTTTATATAAAACTTGGTCTGGGGCTGGATATGCGCTACCTCGGGAAAAGGTCAACTTTGATAAGAATCAAACCCATCGTCGGTCCACCAAAAAGAATCAATTTAGTGTGTCTGAAAGTGAATTTCGCGGCATGAGCAGAGCATCAGTACGATGAGATGAGATGAGAACCGTGATGATGATGGTTGATGGTCATCATTGTGATGGCCTGGCAGTTTTGTCACGCAGTTTTGTTTAAAACCATCCACAGGGAAAAGGGACACCCTCAAGAAAAATATTTTATATATATATATCAGGGGTTAAGAGGTGGTGATAAGACCCTAAGAAGTCGACTCATTTTTAACAGGGCTATTTTCTGTTCATTGATGGCATACTTAACCATCAATAAGGTAAATGATGTCTTAACAGAGAAACGTATTTTTGTAGGGCGGGTATGAAACCTCGATGTTTAGCCCTAGAAAATCTCTTAAGTACCGTGGAAATAGCAAGAAAATATGTGTAATAATTCAGCGGATTTATAGTGCATATAATTGTAACTAAATCTCTGCTACGTATGATGCATTTAGGTAAAGGTCTAGAGCGATTAATGTATTTTAGGGAATTACATAATAGTACCCTTGGGACTTTGGTCTAATAGTATAATATTCTTATTTTCCATAATAGGAACATATTCGGGCACGAAATCGAGTCGGCAGTGTAGGACACGTGTCCGGACAATTTCTTAACTTTATTACCATCTTCAATCACTTTTACCACTCTTGATTTAAAGCTCACCGGTTATTATATTATATTATCTAAGTTTAAATAAATTCAGCAAACATGATTTTCAATTTAAAGAATAAAAATAAGAAGAAACAGATATATCTAAAAAGCATTATCAAACACTTCGAGTGGGCTGGTTCCTTTTCCCTAAAAACACACGCGTAAAAAAAGAGGGAAACTTTAAAAAGTGTAATAAAAACAGGTGAAAAACGACAACTTTTCAAATACAATTGCCAGCCAAAAAACGTATATGATGTTCGAGGAAATAAAAATTTAAAAGGGCACATGAACAAAAAAATAAAAGAAAGTTATTCTTAAAAGGAAAAAAATATATAAAACCTAAAAGTTCTCAAGAAAGGGCATTGATACTAGACTTTATCAAGGTTTTTTTCATATTGATACTTTTTCTACAGGGGGAAGATACGAATGTAAGTTAAATGAAAAAGTTTTTTTTTTCAACATTTTCGAACTTTCGTCGCCCTTTTTTCAAAGGAAAATCTAATATATAAAATTCTACTGTCACAGTGTTAGTGGCCATACTCCTCCGAAACGGCTTGACCGATTTTGATGAAATTTAATATGTATATTCAGTAGGTATGAGAATAGGTTTATAATTAATTTTTATACCCCTAAGTGTTAAGGGTGGGTCACCCTAAAAAAATTTTTTTTATTTTTTGGACAAAATTTTTTTTGGTAATTTTTTTATGGTGTGGCATTAAAAAACACATTTAGTCCTAAATTTTTACCCTTCTACCACCAACCGCTACTTTTTAATAGCATTTTTTATTTTATACTTCGCGATTTTGACCGTTTGCGCGTTCGCGATTTCAACGGATTTGAATGAAAATTAGTACAATGATTGTTTTTGAGTCACTGATTTTGAATATTACGAAATTTTCCAAATCCAAGATGACGGATCCAACATGGTCTTGATTACAACGGATTTTAATGAAAATTATAACAATGATTATTCTTATTAAACTAATTTAGAACATTACCAAAATTTCCAAATCCAAGATGGCGGATCCAACATGGCTATTAAAATGTCTCAATTACAACGGATTTTAGTGAAAATTAGTACAATGGTTATTCTGAGGCAACTAATTTAGAATATTATCGAGATTTCCAAATCCAAGATTGTGACCAACAATTTTTCGATTTTAACGGAAATTAGTACATACTATAATTATTCTGAGGCCACTAATTTAAATGTTATCAAAATTTCCAAATTCAAGATGGCGGATCCAACACAGCGACCAAAATGTCTCAATTTGGACAGATTTTAATGAAAATTGGTATAATGATTATTCTGAGGCCACTAATTTCGAATATTAGTAAAATTTGTAAATCCAAGATGGCGGGTCCAATAGGGAGACCATAATGTCTCGATTTCAACAGATTCTAATGAAAATTTATACAATGATTATTCTGATACCACTAATTTTAAATATTATCAAAATTTCCAAATCCAAGATGGCGGATCCAATATGTTGATGCAAATTTCTCGACTTCAACGGATTTTGATGAAAATTAGTACGATTTGTTTGGTGCCACTAATTTTGATCATTATCGAATTATCAAAGTTTCTAGATCGAAGATGGCGGACCCAATATATATTATATGTATATAAAAAATTTCTCGATTTCAACGGGTTTTAATGAAATTTGGTACAATAATTGTGTTAATGCCACTAATTTTAAAAATTATCAAGATTTGGATATTCAAGATGGCGGATCCATAAAAGGGTTTTCGGGTTGAATCAATTTCTAGGATATAACAAACTAGAACATTTGAGAAGTGTTTAATTAGTAAGTATTTACCTAACGTCGGATGAAACCGGGTAATTTTCCAATATTTGTGAAGTGTAAAACGGTTTGCTTAATATTAAAAAACGTGTAAGTTTGTTCAATTAATTAATTAGGGATATGAAACGGAAACACTGTTTTCTTATATTAATGGTATTATTTGTAGAAACATGCGAAAAGAAAAAACACGATCAAATATTGGTCAACGCACAGGGCATAATGAAAATGTACCAGAAGATGTAGAGATGTAGATTGTTGTGGCTGTCCGAAGACACACTTAGGCCATTATTACAGGCCCATTGTGATACCACTTTTTTGTAACCAGGGTTTCTCGTGGGAATCGAACCCACAACCTCTAGCGTCCTGCTGGCTCGCAGTAAACACGTCGCGTTACCAACCGGGCTATTGAGGCCCCCAAATGTACCGGAAAGGGCAGTACAACGTCTGCCGGGCCAGCTAGTATATATATATATATATGAAAATAAATAAATGATGGAACAAAAAAAATTTGTAATATGTTAGTCATTAATAAGTCTTGCATATTTGAAACTAATAATGAAAGGTTTTAATATTTTACCCTACAGCGTCCATTATTTGTTTTCATTCATCGCTAATAGGGTAAAGATATCAAATATATTTAAAGAAATAATAATGAATGATTTGACTGATTAAGATGTTTTATAAAATTCAAACAAAAACTAGGATTATACATATATATCACAACATATGTATAATAAGATTTAAGTTTCCTTTGCAGTACGTATTTTGTTTTTCTATATCTGTCGAATTTTTATGAAAATTTGTTATGCGGGGGTTTTTGAGATTGCTAATTACGATTTTACTATTTTAAAATTAAAAAACCGCGGATAAAATAAAGATTTTTGAGGATATTGGAAAACCCTTATATACAAGTTTTTCGATACATTTTTATTTATTTACTATTAAAAATAATTATTTGAATATTTCATAAATAAAAATAATTATTTTATGATTATTAGGATTTTAGGATAAAATTAAAGAATAGAAGCCCAACATAGTGTTTCTAGGTCCCTGGATGACTGTTAATGGTTTCAAAAATATTGACGTTTTGTGGGAATTTGATTAAGTCCTTATTTCGTATTGAATGTGGTGTCTTTATAACACCTTAATTAAAAGTCTACCTGCCGCATAATTGAAAATGCATTTTTCGAGTTATGCTAGCATTAAAATTATGACAGTTGAAGGGATGATTCAAATCTAATTCAAATTTTAATCCGATTTTTTCCCTATCTGTGATTAAACTCAAGCAGGAAGTAAAAACCATCACCAACATCTAGTCCCTTTCCACCCTTCGTCGAGGGATGACAATATTTTTGTTTTTTATGTGTAAGTAACTCTGTGTGACTTTGAGGGTTATATCTATGTTTTCGTTTCACCTGTTTTAAGCGTGAGCATAAATAGAGTAAGTTCATAAAATATCGTAGATTTCCTGGTAACATGGTTAAGGGTTAAGATAAATTAAACGACGACGACGACGACAACGAGGGGAGAATAGGGCAAGTGGCTGGGGTAAAAGGAGAAGATTAATTTAATTTTGTTCTACTTCTTCTTGACTTGAAGTAAAATTTCTTAAGATCCAATTGGTTTTGGTGGCGTGGGGTTTAGTTAATTCTATGACACATCAATTAAAATGTCCCTCTGAACAGCTGTTGTATCGTTGACGGGTAGAAGGTGACAGATATAATTTAGTAAGTTATTTCAATTGGTGTTTAGATATCATAATCACAACCTACACCTCACTTAATATAAAATTAAATCTGAAGTGTTTTTTCGCTTCGAGTTGATGTTGATGAAATATACGTACAAAATATAATTCTACTCTTTCCGGTATAGGAGAAAGAGATGTCAATTAGATTTTCATATCTTTTCGATTAATACAGAAATCTTTGAAAATCCTTTTTCGGTCAAAAGATAATATTTTACTCTTTAAGCACCAAAATCCATCATCTCATCCAATTTTACCCTTATCCACCAGAATTCTGTTCATTCATATATACAAACAAACAGAATTTTTGAGGTATATTAAACGAAATTGATTTTTGAATCAAAAGCAAATTAAACAAAACGTATTACATAAATTTTCAAGGTACATTTATAATTTTATGTTTTTGTACATTGAGCTACAGGTGGATAAGAACGATGATAAAAATTATAATAATAATAATAATAAAATACGGTGTGGGGAATTTTTTCCACCCCAGCCGACAGAGTGTATAATTGACTTATCAAAATGGTACAGGGCAAAATGATGCTGACATCAAGTGTTAACGAGGATTTGCGATAATTTTCGCGGTATTAGAGAAATTGTTCGCTTTGTTCAATAAAATAGCCCCTCATCACATCTTCTACCCCCCTACGTGTTGTAGTCAGTAAAAGAAAATCAGATAGTAGCTAGGTACTGAAAGTGTATAGTCCCTTACAAAGGGCTTGGCGCTTATTATGAATTCAAATTTCATTTACACTTGCGCTGGTAGAGAGAACAAAAAATGAAAATATCTTCCCACCTTTATACATTTTAAAATGATATACCTATCATAAAAAAATTATATACATATGTATATATATATATTCAATAAAAAAAACTTGAGCTGCTATTACTTTTTCATTATTTCTGTCTAGTAATATGAGGAATATTTTTATAAGAAAAAATGTAATGAAGTAACAAGTGCATGAATTTGTTATATCTAACATTACTTAAATTTATTTTTATTGAACATGAATGATAGATACTAATATTAATATATTTTTCTTAAACCTTTTTACTTAGGAATTTAGACCCTTCTCGTAATCTCCTTGAAGGGAATACAGAAGTTAAAACAAAAATACGTTTGGCATTCCTATTTATATCTGCCAGCAAAATAAAATAGATTCAGAGTATATTAGGCTTCCTTTCCGCACTCCCTATATATATATAACCAACGCAGGTAATTCCGTATATCCAAAAGAAAGTTAATAGTGGAAGAAGAACAATATCTAGTATATATATAAATATATATATATAAAGACAATTTTCGCGTGCCCAAGTGATTTATAACTAACCCTTCACTGTCATTGTCTTGGCGCTCGTTTAAGGAAGATATTTCCTTTTATTTTCTGTTAAACAACCCTTAAGGAAATTTCTGGATAACAAAAACAGCTTCTGATAGCTTTCTCCCCAAAATCGAATTATATCCGAATAGAAATATTTGGGTGAATATAAAAAGAACCTGGTCCTAGTCATACCCGATGAGGATCATATAAAACATGTAGAACAGATGAGTACAGGAATTTCTGATTGTCTGAGTCATAGGGCCCATATGAATTATAAATTGCTTTAAAACATTAATTGAATATAAATTATAAAGTGTCATTATGAAATTTATAATCTCTATAAATTTCAAATATTAATTATCATGCTGATTCCGAACAATAGTTGAATTAATCAGGGGAAAATAATGTGCAATAAATAATTTTAATGCAATTCTAATTAGTAGATTTTGACTTATAAGAATTTATAATTTAGTTCTATCATTAGTTTATAATTTATTATTATTTAATGATATTGCAAATTAAATTCTGTTATCACTGAACGATCAGTGATCAGTGTCAATTGCAATTTCATTGATATGATTGAAATTGTAATTTGTACTACCGATTATAATTTAGTGATAGTGTAATTGGAATTTAAACTATCAGTAATTGTTCAGTAAACAGCGACATTTTAATTTGTACTAACATATCTAAATCTAATTGGGTATATTTATATTATAATACTGAGTCGGCAGAAAATAAAAAATTTAGCAAATTAATATTCTTTAATACATTGGTTTTTAAAATTTGATCAGAAAATTATATAACATATATGGTAAAGTATTATTTTTCTTTCAAAGGGTAGGCTTTATAACAAAACAACTTCTTCTTCCGAGCTATATAAATCCAAATTTTGATCCTTAAGTGTTGTTTTTTAATGTCCTGTAAAAGTCGTATTTTATTAGATTTTAATAAAATCAACTCTTGTGTTTTTTTTTAATTTCTTTTTGAAATTGTTCTACCATTTGTATAAAATAATGATTGATTTATACATATTTTTTATAATTTTTAAGAAATATGGTATTCTAGTTAAAATTATATTTCAATTTAATACTACTTTAGATTTGACCTTTCTAGTTTTATCCAATTTTATTGTTATAACGAAAGAAGTATAATTTAGTTTTTATTTCAAAGTTTTTGTAAAATTAATATTGAAAAACAGTGAATTTATTCACAATCCGATTCTGAAATTATTATGCAATATATATCAAAAAAATTGACTTAATCACATTGGCTTCTCAGCGATTTATAGTATATTATAATACAAATACAATCCTTTTTCGAATAGCAACAAGAAAAATTTTTGTATAAGCTTGAGCCTTCTTACGAAATGTTCTCAATGAATATTAAAGAAGAATTCCTTTAGAATATTATATATATAGTATATATATATATAAAAATCAGGATAAACCAACTTTATCTCTTTCACAACTCCTCAAACATCTTTCACCTAAAAATAGTTGTGGAATTTTTTTCTTTGATGGATTTTCTTTCTATTGCTGCTGCTGCTGCTTTCCATGAAATGAAAAGTGAATCGTTTTGTTACTTTTTTTTTTTTTTTTTTTTTTTTTTTGAATGCCTACAATTTTCTGCCATCTCTCTGAGGCTGGTTATTTACTTAGCTTCCAGCATCCCTTCTTTCGCAATACCCTATACACCTCTTCTAGGACAGTAAAAAATACCTTCAAAAGTAGGGAAAATGAAGGAATTTTTTACTTAACTTCTTAGATTTTTTTTTTTTTTTCTGTCAACCACACCAAAAAAATCAAGGGAAGAAAAATATGTAAAGAAGAAATTGTTAAGAGAACATACCAAAGAAAAAAAAAATTATTTTCTTATAAGGGACCACAGAAATGCCCCCTTCAAGTTTTTTTTTTTACACCCCTACCAATTTTTCAGCAATTGAAATCGGAACCAATTTAGCTCTAAAGCTAATCCATTCAAGAAGATATACTTCTTCTTATGATGTGATATGTAATCTTTCACCTTTTAGCCCTTTTTTATATTCTATCGATGTGCAATATATCGTGATGCCTACAATAAAGGTGTATGCCCTTCTAACCCCTAATTCGCGGTGGGAAAGTGGGGTGGTGGGAGCTTGGAGGAAACATCGTCACAGAGATTTTTATTATCTGGCAATAAAAGAATCTCTTGAACTTGTCGTCGTCGTCGTCGCGATGTGCACGCGCTCGTTTACATTCAGTGAAATGATTAGAAATTTCCTGGAGTGCATGAATTCACTAATTTTTTCAATTTTTGTTGTTATTATTGTTCATCATTTTCATTTTCCTTTGAGCTAAAAAAAAAACAAAAATCACTGGAATCAAATGATGATCATCATTATGATAATGGTGATTGTGATGACGATATAAAAGCATAAGGGTTGCGAGGAAGGAAAACGTTTCATAGGGACGTTTTTGTGGCATGATATTGATACTATTCTATCATGTATATATGTATATATAGTTGAATCTAACCTACCTTATTCTGTTCATTTCTCGATTTACAATCCATTGCATAAAAAACAATTGTCGTATCTGTTCATCTCTACGGCAAAAAACACGGTGCTATATCACCCTGTAAAAAGGTCCCATCCCTCAGGAATCAAGGGGGAAAAGAAAAATCTCTTTAGATATTACTGAATATCTTTATTTTCACCCTTTGTTTACACGAAACCTGTGGGTATTCAAAAGGGATTTTTTTTTTTGCTTTTGTGTCACCCTTTAGATTTTTGCATTTTTCATCATACGACTGAATCTTTTTTACTGTGGTTTTTCTGATATATCGTATTTTATGATGTAGTGCAACAGGTGATTTATTTCGATTTGATTTTTAAAATAATCTTCTTCAATAGAAATGTTAATATGCGTCTTTAAAAACCCATTTCGATTTCAAGATTATATATTCAATTTCCTCTTATCACAATTTCCAGGAAATATTTCAATTGATAATAATAAAAGATCAAGGAAAGAATAAAAAAAAGGTCAACCCTAGTTTTCTTTGTTTTCTTTTAAGAATAGTTGAAATATTTGCATAAGTTTAATGATTCTTATCATCATATCGTAAAAAAACAGGGCTCCTCTTTCTTATGTATATGAAAGTATAAAAAAAAATGTCTTAATTTTGTTCGAAATAATATTATGTATATAAATATTCAAAAATTTTATTTTAAACAAATATAATACAAGCCGCAGGATCCAAGTTTGTTAGATTTTTAAAAGGATCCTCGAAATTGGTGTACCATTTTCTTTCAAGAGCTCTAGAAAATTTATTTTAAATTGAGTCGTTTTATTTAGATTTTAAATTTTTTTATTTTAACAATCAATTAAGATATCTCTCATTTATTAATTTGACTGAAAATAGGAACAATTTAATATCATTTTTGAACGTTAAACCCGTTTATGAAATGTAAATAAATTAAACATTTGTAACTTAAACATGTTTTATTGAATTGCGTTTTTTTAAATATATTTCTAATAGTTTTGAGAAAACAAGGGTATGAATTGCTTGTTTTAGGAACTCTCTACCCCAGTAGAAGAAGTTATTATTACGAAATAAAAGACTTATTGTGTGTTTTAAGGGTGAAGAGTAAATTAAAAATGAAAATGTTTACTGATAACTAAAACATATAACATCAAGTATGTAATAACAGGAACAGAGATTAATCTCTTTTGGCTATCTTCAGATCTTATTCTGAATGACTGTTGATTTTTTGGACGACAACTAAACAACAGTCAAAAGTCATTGTAGCCAATAAACAACAAAATTGATTGTTTCAACAGGAATGAAAAAGGAAAAGTCATCGAAAATAACCTTAATTTAGGATTTAGGTAATCCTTTTTCTGTATAATTAGGAATTTTTTAATTTACTAAATGTATGAACCTTCACAGATATTTTCTATATTAAAATAAATTCTTTACGTTCTTCTACGAATTTTATAATTTTAAAGAAAAATATTATTTATTTTATTTATTTAAAAACTTACCAAAATTTTATTTTCTCACTAAAGCACAAACTGAGCTGGAAAAAAATTTATAAACTCTACAGGTGGGACAACAGGTGTTCTATTTATTAGTTGACAATTAACACTGTAAAATTTCACATTTATATTATTATTTATAAAACAATATACTTTTTCGAGAGTAATTTATATATATAAAAATAAATAAAAAATTAAGAACTTATCTAAGGAGATAACGGCTGAATTTAAAAAATAAAAGAGCACTCACAGCTTGTAATTTTTGATATTTTAATATTTCTTATATATTTCTATCGTTTCGTCGGTAACACCCGGGTAAAATTATTTATTAAACAAAAAAAAAAAAATTTATAAATAAAATATGAGCCGTTTTCTCTTTGATATATATAAATATATATATATTTTGTTTGAATATAAAACTTTAAAACTAACTCGATATTTAATCCGTTCACTCCTTCTTATCCGAACACTTTTTCAAATAAGTCCTGAACTTGATTATTGAATTTATATATTTTTATATTTTCAAATATGCCCGATTGTTTTTGTTTCTTTTAAAAATTTTCCTTCTATTATATTTCTTTGAGGCGGATTAAAGACAGACTATTTGGTCTGGTTGAGAATTTTTGATAAACTGCAATCGTAGCAGCATTGCCACCATGTTTATATACAGGGAATTTTCCCCGGACGGGTATAGGAAATTCTGCGCATTGATAAAACGGCGCTGATATTTTAAGTGCAAGTGGGCAAAAGCACCCACACCCACCCGCACCAAACAGACAAACCGCACTTTCTTTATAGCTCCTTTCAGCTAATATATACACATATATATATATACAGGAATATAAAATTTAAAATTATGATATTTTCTAATTGTTATTAATGCTCGTTTAAATTATTTTTATACATACAATACAATACACTTTTTAACGATTCGTTTTACACTAAAACTTACTAAGAATCAAATTATTTTATTACAGATATTACGTAAAAAAATTTATTTTATCATTCATATTTTGATAAACTCTCCCATTCGATTATAATACTCAAACTTGAAAATCTAGGCTTCTCTCCATTGCTTATCAATTGGATACGCTCATACCTGTCCAGCAGGACTTATCAGATTACTTTTCGGAATGAAATTTCCAGAAAAATTTTTGCCACGTCAGGTGTACCGCAGGGTAGCCACCTGGGCCCGCTCTTATTTATTTTGGCTATTGACGACATTACATATTTACTCAAAGGCTGTAAAATTCTAATTTATGCTGACGACATGAAACTTTTCCGATATACGAATAATATTAACGACTGCCACACGGTTCAAAGAGATCTGGATACCTTCCAAACGTGGTGTGTTCACAATAATCTTGAATTGAACATTAATAAATGTGAAGTTTTATCTTTTTGTAGAGGCCGCAATCCCCTAAGTTTTGATTATAATCTTTTGAACGTTACTCTTAGACGAGTTCACTCTGCCCGTGACTTAGGCGTTTTTCTGGATTGCAAACTGGATTTTGTTGAGCATATAAACTGCATGGTGACAAGGGCCAGTATTATGCTGGGTTTTGTTAAACGATGGTCCCGTGAATTTTCTAACGTCACTGTGTACAAACAGCTTTATTCGTCCTTTGTACGGCCAATTCTTGAATATGCAAGTCAAGTTTGGTCTCCCTATTACCAAGTTCATATAGACAGCATTGAATCTGTTCAACGGAAATTTGTCCGCTTCGCCCTTAGAGAATTGCCATGGAGCAATCCAGTTATCCTCCCTCCATACAAGGACCGTTTGAAGCTCCTTGACATGCATTCTCTGGAAAAGCGACGGGAAATCGCGGACGTTGTATTTGTGCACCAACTTCTGGTTGGCAATATTGATTCACCTTCTCTCAAAACGAGATTCAAGTACAGGGCGAATGAGCGAAACCTTAGGCATGTTCCGCTCCTACAAACTGATCTATGTAAAACTAACTATAGCTTCTTTCAACCAATTAACCGCATGAGGTTGAGTGTAAATAAGAATGCCGATTTGTTTGATGTCCGTGTTGGTAAGCATGTATTAAAAAAGAACTTGCTTGTTTGTCATGTCGCTACTAACAACGGACCAAATGATGACGAGTCTTATGCAGCAAATTAATGTTTTGTTGCCTTAAGCTTAGACTAAGCTGATGGTCTGTATAAAAACTTACCGTCGTTTTTGGGCTCTATGTTCTTATTTACTAATATATAAAGTATAAACGTTTCAATTGTTTCATCTTATTGAAAGTTGAAATTCTTGAATAGTACGTTAGAACTAGTATTTTCAAATTCCTTTATTATTACGTATAAAAATCAGTAATCCTTAAAACCCTATACTTTCGGAATTGGATATTATAGTCATGAACAGATATTTATTATACTTTATAACAATTGCTGGATCATGATCAATGAATATATCTTCGAAAATATGGATGACATTGATCCTAACGAGATTTGGTTTCAACAGGATGGCGCTACGTGTCACACAGCGACATATATCATTGACTTATTAAAAACTCTGTAAATTGGCCTCCAAGGTCATGTGATCTGACACCTGTCTACTATTTCTTACAGGAACACAGGAAGTTACTGATTTATGCTGATAAGCCAGTAACAATTGGCAACTTGGAAGCCAAAATCGTTGATCATTCGCGACATACGACAGACATTGCTCGAAAAAGTGGCCCAAAATTGACTGACTAACAGAATGCGCTTCGTTTAGATCAATCTCGGTTTAACTAAATGTCCGAAGTCATTTTTAGATATTAATGCCATGAATAAATCTTTCAAAAATAAATATAATAATAAATAATTTAAGTATTATTTATATCCGTCTTCAAAATCCACAAATTCTACTTTATCAAAGGATTGAGCACGTGTCCCGGATACCTCCATAATAGAAACATATCTAACTAAATATATACCAACTTTAAACGTACATATATGGATATATAAAATTCTGTAATCAAATTGAACTGCTATTTAATCAGGAATGAATTCATTGTGTTGCCGATACTCAACTTACTTTTTGTATTCTTTCCTTCGTGATGTGATTGAGACGAAAGGGATTGAAGTACACATAATCATCATCATCACATAGCATCAATCGATTTTTTTATTTATTTATTTTATTTTTTTTTTTGTTACATTAATTCTTCCCTATAGACTTGCCTTTATATTATTTTATTTTTTATTTGCTGAAACCCTCTTAGACTGTCTTCAAATTTTTTTTTTTTTTTTTTTTTTGTACATTTGGAGTTGTAAATAAATAAATAAAATAGATTAGATTTTTTATTCTTTTGCTGCTTGTTAGGCAGTAACGAAACGAAATTTTACGTGAGTTCATTATACGCTTTAGTGGATTTGGTAATTTTCCTCTCACACGAATTTTCTTATATCTTGTCTGGAGGAAGAAATTAAATAAGAAACGAAAAATCAAATCCATTCCTCGCATGAGAGTAAATCTCTGCCTACTCATCATGTTTAGGGAAGATACTTAAACTATTTACCTAGAACACATCATTTAAATTTTGTATAAATTTATTTTTATACCTATTCATTACATTTATCTTAAAGTGTTATTACACTACTTTGACACCAGGAAATTAATCAACTATTACAAGATAACAACATTTTATCAAGATAATTTAATTGTTTAACAAAAAAAACAAATAATACAAATTGCACTTAATTGCTGCAATTTTAAGAATCCGGTCAAGTGCACGCAGTTCTATTAAATCCATTTATAAACTGTGCTTTGAATGATCCTTTTTCTATTGATAGTTTAATTATATGTATACTATATATTTTTTACAATTCGGTACTTCCCTTACAATTGACGAAAATAATAAAATCCACGAAAATATTCTCATTTTATTACTATAATCGGAGGGGTAAAAAAAAAAAAAAATTTAATAATAATAATTTTGACGATAAACCTCTTCACCTGTTACATTTTCAGAAGTGGGATTACTTCCTCCGTCAAAGTTTGATTAGAATCAAGAGGGAAAACCTTCTGCCTTTTTAGATAATAATATTGCTCTGTTCGAGAATTAGCCAGGGGATTAGCATTGCGCGTTTATGTTCTGTGGTGTAGATCTCTTCGCATAATTCCAGGCCCCAGCCCTCCCCCCGCAACCCTCAAAGTTTACATAAGTAGAGAACGTGCTCTTTTCATCGTCATGTTTGTGGAAAACTCATTGCTTTAGTGTCGGAATTATTATGTTGATATTTTCTTTTTCGCGCCACCCTTTGTTTTTCCTTTTTTCTTTTTATTATTATTAAACGTTAGAGCCCATGCAATAAATTATTCGTAAAATTTTTTATTGGGACCCATCACAAAAAAAAGAAAAAAAAAAAAGAATGTATGAGGGTTGTTTTGCTGAATCAATTGTTTGTCGATGGTTTAGATACGTCCCATGAATTATAGGATAAGAAAATTTGATGGTTGCATTTATATATGAAAAGAGCACACGCGATAATAATCCATTTATTGCAAACTGCCTGTCCTAAAACCGGAAATCAAAAATAATGAAGGTAAAAACAATAAACAAATCATTTATTGTTACTGTTGATTTAGTTGGCATTGAATCTATACAGGATAAAATCATAAAATTTATACAATTTTTTATATTAATTCAATCTTTTTAAGGGATAAATAAACTCTAGGAAAAGTTTTTCTCTCCATTTGTAGATTTAAGGTGGGGACTATGTTTTTACTAATTCTAAATATGGTTCCTATGTTCCAATATGAGGCTGTTTAACATTTTTTAAGGAGGTAGGTGTACAAAAATCGTTGATCAAAAGTTTGTTGACTGGTTATTTAAAATTTTGGCATTTTTACAAGATTTTATTTAACTTGAATCGCTCGCATGTGTATGTCTTTCCGATTCAAAAATTTTACTCTAATTTTAACTCTTCCTATTATTCGATTTTAATGAAATTTAACAGATTTACATAAGACTCGTTACAATGCAATCTAGTATATATACAGGGTATCCAATAGGAAGGTGTGAAAACTAATGAGTCAATGGCATTTTCATTTCATGTCCATTTTATTATAAAAAAAATTATACCCATTTAATACAAACAATTAATGAAGAACGTAAATTATTCATGATATGTTTTTGAAATGTGAATCATCTACATAAATCTTCCGTCACCGGAGAGACGTACAAAGGGATGTTAGAGACCAAATCCTTTCTTCATGCGAAAAAGAGAGGTCTCGTTAAATCTTTTTATTTTATCCAAGACGGAGCAGCACCTCACCGCACACAAGAAGTATTTGAAGCCATCAATTAAGTTTATGGCGATCGAGTTATTTTGCTAGGGGAAAAGGAATAAAATAGCCAGCTTACTCGTCAGATCTCGCTCAATGTGATTTCTTTTTATGGGGCTACATCAAAGATCACTGCTATGAAAATAACCCAAAAACAATACTGGATTGAAGAGTGTGAATTTTTTCAGAATTTTTACGGGGCATTTTTGGATTTTTCAAAAATTGGCCAAATCAAAAAAAAACAAAAAATAGTCCAAAAAATTCTGTAAAAATTCACATGTATTCTTTGGCTAATTTGAAGCATTTTCTGTTCTATAAATTTTTTTTGTAAAGTTGATCCTTTTCGTGTAAAAAAATCGCGGAATTTTTATTACATTGCTGTACAAAATGGCCATTTTGCGAAAACCAAAGCAAAAAAAAATTTTCAAAACCATGGTTTTAGAAAGTTTAGACATTCGGACCGTGATTTCTGGTGGTTATACGATCATTCAATAGCAGCAATGACAAGATAATCGATGATAAAAAAAATCGGCAGTTTTTTTTAAAAAACTCAAAAATTAATAGGGTTTTTGAAGCTTTTATGCAAAACAAATGCCAGATACTGAAAGAGCAACCCAAAAAACCCCTTATTCGAATCGTACAATTGAACTTGCGGGCACAAAATCTTCGTTTTTCGCATTAATGGTTTAAACAGATTTAATTTTTTTGTAATAAAATGGACATGATATGAAAATGATGACTTTCCTTTATTAAAAAGTATTTACATTTTACCGATCTCTCCATTTGTTAAAAGATAGTGGCTCATTAGTTTTCACACATTTCTATTGGACACCCTGTATGTAGTATCGTTCTAAATCCAATATGGCATCCCAAGATGGCGGATTAAATTTTTTCTTCGCATACCCCTTTGACATGGGTGTCAAAAAAAAGATTTGACGAATATAATAAGATAATCTATGTTACATAATTCTAAACCCAATATGGCGGTTATTCATGAATAATGAATAAAGATATTATTCTTATTTGTTATTCGTCAATCGAATAAATTTTGCCCAAATGCAAATTAACTAATTTTGAAAGATATTTCGTAATAAAAATACAGTCTAAACAGCAATTATGGTCCATATTGAATATATTGGTCCCTATATATCCCAGATGGGCTGGTCATAATAAATTTGGTTCTCACTGTTTTTTTTCTGGATTTAGATAGTAATAAATGTATCGAAAAAATAAACTGAAGAGTTTTCCTCCATATGGTGACATTATGCTGGTTTTTGGGAAAAAGGGAATGTATAAAAATTTTATTATATGTATATCCCACTCATTCCTTTTTTCAAGTGAAATTGCAATAATATCTTGTGATTATTCCAGCCGTGCTTAAGAAGTATTGAACTGTCTTAGAGAGTGCACTATCTTTCCTTTACCCTGCGAAATATTTATTCTTTTATAAATTCTTCGGATTATGAGTACGTCATCATAGAACGTTGGAATAGTACACAGTATCGATGAAGCTTTTCATCCCTACGTTTACAAAATTTTCAATGTTCGCCTCTGTATCCCCCCGATTGAAAGGAATTTATTTGAAAATGCATAAACAATTTTTGATCCCTAATACCCGGGGGTAAGGTTGCTAGAATTATAATTATATATAGTTTAAAGTCCCCAATATATAGGACGTATCGTTTCCCGAACGATTGGATAGGGGGTGTAGATAGTCTCAGGGGGACAATGGGGCCAACTATTGAGTAGTCATCATCATAAAACTTGTGCAACAAAACTCTTATCATTCAACCCCCGTAGAGTTCTGCATAGTGCATTTTATTTCTAGATCCATGGGCAGGGAACCCCCTTGCCTCATTCGATGTTTCATGGCTGAATGTTTAACACCCACAATAAATAGCGTGCGCCAATTGTTCACACCAATCCCGTGCCAAACAAACCTTTTGCACGGGAAGAAGAAGCGTGCACATTTCATTTTAATATTTTCCCGAAGATTGCTCGATGCTTTTGATTACATTTCTAATCCTTTATTAGGTCGTGACAATTTTCATCGTGTTTCATTTTACAGAAAATTGTTTTACCATTTCGATTCTTCCTGTATATTGGTGTCAGGTGTGGGGTTTTATTTTTTAGGACAGACAAATAAACGAGTAAGGAAACGAGAACAGACAAAAAAAAAAGGTTGTGAATTTTTTGCTGATACGACTTAATCCTGCACTATAGCATCCAATAGGAGGCGTTTGTGTTTTGTTTTTCTCCTTATTCGGAAATAGGAAATATTGTAGATACGTGATTTTTAATGCAAAACCATAAGAAAAAAAAAAAAAAAGCTAGGTTTCTTCTATCTAGAACAACAAACAAAGTGCTCTGAAAATAGATGAAAACATTATAAAAGATGTTCAAGATATTTTAAAGATTATGATAATCGCACTTATCCCCATATCCAGAAATTTTTTTAAGTCTCATTACGTATTCACACGTCCTTATGTTTGTTCGAAAAAATCTCTTTTACCCTGTCCCAGATTATGTTCAGAATATTTCTAACTACAAATGCATGAAATAATTTGTTTTTTGTTTTTCCAAAATAGAGAAATATATATCTTACTTTAAAGGGTACCCAACCAATACCCAGCCTTAAGGCATATATTTCAGGTTGATTTCAAGTCCATTTTTGTATTCTTTTATTTGCTGCCATCCCTATAAAATAGCATAAACAAATAGGATTTTTTAGTTTACCTTTTATTTTACTTGAATTTTGGGATAAAAACTCACTCAAAATTCATAAAATCATTAGATTATGCGTAATATGATCCTTTTTTTTTCTTCTCCATAATTCTTAAGGCAAATAGGATTTTTTTTCGCTCCATATATGAGATGAAATGTTAATAAATAAAATATAAAACGGTTATGTTTTAATAAGTTTAGTTTAATAAAAATAAAATAAATTTTTTTTAAATTTACAATTTATTTATTGGATGTACTTTACCACGATATCGTGGCAATAGTGTCGTATATTGTTTAACAATATTTTTCTTTTTATAATGATTTTTATAGTGTTCCAATAAATTTGTCATACGTGTCTGCTGGACAAGTGATTGTTTTGCCAATTTCTTCTGTTTTTCTATCTTTAGACGAACCTTTTTTTCAATTATTTTACCCATATATGGTTCAAAAGAATCTAGCTGATTTAGAAGTTTCTAAAATGTTTAAAATAAAACTAATATATAAAAATGTAGTGTTTTTTTTTTAATATGTTACCATTAATTTTTCTTGGATAATTTCAAATTTTTCCACTAAAATTTTATTATCCGTTGATGGGATATATCCAATTTTTCGTATTAAACCTAAATTTGCAGCAACTGTTGGAGCAACCGCAGCAATTATTATTTTATCTTCACTAAAAATATTATTATGATTAAATTTAAAATTTTACTTCAGAATATTATTCAACAAATTTTACTCAGAACGATATTTTTTTTCCCAGTCATCTAAAATTTCAATAGTTCTTTTTTTTATATAAATTGTTCGGGTTCTAACAATCTCGGATTTTTTCAAAAATATCTTTGGTTGAAGATAAGCTTTTTCCCATTTTATCTGTAGTAAAGGATGAGATAATATTTAAATGTTTTCTTAAATAAAATAATTGTTATTTTAATTACAAATTTATCATAAATAATTTCCACAATATGGCTCAGTAGAGCTACTCGACTTAAATGATGGGTGTAATTAAAAATCTTTCGTCTTATATTCTGATAACCCTGAAAAAAATTTTTAATATGTTTTTTATTTTTATATTAATTAATTGATTAATGATTTTCTATACTTTCCACCAGATTTCTGCATCTAAGTAATTTTTCTTATTCAGATATGGTTTTACGATTGTATCCATATATTCACGAATTTTTTTTGCTTCCTCAACACCATGATTTGCTGGAATAGTTTCCAAAAATGGGAACATATCCTCTTTTAAAATTTCATTTAATTTTTTTGTATCATCAGGATCTTCACTTACATTATCAAAATAATCCTAAAAAAAAGTAAATTAAATTTTTTTTTTTTTTTTTTTGCAAAAAAAAAACAAAGAATAATAAATTACAATTAATTTAAGTAGATATCGAAATCTTCGATAAATTTCATAAACTTTTGTATAGGCTTTTTGATGTTCCAACTCCAAGCGGCTTCTTTCGTCTGATGGTCTTTCGTTTTGTAAATTTTGTAATTCTTCAAATTTTGATCGCATTTCACGAAATGAAGAATGTTCCACCTCATCAAGTCGATCAAAACAAAACTAGAAATAGATTACCTCTTTTGTTTTTAATTATAATTTTTTACATTGTGTACGAGTAAAAGAAAATAATTGAATTTGAAAGTTTCATCTCCTCAGAATAGAGTAAATAAAATTTTGCTTTTCCACGCCCACAATTTAGTATGGAAATTGATGAATTCTTGCTTCAATAAAATGTTATGAAACATTTCAAAAACTTGAAGCTATTTATCAAATCCTTGGAAAGGTAGCAAACAGGTTCTTGGAGGAATTCTGGAAAAAGCCTGGGCATCTGCTGCATCGGAGATTGTAGGTGCAGTGGAGAGGAAAATTTGTACGGATAGTAAAATAAAACATAACATAATAAAAGAAGTTTATGAAATTGTACCAAGAAAATAGGATACTCCTTATAAATTAAGTGTCAGTTAAAAGCCTTATGAAAAATTGCTTTTGGTTATTCCTCAGGCCAGAAATGAATGAAGGTAACGTAAGCTGCATAAAAGAAATCAAATAAAAAATTAGGTTCTAGGGAAACTTGAAATTAGTTTTAAAAAGACAAAAGCGATGCTTATTTTGCATCAAGATTAGGAAGAATGAAATATTTCTAGAATATTATGTTAGTTATGAATAGCACACTAAAAAAGTTTTTACCATATTATTGTATTGTCATCAAAATTGCATAAGTTTGCAAAATTTCAAATACATACAACAATTAGAAGTGGGTAAAAATTGAGTTGTAAGTTTTGCTTGCAAGCTAATAAAAGCGTATTAATACTCACCTGATAGAAGGACATAGAATCTTTGAAAATTTTCGTATTCATCTCATTTTCACGTTCCTTTTCCAGAGCCTTTTGCTTAGTCGCATAGTAGAAAAATTTTGTTCTCGTTATATTTCGAAGGCATAAAATGTCACTAAAATAACAATATAATTTTTAAGAATCAGCATAAATATTTTTTATGCGTAACCCTTTGTACAACCTTTTAACGAGAAATTTTCGAATTTTTAAGGGCTTATTGCAATCCTTCACGTAATCTGGATCAATTGTTATTGCAAGGCATGGTGCTTCTGGATTTATTATGAAACCTTTCTGTTATTTGTTTAAATAAATAATAGAAATTATTTTGAGAATATGCCGGACAGTGTTGAAATATTTTATAAACTGTACGAATAATTTTTTCTTACACTATCAAAGTTATCTATTGATAAATTGGGCACTGGTGAAGATGGCTCTTGAATATCTTCTTCTGTGTAGAAATCTAATAAAAGTAAATGTTTAATTGTATCTTTAATTTTACTGAAGCAACTTTTTTAAATTATTTACCTGTGTATTTTCTGTACATTTTTTTCTTAAAAACTTTCTTCATTTCGGACACGATTTTAGGATTTTAGAAAGAATAATTTTGTTTAATCGATAGATAATTAGGTTGCAAAATAAATCGATAAAGCTTTTTATAATTCATTTACTGTTATCTGTTTTATTTTGAATCCTTATTAGAAAAAAATTAAAATGTAACCAATTTCGATTTAATAAAATACGTTATAAAAATTTTAACTTTGTGCTTTTATTAAATTAATAAAACTTTGTTATGCTTTCAAAAATTATCAAAGCATCAATGCAAACTTTTGAGATTTTAAATCTATATAAACTTTTATAAATTGATCGAATAAAAGCTTACCAAAACCACAGGCAATATGATTTGTCTGTACTAAAACCCATGGGTAATGAAATATACTTGTAGAGCTTTTATTAATTTTTTAAGATAGAAACGTTTCGTTTAAAAGCTTCATAAATAATTTTTCTACAAATCATATCTAATAGCATATTTATATTTTACCTCTTTTGAAAAGGGCTCAAAGAGCTTGATTTTTGACTTAATCGACTCTAAATAAAACAATTAATTTTAGGCAAAAAGGAAGAAACTACTCCCTGACTTTTCGAAATTTTTTGAATTCTTGCATTAGCTCCTAAGAAAAAATTGCAAAAAGTGTTTTTCTCTTAAAAAGGGTTTTTTTTTCATATCTACTCCCAATAAAATAGCTAGAAAGTTAATATCCATAATACTTAATAGTCTCGATTGTCCAGCACGCCATCTACACATTTTGATACGAACTAAAAATGGAATCATTGAATCATGATTGGTCTCCAGTCTTTTTCGTCAAGTTTATTTAAACTTTAGAATTTTAAGTTAAGAAAGAAAACCTTAAAAATTAGAAAAGTCATTTCCTTAAAAGCCCTTTAAAAAGCTGGTTTTCCTTGTTAAATTAACTCTTTAAAAAATAACTAGATAATTCTGAGTACAAAGGATAAAAAGTCTGATGGTATTTTTCCATTACTTAATTTATGAATTTTGCTTTTAAAAAAATTACGCCCACTAGAGAAGAAAAGGGCTACAGATTTTCCAAAAAAATTCGCAAAATCCTACTATTTTTTGCGGACAGTCCAAACAACTCCAGCTTTCTAGGAATCTAGGAAGTTAAAAATCGGGATAAATCTGGAGGAAAAAATTCGAGGAACGGGGCACCAAACCTCCAAAATGGTCAAATTTAAGTTAAAAATTACCGCACGCGACTACCATTCGAGTGAAAATAATCCACCGATTTCCTAAAAGAAAGTCGCAGGATCCTAATATTTTGTGGGGACTGTTAAAACATATCCAGCTCTGTAGGAAGCTAAAAATCGGGATAGATCTCAAGGCAAGATTTCGAGAAACGGAGCACCAAACCTCCAAAGTGGTCAAATTTAAATTAGAAATTACCGCACGAGATGCCCATTCGAGTGAAAATAGGCCACAGATTTCCCAACAAAAATCGCAGGATTCTAATATTTTTTGGGGACTGTTAAAACATATCCAGCTCTGTAGGCAGCTAAAAATCGGGATAGATCTGGACGATGAATTTCGAGAAACGGAGCACCAAACCTCCAAAATGGTCAAATTTAAGTTAAAAATTACCGCACGCGACGCCCATTCGAGTGAAAATAGGTCACAGATTTCCCAGAAAAAATCGCAGGACCCTAATATTTTTTGGGAACAGTTAAAACATATCCAGCAATAGGTAGCCAAAAATCGGAATATATCTGGAAGAAAAATTTGCAGTAACGGGGTACCAAACTCTCCAGAATGGTAAAATTTAGTTTCCAAACCCTCTGGTTCAAAATATTCCCTCAGGACGTGTCCTAATTTTATTTTTCCTGGAAAGGTAAACATGTTTACTTAGTATTTACAAAATTTCAGTAACTTAAAATGATTTTAAAGGGCAGGAGACCGTTTTTCATTAAAAGGATTTTTCACTTCATTCAATTTTTTCAAATTTCCCTCAAAACGGGTAAAATTCATTATGAAAAAAACTCATTTTTTGGATTCTCAGATGATTTTATGAAGCTTACATAAAACTTGGGTGTATGATATATGGACGCATAGGCAAAAATCGTATATCCCGCTTCATAAATAATTATAGTGATTTGGGTATGTCGGAAACTCGACAATTTTTTTTTTTTTTTAACTTTATAAAAGCTTACTTAAGCTTCATGCCACATACATTGAAGGTTTATGGATAGAATATAAGCACGTCATAAAAAAAATTTATTTAAAAAATTATTATAAAATAAAAAAATAAGGTAATGATTAAAATAAAATATGATCTTTATTTAAAAAATAATAATAAAAATATAAATTGTATAAAATAATGATTACATTTTCATTTGATGCTTCGTTTTGAACTTCTACTACATCCCGTCATTTTTAAACTAATTTTTAAAAATATTTAAAATACGAAATCAGAGTATCTTAATAATAAAAGGTTTAGTCAATTGCTTTAAGGGCATAAAGATTTGTAAACTAGTGTTATTTTCATATATTGTCGATTATATTTCTTAGAATAAATGTTGTACCAATTAATTAACAGATATAAAAGTCGATACAGTCAGAAAAATTAAAAACTGCTCGGTGGAAACTAGGAACGAACTTCTCCAGAGCAAGAGATTGACCGAAAATTGAATAATAAAGATCAGCTGCTGCACCATTCTCTGACGGCATATTTTGCTCAGAGACGGCGAAAGTAAGTAGCAGTTTTGAGGTAGATAAATTGATTTGCATAAAACAAATTGATATTGATTTATCATCTTTGAGCGATTTTTACGCCGGGTAGATGCATGCACCCAACACTGGCGCGCAACAGCATCGTGCTTTATCATGTTGCGAGAGAGCGGGGGAGCGCTCTCGACTTTCCCCACTGCCCCATTTATTTTGTGTGCTGGGATTCTGGGAAGTGCTTCACTCGGCTCACTTGCTGGAGGTTTCTCGTGGCGATCGGTTGTGTTTGCGCTTCTGCTCGTCGGAATATTTTCAGATTATTGTTTTTTAATGCACTTAAAAAAATGCGTCGGGAATTATCTTTTTACAGGTTTTTAGATTTCATTTTTTTTTTTTAGATATTTTCTATCGTTCGGTAGGTACAGGGGATATAAACAATAAGTTTTTTAAATGATATTAAGCAGCATCGCGAGTGCCAAAAAATAAAAGCAAAATATTTTTGGTGGTACACAGATTTTTAAAGGGTTATGGTTTTTCTTAAAAAAGATTTTCCGGTAATTATTATTCATTAATAATTATTGAAAACAACAATTATTATAATTTCATATTTTTTACAATTTATTTTTTTTCTTTACAGATTTGGTGAGGAAGAATTTCAATTAAGGTAGGTCACCATTTTTATTTAATTTGTAATTATTATTTTGATTGTTAGGGGTATTCTTGAGCTGCTGGGATAGGTTTAACCGACACAATTTCAATTAATGCTGCTAGATAATATTTTTTATTGATTAAATATTTTTATTATCTCAACATTCGGCCCTTTGTTGTGGTCACTTTTATGTAAAAAGGTTTTATTCTACACACAAATTTTTCTTAAATAACAAATTATATTAAACTATTCTATTACACTTTTGTTTTTCACAATTCAAAATGTTATTAGGTACACAAATTTTCAGTTAATTTTAAATTTTCGATTTTAACAAATTTAAGTTATGTTGCGGTGTATTTATTTTATAGTGATTATTAAAAACATAAAAATTTGATTGACTCAAATAGAATTCAGGGATACAAAGGGCCGGATGCTTTATTTTTATCGAATAATAATTTTGAAGTTATTTAATTTTACCTCTTTTTACCCTTCTTGGATATTTGCTTAATGGATTTAAATTTTTGCAATTTCTATAATAGATCTTTCTTCGTTTTGTGAGGGGTGTTCCAATTTAAAACAAACATTTTGGAAACTGTTCGGTATCTTGAAAAATTGTGCAGACAATATTATTTATATATTTAAATATTTTACGTCTGGTACGTCGTTTTTTATTTATACTTTAATGGTTTTTTATACTGGAGTTTCTTTAAGTTTTTGGTTCAGATTTGTTCCCATTATTTATTTTTACTTCTTTATTTTGGGGCTTTTTGGTCATTTGGTTTAATTTGTTGATTTATTAGGCGTATTCATTTGTTGATAGACATTTGATATTTAGGGAAATATTTGGTTACATTTAATTATGTTTTAGGCACAATGCAACCCCCCCCAAAAAAAAATACTGTTGATTGAGTTTTCGTGTTTTTCATCTTTTAATTAATAATGATTTTCTATGTACAACAATTTTATATATATTTTAACAAAAAAAAATGATTTAATAAATATTCACAATGCCTCTTCTTCTTCTAGGTTTTTTCATATTTTTATTTTTTCCAATATTATCAATTTCGTTATTATCAAATCAAAGAAAACATAAGATGTGTTGTGTGTGCTAATGGAGTTTTCTTGTTGTGGTGGATATTTTTTGATTTTCATTTATAGCCACATAAATCCCCTGACGGTTTTTAGAATTATTTTTCGTTTTAAGTTTATCTTGCTAATTTTGTAGCAACACCATGGTATTTGTTTTTTTTTTAATTTTTTTTCTATCTTTAGGTCGAAGTTAAAAAGGAAAAAAAATTAACAACAAAAAATGTTTACTGAGTAAAAATTTTTGTAAAATGTTAAGTACAAACTACACTAGTATATTAATATTTATATATATATATTTTGTTAGTTTTCCGTAGTTCTCAGAGTTTTCTGAAGCGGTGTTGTTTTTTTTTTTGTTTAATTTTAATTTTTTTTATTTTCTTTGTATAAATGAATTGTTTTACTTAAAATTATAAATAACATTTGCTTTAGAAAATTTTAAAAACGAAATACAATAGGTGTTTTGAATACTTGTTTCTGTGTTATACATATATATATATATATATATTTTTTTTTTGTAAATCTAAGCTTCTTTCTTCTGCTGCATCACCTCGTACATATTAATATTTTTTTTTCTCAATAGTAACATAGATTGCACTTTGATGTTTTTTTTTTTTTTTTTGTATAAATTTATATATTTATAAATTACACAGGTTGAGGCGGAAAATTGGTGTAATCCTTTTGTTGTTGTTAAATAACAAAATTTTATGTGATTAACCAATTTAACGCCATCTTAAGTAGTTTTCAGCTTTGTTTTTCGAAATTCTTCAATTCCGTTGGTGGTGAATCGAAATCGTTTTTAACAACATTTTTAAATAGACTATTTGCGCTGCTGATATTCTTTTGTTCATCATTAATTTTACTATTATGATCACTATTTATATTACTTCTATCATTCACTAAACTATTACTGCTCGTGGTGGTGGTTTTGTTGATGTTGTCAGGATTTGTTGAATTATTGAAATAGGATGACGATACTGCCGGTTGCTGTTGATTAAGTGTTGGCGATGTTATTCCACCAATTGCCGTTGTCTCTAAATTATTATGCTTTTGTTGACTTAATGCAGTCGGATTAAGCATCATTTCGAATCCAACATTGGAATGGTTCTTGTTTTTATTAGTAAAACCACCTCCTATCGATTGAGGAAATTGTATTGATGGTATTGGTGGAGGTGGTGGTGTTGGTGCAGAGCTGCTTATTATTTTAACATTATTGTTATTATTATTGTTGGTTTTAAAATTTTCTAAATGCTGTTCAACCATCGGCACTGGATTATCGAATACATCCAAGTGATTTTCGAGCTCATATTCTGATTCAATATCTGATAGATAGTCATCACCATGATCGGTATTTTGATTTTCGAAGAAACTATTTAATACACTATTCTGATCATAGGGGGCTTTCAAATCGACACCATGTTCAGCACTTATTTCCGCATATGATACTGGTGATTGTTTCTCGTTGTTTAGAGCATTTATATCGCTGTGATAGAATGATAATGGTGGCCATTTATAACTCTGCCTTAATTGGTTTTCAATTAGGAGATATTTTCGACGTGATTTCTCAATATTATGCCATTTGTATCGTAATTTTTTGAATAGAAGATATTCAATTATAATTGTCTCTATTCCTACCGATATTATGAAATTCACTAGACCATATAGAACTAGCATGGCTCGATAATGATAGTCAGGTGGCATGATCAGTTGGAAGAATGTCGCTACACCATTTGTTGGTATTATTGTAAGATATACAATGAAGCATACATTAGCTACAAGTGTTATAAGAAAGAAATAATTTGACATTATCGATTTTCTGTATGGTGCACCCTTTGAAAATACAAATGCCAGTATGATATATTGAAAGCTGGATATTACAAAAATTGTATAATTCTCGTAGCATCCTAGATCTGCATCATCATTGTCGCTTGTAAAATTGAAGGGTACAAACCAATCCATTGTTTGTACATGATACCAACCGATTATTTGGAATGTTGTTGTTGTTGTTAAGTGTAAAACAATCGATGCAATCGGACTCAAAGATATTAATGAATTAAGTGGAGCCTTTTTAACTAATGGTCCATCGTAGGCAGCTGTTTGTCCAAAAAAGAATGCAAAAACTGATATAAGTCCAAGATCGATATATAAAAATTGTATATCAGTTAAATTGGAATCAATCGAATATAAGATGAGTACAGAAATAAATTGTACTAAAGAATATGCAGCCATATATTTGAATATACCAAATGATGTTACCAGAGCAGCTCGACCTTCTCGAATAACATTCGGTACGCATGCAATTGTAGGACTTTTTGATGTAAAAGGTGATGCTACCGAACTTTCAGCTTCAGATAATGAAATGCCAGTATGAGCTGCCTTTAATGCTCCACAATCATTAGCACCATCACCGCACATTGCAACATAATATCCTAAATCTTGTAATTCTTGAATTAATGATTGTTTTTGATCTGGTGACATTCGAGCAAATATTGTACCGCGTGTTACAATTTTTGGTAATAATTCTGGAAAATGATCCCTTAGAATAGACCAAGTTTTTCCGACCATTGCAAAACGATAATTATTTGTTGGTTCACCCATTGTTAATTGTTCAAAAGCGCTACCATTTGGTTCAGTAATTCCTAATTCAACATCTCTATGTGTCCATGTATCAACTGTTTCTAGGCTGGCAACACTATTACTGTTTGTTAGTAGAGAACATATTTCACCATTTCCATTTGGTGTTTGGGCGACTGGACTGGCACCAGTTAAATTATAAAAAACTTCATATTTTCCCGGATGATGTGGATGTGGTCTTGTATTAACAGTGATAACACTTTGTTTCTTTGATACAATTCCACAATCTTTGGCAACACTTAACGCTGTTAAAATATTGTCACCTGTCACCATGACAGTTCGAATATTGGCTGCATTTAAACATTTTATCACATCTGTTGTATCGGGCTTTAGTCGATTTTCAAGAATTACAAATCCTTGAAATTCTAAATCACATTCGACTTTATCACGACCAATTCGTTGAACTCTAGCGTATGTCATTTTCTTGTCTAATGGCTTATATGCGATCGCTATAATTCGATAACCTTGCTGAGCATATATATCTAGTTGACTAAGAAAATTATTTGGTACAGAATCTGGTCTACATAAAGTTTGTATCATTTCTGGTGATCCTTTACAATATACATTGAAGTGATCATCACCCAATTGTCGTGTTATAACCGACATCCTTTGAAGTGTACTTGTAAAAGAAAATTCCCGAACGATACCTATCTCATTTGATCCATATAAATCTTCAACGGATGATGAATGTTTCTCTTCTTCATCAGGATTTAGATCAACTGTTAAAAAAAAAAAAAAAAAAAACATTTGTTAAAATCAAATTTAAATTATAAAAACAGTCTCTAACCTTTTTTAGGCTGTTTAACAATTGTAGGGCATAAAAGATCGTATTTATTATCATCAGCAACATTTGCTTCCTCCAGTATCCATCCAGTAGATTCAAACATTTTTAAATCAAGCGGATCACCCTTCATTTCTCCATTCATGATAGTAATCGAGTGACACGTAACCATTCCGTAAAGAAAATGATCACAAGGTAATCTTTCGATTTGTCGTAAAGCTATCTGAAATTGATTTGTTGATGATTTTGGTACAACTCCCCACATATCTAAACCATCTTCAGTTAGGGTACCAGTCTATAACAAAAAAATATATATATATATATTTATGTATATATTTTTTGATAAATTATAATAAATTAAGTTTTATTTTATAGCTTTTATACGTGCCAAAATAAATTATTCATACGTAATTTAGCTTGTTTCCAAAAAAAGAAAAAAATTTTAAAATTCAATTTCTTACCTTATCAAAACAAACACAATCAATACTTCCAGATACATTTATTGATCGTGGTGATATGCAATAGATGTTTTTATTTTGTAAACGTTTTTGTGCATTAAATCGTCCAACAGTCATTGCAGCTGGTAATGCTGGTGGTACAGCAATTGTTATTAAATCGAGCGATTCTATTGCAATTTTTGATGCTGGAATTCCTCGTAGAATCTGTAATGATTTATTTATTTTTTTATTAATTTTGAACAAATATTGCAAAAATTATAGTTATAATAAATTTTGTTTACCTTACTAACGAGTGTATAAATGAATCCTAAAACAGCAACACATCCGAGCAATGTTATAAATTTATAAGAATCTTGTTCAAATTTATAATCAACAGGTGGTGGATAAAGAATTGATCTTATAAGACCACCTTTTGCTGTTATATTTCCAGTATTTATTACAACAGCTAATACCTTTTCTGAACCGATGTAACGCGTTTGAATAACTTTTGTTCCACAAAATAATGTGTGACGACTATGCTCTTTTTTATCAAATATTAAATCACGTTTAATTGGTAATGGAGTTTTTGTTACTGGAACACTTTCACCAGTTAGCATTGATTCATCTAAAATACAATTTCCAGATAATAGTACTGCATCACATTGCATTGTACATCCTGAGGTTGGTATTTCAATTACATCTCCAGGAACTAAATATTGTGTTGATATACGTTCAACACTTCCATTATCATAAACGACAAGTGCACAATCACTATTATGTACCGTATTCCTTAGGGCATCTTGGTTCTAATTTATTTATAAAAAAAAAAAAAATATGTAAATAAATTAAATTACATAGTATAAAGAAAATCAAAAATATATCTAAAATTATATTTACCTTCTTTGTTTGGATGATAGACATTGTTATACCGAATACTGACATTAGGACAATCACAACTGCATAATAGTAATAATTATATGATATCCAAAGGCATACTGAGAATATTTGAAATACATAGAATGGATTTAGTACTTCAAGGAAGAGTAGAGTGAATACACCCTTAATTGGTATGGTTATTTCATTTAGACCATATACTAAACGTCTTGCCAATTGTTCAACATGTGTAAGACCCTTACGCTGATGCAAATAATTGCTTGGAATGTTAACGTCCAGACCTTTTAATTTTTGAAATGTTTGTGTTTGTGTATCCCATATATAACGTAATTGTTTACAACGGAATAATCGGACTGAATCCATTTCTGGAAGTAAAATCATTATTTTTATTATTAATTTTAATAATAAAAAAATAAAAATATAATAATATTTACTTTTAAAATCGCCTGAACTGAAATGTATCGATAAATAATATTGCTTTTCATCAATGGAGCCATCCAGTGGAAAATAATTTTTCCATTTACTATTCGCATTTCGCATTTGTCTATAAAAAATAAAATATAAATTATTATTTAAATTTAAAATTAAATAAAAGATAAAATAATAAAACATTAATTAAATAAGTACTTACTTAATTGCATCAGTATTAAGTGTTACTACATCTTTAACATAATAAACCTGATGTTTGCCCTGATAATCTTCTCGAACAAGTACTTTTTCGGCAACATCAAGTGGACATGGCGAATGTGTTGCTAATAGTAGCCAATGTCTTCTCCAATGCATAATTAATCGTAAAAGTCCACCAGTTAATATTACGCATATCCAACATAAGGCAGTACGTGCAGCCGATCGACGATATCCAGTCACTTTCATTTCATCATCTTGTCCTGCATTTAAGGTTCCGTGGCATGATCGCGAATCTTAAAAAATATATGCAAATATTTATTATTTAAATTTAATTGTGTTAATGTAAAGTTTTACGGAAAATATAAAATATATTATTATGATAAAAAATAAAGAGAACTTTTGACTTTACAGTGTAATACTGTATATGTCCAGAGCTAGGTAAATTCATTCAATTACATTACAATTACAATTTCCTGATATTGTAATCGATACTTTGATATATTGGAATTCCTTAGAACTAGACTTGAACAAATTTTCAATTCCGTTCGAAGGAAATGTAATTGTTAATTAATAATGATCAACTACTTAGTAACGGAATTTAATTACTCGTCAATTCCATTTTTTCGAATGGAAAAATCGAAAATAAAAATACAATTCCTTATAATGGAATTGATAAATAATTTATGTCCATTATTAAATAGTTGATCATTATTAATTAAACAATTACAATTCCTTCTAATGGAAAATTTTTTCAAGTCCAGTACTAAGAAATTCAGTATATCAATTACAAATTAAAATTCCAAGAAATTCAAATTACAGTGTAATTTAATTCCTAAAGGATTGATTCCAACCCACCACAGCTCTGGATATGGGTATACGTCTCGAGGGATAATTTAAAATTTCAAAAATTTCAATTAAAATCAATTGAATACAACATGCCTTTGCCCTTAGCAACACAAAATGTAATCAATGAAAATTCTTTTGAATGGAAATATTTCGAAGGGTACATTACGATATCAATTTTAAAAATAATTGATTCAACTACTGTCTAGCCCCAAAAGAATGCAGAGACTCATAAATGGTATTAAAAAATAAAAAATCCCATAGGATTTCTCATGTTATTTAATATTTTTTATTTTTGAATGGGCTGATGGCTGATAATTAATTTTCATCACTTAATCAGACAAAAATTTTTTTTGATGAATTGGTGCTCTGTGTTTGGTTGTTGTAGTCGCCGCCGATTGGTAACAAAACTTTAAACCGCGTGCTTTTCTATTACCAAAGAGTGAGAATCTATTTTGAGATATTCTATTCAATGAGATATGAATCCGTTCAAGCAAATGGGGCGCACTCGTTGGAAATGTCAGATATTAATTTAAAAACACGCGTTTCACTCATAATATGCATGCTGTTTTGAAGATTTAGAGACTCATGTCATCCCCCATTGGATAATAAGGTTTTATTAGAAAGAATCGCTTTTTTCAATTCAGTTTTTGCCTTTAGACGAGACAAACTATAAAAAAAAAAAAATTAGTGCTCGCTATCAGAGGCACACACGATTTAGATTAGTGACACGAGAATTGAATGTTTGTGTGTTTTTTTTTTTTTTTTTTTTTTTTGTCGTCACCGGAAATTTTAGGGGATGATAAGACACGGGGTCTAAAATTTTTAAATAAATTTTTAGGTTGGTGAAAGCCCTTATCATCAGTTATCATATTCCATCAAAAATAATTTTTCTTTTCCACCTCCCATATGTGTTCATTCATCTCAGTTTCTAATTGCTAATTTTCCTAATTATCGCCTCATTTAATGAACCTTAAAAAATCATGTAATCATTTTTCGACTGATAACCTTTGAAACGTGTTTAAAATGTACTTTATTCATTTTTTTTTTTTTGGTTTTCTAATTTTTCTTTACTATATTGTATTTATCGTGACTAATTATAGATATAAATTTTTAGTGACGAACATTATTATTCATATTTTCTGCAAAAATGTTCAATTGCTGGAAATTAACTGATAATAATAGTAATAATAAATTTGCACCGCAGCACACTATTATCGTGAACAATTTGCTCGCTTGGTCAATTTGCGTCAATTCCACGCAAAAGGCGTTTTAATTAATTCATGCATTCACTTCGTTTGATATATCCCACCTACGCATACAATTTAATTTGACGATAGTCCGAGTCACATTTTAAATTCAATGTTTGAAGATTTTCTCTTATTTGAATGGGATTTTAAGTGATCTTATTGCCGGCTAGACGACTAGACAAATTGCGTAGAATTTGAATGCATCTCTTAAGATTTTTGTCATTTCAAAAGTAGTTTATTGTACTTTTGTAATGTGTCTATACTCAGGACAATATTTAATAATTTTTCATTTATTAATATTAATGAATTGGTTATCATACTAAAATTATATGAAGTCTCTACATTAACATAACATTAAAATTTAAACGATTATTACTTCAATATTATTTTCATATTTATAAATGATGGATTAGAATATTGATTCTAAATTATATCCTATTATAAAAATGTTAGGATCGTGTTTTACTTAGAAGTTATGAAACTATAGACATCATAAACTAATTTAAATTGGAAGCCAGACGTTTAGTCATAAAAATTACATCTATTTGAAGAATTAGTACTATGTATTTTTTAAATTTTTACATTATAATTCCCAATTTCCCGGAATTGTAATTTGTAATTGATATGTTGAATTCCTTAGTATTGGACATTTTTATTTCTATTAGGACGGATTGTAATCGTTAATTGATAATGAACAACTACTTAGCAATGGACTTGAATTATTATGCTTAACTGAGTAAGATTTGTACGATTTAGTATGGAATTACATGTTAATTTAACAGATATCTTAATTCTTAATTTTCAAAATAACACTCTCTTGTATAAAGATTGGGTACACGATGCTTATATTTTTAATGTGACATTCTATTAAAATAATAAATTGTCTTTTTAATAATTAAAAGTTTTTATCCTATCATAGTAGTGTGTGCAGTCTGACTAGTATAATACCATTTAATATTTTTGGATATTTGTAAAAAAGAAAGAAGGTCAACCAAAATAAGATTTTTTTTTCTTTTTGTAAATAGCCACTAATTTTCTAATTTAATTACCTTTAAGTAAAAGTTCTGAAATAATCAAACCATCCTCTGGTTCCCCGCCAACATCATCAACGCGACGATTATTGCTACGTGTTTTGCCAATAATTTTAAAAGGTGAATAATATTGGCTCCTTTGGAAGCCCTTTGAATTTGGGGTCGACGGCATTTCACAATTGTTCTTTTAAAATTGTTTTTTTCGAGAGAGATAGATAAGAATAAAATGTACTTGATTTGAAAACACACACAAAAACACACACCTTTTTTGTTTTTATTAAAACACGTTTTATTTCACAAACACACCCGGTATTTATAAATTAAATATTTACGTTTTTTTTATTATTTAAAAAAATGTCACTATTTAAAAGTCGATATATATTATGCTATCACTTCGATTTTTTATTAATCTCAAGGAGTAATATTAAACGATTTTTGTAAATGGTACCTTAATTTACTACTCTTTGAATAGCTCTGTTTTAATTTTTTTAATATTATTTTATTTATTGACTAACATCACATTTAATATTAAAAAATCCGAAAGTTTTCCTATTAAGCTGTTTCCTTTAACTATTTTATTATCCTACAATTTTACTTATTTATTGTATTAAATTATATTAATTTTTTTTTTGTTGACTTTCGTTAATTTTTATATGTAAAAGTTGATCTAAAATCACTACTTTAATTTCTTGTAA